>CM064512.1:24499780-25099780 GCA_032716605.1 Paralithodes platypus
CAAGATACATTTGTATTGATTGTAATGATATTATTATTCGTTAGCCAGAATACTAGCACAATAAATATGTAATTGCACTGATAAATATGTTTTCCTGAACATTATATTGTATAGAATACTAAATTCCTGTTTGGCTACCGTCTTCTAAACAGTCTGGTATCATCTGCATTAAAGTTATATAGTATTTTAGTTTATAAATATCATATACATTCAGTCTAGTTGTTGATCTCAACGACAAATTACCAGAAAGTAGTAGGAGAACAAAAAAATGCTTATCGAAATTTGACGGAAAAGGCACTTGTGTTACACCGGCTTTAGGCCAACTGAATCTCTGCTGTAGTGACGCCATTATCAGCCTCTGTCCTCTACTCGCTTTGGGGAATATGGACCCCTTATAGCCGGAGGGGGAGGGGGGCTGGGTGAGAGGAAGAGAAGGAGTGAAAGGAAGGAGGAGAAAGGTGTGGTAAGGAAGAGAAAGAGGAGAATCGGGTCAGAATGGATAATAATAGGAGTTTGAGCACCACCATCTAGAATTTATAAGGAGAACAAATTGCCAACCGTTTTAGAGGTAGCCATCATACTATTTACTCCGTCGAAGACTGAGGTTATGAGTAATTTGCATTGTTTTCCATTTATTTTTATTTTTATTTATTTTATGTTATCTGTTTGACATATTATTATTATCATTTATTGTTGCGGGGTGGGTGATATTCTGGGGATATGCGTAATTTGCATTGTTTTTCTTTTCTTCTTACTGTTTTTTTGGTTTTGTTGTGTCCAAAGACAGAAAAAAGGCATAATAGTCCCCCTGTATAAGGGTAAATGGGAGAGAGGAGCGTGTGACAACCACAGGGGGATATGTCTTCTAAGTATAGTAGGGAAAGTGTAAAGTCGTGTAGTGATCAAGAGACAGAGAGTGAGAATGGAGATATAGGTGAGGAGCAGGGAGAGTTTAGGAAGAGAAGATAGTGAGTTGACCAGGTTTTCTCCTTGATATATGTTGATGACAAATATCTGGAGAAGGGAAAGGATGTCCCAAATTAGGTGTGCCAAACTTCAGGATTATACAGTATTATATTAGAAACTCTAACTGGATGTTGAAAATGGTATTTTCCTATGTATTTCCCCATAAGGCATGCCCAGCTGTCAAATGGTCAATTCCAACCCCACCTAAATGTCTTTGTTACTATGTTATAATCAATATATTCAAATGTTGTAAGTTACAAAATGATCAGAGACATTCTAGCTCACTTTGGACTCGTTGGAAACCATGTGACTTGGAAGAGTTCATTACATTGGTGCCAGAAAGGACACTAAATAATATCTTCAAAATATCTTTAACCCTTAAAAAGCGGCTCACCACATAAGTCGTTTTTAATAAAGCTGGACTATGTGGCGGCGCTCGACATAGGTCGAGTGGCAATTTTAGCACGTAATGTTGCTGAGAGAGAGAGACAAGTGGTGGCAGGAGACTAGCGAGCGTATGACTGCTCCAGACCACCGCGGCGAACCTACTGACACGAATCTCAGCTCCCTCTTCCCTCACTCACTCGCTATATACGGAATTGTATCGGGAAAGTGGCTAATTACCTGCTTTTTGCACTCGCGTTGCACGGTTATTGCAAGAAAACTAGCCATCATAAAAGGATCGTTATGGTGTCATTCGAAAGCTCTGTTTATGCCCTTTCAGGGATAGATACTTGTTTTACGTTCTGGGTCTTATTTAGGCATGAAAATGATCACGTAAACAGCCTTATTTTGGCTAAAAACACCCCGCTGGGCGGTACATATAAATAAACCGCATAGGCCGCTAAAGAAGGGTTAACTTGTAAAGTGTGAAAGACATGTTGTTTAAACATCCACCAGTGCGGAACCTTTAAAGGGCAATTTGGAAAACATTTGTTATATTTACCATATAAAGCAATATTACTACATCATATGAGTATATTTTACTTGTAAAATGAACACGTTAATATTGAAGAACCAGAAAATTGGTGCAAAAGCAATTATCCAGTGAAAACACTTTTAATTGTGACGGGAGAGGTGACAAGCGCATACGAGAGAGTGCGACATATGTGTGTTCTCTTGGACGTCTCTCGAAACACTGGTGAATCTACCTGTCTCTTGTGCATGTATGAGGGTGGAGGTAGGTAAGGGGAGTGTAGAGGAGGGTGAATGGACGTATTTCAGGATGGAGGCTGTAAGGTGGGAGATTGGAAGGAAACAGCCGAATAACGTAGGAGTAGGGAAGTGGAAGGAGAAAGGGAGGGGGGGGGGGGAAGATGGGTTTGTAACACAAATGTAAGGGAAGGACAGGTGGTGGTTGTAAGGGGACATACCATCTAGTCGCATATTTCTTCCATTTCACTGGCACTGGGATGTTTTTTTGTTTATGTGCCATCTTCCGGAAGAAACGTTGCATTCGTCCATTAAACATTCTGGAAGGAATATCGCCGTTCTTGGGTTAACAGTTGAAATTTCAAATTTTGTAAGCGGAATTATTAAATTTTAGAATCCAGTATATAACCATATCCTGAATTGGCAGACTTCTTATGGGACACACACACACGTTATAAATATTTGCAATATGTGGATAATATTGCGTTATTAAGCATATGCAATTTTGCGAACAAATATTGCATTATTCGTGTTATGTATAGTTCTAAAACTAATTACAATCACTATAGCCAGTCGTAATAATAATTCTAGGGCATCATTGCCGAAAGATAGAAATCTAAGCATCGCTATATGGATATGTATTTTTGCACTAGGATTCAATCTGCCCCAACATTCTTCAGACATATAGATAGTTTTATGCAGTGTTTTCGTAAGGAGTGAAGTAAGGTTGAATGGCCAGGTAATGGAATATGTCAGCTCATAGTTAAAAGTATTTTGCCTGTGCGATGGGTAAAGATGGCAATTTGGAGGATGGTGTGTATAGGTTGTAGACACGCTGAATAGGGAGGTGATAATGAAAGTCCTTGCATGATAATGTGGAAATCCTTCTGAAACCAGTGAGGGATTATGTTATGCTCAAACACAGGAATGGCTGCTATATTTTTCATGTTATTGCAAGTGAAGTTGTTATCATGAAGTATTATATGATGTGTAGACGGTAATAGATGGTAGCATAAATGTTGTAAAATGCAATATTAACATTCAGTACCGGTAACGTTCATATAACTGTATTCCTATTACTATTAGATGATTGTATTCAATTATAAATAGGCCTCAAGCAATGAACAGACTTCGTACTATATCACCTAACCCTATTTCATAACCCAGATCCTTCTTAACCCACTGAAGCCCAGCTAGTTTTGAGTAAATGTACATCGATGGACCAGCGGATTTTGTTTTTTGTTTTAAATAGCTTAAATAGGTGAGAAATGCAGAATAACACAAAAAACACTCACCTCGGTCATTTGGGGGTCCTATGGGGGGGGGGGGGGCATCCTCAGACATCAGCTGATGCTCATGCTGGGTGGCCTTCAAACTTCCCGCCCGGCTAGAGACAGCTGAGCGCGGCAGCATGGCAGATGTACGATGCGTCCAGTTTTCGAGTGACGGTTATTTACACCACCCGAGCATCATGTGTGCCTTCATAGTTCATATATTAGCAACATGTATCACATAAATGTCATTATAAGTGAAGTTACAGTGTGATAAGTGCATAGATTCAAGTTTTATAAGTGTCGAGGGTGCGGCAAGACTCGCGCGCGTCCATGGTTACCATGACGACTGGCGGGCTGACGGCCACCTTGTTCATGTACTCACGCACGTACACACCGCCACCAGACCTCCCATTCACTCACTCTCACTTTTATTATGCCTCTCTCACGTACTCTGTTTATTGATTTTATACTTTAACGTATATTTTATAGTTAGAATATGACTGTTACACATTGTTTTAGGCACCTTTGACTTAGAAATATGGGCTTTGACGTATTCTTAGTGGGGAGACAGGGGAAGTGGTGGTGAAGGCAGGGGGAGTGGGGGAGGACCAGTGTTCACATAAACTTGCTGTGTACGTAGCAACATGACACACTATCTCGTGTCTTCTTACCCCTACCATGACCTGGCGGAATTTTGAGGAATGTCGTGGGGTCTGGGTCATCCTCCTCCTCCTCTTCCCACTTGGTGGGGAGTCAACTATGTTATGGGGTGCGTTAGGGGAGCGATAAACATAGCGAGGCGACAAGGTAAACTAGGTAACTGGGCCGGGAGGGAGGTAGGAGGCCGCCCAATCTTTCCACTCCCCACTCCCCACCGTGGCGAGACTTGGGTATTGCCATAGTTGGGCAACATCATAAGGTATATCCCATATGAATTTGAACCCTCTAGCTACCATAGGATAAGAATAAATAAGCACAAAAGTGGCGGTGGGATAAGTGGGTAAGCTGGCTTTCCCCATCCACCCTTACTCACCCGCGTGGATGGGCTAGGGGGTCGCCCGTACTGCCACTGTTCGGTAACATCATAAGGTAGTTTCCCATACCATCCTCAGGCCTCTAGCTACCATGGGACAAGAGTAAATCATTTCAAAGTAGCGAACATAACGTATGCGGCTCTGGGGTTTAGCGTTACATACATTACCATGCATACACTGTGGCTCTGGGGTTCTGTGGGTTAAACTGCACAAAACCGTCTAAATATAGCTAGCATATAATAAATAAGACGTCGCCGGTACAGCAGGGGCTAATGCTGTAGAAGGTAGTATACAAGTAACAGAAGGTACTATAATGGCAATAGAAGGTAGTTTTTAGTATAATGGTTGTAAAAGATAGCATAGAAGTTGTAATATTATCTATAAAGGTAGTATTAAAGTAGTATAAAGGTTGTGAAAGGTAATATAAAGGTTGTTGAAGTAGGTATACAGATTGAATTTATGGTAGTGTTAAGGTTGTGAAAGGTAGTATAAAGGTTGTTGAAGTATCTATAAGGGTGGTATTAAGTTAGTATAAAGGTTGTTGCAGTATCTATAAGGGTTGTATTAAGGTAGTATAAAGGTTGTTGCAGTAGGTATAAAGGTATTACTAGGGTAGTATAAAGGTTGTTGCAGTAGGTATAAAGGTTGTTAAAGTAGGTGTAAAGGTATTATAAAGGTAGTGTTAAGGTTGTTGAAGTAGGTATAAAGCTAGTATGAGGGTAGTATAAAGGTTGTTGAAGTAGGAATAAAGGCAGTATAAAGGTTGTTGAATTAGGCATAAAGGTAGTATTAAGGTTGTAGATAGGTTGTTGAAGTAGGTATATAGGTAGTATTACGGTTGTTGAAGTAGGTACAAAGGTAGTATAAAGGTTGTTGAAGTAGGTATATAGGTTCAAAAGAGGTTCAAAAGATTCAAAAGATATATTTCAAAAGAGATTCTAAAGATTAATTTTACTCTACGACCCCTTCTAGAGTATGAGAGCTTTAAACATACATGGTACAGTATAAACCTATTACAGTAGTAAACTAATCGTAGATATATATAAATCACATATCAAAGTACGTAATAATAACAGTGGAATATAGAGGGCAAAGCATCAAAGAAATATGGATCAGCACTAATGACCGCATGTAGAGGTATTCAATCAATAAATCAATCAAATACATTTCGTAATATAATATTACATAGGCATAGAAATAAGGACAGAGTTATACAAAATGTTATCACATTCATGTGACTAAGACTTAATATACAAACATAGGTATATATACAATACATCATCATAGATACATAACTATACACACAAGCAAAATATTTAAATATTTATAGAAATTACATATTATATGCGTATGGGTTTCACTGGATTTCTACGTTCTTCATGATTTTGAATCCATTTTATTCTTGATGTAATAATATCCATATCTTCGAATGCTATGTCTATGTTATAGGTATTCTTCATTAATCTATAAATGATGACGAAGGTGGAGTACTGGTACGGGGTAGTATTAAGGTTGTTGAAGTAGGTATAAAGGTAGTATAAAGGTTGTTAAAGTAGATATAAAGGTAGTATTAACACTCAAAGAGCGGGTGGTGGAGTACATTTCACCGTGCCGCCCAGCGTTTTTTTTTTTAACATAAATGGCGTTGTTTCCGTGCTCTTTTTCATGCATAAACAAGAGCCAGAGCGTATTACAATTATGTATCCCTTAAAGGGTGTAAATTGACCTTTCCAATGACACCAGAACCATCCTTCTACGATCACTCGTTGTCTTGCAACGATTGTGCAACCGAAGGGCAAAATCGCTAAAATACGGTAATTTCGTTACATAATTACGTGTGTAGCGAGGGAGGGAGGGTGCGTGGCGAGCGGTCATGAGGTAATCTACGCTCCTCCCGTCGCTCGTCTCTCTCTCAGAGCCAATATTGCGCCAAAATTGCACACAGACTTAAGTCGGGCCCCGCCACATAGTCCAGATTTTTAGATACGGACTTAAGTCGGGCCCCGCTAAAGAAGGGTTATGGTAGTATAAAGGTTGTTGAAGTATCAATAACAGTAGTATTAAGGTAGTATAAAGGTTGTTGAAGTATCAATAAAGGTAGTATTTAGGTAGTATAAAGGTTGTTGAAGTAGGTATATTGGTAGTATTAAGGTAGTATAAAGGTTGTTGAAGTAGGTATAAGAACATAAGAACATAAGAAAATGGGAGTCTGCAGAAAGCCGATTGGCCTAAGCAAGGCAGATCCCTGTCCCACACAACCCCAATTACAAAGCCCAATTATAGGCTCAACACTCTAACACCCTGAGGATCATCTCACCAAAACGGTCAGAGATTAACGCAGGATTACGGGGGTCTGCAGAGCGCTGATTGGCCCAACCCTGCTGATCCCCCTTCACACCCAACCCCTCTCGTCCATATGCTCATCCAATTTTATTTTAAAGCTCCCTATCGTTTTTAATCCCACTATAGCACTTGGTAGTCCATTCCACCCATCTACAACTCTGTTACCAAACCAATATTTGCCTATATCTTTTCTGAAACGAAATTTATCTAATTTGAAACCATTGGTACGAGTTCTTTCGCTATCACTGAGCTTTAGTACATTTGTCATGTCCCCTTTGTTAATCCCACTAACCCACTTGAACACCTCTATCATATTCCCTCTAACTCTGCGTCTCTCTAACGAATGTAAGCCTAATTTCTTCAACCTTTCTTTATACGGAAGATTTCTAATATTATGGATAATTTTTGTCATTCTACGTTGTACTCTCTCCAATAAATCTATGTCCATTAGGTAATAAGGACACCAAAATTGAACAGCATAATCCATATGGGGTCTCACTAATGACAAGTAAAGTTTTAAGATAACATCAGCAGTTCTGTTACTCACACTCCTTGAGATGAACCCGAGAATCCTGTTTGCCTTGTTTCGAACGCTTATACACTGTTGTCTAGGCTTCAAATCATTGCTAACAAACACACCTACAGTAGATCTTTCTCACAATTCGAGTTTTCTAATTCCACATTAGCTAGTTTATATTTAACATTTGTATGCATCTTCCCTATCTTTAATACCTTGCATTTGTCAATGTTAAACTTCATCTGCCAATTTACTGACCATTCGTGTAAGGTATCTAGATCCCTTTGGAGGCACTCTATATCTCTATCTGAATCAATTGTTCTCCCCATTTTGGTATCGTCTGCAAATTTACTTATCCTACTAGTTATACCTAAATCAAGGTCATTTATGTATATAACAAACAACAGAGGACCTAATACAGATCCCTGGGGGACACCACTTTTGACTGCTCCCCATTCTGACTTCGTACCATTTATGCTGACTCTCTGCTTCCTACCAATTAGCCATGACCTAATCCATCCCAACAACGCCCCACCTATTCCATGCGCCTCAACCTTTCTCATCAATCTCTCATGGGGGACTCTGTCGAAAGCTTTACTGAAATCTAAATATATTATATCATATGACTTGTCATTATCTACTGCTTCATATACCTCTGAAAAAAACTAAGCAAATTAGTAAGGCAAGAACGTCCCTGAGTGAATCCATGCTGAGAAGAATTTATTAAATTAAATGTATCTAAGTGGTTTCTAATTTTACTAGCAATAATTGACTCTAGTAGCTTTCCTATGATTGATGTAAGACTAATGGGACGGTAATTGGATGCTATTGATTTGTCACCTTTTTTGAAGATCGGAACTACGTTTGCAAGCTTCCAAGCTTCTGGAACTATACCTGTCTCCAATGACTTGTTAAATAAAAATGTTAATGGGTAACTTAACTCATCCCTACATTCTTTTAATACTCTAGCATATACCTCATCAGGACCAGGCGATTTATGAGGTTTCAGTCTGTCAATTTCCTTAAGCACATCATTTCTACTTATAGTAACCGTACTTAACCTATTTTCTATACTATCGCTATATACCTTACGGACTTCTGGAAACTGTGCCAAATTTTCATTAGTGAAAACGGAAAGAAATTGACTATTTAATGTACTGCACATTTCTAAATCATTTTCTGTCATTTCTCCTATCGAAGTTTTAAGGGGACCAATTACATCTCTAACCTTGGATTTATATAGTTGGTAAAAAGCTTTAGGATTATTTTTTGAGTAATTGGCAACCTTAATTTCATAATTTCTTTTTTCTTTCCTAATATCCTTTTTTACCTGTCTTGATAGATTCTGATAGTAAGCAAGTAGGTGAATTTCGCCTTTTCTAATTTTTCTATATATTCCTCTCTTTTGTCCTAGAAGATCTAATAGTCTATTATTCATCCATTTGGGTTGGTTCTGTGTTGATCTAAATTTTCTTTTGGGGATGTATTTATTTTGTGCATTGAATACTGACTTGATAAAATTATTGTATGTATCTACCAAGGTTGACGTCTCTTCCTGACTTAAGATGACAGGTGCCTGAGAAGGGGTACACTCATTTGGACACCTGGATCGACTTAATTTTTTGACCATAGGGTCCGCTAATAGGGCTCTTCTTAACCCACATAATTGGCTTTTCTAAAGTCAGGTATTAATGTTGTATTCTCTCTGGTATTACCTTTCCATTGTATATTAAAATACACAGAATTGTGGTCACTATTTCCTAGGTGGTCCCCTATCTCTACATTATTTACCATATGTTCATTGTTACTGAAAACTAAATCGAGAATATTATTACCTCTAGTCGGCGTATCTATGAATTGAAATAAAAAACTATCTTGTACTACCTCTATAAACTCCTCAGAATCAGAGTCTCCTATTTGATGCTGCCAATCTATATTCGGAAAATTAAAATCCCCCATAATGCACACATTGCTAAACCTTGATGCCATTTTAATTTCCTCCCATAATGACGTTCCGTCATTTCTACTCATATTTGGCGTTCTATACATAACTCCAATAACTATGGTCTCACTACCTTCGTTAACCTCTACCCAAACACTTTCATTATCGATATTTAGTCTAATACCTGATTTAATACAGCTTTTTAATGTACTCCTGACAAACACTGCTATACCGCCACCCCTCTTACTTGTTCGGTCATATTTAAACAAACTATATCCTGGTATATCAAATTCAGCTATAAAATGCCTGGTTTCTGTATTAATCCACGTTTCAGTTAGCGTTATTATGTCTATATTTTCTTTGCTAACAAGGGCTCTAAGTTCGTTCATTTTGTTACATAGACTCCTACAGTTTGTGTAATATACTCTCAATTTACTTCTTTTCTTTATACCTAATTTACCTTTGTTTTTAGCGACATTTCCATCTTCCGTTGCACCATCACTACTATCATTTGCATTATAGTCATCATTTTTAGCATGAGACTGAATATCCTTATCGCTTTCGCCTGACGCTAAAATTGTTCCATTTAACCTCTCATTTACACTCTCAATATTTCTGTTCAAAACCCCACAACCACCCTATCTAAAGAACTAGCTAATGTAGAAACCCCTAACCGTGAAAGATGAACCCCATCCCTTGCGTACATCCCATCTCTCCCATAGAAACTATCCCAGTTATCAATGAATGGTATTGCTTTTTCTTTGCAATATTTCTCCAAACGGCAATTGACACCAATCGCCCTGGATGTCCATTCCTTGGGAACTCCTCTTCTGGGTAGGATACAATGTACTACAGGGATCCCTCCCTTCATCCTAACTTTATCTAACACATCCCGATACTGCTGCAGCAGTTCCTCACTTCTACCCTTACCAACATCGTTACTCCCGGCACTGAGACAGATAATGGGGTTATCTCCACTATCTTCCAAGATGTGGTCCATCTTCTCTAAAACCCTCCCAACTCCATGGCCAGGCAGACACACAACCTTCCTAAGTTTAGTGCGGGTAGCCCTAACTAAATGTCTTACCATGGAGTCGCCCACAATCGACACAGACTTACCTTCTCGGGACACAGACTTACCTTTCCCTCGGGAGGATCCAGCAGCTGCAGTTGGAGAACCCCCGGTGGTGGCAGAAGCTCCCTTGGTGGTGGTGGTGGTGGGGGTAGTGGTGGTGGTAGGTAGCACAGCGTCAGAGGTTGGAGCTGAGTCGGCGGCAGGCACTTCGGTTATCCCTCCCTTATCCTGACTATCTTTTCCCTCACATTAGTCTCGCAAAGGAGAGAATGTATTTGTCTCACTCATACCTATTCTACTATCCTGCTTCATGAGTGTGACTTTCCCACCCGTATTTTTAACAAGCTGCCATGAATAAAAAATTTCATCAACTTCCTCCCTTTTCCCCTTACTTGACTTTATTTCCTCTTGGCTAAGCTTGAAAGCTAGATTTTCGTCTTTAATCAAATCCACTTCCCTCTGAAGTTTAACATTAACCTCCCTTAGAGCCAAGACCTCTTCCTTCACCACAACCATCTCCTCTCTTACCTGGAGAATAAGATGATGCAGATCAGTTAGAGACTCGCACTCCATACCTGCCATGATCCCAATAAGCTTAGCGAGGAGCAAGAAACTAAGTACAGGAAAACAAAAACCAAGTAAACTAACAGCTAAAAACTGAGCTATAACACTTTTATATAACACGAGTGCACTGCCCCCAAACACAGGTAGGTGTAATGGTCACTAAAGGTCACTGGTAAGTGGTCCGGGCAGGAGCTCAGATTAACACAACCTTCTCCAGTCACTGACTGAACTAGACTCTAGACACTATATAGGTAGTGTTAAGGTAGTATGAAGGTTGTTGAAGTAGGTATATTGGTAGTATTAAGGTAGCATAAAGGTTGTTGAAGTAGGTATTTTGGTAGTATTAAGGTAGTGTAAAGGTTGTTGAAATAGGTATATATGTAGTATTAAGGTAGTATGAATGAAGGTTGTTAAAGGAGGTATATTGGTAGTATTATGGTAGCATAAAGGTTGTTGAAATAGGTATATTGGTAGTATAAAGGTTGTTGAAGTAGGTATATAGGTAGTATTAAGGTAGTATAAAGGTTGTTGAAATATCAATAAGGGTAGTATTAACACTCAACGAGCGGCTAGTTTTGCAACGCTACTACCTGCCAAGCGGGTAGTTTTACCCTAAACGAGCTTCATTCCATGCTCTTTTGCATGCATAAAAAAGAGCCTGCGCGTAATACAATTATGTATCTGTGAAAGGGCGATAATTGAGATTTCCAATGACACCTGAATCATCCTTGTATGACCAAGGGTTCTTTTGCATCGATCGTGCAACACGAAGGGAAAATCCCTAAAATACAGTAATTTCGTCAGTTTTTACCCTGTATTGCGGGACCAGGGATATGGTGGGATATGATGTAACCGTCAGTGGTGGGACTGGGTCCATGCCGAACGGTCAGAGCCCACCCGCGCTCCTCCCACCGCTCGGACTCTCTCTCAGAGCCGATTATGTGCTAAAATTCGCATACGACTTAAGGCGGGCCCCGCTTTTTAGGCCTTGGCTCTCTAACCGACTTAAGGCGGGCGCCGCCAAAGAGGTGTTAAGGTAGTATAAAGGTTGTTGAAGTAGGTATATTGGTAGTATTAAGGTAGTAAAAAGGTTGTTGAAGTAGGTATATAAGTAGTATGAAGGTTGTTGAAGTAGGTATATTGGTAGTATTAAGGTAGTAAAAAGGTTGTTGAAGTATGTATATAAGTAGTATGAAGGTTGTTGAAGTAGGTATATTGGTAGTATTAAGGTAGTATAAAGGTTGTTGGAGTATCAATAAAGGTAGTATTAAGGTAGTGTAAAGGTTGTTGATGTATCAATACAAGTTATTACGTCCTGGGATATATAAACACTGGGCTCTTTCTATTGGACTAGGTATGCGGCAACAAGCAACAACGGAAAACGATAGATCCAACCCTTATCTATAAACCCAGGCAACAAACCACCCTAAACCGTCAAGAGTCCTGCCTGGACAACGAGGTATCCTATGACTCGATTACAGGGTGCACGCACTAGACTGCTGATAGTCAAGCAGGCTATATAAAAGATCACACAATTAAGTTGACTTAAAGCTTCACGGAAAAGATAGATAACGGAATTAAATTGCAGAAACAATTTAATAACAAACTAGAAGAAAGTACATTTAACGTTACGTTAATTAATACAACTAATCACCCCTGCGTGAAAGAAGGTGAAAGCAAACAGTCCTCAAAACATCGTACAGGTAGACAAGATGCGGGTCTCTAAACTGCATGCGGCTATTGTAGGATCTGATGCTTAGCAAAGAAAGTACGTTACGGATTTAGAGAACTCTTAACTCATAAGCAGGAATAAATACTAGTGATAGGACCTACAGTGTATAATGGCATAGGTATAATTAAATAAAGGTAGCAACTTGCAACATAACCACATACAGGTGTGCTTCTAACTCTTAGTCAGGCAAGCCTGCTCGGACAGAGTCTCTAAGCCACACCCTGACTCACAATGCTCACAAAAACGGTAAACTGTGGCACAATAACAAGCATACAGAGATAATAAACCCCTAGCTGTTAATCTGCCAGGTGGCAGAGGTCTAGCTGGAAGGATATAGGCTTCGGATACCCGGGCTGAGCCACCTGCTCTAGCCTAGGGACGTTCCCAGGTCTGTGCGCCAAATTATTCTAATTGAAAGGGTGCTCTCTTGAGAGACTCAGATCGCAAGTATCTGACTCTCTCCTGGCGACCCTAAAACAAAAGCAAGACGTGCTAGCGCAGTGCTGAGTGGACTAGGCAAGGGCCCTCACACAACACAACGCTAGACACACAGGGACACAGACAAGAAAATGCCCCCAGACTCCCACGGGTATCCTAGTAAAGTCGTGCGGGTCCACGGGACTCGCACCAGCAGACTTTACTTAAAGGATCGCAAAAAGCCTCCCCTCCGGTCTAGCCCCTGCTAACCTGACACAAGAACACACTAGCAAGCATGAAACCACCAAATATGAGACAACAAAAAAGCTTCCTAGGTCTCATTAACAATTACATCCCTGCATAAGGCCCAAAATCCTATCTAGTTATCTGAGAGCTCGTCGTTAAGACAATAATAGATAATATTATAAGGTCTACCAAGGGGATGGGATAATTAAATAGATTGGCGAAGTAGTGGAAAGAAGGTATACAAAGTAAGAGAGAACGTTTCTAAGTGGGGTTGAGAGGGATAGATATCAAGGGGGTCCGAAGGGTACGAAAATGAGGTGAGCTCTGAGTCTTGAATCTGTCTGGACCCCACCCTAGGCATGCAGAATACATCCCAGGCTTGGCAACACTCAACACCGTTGCCTGGTCAAAATCCTCTACCCCGTGCGTGAGTCGAAACTAAGCCTAACGTTGCAATCAAATGCATGTGGCAACGCTTCAGGCTCGTCCCAAGCTGGACTCTCATCGCGAAGGAACGTCCCCAAGCCGGTCTCTCTCTCCCGCTCGTCTCCTCCCACTCTCACTAGACTTACATCTTATATATTATAATGAAACAATCAACTATCGAGAATAAAATATACTAAGATGCGTTGGTTAAGAATAAGGGCAGCTTGAAGAAGTGAAACAACATAAGAATATCCCAGACATTAGTTACATTGTCGTAGGATATATACTAAGGGAAAGCCTACTGGCTGGCTACCACCAGCCGGTTTCTAAACGGCTGGGCAGCCGACGCGCGCGCATGCCCACACGTGGTTACTTTGCAGAAGGGTCACAAAGTAGTATTAAGTTAGTATACATGTTGTTGAAGTAGGTATATAGGTAGTATTAACACCTTAGTAGCGGGTCCCGCCTTAAGTCGGTTAGAGAACCATGGCCTACACAGCGGGTCCCGCCTTAAGTCGTAAGAGATGTTGAGCACATTATCGGCTCTGAGAGAGAGTCCACACGGTGGGAGGACTGCAGGCGGGCTCTGACCGTCCGGCATGGACCTAGTCCCGCCACTGACACCACATCCCACACCACACCACATCCTTGGTCCCGCGATACAGAGTAAAAACTGAGGAAATTACTGTATTTTAGGTTTTTTCCCTTCGTGTTGCACGATCGTTGCAAGAGAACCTGAGGTCGTACAAGGATGGTTCAGGTGTAATTGTAATGCTCTATTATCGCCCTTTCACGGATACATAATTGTATTACGCTCTGGCTCTTCTTTATGCATGAAAAAGAGCATGGAATGAAGCTCGTTTAGGGTAAATCTGCCCGCTTGGCCGGTAGTAGTGTTACAAAGGGACCCAATTTTTAAGGGTTAAGGTAGTATAAAGGTTGTTGAAGTATCAATAGAGGTAGTATTAAGGTAGTATAAAGGTTGTTGAAGTTGGTATATTGGTAGTATTAAGGTAGTATAAAAGTAGTTGAAGTATCAATAAAGGTAGTATAAAGGTTGTTGAAGTTGGTATATTGGTAGTATTAAGGTAGTATAAAAGTAGTTGAAGTATCAATAAAGGTAGTATTAAGGTAGTATAAAGGTTGTTGAAGTTGGTATATTGGTAGTATTAAGGTAGTATAAAGGTTGTTGAAGTATCAATAAAGGTAGTATTAAGGTTGTTACAGCGCATTTTGAGCGAATGTACACTCTTGAATAAACCATAATTATAATCACATATATAAATCACACCATTATAACAGTTATTCACTTACTTAAGTAGGCAACTGTATATTTCTAGTTGGGAATGATCTCCCCTATAGAATGATCATCTCCCCCACCTATAAAAGCCTTGGTACAATTCTTGCAAAGTAAGCAGGAGTTCTCACACTCCCTTCAGAGAACTGCAGCAACACCAAGATGATTGCTAGCAACTGAGTAACGTGTCACACCACACTGATAGAAGCCGGCCCGTTCCTGTTTGACCAGGCATAGGTAGTAGCAGCTCAGACCAGCCCTAAGGAAGGTCGTTGCCTTCACAGGCTGAGGTATTATACAGTGACGTATACAGTGACAAGTGCGATACTGTGCGATATTAGTATGTGTGTCATTAATCTATTTCACTATTCTTAATGAATCTATTCTTTACAGAAATGCAGATTTTACAGGAATAATAGCTCAGTCTAGTTGTTGTTGTTGTTGTTGTTGTTCCCTAAGCTGCCTGGCCGAACAGCCCCGAGTCCCTGAGAAAGGCCATGGCCACGATCGGGCTTTCCCACAGAGCTCTCATTGAGTGTAGATTGTGTTGTTGGCATAAGTGGTTGTGTGAAATGCAGTCTTCTATGATGTGTTTAATGGTATGGGGTGCTGTGTTACATCCCGGGCAGGCGTCGACAACGGAGTCATCCAGTCTCTTCTGATAGCTCAGGAGAGCTGGATGGTGTCCGCATCTCAGCCTGGCCAGGTGGACTCTGTCCTCGCGAGGAAGGGAGGATTCGGAAGGATGGATTTCGGGAGGTCGTGCATGCAGCTGCGTGTTGTCTGTGAGTGAGTGGATGGATCGGTGAGAGATATGAGTATGGATGTGCTTCTGGAAGTTGGTTCGGGGTGGGCAGGGAGGGAGAGAGGACAATAATTGTGTGTGATACCGTGTGCTGGGTGTTGTTTTGATATTTCTTGGTGTCTGTGGGTGTGTTGCCATGTAGTTTAGTGGGTGGTCTTGGTTCGTGGAGGCTGCTGCCAGGAATTGAGTGCCTCTCATGTCCAGATGGTCTTTGACTTTGAGGATTTTGGTTTCTTGATGTAGGTGATCTGTGGGTGAAGTAGCTGTGCAGCCTGTAATGATCTTCAGGGCTTTGTTTTGAATAGTCTGTAAGGTCTTATGATGTGTTTCAGCTAGGTTAGAAGCCCAGGCTGGGCTTGCGTATTCCATCACTGATCTTATGTATTGTTTATATACTGTGGTGGTGGTTTCTTTGTTGTGTCCAAATTTTGTGTGAGCAAGTGACCTGAGGGCGTTAAGTCTGGGTGTCAGTTTCTTTTTAATGTTTGTGGTGTGCTGTTTGAATGTCATATGAGTATCATATGTTACTCCTAGGATTTTGGGTGTGTGTGTATGTGTTAGGGGTGTGTTGTTTATGGTGAGTTGAGGGATGTATTCGTGTTCCCCTGTCCAACTTGTGAGCAGGGTTGCGGTGGATTTGGCTGGGGCTAGATTAAGTCTGTTTGTAGTGCACCAACCATGTAGTGTGTTGAGATAGGGTTGAAGGAGATCTGTTGCTCTTTTTGGGTCATGGTGTGTGCATGTGAGTGTTATGTCATCTGCATAGGAGGCTAAGTTTATTTGGGGCGTATTGGGTGTAGTTATATCGTGCATGTACAGATTGAAGAGTGTGGGCGATAGGACGGATCCTTGTGGGACTCCGTTTGGAAAGTTTCTGATTTTAGATGACTGACCGGCAAAAGATACGTGTGCACATCTGCCTGCTAGGAAGTTGGCCAGCCACCTTTTTGTGTTGTTGTGCATGTTTGTGTTGTAGATTTTGTTTGTTAGGTTGTGGCGGGGGATGGCATCGAAGGCTTTACTAATGTCGAGTGTGGCTAATAGTGATCTGTGTGGTGGTCTAGCTGAGTTGATGCCGTCGAAAGCTCTTTGTGTAAGGTCTGTGAGAAGAGTGTTTGTGGAGTGCAGTGGCCTAAAGCCATGTTGTGTTGGAGCTAGGGGTAGGTCAGGTGTAATTAGTTGTAATACTAGGCGTTCCATGACTTTGGAGGGGGAGCAAAAAAGTGTGATGGGGCGGTGCGAGGAGGGTAGCGTGGGGTCTTTGTTGGGTTTGGGGAATGTGATGATGATACCATGCTTCCAAATGTCTGGTATTGTGTTGTGTGAATAGCTGTAGTTTGATATGTTAGTGAGTGCTTGTATGCCTTGTGGTCCCAGGTGTCTGAGGTGTATGTTGCTTATGTTGTCTAGGCCACAGGCGGGTGAGTGCTTGAGATTGTTGATGATATGCTTTGTCTGGTGATTGGTGAAGAGTGTATAGTCAGGGTCTGTGGGGAATTGTCTCTTACGTCGGATGACACGTCGGTCGTCTTTGTGAGGTTTTAGGTGGCTGACATGTGAACAGTGATTGATGAGAGTGTTTGCTTGTTGTTTACATGAAGGAGTATAGTCTGTTGTTGTGATTGCAGCATGTGATTGTGTTGTGTTGCTGTTGGAAAGTGTGATGCTGTTTAGTGTTTTGTAGAGTTTTTTGGGGTTTGTTTTGTGATCAAGTGTTTGTAGGAAGTTATTCCAATTTAGTTTTTGTTGTTCTTGTATTTTGTTGTTAGTTTGGGTGTTGAGTGCTTGAATTTGTTGTGTTGTTAAATCAGTCTAGTTGTTTTAGCTTATTGCTTTAATTAAGTAGGTACTTCCCTGTCGGGCGCATATACAGTACCTACACAGACCTTATAACCTTTAATAAAGCCACGCCTTATAGTTCTATATATCTGATAATAAAAACTATAGACAAAGCCAACAGTGTCTTTGCTTCAAATCAGTTACCTCATTAATCTACCTATTCAACATGTTTTTACAGTTAGAACCTGGACCACAAATATAACAAGGAAAATATAAGGTAAGAAGCAAAAAGTATATAAACAGTTAATCTCCGATACATAAGGATAATGTCTGACAGGTAGGAAGCATCTTTCCAAACGTAGTACTATATTAATAATTGAGTAATTTTCAATTAAATATAGCCTTATAGGTAAATCGGAAATGTTTTGTGTACGTTCAATCCTGATAATAATTGACAGAAAACATATCCTTATAGATGTTATTGTTGAATAGTAGATATGCCTAGAATAAACTTAGCATTTTCACAAATATATATTAGTAGGAAGCATATTTATGATGTTCATTATAAAACTACTCTTAATACCGTAATAAGCATATTGGTCATTCCAGTTAATTATATAAGATTCTCAGCTGAACAGTGTGTATATATAGCTACAGAAGTGTTGAAGTTTACCGCACCTCTAATGTCCGCCAGTGTGGCTAAGCGGTACTGCACTCACCTCGTGTGAGGGATGCCCCGGTTTGATCCTCTGTCACGGCACCATATTTTTTTTTAAATTATGGGCAGGGCTTTCCAACCTTAGCTGCACTGGCGGAGATTTGAGGTGCGGTAGACCAGTGTTTCTTATACTGTACACATGTTTATGGTAGCACTTGATCTGCAGGATCGAGCTGATTACACTGGTTACAGACTACATTCACATCCACAACCATTCCAACAATACAAGGAAGTTCCACATGCACACCCACGTACTATACACACACCGAAGGGTGACAGAGATGCATGGGGGCGTTCATTCGTGGCCACCCCTTCGGGGATCATGGCGTCTGGCAATAGAGAGATAGATAGATAGTTTGGTAGATGATGTATACGAAATTATATTCATACATTTGTCTGAAAAAATATACATCCATAATTAGTAATTGGTGAAGTCCACAAATATTCCTGAGTGTGCTAGAGACTATGGCACCCAAGTGTACCTTACTGTGTTTACATATTATTATGACTGTCCTCCATAACCTTACCATAGGTCACATTGCTGTTTTAGTAGGTAGGTCATTTATAATTATAACTACATGGCCTTCAATAACAATGTTCCCCATAGTGTTGGGGCTTGTAATGAGAGGGAAAGATCATTAAATGGAAAAAGCCAAAACAATAATAATACACAAGTGCATGTATGTATGGACTCAGGCACATACAACATAGCTGGGGGGTGGCCGACTCGAGACAGAACCTGAACAAAAACAACATTTAAAGTTTCAATTCTTACTGTTCCGGGCCACTTTCGCGTTCCCTCGCCCCCTTTTTTATCTCGTCTAGTAGGTGAATTTTACAAGGGGTAGAGGATTCCTAGCCTACCACACCCAAAGTAGAAAAAGTAGTACATAAACAATATGTGGCAACTGTTCACTGAAGTATCTGATACATCATGAGGGCACCCACCCTAGCCAAGCTATTGAGCAGGGAGTGTATGCTGGTAAAAACAAAAACATCAATCAATCATCAATGAAAGTATACAATCTGGATCAAGGAAAATATAAGTATTACAAAACTGTATTTCAAAGTTACAAATAATGATACTATAAAGGGAACATTGGATAAATTGTACTGTAATGCAATGTTAATAATTATTGGTCCCTCTTGACTAGATATGGATGCCAAAAAAGGTTTGGACCAAATATACTCATCAATTTTTAGATAACCTTTAGAATAAAGGATGACGCATTTCTGTTATGTTTTCTGGCTATTATTAGACTTATTTTACGCAGATTAGGAAGAGTATATAGAAGTCAGAGGGTTAAGTGAGATAGATTTTACCCTTTGGAGTCCAATAGATCCTTCCTAACTTGCATAACATTACAAAGGAGTACAAAGGAAATTGTTACGACCGGCACTACGAAATAAACAAGGGCACTTAATAATGGACTAGATCATAGGCTATATCTGCAACAACGGTACGCTAATTCCAAACCCTCGAACTATTACGCCGGTGAACAAAACACTTAAACCCTCCAGAGTTAATCTACTGGATAACGGGGTATCAATTAACTGGATTTTAGTGCACTTCTACAAAGGCTTTCCGGTGACGGCAAAGCCTACTCACAACAGGAGTACTTTACGTTAATAAAATGCTCTCAAGTAATAACAAGGCTTAAATAAACTATAACAAGATTTAATAAAGGAGTATATGCTTACGTTAACATTAGTGTGAGACTGTACTCAACACTAAACTCTTCAATGCTCTATGAAAACACTGGAAGTCTAGTCCTACAGCAAACAGTTATGGAATCTTCTGAAAATGTCTGATGCTCTAAGATACTCGTCAAATATAGAACAGAAATAATGCAGGGGCAGGACACCAAAGCGTGTATCTTAAATACACCAATAAGTAGGATACATATATATAACAAGGGAGTGCAACAACTCTGTGACAGCACTAATAATAGCCACTCAAAACAGTACTTCCTTAGCCAAAGTAACAGCCATACAGGGTTGTGCACCAAGCATCAACCTAGGCTAAAATAATACGTGAATAATTCCTAAAGCATACACAGTTAAAGTTAATAAACACAATGCTGTCTTTATTACTAATAAAGTCTAGCAGCGGCATAAAAGGTACCAGGAGGCTAGGCAGAGCGCAAGCATGCTCGTAGCCTACTGTCTCCCCTTGAACAGATTTCCCTTATGTTACGTTAAGTGACTAGGAGGCTCTCTTGGTAAGTCCAGAATTAAAGTAGCTGGCCTTACCCTGGCGCTCCACAAAGGTCAGCAAAATGAGGTAGCAAGCATACAAGTAAGTGTAGGCAAAAGCCCTTCGCTTGTATACTGCTACACTCGCAAAGGAAAAATATGCACAAGGGTTACAGGCACCTAGCTCCGTCGAAGTCGTACAGGCTCTGACTTGCCATGTACATAACTCAGACAACGACTAAAGATACCCTCCACTGTCTAGCATTAAATAGTAACAAAGAACAACTCAATAATTAGAAGCACCCAATGATAATATGACTCATGTGACTATGACTAATAATCCCTAAAGCTAGTGCAAAACATATATGTGAGAACTGGTGCTGATAATACGACAGGCCGACTATGGAAGTCGTATGCAGAACCAGAAGGGATAAGTAATTGAATAAAGATGAGAAGTAATGGAAAAGAAGAAGTTCAGAGAGAGAAACAGTAGTACAGGGGGTTAGATTGGGGACAGATTGCAAGGGACGTCTAGGACCAAGCACACCATGCCAAGCTCTAAGGAGACACGCGGGCAGGAGCCCCCCAGCACCAACACTAGGACAGCGGCACCCAATCACAGACCACTACGTCATGAAAAGCAAGCATCATATGACGCGCCAGGCCCGCCGGCCAATCAAGAGCATGGGAACCCCCGCCCGAGCGAGGAAGGCACACATACATACACACGCACATAATACCACCACGCTGCCTCCTTCGTTCTCTCTCTCCTTAACTTCACACTACATATCTTATACTCTATCACTGATATAAAATACTTCCAAGTGACACAGACAAGAATAAAGACCACCACTGATCTGGCTGTGACAACATTAATACTAAGAAAGAAAGAACATCGTTCTACGATTATTATGGCCCATTTCACTGCCCTGGCGAGCGCTAGCGAGTACGAGCACATTCTGGCAAGCTGGCCAGCGTAACAAAATCAAGCAACAACAGGTCTAGTGACCCTTCTAGGTTGCTTGTCCTCCAAAACACTGAGAATCAAGTGTCCAAACAGTGGTTTAGAGTGGTAAGGAAAAATTGGAAAGGGAACTACTGCCCTGGAACTAATGTCCGTGGCAGGATTAGGAAGTTAGTAGGGGACAGATGGGTTAGTAACTGAGGGGAGGATAAAATAAAGTTATTCATTTACAAACGCAGACAGTCGCGGGTTTGATGCGAGATATTTGTCTAGGCGAAGTTTAAATGAATCAACGGTGCTGCAGTCTACAACATCTTGGGGAAGCCCATTCCATAAGTTGACAACTCGATTGAAGAAGAAATTCTTAGATTCATGTGAGTTAAAAGATTTACCAATAATTTGTCAACCGTTTCCCCGAGTGTAATTAGATTGGTCGATAGTGAAGTACTTACTACTGTTCATATTGTCGATGCCTTTGATGATTTTGAACACTTGAATTAAGTCGCCTCTTAATCTGTGCTGGGTTAAAGGAAATAGATTTAATTCTCTAAGACGCTCCTCGTATGATTTGTTCTTTATGCTAGGTATAATTTTGGTAACTCTATGTTGAACTCGTTCTAGCTTGTCTATATCTTTTTGGTAATAAGGGCACCAGGATTGAACGCAATATTCCAGAAGAGGGCGGACTAAAGAATTGTAAATGGTTAGGATAACGTCTTTGGATTTATGCTCAAATGATCTGCCTATAAAGCCAATTATTTTGTTTGCCTTCTTAACAACTTCTGAACATTGTTGACTCGGTTTTAGGTTACTCGATATTGTTACTCCCAGATCGGTTTCTCTGTTTACATTCTTAAGCTGAGTGCCATTCTTCGAATAGTTTGCTTTCTCATTTTGGTATCCGATATGTAGTATATTACATTTATCCGCATTGAAACTCATTTGCCAAATTTGGGCCCAACATGACAACTTATCTAGATTGTGTTGCATATCGTCAACTTGTTCTTTTGAGAGTACGCTATTTGCAATTTTTGTATCTTCAGCAAATTTTGAGATTGTACAGGTGAGACCCTCATCTATGTCGTTTATGTAAATTAGAAAGATAATTGGTCCTAGTACCGATCCCTGGGGTACCCCGCTACTTACATTGATCCATTTAGATGCCTTACCGTTTATGACTACTCTTTGCTTTCTGTCGCTGAGCCAATTTTCTATCCATTTCAACACACCGTCTTGTATTCCATGCGCTTTTAGTTTTAGCAGTAAACGTTTGTGGGGAACTTTGTCAAAGGCGTTTTGAAAATCAAGGTATATAATATCTACAGCTTTACTCTCATCGTAGAGGTTGAGGATATCGTGGAAGAAGTCTTAGAGGTTTGTTAAACAGGAACGTTTTTTACGAAAGCCGTGTTGAGTATCTTTAAGTATGTTATTTTCCTCTAAGTGATTTACGAGTCTGTCTCTTATGAGTGCTTCAAGCATTTTACATAGAACTGAGGTTAAGCTAATTGGACGATAGTTACTGGTTAGGGATTTGCTGCCTTTTTATAATATCGGTGTTACGTTGGCTAGCTTCCACTGATCAGGCATAGTTCCAAACTGCAAGAATTTATTGAATAGCATGTCAGTGGTTTGGAGAGCTCAACCTTAGTTTCCTTTAGAACTCTAGGTGAGATTGTATCAGGTCCAGGCGTTTTATTTACCTTGAGTTTATCTAAACAATTCAATACTTCTCTCTCTGTAATGGTGATATTGCTTAGAACATGTGAATTATAAATCTGAATCGGCGATGGTGTAGGGAAATCACTGAGGTCTTCTGTTGTAAAAACTGTTGCAAAGAAGGTATTGAGGGCATTACTCATTTGTACTTCGTCTTTGGTGTATTCTCCATTTGCATCGACTATATGGTCCAACAGTTGACGTAACTACTTTTTTCTTTCGGATGTAGCTAAAAAGCTCCAGTCAGTTTCTTTAAACATAGCTCTAAGTTTATGAAAGTTTGCTTTCGTGAAATTAGGGACTTTTTCGATGCTGCTATTTGGTTCGTTACTAGTAAACTTTAAAGTGAAAGTTATTGTACGATGGTCGCTGTTACTGAAATCATCACCAACATTCAAATTCTCTATTAATTCTTCTTTTGTTGCAAGTAAAAGGTCAAGAACGTTATTTCCACGGGTCGGCGATTGAACATATTGATAGAGTGAACTCTCTTGCAAGTTCGCATACAAGTCATGTCCGGAGTGTGAAGCAAGAGTATCGCCCCACTTGGTCACAGGTAAATTAATGTCGCCAAAATTACGGTATCTTGTGAGTTACTTACATCTGCAATTTGTTCGTAAATTTCTCGGTCAGTTTGCACTGCTTGAGCTGGAGGTCTGTATATTAATGCAAGTATTATTTTTGTACCTTCATTATTCTTTATTAGCACAAAAGATGTGTCGATGTTCACAATTTGAGGTTTTGACATGAGGGTCGGGTTAAGACTTTCTTTGATATAAAATAAAACGCCACCTCCATTTCTATTTATTCGGCTTTTCTCAAACATTACATAACCGGGAAGTGAATACTCGGCTAAAAAGTCTCTATCTTCTGTATTGAGCCAAGATTCTGTTATGCTAATCACATCATAATTTTCTGTACACACTAGTTCCTCTAAATCTGAAAATTTATTGCGTATGCTACGAGCGTTTGCATAGAAAACCTTTAAAGTTGCGGGTTTAGAACTTACAGAACGCTCTTTAATCAAATTTTTGGTTCTGGTCGGATCTGCATTTACATTCATGGCTCTCCTCGGTCCTCGTTCGTTATCCCTGGCGGTTTTGGGAGCTTTATCCAAATTCGCAGTTCTCGACGGATTAGCATTTAATTCCTTCGCAGGTTGCCATCCTCGCTGTCTTCGGTCCTCCTTCCTGGTTGTCCTGTGCTGAGTCGATTTCTTCTCCTAAAATCCTTCACCGCATCGTTGAGAAGACGCCCAAAACGTGCTGCTCCCACCTGGTTCAGATGAACTCCATCGTCCGAAAACAAATAGTCATCGTTGTAGAAATTGTCCCAGATGTCGACGAATCCCATGTTCTCCTTCCTGCAGAGGTTTGCTAGACAACGATTTGTACTTGTGGCTATGTTGTAAAATCGGTTCTCTACACCGAGCCGGGGGACGATTCCTGAGACGATGATCCTTGATGACTTCTCCTTAAACGACTTGATCAGCTGCTGGTACTTTAAAAGCAAATCTTCCGACCGGGTTCGCTGTACATTGTTGGGTCCAACGTGGATGACGTACATTGTATTAGCAGGGGCCAGCTTTGATACTTCGTCAACTGCAGCAACTACGTCGTCCACACCACCACCAGGGATCTAAAAACGCTTCCTGGTCTTAGGTGCCCTGGCGCAAAACTCTGTGAGCTGACCACGTATTATCGAGTCTCCCACGAGTCGGACTTCTGTTTCCTCTTCGTCATCTGAATCTGTGAGTATCTGGAAACGGGTTTGACACTCGGTAATTGGTATGGTTTTCCTGGTCTTGGGGCAAACGTTGTTCCTCACGACACGGAAGTTGTCTTGAGGGGGAAAACAGTCACTATTTGTTTCTTGAGTATCGGAACCATCTGCTGAAGTGGCTACTGCAGGCGTTGGATTGTTGGCAGTTGACGTTGGGGCGTTGGTGGCTGCTGGAGTTGAAGCGGTGACAATTGAAGTTTGTGGTACTCCAACGTTGAGTGTTACCAACTCTTGGAGTGATTCCAGCTTCATGGTGAGGATGTTGATCTTGTTGTAGGCTTCATCTAATTTCACTGTCAAATTCTCTCGTTGCTGGCAGAGCCAGCAGACTTGAAGATTGACAGTAGCAAACATGGCCTCACCAAACCTACCGGCGCAGTTCGTACATGTGCAAGGTATAGTGACAGTCACTTTCTTCAGATCACTTCATTCACTTAAAAAAAAACTTCACTCACTTTAAAACACTCACTTTAAAACACTTAACTCACTTTAAAACACTTCACTCACTTTACAAAAACTTCAATCACTTCAACCGAAAACAAATATGTTGAAATACGCAGAAATAGGTTATCAGGAGTGATAACCGAAAACAAAACATTTGAGATACGCAGAATTAGGCCTCCAGGGGCGATAGCCTAACCAATTTTTGTTTTTAAATTGAAATACGCAACAATAGGCTACCAGCTTTGAATAGCCAAACCGAAAATAATAAAATTAAAATACGCAGAAATAGGCTACCAGGTGTGATAACTTAACCTTAAACAAATATATAAATAAGTGTGACTGCACACAAGGGGTTAATATACTGTATCAACAGATGGCCCTGGTGTCGCTGTAGCCTAGTAAAGCAGTAGCCTACTCTTTTTAGATAAAAACATGTGTATCAGTCAAAGGTTACTACAAGATCGTGTAAGCAACAACTAAAATTACAGATATATATAGCTACAGTAGGATACTAAATACAATATCTACTAGAGTTATTAAGAAAAAACAGATTGGCTGGCTATAGGCTAGGCTAGGTTTGGGTTAGGTTAAAAGCTTGGCCGGTTGGGTTAAGTTAGGTTAATTTGTACAAATACCACCCTTTAGCTTAAAGTAGAATCAGTCTGAGGAGAAAAAGTCATGAATATATCTAGGGGGAAAAGATAAATGAATGCACTTACATTTGGTACAAAATTGGCTGGAATTTACTATGTATAATCCCCCAAAAAGTGTGTTTACAAAATGGCGTCGGCGTTCGTCCCTGTAGGCAGGATAGTTAGTAAACAATATTGTTTATTAGCAAATACTTACTACAGTAGGTAATGGGTAAAATTAGGGGCTACGATTTTATATAAAATAATATGAGAGCGTTTGGTTACAAAACAAAACAAAACAATAGATGACGTTAGTGGCGCCCTGTCCGAGCAGGAATCTTGTGATAAACACAAAGTTTATCAGTCAATACACACCGAAATATCGTGTAGTGTTACTTACTAAGCTACAGGATGGTTAAACGTGCTGTTAACCACCTTTCATGCACAAGAATGAAGAGGATGAGTAGTTAATACTCAAATTATGATCGACATCGTGAGAGCGTTGGCGGTAGCGAGTCATTGTATAATGACAGCCAGAATAGGCTATCAACATTTTTGATAATCTTCAAAGAGTTAACAAAAGAGATTTGGGTAATATTTTCATATACCGTATTACATTAAATCAACAATATAAAATTTTGAAGTTTTTGTTATCCCCTTCAGTACGATGATGACTTATTAGCTGTTATTCAGGCTAAAACTAATGGTTTTATGCAGCTTAAGAAGGACATTGCTATTCAGAGGGTTTATTGAGATTGTATTTACCCCTTTGAGTCTTAGAGGTATATTATTATAAGCTAAAGAGAATCATCTAATGGTTACCCGAATAAGATGAAAACGACGTCATCATGTTGAAGATGTTAATATTACAGGTAAAGATTAACAATATGTGTATATACTGAAGTGTATTATGGTATCAACAATAACTATATAGACAGTACAACACCACAGTCAACCACAGTTACATCTCTTATGTTACTGTGGTTGACTGCTGCCTTCACCCCCTCCAGACCACTATCAACAATAACTATATAGACAGTACAACACCACAGTCACATCTCTTATGTTACTGTGGTTGACTGCTGCCTTCACCACCTCCAGACCACTATCAACAATAACTATATAGACAGTACAACACCACAGTCAACCACAGTCACATCTCTTATGTTACTGTGGTTGACTGCTGCCTTCACCACCTCCAGACCACTATCAACATCACCAAAATTATCTTCCCATTCGACACCATCATCACAGTCTTTGGTACTGATATAAAACTGGGAACTCTTCTCTTTATCGTCTGGTTGATACCATGGGCCCACTGTCCCTGCATTGGTTGACGCATAGTAGTCGTTGGATCCAGAGTGAGTCAGTAGTGAGGCTCCTCCCTTACCATTGTTGTACTGGTAGTCACCACCTGCCACACACTCGTCTGGCGTACCTTTGTTCCCCACCTCCAGTAGTACAGTGTTACGGTATGAGTGTCCACGCTGGCCGGTACACAGCAACATAAACTGTGTTGCCAGGGTGATGTTAGACCTTAACCTAATGTGGACCCTTCCTCTTGTTGACCCTCCCCAAGCCAGGTCCATGAAGGTCAGGATGGAGGAAGGCTCCACCAAACTCAACACTTCACTCACCTGCAACACAAACAATATAATTATACAAGCACCATCTTAGGAGGAGCACTTTATTTATTGACAACATTTCCCATATTTTGTAGCTTCATGAGGCCAAGGACATACACCAAACCATTTTCCACAATTTCCTTCATGGCGGAGGTGGGGGTACATACATGAAGAAATAGGTGGAGTCAGTATTAACCCATAATGTACCATAGGGTACTAGCATAAATGTACTCCCCAGTCCCAAGCAATGTGGCCAAAATGGCTTCAGAGGCAAGATATACCAACCTCCCACCTCAAAACATGGAGGAATACTGCTTTTCCCAGCATGTGGGGGCTTGGATATAAGCTGAGAAGTGTTGCCAAGGTCTTAGAGCAGTGCTCAAACGTTGTGGTACCAGGTACTACCTGATAATGGCAGTTACAAGGATCGTATATTACTGACGGCTGGCAGCCGTCGCTGGGACTGGGGAGTGATTTATCTACTGATGGATTTCTGCCATCGCTGGTACTGAACGGGTTAACGTGTGTGCGTGCATGAGTGTGAGTGTGTATGCATGTATAAATTATGCTAATAGCAATAGTTATATTAAATATGCATAAAAATTACTTATATAGTGATATTATAGTTATTTTATTAAAGTTATTAATACATAATTTATCATTGATGTTAAAACTAATACAAATATCACAAACAAGATGACCTCAGTAAAGGCAGCTGGTGCTTTTGTACATATCCTCTTATTTGTTTTGTTATTATCATTAATATTATTGTCATTAATATTATTACCATTATCATCAGCAATATAACTTATATTATTATTAGTAGTAGGAGTATTGTTATTATTACTTGTATGCAATTAACCCAAGAACGGCGAGTGTCCTCATACGAGGCTGAACCTTACGAGGGTGAGCGTCCTCATATGAGCCAAGACCAAAGAAAAGCCTTTTAAAAGACCCAAGTAGCACTCAAAACAAAGGAATGTGTGATTAAGTGAGATAATTCTCCTCCATCCTTTCTATCACTCCTCCACATGTGTCAAAACTCCCTCCTTTCCCTCCACTCCTCATCAATTATTACATATTTTTCCTCATATTCCCTTGTTTATCGGTTTATTTATCGTGCCAATATCTCCGACCCGGTTCCAAGGTTGTCTACTCCGCAATATCGAGAGCGTGGGAAGAGAGAGAAAGCGAGAAAGAGACCTCAGTCTGCTTTCAGGCCTCGAGGAGGGAGGATATACGTCTTGTTCGCCTCCAACCTCAAGACTGGAGGATCGGCAATAATTTGTCTTTTTCATCCTCCAAATTCTATTCCCACTTGTTTTATTGTTGTTACATGTTAATATCATCATATTAAATGTAAAATAAGCACATATGAATAAGTAATAACGATATTTATTATAAAATTATGAAACTTGTCGGGAAATACCAACAATACCTTCGCCCAGCGCGACTTTTTAAATACCATAGGCTCGCCGCAGTCAGGTTAACTAGACAAACACAAGCCTACAAGAAGTCATATGCACAGATAACAAATATTTAACAAACTTACAAACCACTTAGTGGACATAGACAAAGACACATACTTACATCCCACAAATACACATTGTACAAGAGGCAGCCACAACCTAAAATACCACATATATCAGTAAGCACCGACATATCTAGCTGCTCATTTTGTCTCCACAGCATCCAATAGTGGAATCATCTTCCTTCCCATATAGTTAACAGCCCCACTCTTAATACTATTAAAGCTAGAATTACCCAACATGTTTATCCTAACACTTATCATAATTCTTCCAATTAACCAATAACTCCCTGCACAAGTCCTGCACATCATGCTGCCAGTGTGCAGCCTTCTGTGCATCCCCTAACTGAAGTCATAAGCTCAGGAGGCTGAGATTCCAAGAATTATCTACAGTCATTCCCCCCATTTCGGGTGGATGGGACTCGTTAGCCTTGGTCGGCAACTCATCTAGGGGAGACAACCTTATACAAATCCGGGTGGATGGGACTCGTCAGCCTTGGTTGGCAACCTGTCTAGGGGAGTAAACCTGATACAAATCCGTACTGCTTACCTAAGGGTAAGGCAGGTTAGTGGATGGATTAGCCGAACACCACTGTAGAAAAATAGTGCTAACAAGATACACAGAGGGCCTCTGAGTCGGACGGATCCTAAATTGAGTGGTCAATCCTGTAAGTCCTTCACTAAACTGGCTAGAGTTGTCCTTCTCACAGGGAATAGGTCCGCTTGGGAGCATTCTGTGTGTGGCCACCCTCGTAATGGGAGTAAGGCGGATAGATAGATTCCCCCCTCCCCCCCCCCCACACACACACTCTGGGGGTAAGGGCTCGGGCCTTCACATTTAGTGGAGGAAAAAGAATATGCTGCACATAATCCTACTGTATGCCACACAAGGCATAATTGGCGTAAGTACGTACCCAACGGGCATCCAATACACCAAAGTCTTGTTATGGTATTGTCTTGTAGGACTGTTGAAGTTGGTGTGGTTGTAGATATTGCAGGTGGACTTTGATGAGTCTTGCTGAGGCACTGTTAGCACTATGTCAACATCAGCCACAGTAAAAACATAATGGGGCTGTGTTAAGGCAGGACTTAACTGTGCTACACTTCAACTTCTGAAGGGCAACCCCATCTGAACCATTACAATGTAATGGAAAGGGATGTTGAACCATTGTACGTATAAATATTCTTGATACTGACAATGTTAATGATAATTATAATAAAAGGTAAAATTGCTATTGAACTTACTGGCAGTGTGCGAACATGGGAGGGTGGAGGTTGATCCCGAAGGCAGTGGAAGTATACATGATCTTTATCAAGTGATATCTTGGAGCAGCGAAGGTGACCTTCGTCTCGTTGAACCCCGTATAATGTTTCACCCTTGATCAAGCTCCTCAACACTGTCTTATCCTGTCAACAATTACCAAATTGTTACCTAACATCTATAAAATACTGATGTATAATAACAAAGGTTGAAGGACCTAATATTTAGTAACAGTATAATGAATTGTTACCTAACACCAATAAAATACTGATGTATTATAACAATGGTTGAAGGACCTAATATTTTATAACAGTAGTATGAATTGTTACCTAACACCAATAAAGTACTGATGTATAATAACAAAGCTTGAAGGAAAGTAAGAGAAGGGTAGATGAGGAATTTGGAAGGAATTTAAGTGAAAAATGGAGGGATGTAAGAAACTGTTCTGGAAAGATGTCAAGATAGTTAGGGAGGGCAGCAAAGGAAACAGTAATGGTGTGAAAGATAAGAAAGGGCGAGTGTTATGCCGAGAACCGAGTCGAGAGATGGAGGGAGTACTTCAACAAATTGTTGAATGTAAGGAATTAAATGCCAGCAAAGTTGCAAACATAGTTGGATGGGGTATGGGAGGGAGAAGAAGAGAAGTAGTGGGGGAGGAAGTGAGGATCAGGAGGTCAGAAATGTGTGAAAGCTTAAAAAGAGTGATGGTGGGGAAATTATTAGAAATAGATTAAGTGTGGGGAAATGCTGAGGTATGGTGGTGAGATAGTGATTGAATGGGTATGGAAAATGTAAACTAGCATGGGAGAAGGGAAGTGTACCTGATGACTGGAAGACAGGCATAATAGTCCCACTGTATAAGGGTAAAGAGGAGTGTGTAGTAATCACCGGGTTATATGTCTTCTAAACGTAGTAGGGAAGATGTACAGTAGGATAGTAATTAAGGGAATGAGAGCAAGAATGGAGATATTGGTAGGTGACGAGCAGGTGGGTTTAGGAAGGGAAGGGGATGTGTAGACCAGAGGAGTGACAAAAGTTGTATGCTACCTTTATGGACTTGCAGAAGGCCTATGACAGAGTTGATAGAGAAGGTCTGTGGAAAGTACCGAGAATATACGGAGTAGATGGCAAGTTGCTAAAAGCAGTGAAGAGCATGTATGAGGATGCAAAGGTGTCAGTACGTATGGAGAATGAACAGAGCGAGTTCTTTGATTTGAATGTTGGGCTCAAGCACAGGTGTGCTATATCACAATGGTTGTTTAATATATATATATATATATATGGATGGAGTCATGAAAGAAATAAAAGGAAGACCAGGGGATGTTGGTGTACCGCTGAAAAGGGAAGGAAAACGAGTGGAAGTTGCCTGTACTGCTGTTTGCTGACAATACAGTTCTGATGAGCTATAGTGAATGAGAGTTGCATGGTCTCGTAAATATGTTTGGAACAGAGTGTGAAGAACGGAATTTGAAGGTAAATGAGGGGAAGAGTAAGGCTATGGTCATTGAAAGGGGTGCAGACACCGAGTGTGAGGTGAGGTTGAATGGTCAGATTATAGAGAATGTCAGCTCCGTTAAGTATTTGGGCAGTGTTCTGAGTAAAGATGGGAGTATGGATGCAGAAGTGCGGGAGAGGGTGCAACAGGGGAAGCAGTAACAAGAAATAGGATGGTCAGCATGGAAGTAAAGAAGTCCTTGCATGATAGTGTGGTAATCCCAACCTTGACGTACAGGAGTGTGGCATGGACTTTGTTGGAGAGACACAAACCAAAAGTGAGAGGTGAGGAAATGAGTTACTTGTGAAGTGCATGCGGAGTTACATGGAGGCATAGACAGACGAATGAGGAAGTACGAGAGCGGTATGGTGTGGATGCAGATGTGCTGGAAAGTGTGAAAAGGAAAACCTTAAGATGTTTCGGCCATGTGGAGCGTATGGGAAGGGAGAGAATGACTAAGAGAGTGTATGAGAGTGAAGTGAAAGGACAAAGAGTGAGAGGTAAACAAAGAAAGGTGGAAGGATAGAGTTAAGAAGTGAAAGGGTTAATATGTAATATAATTATATATTGGATAGATAGGGGTGTGTTTTAGGCACCAATCAAACATGGACATAAGGTAGCTTTAGACAGGTGATATGGAGAGAGGCATCCTGACCAGGATTCCAAACAACTCACTCTAGGTATATTTGGGAGAGTTGGGCACTGTAACCACTCGGCCATGAGCGGATAGCTCTCTCCCAACCTTTCCAACATTATCATTAGATAAGGGATATGGAGTTGCTGTAACTCATGGTTTAGCTACCTGGCCTCTATTCTTATCGTTATAAATTATTTCCCCCTTACAAACACATTAGAGTACTGTAGTAGTAACTGCCATTAGTGCACTTGTTGGGATACTTTTAGTGGTGATTAATGTACTCTTCATGCTTATAAGTATTATATCAATATGATGGTAGGGTTGTATTAGGACCAAAATAATACAGCTCTCAAACTATATTTACCTTAAGAACTTGCTTAGTAATTTCCCATACTCTGTCCATAATGCTGATAGTTGGGTCTTGTAGGACAGTCGAGATGTGACGTGTGGCAGTGTCCTTTGTGGCACCATCCTGTGTGTCAGTGTCCTTTGTGGCACCATTTTGTGTGTCAATGTCCTTTGTGGCACCATCCTGTGTGTCAGTGTCCTTTGTGGCACCATCCTGTGTGTCAGTGTCCTTTGTGGCACCATCCTCTTGATCAGGCAGAGTCTCCAGCACTGTCCTGGTGTTATTTCTTATCTGTTGGTACAAAATGTTCTTAAAAGATTCCCAACACAGCTGATTTGTATATTCTACCATGTGCACAGTCAGTAACATAAGTGGCGACATGTTCATTTGATTCAGTATCAAACTTTCAATTTGCATTACAAAGGTTTAGTTAATCAATTTAAGGGTTGATAATATATCAGAATATGACCATGGCTGTACCTCTTCACCCTAATATAATGTACCGGTACTTGATAATGGATCCAGTGAAGAGTTTTGATTCAAACGTTGTCATTATGTTATAAACCGAGATGATTACTTACCTTCAGGCTGGTGGTTAGAATATCTTGGTCAGGGAATTGTTCCCTAATTTTCTGTGTCCAATCGTCCGCCTCCACACTACAGTAATCAGCATGGTCTATGGCTGTGATTACTTCCTGTGCTGTGTTAACATCTTGCAGATACTTGAGAGAAGCCTTCAGTTGCTGCTCCCATTCCTCTCCTTCCTTCTCCATGACCACAAGTCTGGTCTCCTCCTGCTGCAGTTGTTGTACTGCTGCCTTGTGCTGCTCCACCAGGACATATAGTTCGTTCAGCAGTTGAAGGTGCTCGTCCTTACAGCTGTCCAGTTCAATACTGTACTGGTCCAACTGTGACCGATAGTGCTGGTAGCCAGTCAACAGTCCCTCAACACTGTTTATCTGTTCCTCCAACATGGATCGTAGCTTCCTGCTCACTGTTGTCTGTGTCTTGTTCTTCACTCCTGTTGCTGCTGACACTGTAGAATTATTTCCTGATGAAGCGGTGTCTGTTACTGATATTGGTGGTGGTGTTGATATTTGTGTTTGCTTGACGGTTTCCATCTTCTTAATTACAGCTTCAATACCATAGGCAATAGGGAAGCTTGAGATATTAGTGGCTTGGTGAGTAAGACGACAGGTGGGGCAGGACACTTGGCCGGACTTCCACCACATATCATAGATGCATAGGGAGCAAAAGTTATGGCCACAAGGTAGAATGCGTGGCCGTCGCTCACACTCATCATACTTGGTGAAACACACACTGCAGTCCTCAGGGTTGTCCTGTTACGATAATAATAAATAAACATGTTAAAACAATACTGCCAGCTGGCTTCTGTCCGTTCTAAGTTGAAAAGTTTATTCTAAAGCTGGAAAACATTACAGTACCGTATCTGGTAATGTATTAGCTAAATAAATAATAAAAACAAAATAAACAAAATTACAATAATTACAATAATTCACGCTTGGATACTTGCATCACGTAAATCAGGAAGGGTGTCCCTAAATGCACGGAGACGCGAATATGCTATGACCGTATTGGATACTTTAAAAATCAATTAAATGAAAACTAAATACAGTAATCACCCTCTTAACCGACCTGCCATTATACGAACCTCGCCAATTCCCTGATAGGACTTGGAAATATAAATAAATATAGTACACTTGTCGTTTATGTCTTTCAAAGCATTTTGATTTGAAGCACCAAGATTCTAAGTGACCGAAACAACCGATATACGATAATCTACTTATCAATTCTAAATATCTCTTATAAACATAACAGTAGGTAGCCTACTAACCTTAATGTAAGTATGTATATGTATGTATATACTCTGGCACATACCCCATTTTACATACCGGTATATATATATATATATATATATTAGGGGAGGTGTGGCGGAGTGGTCTTGCCACTGGACTGGTAAGCCAATGGACCCAATGGACCCAATGGGAAGATATTATTGGGATGACATTTGTGCTGTACCTAGTATCAGTGCATTACCACAGCACACCGAAATGCCAAAAAAATACCCTCATTGTTCCCTGATTAAATAGCATTGTATGAATATTCCCATATTCAAAAATATGCTACAGGGGGGCAATGCCTACTGAGTTAATTGCTCAATAGGTGGCGTTCTGAGAGTGAAGGTCCGAGTGTGGGGGATGAGACTTTGAAGCACAGAGGCGAGGTGGCTTCAGAGATGGAGTTGCTTCGAGCTGTGAAGCTTCGCATGTCTCACTCCCTAGACTGGAGCAAGACCTCACGGGCCTCACTGTGTTCAGCGGTAGAGTGTAAAGGCTATCAGCCTATGCCTGAGAGGGAGTAGTTGGAATATAGAAGAAAACAAATGTATATATATATATATATATATATATATATATATATAGAGAGAGAGAGAGAGAGAGAGAGAGAGTAAGGGGCGAGGAAACGCGAATGAGGTCCCGGAGTCTAAGAATTAGAACTTTAAATGTTGTTTCTGTTCGGTCTCTGTCTCAAGTCAGCCACCCCCAGCTGTGGGGTATATGCCTGAGTATATACATACACACATACTGATATGCAGCCATCAAAAATTACCAGCTAGACACCAGGATCCAGCTAAGAAAAACACCACGCCAGAATAGCCACCATCAAGTCTCTGGAAAGAACAGTCTTCCCTCCATACCTCCCTAGAACGTAAACAACTCAAATGCAGCTCCTACATTCTTCAGTTGATTTACAGTGATTATCAGCGTTCCTTCTACTCCCAGTTTCGCATGTGGACATAGTAAGGCACAGAGAAAGATATTCTGCTATAAAGTGAAAATTATATTTATGAACTTTGCCATATTTCGTACTTAAAAGTGATGATCCAGTGCCCCACACCCTCACGTCAAATTTTCTTCGCTATGCGCACAGGTCACATGACGTCACAGAAGTGATCGTGCCTGTACTATCGTTCACCACTGGTTATCGTTCGCTGTCATGTAACGCAAAGAGATGCTCACACTACTTGACGAACAAAGAAAATTATTTAATGATTCCCATGATCGAGTGCAGCAGTAATTTACGAAATATATGAGAGACACGGACAAACAAATAAACGATGTGATCATAAAGGGGGTATCCCACTGTGCGACATTTCAATGGCGAACGCTCAGTGACAGAGGGCGACAGGATTTTTTTGTCTATGTCCCAAAAATTGCCATATTCGCTCGAACATTCTCCCATTAACGCGGAAATCGCACAACGGTCGCCCTCGAGTCGCCCATGTTAGCCCAGATTCCCCCTAATTCGCCGTAAATTTTAAGCATACCCAAAAATGGCTGCGAATTCAAAATGTTGGCGAATGTTGTGCGACATTCACCCTTTGTCTCACTTCATTATCCCTTGGTCGCACTATAGTTGCATAATTCGTACTCTTGTTCCCGTATTCACCATTACCGGCGAATGTAGGCGAATGTTGGGCGAATCGAGCGAATGTTGTGCGAATGCCGAGCGAATATGGGCGATTGTGGGCGAATGCCCTGCAAGTTTTTGAGCGAATATGGCGAATTGCCATTATTGGCAACGCTGCATGTGAGCGAATTCGCTCGATTATGGCGACTACCGTGCGGTCATTGTGCGAATGCAGTGAGTGTTTCGGCGAATATCAGCAAATGCAACACGACAGAAGGGCGACATGGGTCGAATGAGGGACGAACGTTGGGGACAGAAATCATATCGGGGATGCCGTGACCCTTGCGATAACACTATCTATGGTCGCTCCAGTTTCACTGACCCATATACTGTATATACACCAGTCGTGTGAGGGGGTCATTACCTAGTTTACCACCACTCAGAGCACACGTCCCAACTATCGTCCGTGCACTACTCATCATGCCCAAAATAACTATGAAGAAGGCCCAGAAGGAGATGGAGGAGGAGGTGACTGGAGCCACACCCACACCCACACCCACATCACAGTCCACACCAGGCACGAGTGACGTAGGCCGGTCATCACGTTCCCGGTCACGGTCACCAATTTCTGGGAGAGTGGAAGTGGAGGTGGAGGAGTATGTGGCGGGCCAGGAAATGGAGACCTGCGATACGGCGCACAGTGGGATACCCCCTTACAAAGCAAGCATCTTCACTGAAGATCAGGAGGCTGAACTGGTCGGCTGGTTTGAGGTGCGACCATTCCTGTTCAGCAAATTGCATAAAGATAACAGGAACAGGCCTATGAAGATGGACGCCTTAAACCAGAAGGCAAGAACCATCAACGTCACTGGTAAGTTGAAATCATGAAATTATGTGTGAGTATGGAATTGTACAGCAGAAATATGCAAAAAAACAAAGTGTTTTATAATTGACATTGTGTGCGAAACAATGTTTGTTTATGTTAATAATAATGCTAAAAAATCGCTGCCTTATTTAAAGGAATTTGTCATTTGCATATTTTCCTTTACTGCACAGTCAACATGCACACACGCACCGTTATTTGTGACATAATTTGTTGTAATGTAATGTGAGTTTTTGCTTTTGTTGACATATATATTACATTATATGTGGCATAAATATGACCTTTATAAAGTGACAATGATTAATTGCTGTTGTTGATCGCCAGCACATTTTTACTATGTCCTACAATTTAAAAAATATATATATATGTTTATTAAAAACAAATATTTTTCTTATTCAACAGGTATTCAGCTCTTGACGTGGTTCCGGGGAATCCAGACCCGCTTCACAAAAGTGACACAGGAGAAGCGGGCCAAACCATTCTCCGAGAGGGAACAGTGGATCGTGAATAATTTCAGGTACAGTAGCCCAACTTAGTTTTGTGACAAAATATTAGGTATGTGGCACCTGTATAGTTTGCACTTCCGTCCCAAGCCTGTGTGGTCGTGTCTAGCAGAGACCGCGTGCAGGTGTCTATAGGCAGGCACCACCACCTGAGCTACCACAGCCAGGGCACACAGACACAGTACTCGCACATGCTGGGCGCTACATACTATTATGACAATATTGCTATTATTATTTGTTTGTATAATAATCTTCTCTCTCTCTCTCCGCTAAATATAAATAGATTTACGCGCGACAAACTGTGTAGACTAGCACACACACACACACACACACACACTCACACCAGAATGGTAAGCGTCATTACTTTATAGATCCACATTCTATACATAACTTAAAATGAACACAATAAGTTGCATAGATTGTTATTTTATAATCTATTATACACTTTTTAGTGATTGTTTTAATAAGAGCCCCGGCCTCCTTAACACTATACTTGGTGTTGGTGTCAGCGACATTGGCTCTAATTCTTATCCCTACCCTCTCTGTAACCCAGAAAGTGCTCGAGAAACGGTTTAGTCAATTTCTACATCTATTTCCTGATCTACTCATATATTTGTTTTGTTCTTTATAAGATGTTATTCGGTCAGGATTAGCTCCAAGTTCGCTGACGCCGGGTATAGATTTTATGAGTTATCCTAAATGTGTATATGCATCAACTGTATTAGATGTCTCTCAATCAAATGTAATTTTATACAGCTAAATGACCAAGAGACTTAATTTGTCCGAACGTTTACAGCATCTGAGGTAAAGCCAGCGATCTTGGGGGCTAATAAGTGATTGAGGTTTCCGAATGTTTGTGTGCGAACTGTTGTATGGATTCTTTCCCTGCCGCCTCTTGTTTTGCCTCCTTTCATGTGTTTCTTGTTGATACTCCCTACCCCTTGTGGGAATAAGGGCCGGCTACTGACTAATTTACAAACGTCAAATTAAGAGTAGTATGCTGCTGTGACATTTGTTAAATGCTTAATCATCAATCTTGTAATGGAATTTAACCGTGTTGGCTGCGTGTGTCTCACTATCTATTAACCTTTCTTTTCGCTAGCATACGAATCGATAAACAAAGACAAAACATACCTTCAAAGATATTGACATGTAAGTAAAGTTTTCGATAAATATCCACATGAATGGTTGCTGATTAAAGAAGCAGCTCATCGAACATATTACGTGAATTAGACCATGAGTGATTAATAGGAGACTAAGATTTAACATTAACAGTAGCCTATACAATCAGATTAGGGTGTAGTGAAGGTTGGGGTCTTACACTGATGGTCAGTTTTAGTTCCTCAATTCTTCATCTTTTACATTAACGGCCTTTATTTAGGCCTAACTAAAATTATTTACATGAAGTTATTTGTGTCTCTGTCACTTATTACTTAGTTTTATTATTATTATTATGGTTATAGTGTCACTTTCACTGGACTTTGATAATTGATAGTGTAATTTTCACTTTTAGGTATTGTTAGGTAAGAATACCATATATAGTGTCACTTTCACTTGTTCATATTGTTATGAAGGCACTTATTATTACTTGTGTGTGTCTCTTTCACTTATACTCAGTTTTATTATTATTATACTGTCACTTTCACCGAACTAGGCTTATTGATAGTGTCACTTTCACTTGTTCATATTGTTATTGAAGGCACTTATTATTACTTATATGTGTCCTTTTCACTTATACTTACTTATATATATATTCTTAGCCTACATATGAGTGTCACTTTCACTGTTGTCACTTCCACTTCAAAAGTTTGTTAGAGTGTGGAAGTCGTTGAAGCAAGTGCCAGTACACAGTCCAACTTGACACTCGAGGCATTCCCAAGTGGTTTTTGTGGGTTTGCGGGGTATGCGAGTTGTGTGGCTGCACACATGGCACCTCTTCTGCATTCGGCTCTTACTACCTGGTGCTTTGAAAGGAAGGGCGTTGAGCTGGTGCTTCCTGAAGAAATCAGCACACCCCGTTCTGTCCAGCTGGCCTGGTCCTTGTAGTGGCCTCCCTGGTGTACCCCCATGTTTAGCCAGGAGCTCAAGTAGCACCTGCTTGTGGAACTTCCGCAGGTACTTGTACTTCTTGGCTCCTGGAGTCCTCAGACGGTAGATGTTGTAGGCATTGAGGACCGACATATCTACCGTATGCAGGATAAACTTCTTGTACCACCTGCAAGATGTTCGCAGGCAGTCGATGAAGCCCATCTGCATGTCGGACTTGTCAACGAGGCGCATGTTGAGGTTGTAGTCAAGGACAGCAGCTGGTTTCCGGATGAGGTTCTTGGTTTTTCGGTCCACCTTCCCTGTGGCGACCATCTCGGCCTTGTGGCATGTGCTGAGGAGGTTGACCTTGCGCTGGTCATGCCAGTGGATGGAGAGGATGGGGCCACTCTTTTTGTGGAAGATGTCCATCTTCTCCGTCTTGGTTGGGTAGGCTGGCATGCCCTTTCTCTTGCCCTTGACTGTGCCGACAGTTCCGGTCTTGCGGTCATGGAGGTACTTGGTCAGGATAGGCGACGTGTAGTAATTATCTGTGTAGAGGATGTGGTTTTGATTGAAGTGCCTCTCCATCATCTTCTTCACTACAGCGCCACCAAAACCAATGAGGGGGTCACTCACAATTTCTCCACCCTTGCCACTGTAGACCACAAAGTCCAGCACATACCCCGTCAAACAGTCGCAGAGGACGAAGAGCTTGATGCCGAAGCGGTGTCTCTTGGACGGGATATACTGTCGGAAGTGCAGCCTACCGCGGAACAGGACCAGAGACTCGTCGAGGCACATCTGGAAAGGAATCAGGTAGGTGGTGAACCGATGACGTATCATGTCATACAGCTTCCTGATCTTCCACAATGTGTCGGGAAGGTGGACTGCCATGTTGTTTGTCAGGTGGAGATAGGAGAGGATGTCGAAGTACCTGTCCCTGGATATGTACTTGCCAAATGCTGGAGTCGTTATGATGCCGCCAGTGATCCAGTAGTCTGCCAGAGTGTGCTTCCTGATATGTGTTATCAGCATTGTGAGTGCCAAGAACACATATAGTTCTGCCGAAGTGACAGCTCTCCATGCCACCATCTTGGCACTGGTCTTCCTCCCAAGAAAGTTGGCACAGATCTCATGATGGTTGTTGGTCTCCTCGACGAGGTATTCCATAACTTCATTGTCATAGAAGCCACAGAAAAGTTAACTGGGTGTAGCATCTGGGCCACAGGGAAATGTTGGTGACAGCCCGGAACCCATCTGTACCTCGTCAAAGGCAGGACAATCTGGCACAAAATCAGCCCCATCTGTCCACACAAACAGGTCGGATGATGATGCTGTTGCTCGAGGACGTGCAGGTGCAGCAGGCACATGCCCTGGATGCCCTGGCACACGCCCTTGGCCACGCGGACACCCTGCACGCCCACGCCCACGCCCAGGGGCAGCGGCGTCGGCAGACTGACCACGTCCACGACCTCGCCCTCTCCCTCGTCTTGTCGGGACTTCCTCTTCCTCCTCCTGTTCCTGTTCCTGTTCCTCTTCCTCCTCAGGCGACGTCAGGTCATCTGGGGCAATGTTGGGGTCGTCAGCATCCTCTTCCGGAGACAATTCTGGTGAAGAAGTGACCGGGCGTCGGCGGTGTGGGGCGCGGGAGGTTCAACAATGGGAGCCTCGGCCTCAAGAGTTGGGCTCCTTTTGCGGCGAGCAGAGGGCTTCTCCGCATCAAATAATGCTCTGCGGTATGTTGAGGGCTGTGGCACACTAATAATACCACTTGAAGAGGCCCTTTGCTCCTCCTGAAGGAGAGATGAAGCCGAGGGCTGTGGGTGACACACGCGGCGTCCCGGGTCAAGGCGTCGGGACAAAGGAATGCGGGTGGTTGCTAGACCAGGGTCAGCGTCACTATCACTCTATTCACCTTCCCTAGCCTTTTCTGCGGCTGCCCTGCGTGCTTTTTTAGCTGCACTTTTCACCAGCGACTGTTTATAAAAATATTTGCCCACTTTCAAGGGCGTACGGGCAGGCAAAGGGGAAGGTCCTGGGGTAGGGCTATGGCTAGGCCTAGGCCTAGCCGTAGGCTGACCTACCAAAGATGGCGAGGGGGTAGGCCTAGGTTCTAGCACACTAGGAAGTTCAATAGCACCTTCCTGAAACACTTCCACATCAGGATCATCACTACTGTCTCCCCCCTCAAATAAGTCCACATTATCATCATCTCCAAAGCCAACAAATTCCTCATCTTCGCTTGCACTGATAAATTGTTCTTTGTCCACCAAGCTTTCGCCACTGCTCTCTTCAATATCAAACATTTGTCGCTGTATTGCAGTATCACTCAAGAAACGCTTCACTTTCTTTTGTTGAGCTAGCTTCTCGGTTGCTGCAGGCGTCGATGTTGCGAGTGGGGTAGCACTGGGACGCGCGGGAGGTTGCACCGAATCGGACGCGTCGGAATTCATTTTTCCTGTATAACTCGCTATGGCGGCCACGTAGGAACTGATAACGTTTGTAGTTGAGGCTTGGTGGCGCTGCGATCGCCCCTGCAATGTAAACATTGGCCACGTGAATTTTAAAAGCACGCTTTCAAGCACATGCCTTTCAGCATGACACCCGGGCTGCTGCCCTTCTTTCGCGGTGTCATAGTAAAATGACACCCGGGCTGGAAGGGTTAAAATATAAGAGAGAGAGAGAGAGAGAGAGAGAGAGAGAGAGTCTCAGATTTATAGTGATAAAGAACGAGAGAGAGAGAACCTTCTATTATTATCCAAACAAATAATGATAGCAATATTGTCATAATAGTATGTAGCACCCAGTACTGTGTCTGTGAGCCCTGGAGGTGGTAGCTCAGGTGGTGGCGCCTGCTTAGACACCTGCACGGTCTCTGCTAGACACGACCACACAGGCTTGGGACGGGAGTGCAAACTAGACAGGTGCCACATACCTAATATTTTGTAGCAAAACTTAGTTGGGCTACTGTACCTGAACCTTCACATCGGGAAAGTGTGGACGCATCCACGCAGACGGGAGGTAATTATAAATATTGATTTATAATTTTTGCAATAATTTATCTATTTCAGTTATTCCTCATTTGATTTTTCACAATAATGTTGGTAGTGTGTCTCGCAAAGTTTAATTTATTAATTATTACAAATTTTGTAACTCCGTTTCTGTATTTAAGAATTTATTTATTTCTGAAATTAATAGTGTATATACATTTTCAGGTTTCGAAGCAGTTGACCACATATCCTGGAAACCAAGGCTATGGGTGATAAAAATGTGTCCACATTTGTATGAGATGTTGGTGAGTTACAAACCTGTTCATGGTATCTGTCTCTCAACAAACATTATTATTTATATTCCTATCTATATTTTTGTGTTTTTCTTTTTAGTCGGTGATAGAGCTTGACGATGGTGGCGACAGTGACACAACTGTGAGTTCGTCCCCAGTGATCATGAAGCAGATAATTAAAAGGTATGACTATATATATCACCTTATCTCTCTCTCTCTATATATACATATATATATATTTATATATATACCGGACCTCGACCACCTCTGCAACCTCCTATCGGACCTCCACCAACCCTGCTGCCTCCTACCGGACCTTCACCACCCCTGCTGCCTCCCACCGGACCTCCACCACCCCTGCAGCCTCTCACCGGACCTCCACCACCCCTGCAGCCTCCTACCGGACCGCCACCGCCCCTGCAGCCTCTCACCGGACCTCCACCACCCCTGCAGCCTCCTACCGGACCTCGACCACCCCTGGAACCTCCTATCGGATCTCCACCACCCCTGCTGCCTCCTACCGGACCTCCACCACCCCTGCAGCCTCCCACTGGACCTTCACCACCCCTGCTACCTCCCACCGGACCTCCACCAACCTTTCAGCGTCCTACCGGACCTCCACCATTCCTGCAGCCTCCTACCGGACCTCCACCACCCCTGTAGCCTCCTACCGGACGTCCACCACACCTGCAGCCTCCTACCGGACGTCCACCACACCTGCAGCCTCCTACCGGACCTTCACCACCCCTGCAGCCTCCTGCCAGACCCGCACCATTCCTGCTGCCTCCGGATGCTAGACATCTCATGACCAGACCTTTTCTTCACCAGTCGGTTTAATCACCATACCAGCTCAATACCAAGCCAATTTAATACCAAGGCATCTTAATACCACACGTTGCCACATCTACTGTCCTGTACAGCGATCACGGGTACCCTACTCCCTCGCTCTCTCTCTCTCTCATCTATGCAGTAAAGATAGGGATACAAATTGCTCTCTACCCACTACAGGGAAAAGTTTTCGTTTATTTTGACACACATAGGCCTACACATATTATATATATATATATATATATATATATATATATATATATATATATATATATAGCAGTACCGGTAATGTGTGTTTTATATTTCAAATATATTTAGACGGCTTTGTACTGCTTCGGAAGGGTCATGTTAGCAAGGGTTCATTGAGATGGTTTGAAGCACTATAACTGATAGACGTCCTTCCTAATTTGAAGATCGCACAATAGTTAGTAAAATAAAATAATGCGACCGAACTATTGCATTCGGTACTGTATATTAAATCATTTAAGATATGATAGGGGTTTATGGTCTATTCGCCGACAAGTCTTTTCGCCCGCACTAGGAATTTGTTCGCCCACATCTTGAACTATTTTCGCTCATACTTTGAAGTTTGTTAGCCTCCCACACTCTAAAATGGCTTATAAATGATGCAAATGTAGTGTATTATGTTGGCGACAAAATGTTGTCCATTCATAATAAAATAATTTTATGAATAATTTGCGTTATCTCATTTCAGGACTTAACTTAGTTTTAAAATCTTCAGATTAATTGGTTAACTTTTCATCATATTCATATTACTAACTCTGTGTAATGTTGAGGCTAAGCATTTTGTTTTATTCCACATTGTCTGACCCATTCAATATTGTTACGACCGGCACAACGAAATAAACAAGGGCACTTAATATTGGACTAGATGATAGGCTATATCTGCAACAACGGTACGCTAATTCCAAACCCTCGAACTATTAAGCCGGTGAACAAAACACTTAAACCCTCCAGAGTTAATCTACTGGATAACGGGGTATCAATTAACTGGGTTTAGTGCACTTCTACAAAGGCTTTCCGGTGACGGCAAAGCCAACTCACAACAGGAGTACTTACGTTACTAAAATGCTCTCAAGTAATAACAATGCTTAAATAAACTATAACAAGATTTAATAAAGGAGTATATGCTTACGTTAACTTTAGTGTGAGTCTGAACTCAACACTAAACTCTTCAATGCTCTATGAAAACACTGGAAGTCTAGTCTTACAGCAAACAGATATGGAATCTTCTGAAAACGTCTGATGCTCTAAGATGCTCGTCGAATATAGAACAGAAATAATGCAGGGGCAGGACACCAAAGCGTGTATCATAAATACACCAACAAGTAGGATACATATATATAAAACAAGGGAGTGCAACAACTCTGTGACAGCACTAATAACAGCCACTCAAAAACAGTACTTCCTTAGCCAACGTAACAGCCAAACTCGGTTGTGCACTATGCATCAACCTAGGCTAAAATAATACGAGAATAATTCCTAAAGCATACACAGTTAAAGTTAATAAACACAATGCTGTCTTTCTTACTAATAAAGTCTAGCAGCGGCATAAAAGGTACAAGGAGCCTAGGCTCCTTGCAAGCATGCTCGTAGCAAGCTACGAGCAAGCATGCTCGTAGCCTACTGTCTCCCCTGAACAGATTTCCCCTTATGTTACGTTAAGTGACTAGGAGGCTCTCTTGGTAAGTCCAGATCTCAAGTATCTGGTCTTGCCCTGGCGCTCCACAAAGGTCAACAAAATGAGGTAGCGAGCATACAAGCAAGAGTAGGCAAAAGACCTTCGCTTGTATACTGCTACGCTCGCAAAGGAAAAATATGCACAAGGGTTACAGGCTACCTAGCTCCGTCGAAGTCGTACAGGCCCTGACTTGCCATATACATAACTCAGACAACGACCAACGATACCCTCCACTGTCTAGCATTAAATAGTAGGAAAGAACAACCCAATAATTAGAAGCACCCAATACTATGATACCATGTGACTATGACTCTAATAATTCCTAAAGCTAGTGCAAAACATATATGTGAAAACTGGTGCTGGTAATACGACTGGCCGACTATGGAAGTCGTATGCAGAACCAGAAGGGATGGATAAATGAATAAAGATGAGAAGTATTGGAAGGAAGGAGTTCAGAGAGAGAAACAGCAGTAAAGAGGGTTAGATTGGGGACCGAATGCAAGGGACGTTTAGGACCAAGCACAACATACCAAGCTCTAAGGAGACACGCGGGAAGGAGCCCCCACCCACCGAGCTAAGACAGTGGCCTCCAATCACAGACCACTACGTCATGAAGAGCAGAATCAGTCTTTCCCTCTTCCTATGACTTAAATTGCTTCAAACTCCGTGTGTCCAGGCATTTTGGCTCGAACGTCCCTTGATTTTGGCCCTGTCACTCTTTCAACTATGGGGGAGGCACTCGCTATAGGCAGTAATGCCTTTTGCCTCCCTCAATCACATAGTAAAAAAATAAAAATAAAAAGGCGTCATATGACACGCCAGGCCCGCCACCCAATCACGAGCGGGTGGCCCCGCCCAAGCTAGGAATGCACACGTACATACACACGCACATACTACCACCTCGCTGCTTCCCTCGCTCTCTCTCCTTGCAATTCACACTACATATCTTATAACTCTATCAGTGATATAAAATACTTACAAGTGTCACAGACAAGAATAAAGATGAACACTGATCTGTCTGTGACAACATGAATACTAAGAAAGAAAGAACATCGTTCTACGATTATTATAGCCCATTTCACTGCCCTGGCAAGCGCTAGCGAGTACAAGTACATTCTGGCAAGCTGGCCAGCGTAACACCCCGCCCAAGATGTGGGACGTTTTAACCTCAGGTAAACGCCACATCTGACCAGACAGAATGCCCACCAACCCCGCCTCACCCAGCTACTCCCCAAGTTGTGAAAAACAAGGCACAATCACAAACATAAAAACACTTCATTATATAAAAATAAATCTACAAAACACTTCCCAAAAATAATAGTATCACTTAATAATGTTACGTTCAACGAGTAAGCTTCACCAAGCCTAGCCTACTAAGACAAAAAACTCAGAATGTCTTAGATTCTTGCTGTAACATAGTGCACTTATATACTATCAAAAGAAAGAGTTTTTTATGTGAGGTTTTTGTATTATTTTAATAGTGTTTTTGGCGGCTTTGCACTACAGGGGCAAGCCTAATTTTTCTCCAAACTCAAACAAATACTGACTGAACGGCGAGGGTTCTCCTTAAAACATACCCTCCCGTGACAAACAATCAGCCAGAACATTATCAGTGCCCTTAACATGCCACACATCCACTTTGTGTTCCGGCAGCAAAACAACACCTGACACTGATAAACTGCCCAGTCCATCACAAGACTGGCACTTCTCTTCGCTCTCTCCGGCAATGGGACCTGCCAATAACCTTTCACTATTTCCACCTTAGTGATAAACGAGGCAGCCCCGATGCGGTCTATGGGGTCGTCAACTCTGGATAAGTTATAGGCCAGGGATGATGCACCAACCCTCTTGCAATCAACACAAACACGGATCTTGCCACTCAACTCAGGTTGCAAAGTCACTGGCAACGACCACTCACAATATCCTGTATCCCAGACCCTTTTCCAACATGTAGTCCAGCTCTGCTTTCATGACAGGCTGTCGAGCAGGATTTATACGGTAGGGAGCCAATTTGAGCTTTGCACTCTCTCCAGCCTCTATGTCAGGTGCCCCCCCGAACATCAGGCCGGGAGAATCAACAAACAAGCGGACGTACTGCCACAGCCTAGTAAACAACTTCTCTTGGCGCTTAGGAACAAGAGGTTGCAACTTATCTCGAAGAACAATGTGCTCATTGCCCTCCCACAACCCAGCCGGGACCGCAGTTTCTAAACTATAGTCTCCCTCCTTCTCCACCTCTGTCCCTAAAATAGTCAGGTCATGAGAGGGACAATCTGTACCACCTGTGCAGTCACTCCCATAGTTCATAAGTGCTAAGGCTTCCCCGTCGATACCGTACATGCGCACCCCCGCATTCCTTGCAACTACACCTGCCTGCGCAGCATCACCGCCTTCAGAGCCACGGCCAGATACAGTCGGTCTATGGTAGGGCTGTTGCATTTTACTAAAGCAGCATTGGGAGGCTATGCGACGATCGGGCGTATCTAGTCCATAGTTACCCTCACCAATCTGCTTAATGTCCTGATACTGACCACCACCCTTAGCAGCCATGGGTCGACCCTGACCTGACAACCATGCCAAAGCCTCGTCGCCCACCTTGAACAGCTTCAACAACGAGGCCAACGGTTTACTCACACCCAAGTAACCTGCCAGCGGAACATCGTGCACCGCATGAGTTGTGAGGCCTGGGTACTCGGCACAAACAGTGGGGTATGAACCGAGCAGGTGCTGGATCGCTGCACACTGTTGCTCAGGCAGGTACTCAAGCGCTTCCACAGCCACCTGACTCGTGTTCCCCGCCCACTGATCCGCCGAGACATGACAATCCCAACTTTCCACCACCTGTGCCTCACTGCCCCCCTCTCCTTCTCCACCTTGGCCGCTGCAGACCAACACAGGGACAGTAGGCTGCTCAGGTGGGCGCCTCACAAACTCCTTCAACAGGTTCACATGACATGCTTCCCCGTCCTCGTCGAGTTCAATAGCCCCGTTCCCATAACTCTCAAGACTAAGATCTTCTAGTTGCACCTGGGAACTACTCTGTCGCGGAGTGCCATCACGCCCTACCATGTTACTAGGGGGGACAGGTTCTGGGGCCACTCCGGAGCTCAAATTTGGTGCAAATACCGAGTCACCAAGGAGTGTCGCTGGGTCCAAACTCTCAACCCGACCACCAGCCTTGACTTTCTCCTTCCGACCCTTCCTCCGCTGGTCTGAAACCTGGGTACTAGGCTGTGACATCTGAGCGGACCGAGATCTCTCGAGCCCCTCTTGCCCCTCCCTACTCGTGTCGGCCGCCCTCTCGGCAACGACTAAGGGTGGAACCTCGGAAGCAGGAACCGCAAAGTCGTTACCGAGAAGGAGCTCGGCCCCCTCAACTGGCAATTTCTCCAAAACACCCACATCCAACTCCCGTGTCACACCATCCACCTCAAGCTCCACTCTGACCAGCGGGTAAGACCGCGTAGCATTGATACCTTGAACCACCACAACCCGAGCCGTGTTAATAGGCTTGCCAGTGAAGTTCTTAATAAGTGTCTGGGAAGCGCCCGTATCACACAGCAACTCAAGCCTATACTCCACACCATCCCACCTCACAGTGCCGTGCCCCTTATGACCGCAAAAAGCATCTCGGACGGGTGACGAGCCCTCCTGCTGCTTCTGCACCGACTGTGACTTCGCAACCGACATATTACCCCGGGCAAACGCAGAAGACCTCAAAGACACACCGATGTTGCTCACTAGTGACACCACTGCTGTAGGCGGTGTGCACGGACATGAGCGCGCAATATGCCCCTTCTCATGACACTTGAAACACTCCACTTCGCTCTTGGACTTCCTCTGAGGTGAGGAAGGGCCCTGGCCTTTCTTTAACGGGAAGGGATTCGACTTGGGATAAAAATTGGCACCAGTACTCTTAAATTTGTAATTAGTTGTGTCATTAATTCGGAGGGTGGAGTGGTACACCCCTGGTTACCTGCCTCAGCTCTCTGTGCAGACCCGCACCCACGAATCAATGACAACCTGAGGTCAGCCAGCTCAGCCGCCTCCTGCAGAGTTTTAGGTTGCTTTTCTTTCAGGTTAACCCGGGAGCTGCGGGGAGACTCTTAAGAGTTCCCCCGGCGCACTGCGGGGAGACTCTTAAGAGTCAGAGAAAAAAAAAATCAACTTTTGACATCGAAAAAAAAAAAAAATTTATATATTTTTTTTTTTATTTATTTTTTTTTTTTGGCCCCTGGGCCATGCAAAATCTCAGTCCTCTACCTCCCCTCCTTCCCCACTTTCCTAACCTCCTGCAGTTATCACCTATTTTCCCTGTTATTCCCTTATTCTGAGGTATATTTTCGTGCTAACATTAGAAACCCGATTGGAGGGTGTGGTCATCACTGATAGCAAGCGAGTGCAAGAGAGAGAGAGAGTATCGATCGACTGTGTCTCAGTGGCCTTGGGGGAAATTGGCGGGAAAGCAGATTGCCTCACCCATACATTATACAACTCGCGGGCTATATCTCCGATTTTGACCATCCAAACGCTGTTTTCACTCGTTTTATTGTTGTTTCAGGTTAATACCTTTATAATCAACCCATAATAGGCGCATATGGATAAGTATTAATGCTATTAATGGCACAATGAATATTTTAGTGACGGAAACACCTCAAATACGTCAGCACAGGGGGACGTTTCCAATTACCCCCATGCGCACTTCAGAGGTTAAGAGTCAAGTCACTGCCAGTACATTTGAAAAATTGTTCTAACAACAATAATTGCTTCATTCCATCAAAAGTAGTTGCCTTCTCCGACCTTAACCAATTCTCAAACGCATCTGACAGCTCTCTAGCGTGTTCCTGGAAAGTACTCTCCTTTCTCTTAGGAACAGCCCTAAACTTCAGCCTATAGGGTTCTGGCTGCAATTCATACGCCCTCAGGACAGCCTCTTTCAACACCTCGTAGTCAATGCAAGACTCTAGGGGTAAAGCATCGTACGCCTTGAGTGCTTTCCCCGTCAATCGTGACGAAACAAGGGCTGCCCGATTCTCCTCGGGCCATTGGTGCTCCCGGCACTTTTTCTCAAAACGGAGAAAGAATTCTGTAACTCCTAACTCATCAAACACTGGAACCAACTTTAGTAGATGCGACAGGGACTGGTCATGGGGTCGACCCCCCTGGACGACCCGGTTTCTCTTCACCTCTACAGTAGTGTTCTCTAGGTCAATATCGGCACAATACCTTGCAGACTCAGCCTGATACCTATACTTGAGCTCAGACTCATGCTTTCGTTGCTCGAGCTCGGCCCTTCGCTGCTCGAGCTCAGCCCTCTGCTGCTCGAGCTCAGTCTGATGCTTAAGCTTGGCGAGCTCGAGCTGAAGCAACATCTCGGGAGACAAACTTTGAAGAGGGGGTGCTACTATTGGGGACCCACCCCGTGAGTCACCTAGAGGCATACCCAACTGCCAGCGGACATCGGCCTGCGGGAACGTACTAGGCTCCGGAACCCGAGGGGGGGCCATGATAGGAGTTGAGTGGAATGGGGGCTGGGACGAAGGTGCCCCAGCTCCCGTTCCACCCGAACCCCCCTGCACCCCACCCAGCACACAGGTAACCAGCTCACTTCTTGACAAACCGCTAGTACCAGAAAACCCTAAGACCGTGGCTACACACTGCAGTCCGTACCGGTCCAATCCCGACACCCGGTCCGCCGTCACAGGCTCCTCCAAAAACCTCCGAGCATCATCCTCATCGTTCACCACCCGAACGCCGTCTAACAACTCCACCTTCTCCACCTCCTCGCCTGTCTCTCGCACTGTGCCCTCACTATGCTCAAACCCGTCCAGTGACATGATGAAGTCAACAAAAGAAAATCCCAAGGCAAGACAAAAGTAGCCAAACTCTCGCGTAGCTTTATTAACAAAAAATATTCGATGATGTTTTTGAGTGCAATACTAGGTCACCAATAAACTCCAACAAGTTCCATATATCCTCAAAACAATGTCCACTGCCAACACTGCGAAAAATAAATTCAACCCCAAATGGCAATAAGGTTTCTCCAAAAAAAAAATGCAATATTCAGTTCACTATATACTGGACTAAGGTCACCATTTGTTACGACGGGCACAACGAAATAAACAAGGGCACTTAATATTGGACTAGAAGATAGGCTATATCTGCAACAACGGTACGCTAATTCCAAACCCTCGAACTATTAAGCCGGTGTACAAAACACTTAAACCCTCCAGAGTTAATCTACTGGATAACGGGGTATCAATTAACTGGGTTTAGTGCACTTCTACAAAGGCTTTCCGGTGACGGCAAAGCCAACTCACAACAGGAGTACTTACGTTACTAAAATGCTCTCAAGTTATAACACTGCTTAAATAAACTATAACAAGATTTAATAAAGGAGTATATGCTTATGTTAACTTTAGTGTGAGTCTGAACTCAACACTAAACTCTTCAATGCTCTATGAAAACACTGGAAGTCTAGTCCTACAGCAAACAGATATGGAATCTTCTGAAAACGTCTGATGCTCTAAGATGCTCGTCGAATATAGAACAGAAATAATGCAGGGGCAGGACACCAAAGCGTGTATCTTAAATACACCAACAAGTAGGATACATATATATAAAACAAGGGAGTGCAACAACTCTGTGACAGCACTAATAACAGCCACTCAAAAACAGTACTTCCTTAGCCAACGTAACAGCCAAACTGGGTTGTGCACTATGCATCAACCTAGGCTAAAATAATACGTGAATAATTCCTAAAGCACACGCAGTTAAAGTTAATAAACACAATGCTGTCTTTCTTACTAATAAAGTCTAGCAGCGGCATAAAAGGTACAAGGAGCCTAGGCAGAGCGCAAGCATGCTCGTAGCCTACTGTCTCCCCTGAACAGATTTCCCCTTATGTTACATTAAGTGACTAGGAGGCTCTCTTGGTAAGTCCAGATCTCAAGTATCTGGTCTTACCCTGGCGCTCCACAAAGGTCAACAAAATGAGGTAGCAAGCATACAAGCAAGAGTAGGAAAATGCCCTTCGCTTGTATACTGCTACGCTCGCAAAGGAAAAATATACACAAGGGTTACAGGCTACCTAGCTCCGTTGAAGTCGTACAGGCTCTGACTTGCCATATACATAACTCAGACAACGACCAACGATACCCTCCACTGTCTAGCATTAAATAGTAGGAAAGAACAACCCAATAATTAGAAGCACCCAATACTATGATACCATGTGACTATGACTCTAATAATTCCTAAAGCTAGTGCAAAACATATATGTGAGAACTGGTGCTGGTAATACGACTGGCCAACTATGGAAGTCGTATGCAGAACCAGAAGGGATGGATAAATGAATAAAGATGAGAAGTATTGGAAGGAAGGAGTTCAGAGAGAGAAACAGCAGTAAAGAGGGTTAGATTGGGGACCGAATGCAAGTGACGTTTAGGACCAAGCACAACATACCAAGCTCTAAGGAGACACACAGGAAGGAGCACCCACCCACCGAGCTAAGACAGCGGCCTCCAATCACAGACCACTACGTCATGAAGAGCAGGCGTCATATGCCACGCCAGGCCCGCCATCCAATCACTAGCGGGTGGCCCCGCCCAAGCTAGGAATGCACACGTACATACACACGCACATACTACCACCTCGCTGCTTCCCTCGCTCTCTCTCCTTGCAATTCACACTACATATCTTATAACTCTATCAGTGATATAAAATACTTACAAGTGTCACAGACAAGAATAAAAACAAACACTGATCTGTCTGTGACAACATGAATACTAAGAAAGAAATAACATCGTTCTACAATTATTATAGCCCATTTAACTGCCCTGGCGAGCGCTAGCGATTACGAGTACATTCTGGCAAGCTGGCCAGCGTAACAATATATATAAGACTTACATATAAGAGGGAGAGAGATAGTATATATAGCTCATATTCAAGGAGCATATCATAAACAAAATATATAACAATACTAGTGAAGCATTGTACAACTAGGAATGTCCTGTGTTTTTGTGTGTGAGGAGACTAATGATGTGACCGATTAGATGGATTAGAGTAGGAGGAGAAGGTATAATAATTATATAGGATTAACTCGGTCACCTTTCCCCGGCCACTTTTCTGGGCAACTATATTCTGGAATATCTAATGTTAATTTGGAAGCTTCCAAATATAAGTTATTATTAGAATGTAGATCATGGTCATTATATCATTCAAACTCAGTATAGTTGTCAATTATATACATAATAGCGCCTCATAGAGCTGCCACAAACATAAATGTCGATCGAAAATTTCCGGAAATAGCCTGTACTTGTGCACTGATTCCTGTATACATTTTATGTCAAATACTCTAACCTCAAAAGTCCTACATAATTATTATCAATCGTAATTTATTGAAATACTAACAAGAACATTGCTTATTCAATTTTTTGGATTTGAATGTTCAGTAATCTTCCAATTGATGCAGTTTAGTTATCACGGTCCTTTTCGTTATGTGTTGACCAGTTGACAAGCATAGTTTGTGAAATGTGTTACTCTTCTATCAGTATTACAACAATCAGTGTTCTTCAGAGCACTTTCAGTGCACACCCCCTCTCCTGCGGCGAGTGTGAGGCACCCACATTTCAACACAGTCCCACTCCTATTCTGCCCAGCTCTCCAATTCAAGAAATAGCAAGTTTTCTCGGCCTTTCTTCTACTCAACAAACTCTCTCCCGGAATTAATCTTTCCTTCATACTATGACTTTGACTGCTTTATATTCCGTGTGTCCGGGCGTTATGACCCCAACGACCATTGAATTTGGCTCTCTGTCACTCTTTAGGCTTTTGGTGAGACACTCGTTACTGGCAGCCTGCCGTTTTTCTCCTCCATAAACACATTAAGACAAAATACTTATTGAAACGTTTCGATGTCTTCCAAGTTTTATTGATCTGTAGTATGAAAAATAAAATGTGATATGTGGTCCTGTCATATAATTATTTCATATGAATTGTTGTGTATCATTCATTTCGTGTTTGTACAGTATATGTATTGTACAGTAGATGTATATTTCTCAACTCATGTTGCTGTTATTTTCAGTCAATTTCAAATCGCTTGATAATCAGATAAGTTTGAAGTTCGAGTTAGATGCACTGTATAAGAATGTGTACATTACAGTTGAAACGTGTATGGAAATAAGGCAATCTTGTAAATGTCTTTGATTATGAACAGGCTTTTTAAAGTAGTTTATTGTAGTTAATATTAATAAAACAAATAGATAGTCAAAATTTGCTAACATCATATACATCGATCTGGGTGTCCATTATATCTCGATAACTTCACCTGACCTAAACGACGAGTCGAGTAATTTAGCCAAGTGAGATGAACTACAATTCCTACTTATTTCTACTGATGACTGAATTATACATTATATGATTGATTGTAATTCCTCTGAACAGTCCAAAAAAGAATGATTATAATTATATAGATATATTTGTCATGAAGGAGCTTATAAAGGGTTTTGCTTGCAATCATCAAAATAAGTAAATTTGGAGGGGAATGATAACATACTTAAGGAAATAACTGACACAGTGATACTAAATTGTGTAAGGAAATTAAGTAGGCTAATGCTAATCATATTATAAAATGTTTTGCTTAATACATATACAAATAGATGTTTGCAATCACAAGTTAAAAACGTGTGCAAATACTTATAAAAGAAGCAGAAATTCAAGTTTGTGAAGCTTGAACAGTTAAATGAAAGGTAGAGTTAATTAATTAACTTAACCGATTAGCTTTTAAAATGAACTTAACTTAACTGGTTAATTCCCAAATTCGAGTTAACTTAACAAGTTAATTTAATGAGTTAATCATAAGAACATAAGAACATAAGAAAATAGGAGTCTGCAGAAAGCCGATTGGCCTAAGCAAGGCAGATCCCTGTCCCACACAACCCCAATTACAAAGCCCAATTATAGGCTCAACACTCTAATACCCTGAGGATCATCTTACCAAAACGGTTAGAGATTAACGCAGGATTACGGGGGTCTGCAGAGCGCTGATTGGCCCAACCCGGCTGATCCCCCTTCACACCCAACCCTTCTCGTCTATATGCTTATCCAATTTTATCTTAAAGCTCCCTACCGTTTTTAATCCCACTATAGCACTTGGTAGTCCATTCCACCCATCTACAACTCTGTTACCAAACCAATATTTTTTCTGAAACGAAATTTATCTAATTTGAAACCATTGGTACGAGTTCTTTCGCTATCACTGAGCTTTAGTACATTTGTCATGTCCCCTTTGTTAATCCCACTAACCCACTTGAACACCTCTATCATATCCCCTCTAACTCTGCGTCTCTCTAACGAATGTAAACCTAATTTCTTCAACCTTTCTTCATACGGAAGATTTCTAATATTATGGATCATATTGTCATTCTACGCTGAACTCTCTCCAATGAATCTATGTCCATTCTGTAATAAGGACACCAAAATTGGACAGCATAATCCATATGGGGTCTCACTAATGACAAGTAAAGTTTTAAGATAACATCAGCAGTTCTGTTACTCACACTCCTAGAGATGAACCCGAGAATCCTGTTTGCATTATTACGAACGCTTATACACTGTTTTCTAGGCTTCAAATCATTGCTAACAAACACACCTAGATCTTTCTCGCAGTCTGAATCTTCTAATTCTAAATTAGCTAGTTTATATTTAAAATTTGTTTGCATCTTCCCTATCTTTAATACCTTGCATTTGGCAATGTTAAACTTCATCTGCCAATTTACTGACCATTCATGTAAGGTATCTAGATCCCTTTGGAGGCACTCTATATCGCTATCTGAATCAATTGATCTCCCCATTTTAGTATCATCTGCGAATTTACTTATCCTACTAGTTAGGATAAGTAAATTCGCAGACGATACTAAAATGGGGAGATCAATTGATTCAGATAGCGATATAGAAATCGACCCAACTCTCTCTCTCTCTCTCTCTAAATATATATATATATAAAAAAAAAAAAAAAAAAAAAAATCTATATTCCAACTACTCCCTCTCGGGCTTAGGCTGAGAGCCTGCATACTCAACAGCTGAACACAGTGAGGTCCGTGAGGTATTGTTCCAGTCTAGGGAGTGAGACATGCAAAGCACCCCGGCTCGAAGCAACTCCATCTCTGAAGCTGCTCCGCCTCTGCGCTTCACAGTCTCATTCCCCAGACTCGGACCCTAACTCTCAGAACGCCACCTATTGAGCAATTAACTCACTAGGCATTACCCCCCTGTAGCATATTTTGAATATGGGAATATTCATACAGTGCTATTTAATCAGGGAGCAATGAGGGTATTTTTTTAGCATTTCGGTGTGCTGTGGTAATGCACTGAAACTAGGTACAGCACAAATTCCATCCCAATAATATCTTCCCATTGACATATTGGGATTCGAACCCGGGTCCATTGGATTACCAGTCCAGTGTCAAGACCACTCTACCACATATCCCCTAAATAAATATTTATATATATATATACACACTGTATATGCTATCTATCTATATGCTCAGGCCCAATCCCCACTTTTCCTATTTTTAATTTTTATTTTCCTCTCTTTTTATATTATCATTATTTTATTTTATTTTTTATTGGAGGTGGCCGACTCAAGACAGAGCAAGACTAGGAAAACAAAACACAAGACAAAACAACGAACAAACACAGACAAAACACAAAATTCACACATCTAGGTCACCCAGGAGAATACCCAGAGACCAGGGTCACCAAGGTCGCTCCAGCACTCCCCCGGCCTCCGACCACCCGGAGAGGCTCCGATCTCGGCAGGCAGACATGCAGCGGAGCCAAAGCCACAAGCCCGGCCACCACACTTTCAGGCGCACCCTTCATATTAATCGTCCCCCCGGGCCAGGCACCTGATGGACTATTATTTAGTCCAACTTGCGCCCGACCCCTTCCCCCAAATGACCACGTGTTCACTCAATTATTTACAAGCATTTTCCATTCATTCCTGTTTATTACCACTTCCTTTGCCTGATCTATAGTCATTCCTCTATCATACAAAGCTTGTCTTACACAGTCTCTCCATCTCAATGGGGGTCTTCCTGCCCTTCTATCTTCCCTTGTATCTGACTCATATATTCTCTTTGTATGCCTTTCATCTCCCATTCGTTCAACATGACCATACCAGCTCAGCACCCTTCTGTCCACTCTGGTTGACAAATGTTCCTGGTGCCCCACTCTCCAACGTATCTCTTCATTCCTCAATCCGTCTCTACGGGTAACTCCACACATACTCCTCAAGCAGCTCATCTCCATCACATCCAGCTTTCTTCTCTCCTTTTACTTCAGAGCCCATGTCTCAGCCCCATACATCACTGTTGGCAAAACAATTCCTTGATACATTGCACTTTTTACTTTCATTGCGAGATTTCTCGTCTTCCACATACTTCCCATTGCTCCGAAAACCTTCCTTCCTTCACACACTCTCTGTTTTACCTCCATGTCCATACCTCCATTCCTGCTTATCGATCTTCCTAGATATTTAAAACACTCAACTTGTTCCAATATTTCCCCATCCAGCCTCATAGTCCACGGACTATGTGTCAGATTATTCTTTGTACCCTCGCACCCGGCAAAATTATAAAAACTTTAAAATGAAAAATAATAATGAAAATAACCGGCGTCTTTTCGATGATAACTGTAAATGTAAACTCTGTGTGAATGAATTTGATTTTGAACATCAAACATTTTTTAAAAGTTACATTACCAATACAAAATTTTTGTTTCTAAATTCTTCTGTTAATGTAACATCTCCATGTAAAGTAAAGAATGTTATCTATTTAATAACCTGTGAGAAATGTGGTATACAATATGTTGGAAAGACGGAGCAATGTTTAAGAGAAAGAGCCTACGGGCATAGATCAGGAATTAAGAACGGCATCGACTCCAAGATTCTTCTATATAAGCATTTTAACACAGATTGTACTAAATTTGATTGTAAATACAAAATTATAGAAATTGTTCAAAGTAATCAAAATGTTTTAGATAGAGAAAATTATTGGATTGGAAAATTAATGACCATCTATCCATTTGGACTTAACAATCAAATAAAAAATGTAGGCAACATTTTGTATAAAGATTTATTAAAAAACGATTTTAATAACCCATATTTTAACTTCCCTGTTTTAAACAGAAGACCTGGTAGACACGGTAAAAGAAGACTAAATACATTTAATAAAAAGAAAAACAGGTCTGATATTAAAATTATTGTTAATAATTTATATTCATTATATCGAAATTTCGGAATTAAAAAATTAAAAGACTCATTGAAAGGCCTACAAAAGAAAAGTTTTGCTCCTTTTATAGAAAATATTCTAAATAATAAACATAATTTCACAAATAAATTTAAGAATATAGTCTTTGCTTTTATGGGATATATTAGAGCTAATTCTAAGAAATCCAAAGATAACCGTATTAAAGATAAAGTCATGTCCACTTTAAATTATTCCTCTAAAATTTTAGACAAAATTAATGTTAACAGTCTTATTAATTCAAAGAAAGTTAAGTCCATGTTACCAGATGGTTGTAAAGATTTCAAACCATTAATAGTGTATTCATATGAACGACCTGTTGGGTCTATTATTTGTAATTATAATAAAGTTTTAGGAAATCTTTCAGATAATGATATTTTCAATAATAATAAATGCGTGTGTGAAAGAGTCATAGAAAGTTAAGTCCATGTTACCAGATGGTTGTAAAGATTTCAAACCATTAATAGTGTATTCATATGAACGACCTGTTGGGTCTATTATTTGTAATTATAATAAAGTTTTAGGAAATCTTTCAGATAATGATATTTTCAATAATAATAAATGCGTGTGTGAAAGAGTCTGCCAGCTAGCAGACGTGATGCACTAGCAAAGTTCATTTATAGTCCGATATGTCACATATTAACAGGTGATGTAGAACTAGTTAAACATTTTGCAAACGACAAATTAGCGGAGCTATGTCGTAAAGGGTTTAAATTTAGAATAGGGAGTAATAAAGTAACATGGGACATAATTTTAAAAGATATTGTTTTTTCAGTCAATAAATTAAAAGATAAATTGTTAAAAATTGCGTGCTGCAATGCAAGAGAACTAGAAGCATGGTCTAAATTATTAATTAAGTTAATTAGAAATAAAATTTTCTCGCTTAAAAACGAATTTAATCTTTCAGATTTTATAGACTATAATTATAATAAGCTTAAAGCTGATTTAATAAATTTACATAAACATTTTGTAATCACTACAGTAGATAAAGCCAGCAATAATTATAGCTTCACATGTAAGAAATTTTATCTTGAAAATATGAAAAAAGAATTAGGTATTAAGGGTAACATATTACGTAAAAATATTTGCGGTAATTCTGTTTATGAAATTCAAAATAATCTGAATATTGATAACTTAATCGATGAACATACCAAGAAAAATATAATATTTGATATTAAACTTTCTGATAAGAACAAGTGCATTGCAAAATTATACATGTTACCTAAATTTCATAAAAGACCTTATAAATATCGCTTTATTGCCGGAGCAAAATTTGCTACCACTAAAACTCTATCAGAACAAGTCGTAAATTGCTTAAAATACATTAAAAGTACTCATAAAAGATATTGTAATACCATCATGAAAAGAACTGGCATTAACTATTATTGGAGTGTTGACAATTCGTTAGAAGTTATTGATAAAATAAATACCATGCCGAAAGTTACCTCGGTACATAGCTTCGACTTTTCAACTTTGTATACCAATTTGCCTTTAGATTTAGTATATTCAGAGCTTTGCTTTATTATAGATTTGCACTTTGACAGGTTCGTTAGGAATGGTAATTATTTCATAAATGTTTATACATATTTTAATAATGCATCACTTAGCTCTACTCCCACTAGTTCTGTATATTTTGATAGAACTAAACTTAAAGATGCCCTTAAATTCCTCCTTTTCAATACTTATGTTAGATTCGGGCCGTACATTTTCAAACAAATATTAGGAATTCCTATGGGTAGAAATGCTAGCCCTTTAATTGCAGACTTATTCTTGCTTGCTTTAGAATTTAAATATATAAAAGACTTAGTTGACAGTAGCAAGAAAAATAAAATTCCAGAAAAATTAGCACTTGCTAAACTGTTAAGTAATAATAGTAGATATATTGATGATATTCTTGTTTGCAATTTGTTAAATTTTAATCAAGTTGCTAAACTTATTTACCCTAATTCTATTCCCCTCACACAATGTAACGTAAATTATAAAGTTGAACATTTTCTTGATATAAATATAGAGATTGTTAATGAACAGTGAATACTTAAAGTATATCACAAAGTTGATGATTTTAATTTTAACGTAATAAACTTTCCTTTCCCTAGTAGTAATATCGATAGTAAAATAACTTATAATTGTTTTTATTCCCAATTAATAAGATTTTGTAAAATCTGCACTAAAGTAGATGACTTTTGGGCTAGAGCTAGGTTACTATACAGACTCTTAGTGGACAGAGGTTTTGAGGCAAGTAAATTGTTCCATAAATTTAATCTTTTTAGGGTCAATTATTGTGACTGTATTCTAAAATTTGACATCAATAATTTTAATCAAGCATTTTTAACTTGAAGTTACTTGTATAACCTCTGCTTACTTTTTGTCTGTATTTATTGTTTATCTTTTTCTTTTTCTATTATTATTATTATTAATATTAATATTGATGATTTTTTAAATTTATTGTTCTTGTTAAAAGAGTACTCTTTGTTTAAATCTGTTGTTACTTCATATTTTGTAATTATTTGTCTTTATATTATATGTATTCATTGTCGATAGTATCAATTGCTTACTTTTGCGATTTCCTTAGTTTATTTGTGCTATAAATGTAGGTTATTTGTAGGGTAGTTATTGATAGGGGTCACTTGAGGCATGCTATGCTTACAGGTACCTACCCGATAGCACTATCGTTAGTGAGTGCTGTACTGTATTTTATATATTATTTTGTAATAGTATAGATATCTTATCAATATTTGTATTTTGTACTATTTTAATGTCTTGTCATGTTGCAAATTTGATTTTAAATAATATTTTGACATTTAACATATGGTTTCTTTATTCATGCAGAGTTTAGTAAAATTTGCCAGAACGTCCCGGACTTCCCAAACTTGACTACTTCCTTTAACGTGACGATAGTGCGTTGTTATATGTGCGATTAGTTTGCTTGGGAAACAGATTAACTTGCTCATGTAGTAATGTACACCCTATGTGGTGGATTGTGTTCTTTTATTTAATAATTTTCATTTTAGTAAACGTTGTTTCCACATAGCGATTTTGATAATTTAATTTGACTTTATATTGTCCTTGTCTCAATTTTGGTTTGTTTAGTTTGCAAGTTTTACATTTTAATCTAGATTCACCCTATGATCACCCCTATTACACACCATTACTTTACTTTTATTGACGTTCACCTTCAGTTTCCTCGTCCCACAAACCACTCCAACTCTTTGACTCCCCGCTGCAATTTCTCCTCAAAATCCGCCACCAACGCTGTGTCATCAGCAAACAGCAACTGATTCAACTCCCAAACTCTACCATTCTTTCCCACTAAACCCAATCCTCTTCTCATAGTTCTCATTTTCACCTCCCTCACCACACCATCCATAAACATATTAACACCTTAAGAGCGGTTGGAGAGTATATTTGATGTGCCGCCTAGCGGGGGGTTTTACCGTAAACGAGCTTGTTTCCGTGCTCGTTTTCATGCATAAAAAAGAGCCAGAGCGTAATACAAGTATGCATGCCTGAAAGGGCGTTAATTCAGCTTTCCAATGACACCAGAACCATCCTTCTACAATCACTGGTTGTCGTGCAACGATCGTGCAACCGAAGGGCAAAATCAGTAAAATACGGTCATTTTCTTACATTATTACGTGTGAAACGAGTGAGAAAGGGTGGAGTACAAAGGAGTACATCTCAGTAGCTCCACGGCCACCATGGCGAGCGGTCATGAGGTAACCTACGCTCCTCCCACTGCTCCACTCTCTCTCAGAGCACATAACGTGCTCAAAATTGCACTCGACAATAGCCGTGACCCGCCACATAGGCCACATTTATGTAACTCGACAATAGTCGGGTGCCGCCAGTTAAGGGTTAAAATGCCATGATGACAATACACAACCCTGTCGCAAACCTACCTTTACCTCAAACCATTCACTCAACTCGCCATTTCCTACTCTAAGACATGCTCTGCTCCCTTCATAAAAACTCTTAACTGCTTCCAACAAATTTCCTCCAATTTCATAAATCCTTAACACCTTCCATATTGCTTTACGATCCACACGATCATACGCTTTTTCCAAATCCATAAAAGCCCAAAATATATCCTTATGCTTCTCTAAATACTTCTCGCATAACTGTCTTACTGCAAACATCTGATCTACGCACCCTCTTCCGCTCCTAAAACGTACTGTTCTTCTCCTATTGCAACTTCCGTACATTTTATTATCCTCTCTATCAACACCCTGCCATACAGCTTTCCTACCACTGATAATAAACTAATACCTCTATAACTTGAACACTCCTGCCGATCTCCCTTCCCCTTGTACTGTACAACGGCACAATACATGCAATCTTCCAGTCTATTGGTACCCTTGACATCACAAAGCACACATTGAAAAGTCTCACCAACCAATCTATTATCACATCTCAACCCTTCTTTATACACTACACAGCAATACCATCCAAACCTTCTGCTTTTCCCGCTTTCAATTGTTTCACTGCTTCATTCACCTCATTTTCCTCAATCCTTTCATTCATTCCCTGCCACCTGGGTCGCTACAAAATCTATCTTATAGCTGAGTAACAAAGATAGAAACATGACAATTTAGGCTCAGCTGGAAAAAAATAGACTATAATACTTCTCCATTTGCATCTTTCACTGACTCTTCCCTCTGTTGTCCTCCTTTCTTTACTCTATTTACCTCCTTCCAGAAAATTTTCTTTCGTTCTTCAAAATTTTCACTCAACCTTTGACCCCACCTTTCGTTTGCATCTTTTTTCGCTTCTCCAATTTTCCTGTTTGCCTCTCTCCTTTTCTCCTTGTACCTCTCCCATACCTCAACACTACCATCCTGTACAACCCTCTCAAAACACTGTCTCTTTTCCTCAACTGCCTTTCTCATCGTATCATTCCACCACTCGGTTCCCTTCCTAATGCCTCTGCCTCCTACTTTCCTTTTGCCGCATACTACCTCTGCACTTGCTTTCACTCCTTCTTTAAACTGTTGCCATTCAACCTCTACTTCTCTCTCTTCCATCTCTCTCACTTCCATCCACTTTTCATTTAGTCTATATATATATATATATATATATATATAAATACAGTATATATATATATATATATATATATATATATATATATATATATATATATATATATATACAGATAGAGAGAGAGAGAGAGAGAGAGAGAGAGAGCTAATGGGTAGATGAATTCACGATCAAGATAATACCAATAAACCTAACAATAACATAATTTAAGTTCCCCATCTTCAGATGAAATGATGAATAGCTTATCCGAGGTTTATGTCATGTATTTAACACCTTACGAGCGGGCCCGTCAGTAACTTCTACTACCCGCCAAGCGGGTGGTTTTACCCTAAACGACCTTGTTTCTGTGCTCTTTTTCATGCATAAACAAGAGCCAGAGCGTAATACAATTATATATCCCTGAAAGGGCAAAAATTGAGCTTTCCAATGACACCAGAACCATCCTTCTACGGTGTTCTCTTGCAACGACCGTGCAAGACGAAGGAAAAATCCATAAAATACGGTAATTTCCGGACATAATTCCCTGTGTAATAATAATAATAATAATTAAAGTTGCAAGCAACGTTGTCCGGGGTTCGACGGTTTTGCAAGCAGGGTATTGTGCTGGATACAAATGCTGTGTCACAGATATCAAAAGATCATTTAACTTATCGGGCACAGAGAAACTACAGAAGGAGCAGATTGTGCAAACAAACAAGAGCGAGAGAGGGAGAGATTGGCTGTAAAAGGGATCTGCCTCTATCCGTTTAGTAACAGAGTTGTAGATATGTGGAATAGGCTACCGAGTGCTATAATGAGATCAAGAACAATAGAGCTTCAACTTGAAATTAGATAGAACGAGATGGGTTGGGTGTGAAAGGGATCTGCCATGTGTAGGTCAATCGGCTCTGGAGACTCCCGTTTTCTTATTTTTCTTTTTTTTCTCATTTGTGAAGGAGAGAGGGAGTGTGGCGAGAGAATAGGATGTCGTAAACATAAGGAAGATAGCGATAAATATGAGAGAGAGAGAGAGAACACGGGATGGGTTGGGTGTGAAAGGGATCTGACATGTGTGGGCCAATCGGCTCTCTGCAGACTCCGGTTTTCTTATGTTCTCATTTGTGAGAGAGAGAGAGAGAGACTAGGATGTCATAAATGTAAGAAAGACAGAGATAAATGAGAGAGAGTTTTTATGAGATGGGCTGGGTGTGAAAAGGATCTGTCTTGTGTGGGCCAATTGGCTCTCTACAGACTCCCATTATCTTATGTTCCTATTTCTTACAATTGTGTTTTGGTTGCAGATATAATATGATAACATGGGTGTATAGTAAGTAGTGTAAATAACAGGTAACGTTTATGAGATGGGTTGAGTGTGAAAGGGACCTGCCTTATTTGGGCCACTTGGCTCTCTGCAGACTCCCATTTTCATCTTGGTTGCATGTGTAAGGGATCTGCCTCATTTGTACCGGTGTGCAATCAAACAAGAGCGACAGAGAAAGAGATTGGCTGTGTAAGGGATCTGCCTCTATTCGCTTGGTAAAAGAGTTGTAGATATGTGGAATAGGCTACCAAGTGCTATAGTAGGATCAATAACAATAGAGCTTCAACATAAAATTTGATAGACGAAATGGATTGGGTGTGAAAGGGATCTGCCGTGTGTGGGCCAATCGGCTCTCTGCAGACTCCCATTTTCATCTTGGTAACATGTGTAAGGATCTGCCTCCTTTGTACCAGTGTGCAAATAAGAGAGAGATTGGCTGTGTAAGGGATCTGCCTCTCGTAACAGAGTCGTAGATATGTGAAATAGGCTACCTATAGTGGGATCAAGAACAATAGAGAATTTCAAGATAAAATCAGATAGTCATATGGACGAAATGGGTTGGATGTGAAAGGGATCTGCCTTTTGTGGGCCACTTGTCTCTCTGCAGATTCCCATGTTCATCTTGTAAGGGATCTGCCTCATTTGTACCGGTGTGCAACCAAACGAGCGACAGAGAGAAACTGGGTGTGTAAGGGATCTGCCTCTATTCGTTTAGTAACAGAGTTGTAGATATGTGGAATAGGCTACCGAGTCCTATAGCCAATCGGCTCTCTGCAGACTCCTGTTTACTTATGTTCTCATTTGTGAGAGAGAGAGCGAGGCTCCCTATTTCCTGTTCTCATGCACTAGTACAGTATGTCGTAATCGTAAGGAAGACAGCGATAAATAAGAGAGAGATAACTAATGTGTAGCCTATAGCAACACTCAAACAAGCACACACATAGCTACACAAGACCATCACACAAGCACACACATAACAATCTAGCGACGAACTGTCCTGTTTACATATCATACACACTCCCCCCATCCCCATTCCATCACTTCGTATGTACGATATTATTTCCGTCTTTATTACTGTGTATGGATTAAGTTATTGGTGTTCACTCTTGACATATGTGTCCTGCTACTTCTGTATGCATACCTAATAGCATGAAAGTGATCAATACGCGCATATGAAGCTATGTATCTCGTATATCGGGGTTCTCTTCCCTTCCATCGGTCCACCCCTTATACCTCCTCCCTATCCCATATGTGTAAACATTATATTTTAGCTTTCCGAAGGTAAATACGTACTTCCGATAAATATCTAGCCTTGTATTTAAATCATGAATCCTGTTTAATGTCATTATTTAATAGAAACATGTGTAAGGGTTACATTTATACACAGGATAAGATAAGCAAATACAAACCTCAGAGCATAATCATTGGCGATGAGAGGGAGGACGTACTGTAGGTGCGAGTCTCTGGGGAGGGTGGGGGGGAAGGTGGTGTTTGTAGGCAGTGTTGCCAGTTGTACCGCTACATATTACCGCTAGATGTAGAGTTATATTTACTTCAGTTTAGCAGCCATTTTTTCATATCTAGAGACATTTACTAGGGATAATTTGAAAATTTCAGATATTCTAGCTATATTACATTGTAAAATTTGCAAAACAAACAAATCAAAACTCTTTAGGAATTGCAGCATTATTCTACCAATGTTTGACTATGTAGCAACATGCTAGCGACTTTTATACGCGCATATGAAGCTATGTATCTCGTATATCAGGGTTCTCTTCCCTTCCATCGGTCTACCCCTTATACCTCCTCCCTATCCCATATGTGTAAACATTATATTTTAGCTTTCCGAAGGTAAATACGTACTTCCGATAAATATCTAGCCTTGTATTTAAATCATGAATCCTGTTTAATGTCATTATTTAATATAAACATGTGTAAGGGTTACATTTATACACAGGATAAGATAAGCAAATACAAACCTCAGAGCATAATCATTGGCGATGAGAGGGAGGACGTACTGTAGGTGCGAGTCTCTGGGGAGGGTGGGGGGGAAGGTGGTGTTTGTAGGCAGTGTTGCCAGTTGTACCGCTACATATTACCGCTAGATGTAGAGTTATATTTACTTCAGTTTAGCAGCCATTTTTTCATATCTAGAGACATTTACTAGGGATAATTTGAAAATTTCAGATATTCTAGCTATATTACATTGTAAAATTTGCAAAACAAACAAATCAAAACTCTTTAGGAATTGCAGCATTATTCTACCATTGTTTGACTATGTAGCAACATGCTAGCGACTTTTGAGAAACGATCTAGCGGTATTTTTGGGTAACACTGTTGCCAGTTATACCGCTACATATTACCGCTAGATGTAGAGCTATTTACTTCAATTTAGCAGCCATTTTGTCATATCTAGAGAGATTTACTAGGGATAATTTGAAAATTTCAGACATTCTAGTCATATTACATTGTAAAATTTGCAAATCAAACAAACCAAAACTCTTTAGAAATTGCAGCATTATTCTAACATTGTTTGACTATGTAGCAACATGCTAGCGACTTTTTAGAAAGGATCTAGCGGTATTTTGTGGAGACATACAAGGAGGGTGGGAGGGAGGTGGTGGTTGCAGTGTTGCCAGTTGTAAAGCTACATATTACCGCTAAATGTAGAGCTATTTACTTCAATCTAGCAGCCATTTCTTTTATATCTAGAGACATTTACTAGGGATAATTTGAAAATTTCAGACATTCTAGTCATACTACATTGTAAAATTTGCAAAACAAACAAACCAAAACTCTTTAGAAATTGCAGCATTATCCTAACATTGTTTGGCTATGTAGCAACATGCTAGCGACTTTTGAGAAAGGATCTAGCGGTATTTCGTGGTAACACTTTAGGAGGGTTAAAATACGAGTCACACGGGCAATTGCCAAAACTTTAAAGGTCCATATCATTGTTATTAAACAAAGCATTTGGCAAAGGGAGGAATTGTTAAAAACCTTAGCCAATACTCTGTCATTCACCAAAAATAAATTTGAATTATCATTATTATTTGGTAGGATAGGTATGTATAGGTAGGTTGGCTAAATAATTGCTGGAATTCGTAGGGACTCGAACTGTTTTGAGAGTGTTAAATAAACAAAAAATTATAGATCTGAATAATAAAGAGATTATGTTATTAAGCAAAACTGGGGGATGCGTGGAAGCCTATAGACTGTAGACGTTATACTTTGTGTGGGTAGCGAATGCGGTTTTAAAGTAATTTAAGAATAGACAGTTTTCAATGCTGCGGCCAAACTATTCCACCCATTTATATTCTTTTGGAATCAAAACGTTCGGAATCGCGAGCCTCACCCAACTACGCAAGCATGGCTCTGATCATCGGCGTAGTTTTCAAGATGTGGAATTTTAAGTGGAATTCGAGGTTTTTTCAAGATTGCCAGAAAAAAACCCACGTGCAAAAGCAAAACCTTCTCTATAAAATTTGCGGAGCATTAGTAGGGGAGTGCGTATGCCAAAGCCCAGTCGTTTCCTGTGAGTGGGAGAGACGGTATTTAGGCGTCAAGTTTTTCGGGAAATCGGCTGCCACGAACCTGTTTGGCCGCCATGCCGGATGTTTAGCATATCAAAAGTTGCCCAATACAAAAACGCACCTCTTGTGAAAGTTTGATCCCGATCCAAAAAGCGGTTCTGGAGTTATTGCGTCGAAATTGGCGCGTAAGAAGAATTTGGATGAAAACCCAGGTTTAATGATTATAATAGGGGTTCCCCGTAGGGGACGAACCCCTAATAATAAACGGTTTATTAAAGAATGTCAGCCTCATGAGATGAGTGAGTGTGGGTATGTGTGGAGTAGACGTCAGTAGTTGCGCGGGACCCGTGCCAAGCGGTCATGAGCCGACCTACGCTCCTCCCATCGCTCGTCTCTCTCTCAGAGCCATTATTGCTCAAAAATTGCATACGGACTTAAGTCGGTCCCTGCCACATAGTCCATGGTTCTCTAGCCCGACTTAAGTCCACCCCCGCCAGACAAGGGTTAAGATCTGATATATTTTATCATAAACACAAATTAAACCAGATATACGAATAAAGTATGCGAGAAAGTACAACGTAGAATGACAAAAATGATCCATAATATAATGTCTTTCAAATCTTCCATATGAAGATAGGTTAAAGACATTAGGCTTACATTTGTTAGAGAGACACAGAGTTAGAGGGGATATGATTATATATTATATATAGAGGTGTTCAAGTGGGTTAGTGGGATTAATAAAGGGGACATGAAAGATGTACTAAAGCTCAGTGATTGCGAAAGAACTCGAACAAATAAGAATATTAGAAAATGGGAGTCTGCAGAAATCCGATTGGAACATCAAAAGGCGGATCCCTCTCACACCCAACCCCTATTACAAGGCCTAATTATAGGCCCAGATCACTAATATCATGAGGGCCGACCTCACCAAAACGGTCAGAGGTCAGACAATGGGGGTCTGCAGAGCACTGATTGGCCCACACCCGGCAGATCCCCCTCACACCCAACCCATCTCGTCCATATGCCTATCTATTTTTTTCTTAAAGCTCTCTATCGTTCTTGATCCCACAATAGCACTTGGTAGCCTATTCCCCCTGCCTACAACTCTGTTACCAAACCAATATTTGCCTATATCTTTTCTGAAACGAAATTGAAACGAAAGTGTATGGGTAGAGGTGAACGAAGGTAGTGAGACCATAGTTATTGGAGTTATTTATAGACCGCCAAATATGAGTAGAAATGACGGAACAACATTATGGGAGGAAATTTAAATGACATCAAGGTTTAGCAATGTGTGCATTATAGGGGATTTTTATTTTCCGAATATTGATTGGCAGCATCAAATAGGCGACTCTGATTCCGAGGAGTTTATTGAGGTAGTACAAGATAGTTTCTTATTTCAATTCATAGATACGCCGACTAGAGGTAATATATTCTCAATTTAGTTTTCAGTAACAATGAACATAATATATATATTGTAGAGATTGAAGACCACCTAGGAAATAGCGACCACAATTCTGCGTATGTTAATGTACAATGGAAAGGTAGTACCAGAGAGAATACGACATTAATACCTGACTTCAGACAAGGCTATTATGGTCGGTTAAGAAGAGCCCTATTAGCAGACCCTATGGTCAATAAATTAAGTCGATCCAGGTGTCCAAATGAGTGTACCCCTGCTCAGGAACCAGTCAGCTTGAGTCAGGAAGAGACGTCAAACTTGGTAGATACTTACGATAATTTTATCAAGTCAGTATTCAATGCGCAAAATAAATATATCCCCAAAAGAAAATTTAGATCAACACAGAACCAACCAAAAACCAACCAAAATGGATGAATAATAGACTATTAGATCTTCTAGGAAAAAAGAGAGGAATATATAGACCAATTAAGAAAGGCGAAATTCACCTACTTGCTTACTATCAGAATCTATCAAAACAGGTAAAAAAGGATATTAGGAGAGAGATCAGAAATTGTGAAATCAAGGTTGCCAATGACTCAAAACATAATCCTAAATCTTTTTACCAACTATATAAATCCAAGGTTAGAGATGTAATTAGTCCCCATAAAACTTCGATAGGAGAAATGACAGAAAATTATTTAGAAATGTGCAGTACATTAAATAGTCAGTTTCTTTCCGTTTTTACTAATGAAAATTTGGCACAGTTTCCAGAAGTATGTAAGGTATATAGCGATAGTATAGAAAATATGTTAAGTATGGTTACCATGAGTAGAAATGATGTGCTTAAGGAAATTGACAGACTGAAACCTCATAAATCGCCTGGTCTTGAGGAGGTATATGCTAGATCATTAGAATAATGCAGATATGAGTTACTGTAAGTTACCCATTAACATTTATATTTAACAAGTCATAAGAGACAGGCTTAGTTCCAGAAGCTTGGAAGCTTGCAAATGTAGTTCCGATCTTCAAAAAAGGTGATAAATCAATAGCATCCAATTACCGTCCCATTAGTCGCACATCAATCATAGGAAAGCTAGTAGAGTCAATTATTGCTAGTACAATTAGAAACCACTTAGAAACATTTAATTTAATAAATTCTTCTCAGCATGGATTCACTCAGGGACGTTCTTGCCTTACTAATTTGCTTACTTTTTTCTCAGAGGTATATAAAGCAGTAGATAATGACAAGTCATATGATATAATATATTTAGATTTCAGTAAAGCTTTCGACAGAGTCCCTCATTAGAGATTGATGAGAAAGGTTGAGGCGCATGGAATAGGTGGGGCGTTGTTGGGATGGATTAGGTCATGGCTAATTAGTAGGAAGCAGAGAGTCAGCATAAATGGTACCAAGTCAGAATGGGGAGCAGTCAAAAGTGGTGTCCCCCAGGGATCTGTATTAGGTCCTCTGTTGTTTGTTATAATTATACATAAATGACCTTGATTTAGATAATCTAGTAGGATAAGTAAATTTGCAGATGACACCAAAATGGGGAGAAAAATTGATTCAGATAGAGATATAGAGTGCCCCCAAAGGGATCTAGATACCTTACACGAATGGTCAGTAAATTGGCAGATGAAGTGTAACATTGACAAATGCAAGGTACCGTATTAAAGATAGGGAAGATGCATACAAATATTAAATATAAACTAGCTAATATGGTATAAGAAAACTCAGACTGTGAGAAAGATCTAGGTGTGTTTGTTAGCAATGATTTGAAGCCTAGAAAGCAATGTATAAGCGTTCGTAACAAGGCAAACAGGATTATCGGGTTCATCTCTAGGAGTGTGTGTAACAGAATTGCTGATGTTATCTTAAAACTTTATTTGTCATTAGTGAGACCTCATATGGATTATGCTGTTCAATTTTGGTGTCCTTATTACAGAATGGACATAGATTCATAGGAGAGAGTACAACGTAGAATGACAAAAATGAACCATAATATTAGAAATATTCCGTATGAAGAAAGGTTGAAGAAATTAGGCTTACATTCGTTAGAGAGACGCAGAGTAAGAGGGGATAATATGATAGAGGTGTTTAAGTGGGTTAGTGGGATAAAATTAAGGGGACATGAAATATGTACTAAAGCTCAGTGATAGCGAAAGAACTCGAACAAATGGTTTGGGGAAACAAATGGGGAAAAAATGAATGTCTGAATATGTTCGTGCTTGCCTGATATGTGTGGTATTTTAAGTTGTGGCTGCGTCTCGTAAATCGTATGTTTGTAGGGTGTAAATGTGTATTTTTATCTATGTCTGCTAGATTGTTTGTGATTTTGTATAACATTTGTTGTCTGTGTATTTGTCTTCTTGTTACAAGGGGGTCTAGTTTAATGTCTTGTTTGAGCAAAGTGACTGATATAGTATGTCTGTAATCACGTCTGATCCATCTTGCAGCTTTGTTTTATATGGCCTCTAATTTATTGATATTATTGTGAGTGTGTGGATCCCAGACGGTGTCGCAGTATTCTAAGTGTGGCCGAACTAGTGATTTGAAAGCTTGAATTTTGATGTTTGAGTTACAGTTTGTGAGATTCCTGCGAAGGAAGCCCAGGGCCCTATTAGCTTTTGCTCTGACGCTGCTTGTGTATGTGGTCCACCTCATGTCCGCTGAGATGTGGACTCCCAAATATTTATGGGAGGGAACGGTATCTAAAGGGGTATTGTGAAGTTTGTAAGGGAATAGAATGGTTTTACTGGAACGGGTGAAGTAAATATGGTGACACTTGTCAGGTCTGAATGTCATCTGCCACTTGGCTTCCTACTGTTCAAGCGCAGTTAAGTCGCCTTGTAGTCGGAGGCAATCGTCCCTATTGATAATTGGTCGGTAAACTAAGCTATCGTCAGCAAAAAGTCTAGTAGTAGAAGTAAGAGATAGTGGAAGGTCATTAATATATGAAAGGAAAAGTAGGGGGCCCAAGACGGTGACCTGTGGGACCCCAGAAGTTACAGATACAGAAGAAGAATGACAGCCCTCAAGAACAACACATTGCTCACGATTAGTTAGAAAAGTCTTAAGCCAGTGAAAAAGTGGTCCTCGGATGCCATAATAATCTAATTTTGCTAGAAGTCTCTTGTGTGGGACTTTGTCGAAGGCTTTGGCGAAGTCAAGTACTATGGTGTCTACTTGTCTAATTTTGGGGTCATTAACCCTTAAAAAGCGGCTCACCACATAAGTCGTTTTTAATAAAGCTGGACTATGTGGCGGCGCTCGACATAGGTCGAGTGGCAATTTCAGCACGTAATGTTGCTGAGAGAGAGAGACAAGTGGTGGCAGGAGACTAGCGAGCGTATGACTGCTCCAGACCACCGCGGCGAACCTACTGACACGAATCTCAGCTCCCTCCTCCCTCTCTCACTCGCTACATACTGAATTATATGGGGAAAGTACCGAATTACATGCTTTTTGCACACGCGTTGCACGGTTATTGCAAGAAAACTATCCATCATACAAGGATCGTTATGGTGTCATTCGGAAGCTCTGTTTATGCCCTTTCAGGGATAGATACTTGTTTTACGTTCTGGGTCTTATTTAGGCATGAAAATGATCACGTAAACAGCCCTATTTTGGCTAAAAACACCCCGCTGGGCGGTACATATAAATAAACCGCATAGGCCGCTAAAGAAGGGTTAAGGGATCGGGAAATGTCATGTGTGGTCACCAGTAGCTGAGTTTCGCACGACCTCTTAGGTCGAAAGCCGTGCTGTGCGTCAGTAAGTATATTTAACCTATCCAAATGGTCCATGATATGTCGGTGGAGGATATGTTCTAAATTTTGCAGGGAACTGAGGTAATTGAAACGGGTCTATAGTTGACAGGGAGGGTTCTGTCTCCGGATTTGAAAATTGGTGTCACGTTCGCCAAAAGCCAGTCATTGGGAAGCTCTCCGGTGTCTATAGTCTGCGAGAATATAACCTGCAGGATAGGAGCAAGAATAGCAGCATTCCCCTTAAGTATCCTGCAGGGTATATTGTCTGGTCCAGTCGCTTTGTCAGTGTCTACCCCAGATAAAAGTTTCTTGATTCCACGGGTGTGTAAAGTCAGTGGAGGTATAGGTGGATGTTGTGATGGTGACAGTTCTGGCAAGTTTGCATGTTCTTGTGTAAATACTGACTGGAACTGTGAATTAAGTGCATGTGCTTTATCTTGTGGGAGTGTGACCAGGGAATCATTGTGTCGTAATGTTGTTATGCCAGTCGAGTCTTGTTTGCGTGCTATGAAGAGCTGTAGAATTTTTTGTGGTTTTGCATGTTGTTTGTGAGGAAAGTGGTTGTGTAGTTAGTTTCTGCTTGTTTAATTTCACGTTGTAGTGTTTTCTGGGTATTTTTGTAGTGTTCCCAGTGTTCTGTATCGTTGTATCGTTTAGCTGTCTTGTATGTTTTTACCTTGTTTCTATGTAGTCTTCTTAATTGTCTATTGAACCATGGTGGAGACTGGTTACATGTAACAGTTTTCTTGGGTATGTGTTTGTCCATTGTGTCCTGAATAAAGTCACGAAGTCTAGTCCAGTTAACCTATACAGTATTAGCTATTGGATTGTTGTCAAGGAAGGTGTCTTTAAAGTTAGCTAAGTCCTTGGAGATGGCTTCCATGTCAGCTCTGTTGTACTGGTATATCTTTCTGGGTAGTTGTTTCTGTATGTTAGGTTTAATGTTTGCGTCAACGAGTACCATGTCGTGATCACTAAGCCCCGGCAAGACCCGTGTTCGTGTTATAAGTGAGGTGTTGTTCGTAAGGAACAAGTCTAGTATGTTGGATGTGACCCCATGTCTTATGTTAGGGTTATTCCTTGCTACACTAACTTGCGTACGTGTTGGTTCGAGTACTGTTTGTGAGAGTGAGTGGGTGTTGATTATGTCAATAAATGATTCATGTAATGATCTTCTGTCAGTCTGTGGTAATATAATTTCGCTGCCATGGTTGTCATTTTCCAGTATCGCGTATGCTGTCCAGTTAATGTCCTGTAAGTTGAAGTCTCCAGCCAAACCATATATTTTTGGAGGGGTCAATTTTAGATAAACATTCGTCAAGGGACTGCAGGTATTCTATGTTAGAATTAGGGGGCCGGTAAAATGATCCTATATATAATGTCCTGCAGCCCTCTATCTGTGCTTTAATCCATATAATTTCTGAGTCCGCGCTAAGTTCTGTGGCTGGTGTCGCAACTAGTTCTGGCTTTGTCGCTATCAAAACTCCGCCATGGTCCCCGTCCTGTCTGTCTTTCCTGTGTAGAGTCATTTTATAGGGACTGTCCATCGGGGAGACTTCATTGTCAAATATGTCAGGGTTGAGCCATGTCTCTGTCCCTATAATAATGTCAGGGTCATAGGTGTCTAGGGTGTGGTGAAAAGCGGTTCGTTTGTTAATTATGTTGCTGAAATTGATGATTAGTGCTCTGAGCTTGGAGGGTTCCTTTATGAGAGAGTTTTCGGAGGAGGCTGTGGTAGAGGAGGGACTAAAGGCAATAGGGGAGTTGGCTGGTGTTATGGGTGTTATGGATAAATGGGGTTTATGGGTAGGATGGTTTGGAGTAGAATGATTTGGTTGATGTGGTGTCAGGTCATGCAGTTCGTTATGTGTGGGGGAGGAAAAGTCTAAGTCTTGCCTAAGTCTAAGGGGGGTGTTAGCTAAAGGGGAGATAAGGTGATTCGGTGGTGTTGATGGTCGCGGAGGGGAAAGTGTAAATTCGGGGATGCTAAATCTGTTGAAAGTGTGTATAGGGTTATGGGAAAGGGAAGCACTGTAGTTCGGGGCTCCACAATCACAGCAGATCCACGAGAGACTTTGGCCCTCCAATCCGTCGAACGCCGTCAGGAAGTCCCTAACACAGCTGATATGGTACCACCCATGGTGGATGGAGTCTTCACAACAGCGGTCGCACTGGATGGTGTTACGCTGGCCAGCTTGCCAGAATGTACTCGTGACTCGCTAGCACTCGCCATGGCAGTGAAATGGGCTATAATAATCGTAGAATGATATTCTTTCTTTCTTAGTATTCATGTTGTCACAGACAGATCAGTGTTTGCCTTTATTCTTGTCTGTGACACTTAGAAATATTTTATATCCATGGTAGTGATTATAACATGCAGCGTGTGAGAGAGAGAGAGAGAGTCGGAGGGGAGAGCGAAGAGGCAGTGTGTAATAATAATAATAATAATAATAAACGGTTTATTAAAGAATGGCAGCCTCATGAGCTGAAAATACACATTTTACAATTTAGTGGATGAACATGAGATGTACAGATATGAGGATGGTAAGCTTAGTTTACAAACAAAATAAATAAATACAATAATGATGCATGTGCAGAATACAAATTATCATAAAATAACCATGAGAGTAAGTGATATACAGTACATATACACATTTATTTACTTACTCATATACAGAACATACGTATATACACGTACGTGCGCACATACATATACATACATATATAGGAACATAAGAACATGCAGTAAGTGTGCACATGTCCGTTGTTACGGCTGGATCGGCAATACATATTCGGGATTCTTGATCGTAGGACAGAAATGGCTTAAGTGACAACGACACGCTCGATTCCAGTCCCAAATACTATATGCTCCAGACAACAAAAGCACCAACGCCCTACAGAGTTATCGTCTACGGTAACGAGGTACCTTAACTCGGCGAAAGTGTACAACAAGGGTAGGCTATGAGGCTAAACTCCCTCAGACATTTATAGGTTACGTTATTACTAAAGAAATGCAATACTCAAGAAACTACGTTAATATTAAGCCTCTAATAATGTAGAATAGAAGCAGGCTAAAGGTATGACAGTGAAATGCTAAATGACAAATGTACACGCCTACTTGAAAGCGCGTGCACTACACTAACTGTCCCCTACTAACATGCACTAGCATGTAGCATACAAGATGTTCATGATCCAGTAGATACCTAATAATACACATGGGAGGAACATAAATAGTAGTCACTTATTATAATAATGAATCTATACTTGGAATAACTAAAAGGTTGCAGGCAACAGTACTGCGCCGGTAGCCTACTACCGCATAGGCTACTTCGCTTCTCTCACTCTGTCTCCCCTCCGAGTCCGTATGCGCCCTACGCAACAGAACTCCGGACACAGCAGCAAAACGACAGTGCAGTTAATTGATACATGAAAGTATTAATAGTGTTGTCTTGTGTGTGAGTAATGTGTATTGTAAAGTGTTATAGATATATACTTAAAGAGAGCTGCAATGCATAGTAAAATAAAGATATATCCCACTCATCATCCCCATGTGTTCTAGCTAGCAGGCCAAGTCACAGGAACAACGAGTCCCAGCACCGAAAGCGAGAACCCAGGAGAAGACTGTAGAGAACACAAGGACAGATAAATTACGTTACTCTACTATACCGGCACTACGAGCGAGCTGTAGTCTCGGGTACTACACTCGCTCCTGGCTCAGTATGCAAATCAAGGCTAAGTCCTCGTCCCTCTACAGACAACTCCTGGGCATGGTCGGGCTCTTACACATGGCACCAGTCTAGTCACAAATGGGATGATGAGCGGGGCATATAACTCGTGAACATGTAGAACGTTCACCAACTATCCTCATCAAGAAGATCGCTGTTCACATTAACCCCTTAAATCTAATACATGTAAATATATGCTTGTCCTAAGAGTAATACGAGAGGTGAGTGCTGAAACTCCTTTAGGACCTCAAGGGAAGGTTATGCATTTAAATAGAGAGAAGAATGAAATGAGAGTAATGTCGTCAGAGAGAAAGAGTGCAACCGTGAGAAGTGGGGAGAGAGAGCAAGGGATGTTAGAATCTCAAAGGTTCTAGGCAACCTGATCATAGTACACACAGCCAACCTCCAGGCAGTGTGCTGTACGACAACATGGGCCCAGCCCAGGCAGGCAACAATGGACTACCAACCCTATCGCGCCTAGCTATAAGGGCAAGGCTGCCAACCAGTCCATACGTCTGGCAACCACCCGGCCGGCAGCGCGGCGTGTTGCTACCCTCTTGCTCTGAAGCCCAACTCACTCTCTCTCTCTGAATTCCCATCATCCTATCTATCAACTTCTCTATTGATACTACATATTAAATGGAAGGTCTCGACATGGCTTAAAACAAAACCCACCACTGGTTAGCACATGACGAGACCTTTGCAGATACAAAGAACATAGTTATAAGTTGTCACACTCAATATACATTGCGGCTGACGGTAGCCAGATCACGGGCGGTACAGTAGAGTACCAAGGAGTACAATCAGGTTGCGTTGCCCAGCACTGGGGTGCGTCACAGCCCCCCCAAGATTTTAGATAATCGACCTTAGAAGCATTATCAAAATCTGACAGGCAACCAACCGACCTGCTACCCCTAGCTGCCACTAATTGCAAAAGGTGCACAACAACTGAAGTGTGAATTATACATAAAACACAATATCGCATGCCTCATGCTACAACAATAAAGACTTACAAAACTAAAAAAAGAAAGAGTTTTCTCGTTTATTTTATTGTTTTATAATCTTTTTGGATGGCGTTATGATAGCCTAATTTTACTCCTGCTCAACACACACACCGTGCACGACTATCTTGGATCATCAACCCTTGATAGACAATCTGCTATCACGTTCTCACTCCCGGCAATATGCTGAATGTTGAGATTATACTCTTGGAGCATTAGGGACCACCTGGTCAACCGCATATTCCGATTGTGAAACTGATTTAGGAATTTCAAGGGATGATGGTCCGTATAAATCGTCACTACCGGGCCGTAGGCTGGAACATAAACTTCGAAATGTTTGAGCGACAAAACGATAGCCAGAAGCTCCTTCTCTATAGTCGAGTAATTCCTTTGTGCCGAATTAAACTTGCGAGAAAAGAAGCTCACTGGGTGTTCCAAGCCCTCGGAATCAGTCTGCAGTAACACTGCCCCGGCACCCACACCGCTGGCATCAGTCGCCAGCTGAAAACTCCTGGAGAAGTCTGGGGCCCTCAAAATCGGATGTGTACACAGCAGGTGCTTGACTAGGTCGAAAGCCCTCTGACACTCCGCAGCCCAACAGAACTTCACTGACTTCGACAGTAGATCAGTTAACGGTGCTAAGACAGTAGAGTATCCCCGGATGAAGCGCCTATAATAGCCTATCATACCTAGGAACCGCATGACCTGGCGCTTAGTGGTGGGCCTGGGAAACATATTGATAGCCTGTATCTTGCTCAGGGGGGGGCACACCCGGCCTAACCCGACCACAAAGCCAAGATACTGCACAGTAGCCTTTACAAACTCGCACTTCCTCAGGTTCACCACCAGCCCAGCATCGTGCAACTTCCTAAACAGGGTCTCTAAGTGCCTTAGGTGATTTTCAAAATCGTCATCATATACTATCACGTCATCAAGGTAGACCGTGCAGTTAGGGATTTCGTCACAAATATCGTTCATCAGGTTCTGAAACGTGGCAGGTGCGTTCTTAAGCCCATAAGGCATTACGTTACATTGGTAGGTCTTGCCATCTACCACAAAACCACAAACTTGCTTAGCTCGGTCCGACAGGGGTACTTGCCTTTTACAAGATCAATTTTAGTAAGGTACTTTGCATTCCCTATCTTGTCCACGCTGTCGTCAACTCGAGGCAAAGGGTAAGGGTTGGTAGTGGTCAAGCCATTTAGCCTACGAAAATCTATGCAGAACCGCACCTTGCCGTCAGGTTTTGGCTGCAACGTGACGGGTGATGTCCACCTCACATAACCTTCAGTGATCATCCCTCTCTCAACCATGTACTTTAACTCCACCCGTAAAGCTGGCAACTTTACCGGGGGCACACGGTAGGGCACTGACTTGAAGGGCACATTATCACCGACGTCCACGTCGTGCGTTACCTGAGTAGTGAGACCTGGGTGTTCGGCGAAAACAGAGGGGTATGACCTGAACAGGCCTAGGACAGCAGCACCCTGGTGCTCAGGCAGGTGACTTACAACTTGCCTAGCCTCTTGTTCAGTATTCCCCGCCCACTGTTCCGCGGAAATGACACAGTCCCAGCTATCCTCCTCAGCAGCATGACTGTCCCCACCTCCTTCTCCACCCTGGCCGCTGCAGGCCAGCACAGGGACAGTGAGAGGCTCTGAGGGGCGTCTCACATACTCTTTCATGAGGTTAACATGACATAACTGATGTTTTTTCCTACGGTCAGGTGTTGCAACGAGATAATCAAGGTCGGACAGTTTCTTAGCCACCACATACGGCCCAATGAACTTGGCAGAAAGGGGGTGTCCAGGCAAAGGTAAAAGCAACATTACCTCCTGACCCACCGAAAACTCCCGAAGCTTCACCTTGGCGTCATACTGGTGCTTCATGACCGCCTGTGCATTAACCAAGTTATTACCTGCCGCTGCCATGCAACCTATAAGTCTCTCCCGGCTCTCAAGGACATATTTAAGTACAGACCCCGGCTTCTCTTCGCCCTCCCAGATCTCTTTCACCATACTTAAAGGTCCTCTCACATTATGGCCAAAGACTAGCTGATTTGGACTGAACCCCAGGCTCTCTCCTGGGACTTCACGTGCAGCGAACAGAACATACGGCAGACCCAAATCCCAATCAGTGTCATGTTCTGCACAGTAACAGCGTAGCATACTCTTCAGGGTCGAGTGCCACCGCTCCAAGACTCCCTGACTCTCGGGATGGTAGGCTGACGACACTACAGAACATATACCGTGCAACTGAAGGGTTTGCTTGAACAATTTGGATGTAAAATTGCTCCCCTGGTCTGACTGCACCTCACGTGGAAATCCATAACGGGAACAGAACAATAATAAGTTTTTAACAACTGCCTTTGCCGAGCCGTTTCTCATGGGGTATGCGTCCGGGTATCTCGTAGCCACATCCATGATTGTCAACAGGAATTTATTGCCACTACTAGTAGGCGGGAAAGGGCCAACCAAATCTACTACAACTTTGCTGAACGGAGGCCCGGTGACAGGTATGGAAAACAAAGGTGCCTTCGGGATTGTCTGGTTAGGCTTCCCCGTTGTCTGGCAGGTCGCACACCCAGCCACCCATGCACAGACATCAGCCTTGACCCCAGGCCACCAGAAAAACCTGCCCAATGCCGCCAATGTTTTTGTTACCCCCAAATGACCCGCCACCGGCACATCATGCGCCAGACACAATAAGGACTCTCTATACTTATTTGGAACAACCACCTGGTCTACTACCCTCGCACCGCCCTCCCACTTCGATTTGGGGTCTAGAAATCTGCGGTACAATATCCTGTTGAGCCTAAAGAAATCTCCCGGCTTCGCATCCCCATCTTCCTCCAACTCTATGGCACCATTGCTATAACGAGCTAGGCTAGCGTCTTGCAGCTGCTGCTCACTAATGTCCCCGGGCGTCAATGCATCAAGATGGTTTTGTAATAAGACATTACCCCGGCTAGTAGGCTCTACTGCCTTAGTGGCTCTCGCTACAGCTCTTGCCTCACACGAAGTCTTACCCAACTCTGCCTTGTTACACACCATCTCTGGGCCAGAGTCAACTCCCGTGTTTATTATAGGTCCAAATACCGAATCACCGAGAAGTGCAGCAGAATCAATGTCCCTTTTCCTGCCCTTAGCAACCTTCTCCTGATCCTTCCTCCACTGTCCCCGAGGTTGAGTGCTAGGCTGTGCAGGAGCCGCAGAGCGAGATCGGGTTACCACACAGGCCATCTCATCCTGTTGGCACCTCCCAACCCATTCCCGATTCTCACCATCCACGTCGGCCACCCTCTCGGCAACGACTAAGGGTGGAGTCCCGGAAGTGGGCACCGCAAAGTCGTTGCCGAGAAGAAGGTCGACGCCCTCAACTGGCAAACACTCAACGATCCCTACATCCAGCTCCCTGCACACCTCTCCCACTCTCAACTCCAACCTCACAAGTGGGTATGACCTCGTAGAATTTATACCCTGCACCACAACAACTCTGGCCGCATTTATCGGTTTCCCTGTGAAGTTCCTCAACAAAGTTTGCGAAGCCCCCGTATCCCTCAACAAGTCAACCCTCCGTAGTTCACTCCCCCAGCTCACAAACCCGTGTCCCCGATGGCTACAGAAAGTGTCCCGGACAGGTGTCGAGCCTTCCGTACGCTTCTTTACCGCGTGTGCCTCAGCTGCTGACAACCTACCCCGGGCAGTTGCTGCAGCCTTCAGAGACACACCGATACTGTGAACCAATGACACCGGCTTAGCGGGAGTGTTACTAGGGCACTCACGTGAATAATGGCCTAGCTTCTGACATTTGTAACATTTCACATCCCCAATGGGCTTCTTCCCTTGTGCGGGCGAAGAAGGGGCCTGACCTTTAGTAAACGGGAGAGGCTTGTGTTTGTAGGTGTTATTAGGTGCAATGCTTTTAGTGTGGTTATGTGTGTCATAGGATTTGTTATTATCGAAAACTCTGGTGGGTGGGGTATAGCGCCCCTTCTGCCCTGACTCAGCCCTCTGAGCGGCACCGCAACCACGAATCAATGATAATCTGAGGTCTGCCATCTTGGCAGCCTCCTCTACTGTCTTGGGACATTTTTCCTTAATGTTCAGCGTTAGATCGGTTCCAGTACATTTGTAAAACTGTTCCAGATAGAAAATTTGCTTAATTTCCTCAGCCGACTCTGCGTGCTCGGACCGAAACCAGTTATTACATGCATCTGTTAAGTCCCGTGCGTGCTCCATAAAACTGACGTCGCTCTTCTTATTCACGCCACGGAACTTCAATCTATAAGTTTCGGGTTGCAGTTCGTAGGCCCGGAGCACAGCCTCCTTCACCAGTCCATACACGACACTCTCGTCCAGTGACAGTGCATCGTAGGCTTTCAACCCCTTACCCACTAGACGTGATGAAACTAATGCTGCCCATTTAACCTCCGGCCAGTCATACTCACGACACTTCTTTTCGAAACGAGCAAAAAACTCAGTCACTGCTGTCTCATCAAATGCGGGTACTAACTTAATTAAATGCGAAAGTGAGTCTGTAACCCGGTGCCCACCACCGAGATGACGCCCCGTGGACTCTACTCTAGACTTCTCGACATCCATTTCAGCCTGGTACCTGGTTGCATCCTGATTGGCTTGGATTCTAGCAACCTCTATGCGTTCTATACTAGCCTGTTGTATCTGAGTCTCCTGCAGCTTAATCCGTTCTATACTAGCCTGTTGACTCTCTCGCAACTTAAGCTTAGCTAGTTCTAGCTGAAATAACATCTCAGGAGACAGGCCTGGGGGGGGAGAGCACAAAATGGGGGATCCACACCGAGACGTGTTTACGGGTAAGCCAGCTTGCCATTGAGAACCCTCCTGCTGCATCGTGCTAAGACTCGCTGGCTGAGGGCCCAGCTCAGGGGTAGAGTGGAATGGAGGCTTGGAGGGAACCCCCCAAGACCCCACTCCACCCACCGCCCCATCGCCATCACCCAACAAACATGCCACCAAATTCTTCTTGGGCCAACTGTCAGGACAGTCCCGCCCCAAAACCGTGGCTAAACAGCGAAGACCGTAACAATCAATAGCCTGCAGGCGCTGTTCGGTCAAAGGTGTCTGCAAAAATGCCCGGGCATCTCTCTCTCCACTTATAACACTCCCCTCCCTAAATATCTGCTGTACTTGCTGGTCACTAGGCTGTACCGTGTTATCCTCCCCCGTAAATGATGAGTCATTAGACATAGTGCTGGTTATACAATTGCTGTTCATAAACAAAAAAAGTGCTTATTACTAATTGCAGTCTCGACTCACAAAATGTTAAAGATGCTTGAATGACTCTACTCTAGACACCTAACGAAACAATCTGCAAGTCCACCAATACAATAATGACACAATAAAAATTCCTCCAATATGCAAGAAAATTCTAGCCAGCTCTACTAGGTAGCATAGAATAGTTCTCCAAAAAACATGTGATAGGATACTACTGAATCTTGTGCAAGGTCGCCATTTTGTTACGGCTGGATCGGCAATACATATTCGGGATTCTTGATCGTAGGACAGAAATGGCTTAAGTGACAACGACACGCTCGATTCCAGTCCCAAATACTATATGCTCCAGACAACAAAAGCACCAACGCCCTACAGAGTTATCGTCTACGGTAACGAGGTACCTTAACTCGGCGAAAGTGTACAACAAGGGTAGGCTATGAGGCTAAACTCCCTCAGACATTTATAGGTTACGTTATTACTAAAGAAATGCAATACTCAAGAAACTACGTTAATATTAAGCCTCTAATAATGTAGAATAGAAGCAGGCTAAAGGTATGACAGTGAAATGCTAAATGACAAATGTACACGCCTACTTGAAAGCGCGTGCACTACACTAACTGTCCCCTACTAACATGCACTAGCATGTAGCATACAAGATGTTCATGATCCAGTAGATACCTAATAATACACATGGGAGGAACATAAATAGTAGTCACTTATTATAATAATGAATCTATACTTGGAATAACTAAAAGGTTGCAGGCAACAGTACTGCGCCGGTAGCCTACTACCGCATAGGCTACTTCGCTTCTCTCACTCTGTCTCCCCTCCGAGTCCGTATGCGCCCTACGCAACAGAACTCCGGACACAGCAGCAAAACGACAGTGCAGTTAATTGATACATGAAAGTATTAATAGTGTTGTCTTGTGTGTGAGTAATGTGTATTGTAAAGTGTTATAGATATATACTTAAAGAGAGCTGCAATGCATAGTAAAATAAAGATATATCCCACTCATCATCCCCATGTGTTCTAGCTAGCAGGCCAAGTCACAGGAACAACGAGTCCCAGCACCGAAAGCGAGAACCCAGGAGAAGACTGTAGAGAACACAAGGACAGATAAATTACGTTACTCTACTATACCGGCACTACGAGCGAGCTGTAGTCTCGGGTACTACACTCGCTCCTGGCTCAGTATGCAAATCAAGGCTAAGTCCTCGTCCCTCTACAGACAACTCCTGGGCATGGTCGGGCTCTTACACATGGCACCAGTCTAGTCACAAATGGGATGATGAGCGGGGGCATATAACTCGTGAACATGTAGAACGTTCACCAACTATCCTCATCAAGAAGATCGCTGTTCACATTAACCCCTTAAATCTAATACATGTAAATATATGCTTGTCCTAAGAGTAATACGAGAGGTGAGTGCTGAAACTCCTTTAGGACCTCAAGGGAAGGTTATGCATTTAAATAGAGAGAAGAATGAAATGAGAGTAATGTCGTCAGAGAGAAAGAGTGCAACCGTGAGAAGTGGGGAGAGAGAGCAAGGGATGTTAGAATCTCAAAGGTTCTAGGCAACCTGATCATAGTACACACAGCCAACCTCCAGGCAGTGTGCTGTACGACAACATGGGCCCAGCCCAGGCAGGCAACAATGGACTACCAACCCTATCGCGCCTAGCTATAAGGGCAAGGCTGCCAACCAGTCCATACGTCTGGCAACCACCCGGCCGGCAGCGCGGCGTGTTGCTACCCTCTTGCTCTGAAGCCCAACTCACTCTCTCTCTCTGAATTCCCATCATCCTATCTATCAACTTCTCTATTGATACTACATATTAAATGGAAGGTCTCGACATGGCTTAAAACAAAACCCACCACTGGTTAGCACATGACGAGACCTTTGCAGATACAAAGAACATAGTTATAAGTTGTCACACTCAATATACATTGCGGCTGACGGTAGCCAGATCACGGGCGGTACAGTAGAGTACCAAGGAGTACAATCAGGTTGCGTTGCCCAGCACTGGGGTGCGTCACACCGTATACACAAACGCTCACGTATGCACACAAACATACATACATACAGAAACTGTTTTGGTATGGTCAGGGTAAAGAGGGTGCAGGTACTACAATGGGAGGTTAATCCTCGGTAGTGTAGGTGTGTGTGTGTGTGTGTGTGTGTGTGTGTGTGTGTGTGTGTGTGTGTGTGACAGAAGGCGAAATATGGAAGAGCTGGGCGTTCTATTGTTAAGGGTGGAAATACATGGATGAAGATACGCGAACACTTAATAATAGATAATGCTTATGCATAGATTTATAATCAGAAGTTGCGCTAGTGAGCAATATGTTCTCGCTCATATGTACGTATATTTACATACATATGTGCATATGACCATATAAATACACGTACAGTACATATATATATTATATACCTTATAAAATGTGTGAGCGTATGTACGTGTGCATTCCTCACTCGGTTGGCCCGCCCGTTCGCTATTGGACGGCGGGCCTGGCATGGCATATGACATCTGCTTGTCATGTGACGTAGCGGCCTGTGATTGGTCGCAGAGCCATCTGGTGGCCAGACTCGGTACTTCTCTCCTTCTCTCTCGTCAGAACATGGTATCGCGCGCTCGGCCCTAGAAGTCCCTCACATTCTGTCCCACATCTAATCCCCTTTACTGCTGTGCCTCTCTCTGAACTTCTGCTTTCCAATACTTCTTATCTTTATTCAATTACCCATCCCTTCTGGTTCTCGCCTACGACTTCCATAGTCGGCCAGTCGTATTACCAGCGCCTGTTCTTACATATATGTTTTGCACTAGCTTTAGAGTTTATTAGAATCATAGTCACATGGATTCATATTATTGGGTGCTTCTAATTATTTGGTTGTTCTTTATTACTATTTAATGCTAGACAGTGGAGGGTATCTTTGGTCGTTGTCTGGGTTATGTATATGGCCAGTCAGAGCCTGTACGACTTCGACGGAGCTAGGTAGCCTGTAGTACACCCTTGTGCATATTTTCCTTTGCGAGCTTAGCAGTATACAAGCGAAGGGCTTTTGCCTACTCTTGCTTGTATACTTGCTAACTCATTTTGTTGACCTTTGAGGAGCGCCAGGGTAAGACCAGATACTTGAGATCTGGACTTACCAAGAGAGCCTCCTAGTCACTTAACGTAAGATAAGGGAAATCTGTTCTGGGGAGACAGTAGGCTGCGAGCATGCTTGAGCTCTGCCTAGGCTCCCTGTACCTTTATGCTGCTGCTAGACTTTATTAGTAAGAAAGACAGCATTTTGTTTATTAACTTTAACTGCGTATGCTTTAGCAATTATTCACGTATTGTTTTAGCCTAGGTTGATGCATAGTGCACAACCCAGTATGGTTGTTACTTTGGCTAAGGAAGTACTGTTTTTGAGTTGCTGTTGTTAGTGCTGTCACAGAGTTGCTGCACTCTCTTGTTTCCATATATATGTATCCTACTTTTTGGTGTATTTAAGATACATGCTTTGGTGTCCTGCCCCACCTTCATTATTCCTGTTCTATATTCGACGAGCATCTTAGAGCATCAGACGTTTTCAGAAGATTCCATATCTGTTTGCTGTAGGACTAGACTTCAAGTGTTTTCATAGAGCATTGAAGAGTTTTAGTGTTGAGTTCAGACTCACACTAAAGATAATGTAAGCATATAATCTTTTATTAAATCTTGTCATAGTTTATTTAAGCATTGTTATTACTTGAGAGCTTTTTATTAACGTAATTACTCTTGTTGTGAGTAGGCTTTGCCATCACCGGAAAGCCTTTGTAGAAGTACACTTAACCCAGTTAATTGATACCCCGTTATCCAGTAGATTAACTCTGGAGGGTTTAAGTGTTTTGTTCACCGGCTTAATAGTTCGAGGGTTTGGAATTAGCGTACCGTTGTTGCAGATCTAGCCTATCTTGTAGTCCAATATTAAGTGCCCTTGTTTATTTCGTTGTGCCAGTCTTAACAAATGGCGACCTTAGTCCAGGATATAGTGAACAGAGTTTTGCAGGATTTTTTGGGGGAGAAATCTTATTCGCCATTTTTGGGTTCGATTTTATTTCTTGCAGTGTTGGCAGTGGACATTGTTTTTGAGGATATATGGAACTTGTTGGAGTTTATTGGTGACCTAGTATTGCACTTAAAAACATCTTCGAATATTTTTTGTGAATAAAGCTACGCGAGAGTTTGGCTACTTTTGTTTTGACTTGGGATTTTTTTTTTTTGACTCCATCATGTCGTCACTGGACGGGTTTGAGCATAGTGAGGGCACAGTGGGAGAGACAGGCGAGAAGGTGGAGAATGTGGAGTTGTTTGACGGCGTTCGGGTGGTGAACGGTGAGGAGGATGCTCGGATGTTTTTGGAGGAGCCTGTGTCGGCGAACCGGGTGTCGGGGCTGGACCGGTACGGACTGCAGTGTATAGCCACGGTCTTAGGGTTTTCTTGCACTAGCGGTTGGTCAAGAAGTGAGCTGGTTACCTGTGTGCTGGGTTGGGTGCATGATGCTTCGGGTGGAGCGGGAGCTGGGGCACCTTCGTCCCAGCCCCCATTCCACTCAACTTCTATCATGGCGCCCCCTCGGGTTCCGGAGCCGAGTATGTTCCGCAGGCCGATGTCCGCTGGCGGTTGGATATGCCTCTAGGTGACTCACTGGGTGGGTCCCCGGTAGTAGCACCCCCTCCTCAAGGTTTGTCTCCCGAGATGTTGTTTCAGCTCGAGCTCGCCAAACTTAAGCAGCAGGAGCGACAGGCTGAGCTCGAGCAGCGAAAGCATGAGGCTGAGCTCAAGCAGCGAGAGGCTGAGCTCAAGTATGAGTCTGCAAGGTATTGTGCCGATGTTGACCTAGAGAAAACTTGTGTAGAGGTGACGGGGAACCGTTTCGTCCAGGGGGGTCGACCCCATGACCAGTCCCTGTCGCATCCACTAAAGTTGGTTCCAGTGTTTGATGAGTCAGGAGTTACAGAATTCTTTCTCCGTTTTGAGAAAAAGTGCCGGGAGCACCAATGGCCCGAGGAGAAGTGGGCATCCCTTGTTTCTTCTCGATTGACGGGGAAAGCACTCAAGGCGTACGATGCTTTACCCCTAGATTCCTGTGTGAATTATGAGGCGTTGAAAGAGGCTGTCCTGAGGGCGTATGAGTTGCAGCCAGAGACCTATAGGCTGAAGTTTAGGGCTGTTCCTAAGTGAAGGGAGAGTACTTTCCAGGAACACGCTAGAGAACTATCAGATGCGTTTGAGAATTGGTAGAGGTCGGAGAAAGCAACTACTTTTGATGCGGTGAAGCAATTAGTGTTGTTAGAACAATTTTTTAACCCTCAAAGATCGGGGTCGGACTTAAGTCCGGTTCCAATTTGCAGCAAGTTAGGAGCATTATTAAGGCTTTTAAAGGGTTAAAATCGAGTGCAAATGGCCGGGAGCGCAGCGGGCCAGACAGCCGACTCCCAGGGCTTACTGCCGCCCATTAACTCATGTTCCCTGTGTTCTCGAGAGGCCGGCAGTGTAGCCAGTAGTGAGCATAGCTGGGAAAAATATGCCGCTATACGCTAAACTCCCATGTTACTGGTATCACTGTATGAGCACCACGAGTGCTATGTAGCTCGTTCTGGTCTCATTTTGAAGCTTTTAGCACCTAGTTTTTTGCTAAATATTTTTTGTTCATGCAGATACTTGATTTATCATGCAGGAGGGCCTGAATATGCCGAAATAAGCCCAAAAACCACCGCTAGACAAGGGTTAAATGCACTGGTGGGGACTTGACTCTTAACCTGAAAGAAAAGCAACCTAAAACTCTGCAGAAGGCGGCTGAGTTGGCTGACCTCAGGTTGTCGTTAATTCGTGGGTGCGAGGCTGCCCAGAGAGGTGAGGCAGGTAACAAGGGGCGTACCACCCCACCCCCCCGAACTAATGATACAACAAATTATCTTACTAAGAGCACTGTTGCCAATTTTGAACCCAAGTCGAAATCCTTCTCGTTAAAGAAAGGCCAGGGCCCTTCCCCACCCCAGGGGAAGTCAAGGAGTGAGGTGGAGTGTTTTAAGTGCCATAAGAAGGGGCATATTGCGCGCTCTTGTCCGAGCACACAGTCTACAGCGGTGGTGTCTCTAGTGAGCAACATCGGGGTGTCTTTGAGGTCTTCCGCGTTTGCCCGGGTTAAATCGTCGGTTGCGAAGTCACAGTCGGTGAAGAAGCATAAGGAGGGCTCGCTACGCGTCCGAGATGCTTTTTGTGGTCATAGGGGACATGGCACTGAGAGGTGGGCTGGTGTGGAACATAGGATTGAGTTGTTGCGTGATACGGGTGCCTCCCAGACGTTACTTAAGAACTTCACTGGTAAGCCTATTAACGCAGCTCGGGTTGTAGTGGTTCAAGGCATCAATGCTGTGCGGTCTTACCCGCTGGTGAGAGTGGAGCTTGTGGTGGATGGTGTGACACGGGAGTTGGTTGTGGGGATTGTAGAGAAATTGCCAGTTGAGGGGGTCGACCTCCTTCTCGGCAACAACTTTGCAGTGCCTACTTCCGAGGTTCCACCATTAGTCGTTGCCGAGAGGGCGGCCGACACGAGTAGGGAGGGGCAAGAGTGGCTCGAGAGGTGCCAGATGCAGCAGATGGCGTGTGCTGTCAGCAGATCTCAGTCCGCTCAGATGTCACAGCCTAGTACCCAGGTTTCAGACCAGCGGAGGAAGGGTCGGAAGGAGAAAGTCAAGGCTGGTGGTCGGGTTAAGAGTTTGGACCCAGCGACATTCCTTGGTGACTCGGTACTTGCCCCACTTTTGAGGTCCGGAGTGACCCCAGAACCTGTCCCCCCTAGTGACATGGTAGGGCGTGATAGCACTCCGCGACAGAAACGTTCCCAGGTGAAACAGACTAGGCTTGAGCAACCCAGTATCGGGGGTGGCCACAAGTTGCTCCAGGAGCACTTGGACAGGTTGGCACGTTTGTGATTGTGCTTTGTTTTTCACAACTTGGGGAGTAGCTGGGTGATGCGGGGTTTGTGGGCATTCTGTCTGGTCAGATGTGGCGTTTACCTGAGGTTAAAACGTCCCACATCTTGGGCGGGGTGTTACGCTGGCCAGCTTGCCAGAATGTACTCGTGACTCGCTAGCACTCGCCATGGCAGTGAAATGGGCTATAATAATCGTAGAACGATATTCTTTCTTTCTTAAACTGCCTTCGTGGTGTAATGTATAAGGTGTTGATATTCGGTGTGAGCGTCCTGGGTTCGAATCCACGGACTGCCACATGTGTTTGTAAATTTCATAAATCGATTTTAGGAGTATAGTTGGTTGTTGGAAGGAACACAATAATTAGTATTCATGTTGTCACAGACAGATCAGTGTTTGCCTCTATTCTTGTCTGTGACACTTAGAAGTATTTTATATCCATGGTAGTGATTATAACATGCAGCGCATGAGAGAGAGAGAGAAAGTCGGAGGGGAGAGCGAAGAGGTAGTGTGTGTGCGTATGTACATGTGCATTCCTCGCTCGGTGGGCCCGCCCGCTCGCTATTGGACGGCGGGCCTGGCATGGCATATGACGTCTGCTTGTCATGTGACGTAGCGGCCTGTGATTGGTCGCAGAGCCATCTGGTGGCCAGACTCAGTACTTCTCTCCTCCTCTCTCGTCAGAACATGGTATCGCGCGCTCGGCCCTAGAAGTCCCTTGCATTCTGTCCCACATCTAACCCCCTTTACTGCTGTGCCTCTCTCTGAACTCCTTCTTTCCAATACTTCTTATCTTTATTCAATTACCCATCTCTTCTGGTTCTCGCCTACGACTTCCATAGTTGGCCAGTCGTATTACCAGCGCCTGTTCTTACATATATGTTTTGCACTAGCTTTAGAGTTTATTAGAATCATAGTCACATGGATTCATATTGTTGGGTGCTTCTAATTATTTGGTGGTTCTTTATTACTATTTAATGCTAGGCAGTGGAGGGTATCTTTGGTCGTTGTCTGGGTTATCTATATGGCCAGTCAGAGCCTGTACGACTTCGACGGAGCTAGGTAGCCTGTAGTACACCCTTGTGCATATTTTCCTTTGCAAGCTTAGCAATATACAAGCGAAGGGCTTTTGCCTACTCTTGCTTGTATACTTGCTAACTCATTTTGTTGACCTTTGAGGAGCGCCAGGGTAAGACCAGATACTTGAGATCTGGACTTACCAAGAGAGCCTCCTAGTCACTTAATGTAAGATAAGGGAAATCTGTTCAGGGGAGACAGTAGGCTGCGAGCATGCTTGAGCTCTGCCTAGGCTCCCTGTACCTTTATGCTGCTGCTAGACTTTATTAGTAAGAAAGACAGCATTTTGTTTATTAACTTTAACCGCGTATGCTTTAGCAATTATTCACGTATTCTTTTAGCTTAGGTTGATGCATAGTGCACAACCCAGTATGGCTGTTACTTTGGCTAAGGAAGTACTGTTTTTGAGTTGCTGTTGTTAGTGCTGTCACAGAGTTGCTGCACTCTCTTGTTTCCATATATATGTATCCTACTTTTTGGTGTATTTAAGATACATGCTTTGGTGTCCTGCCCCCCCTTCATTATTCCTGTTCTATATTCGATGAGCATCTTAGAGCATCAGACATTTTGAGAAGATTCCATATCTGTTTGCTGTAGGACTAGACTTCAAGTGTTTTCATAGAGCATTGAAGAGTTTTAGTGTTGAGTTCAGACTCACACTAAAGATAATGTAAGCATATAATCTTTTATTAAATCTTGTCATAGTTTATTTAAGCATTGTTATTACTTGAGAGATTTTTATTAACGTAATTACTCTTGTTGTGAGTAGACTTTGCCGTCACCGGAAAGCCTTTGTAGAAGTACACTTAACCCAGTTAACCTAAGACATGCGCACAGGTTTTTTTTTACACCACAGTCCTGTGCGCACCTATGATGATTTTGGGACCCATTGCCAATTTCGATAAAAAGTACTTCAGTGTGTAGGGAATGTTTGCGTGCATCGGCCCATATATATTTGACCCCCCAAAAAATGTCTGGGGGGGGGTGGGGGAACGGTCCGTAGTTGAAAATGTGGAGTGAATGGCACCGCGCGGCTAGATTGTCATCGAGCGGCGAGATTTCCCGGCCGAATTTTCACGCGCCCAGGGGATAGAACCTGAGGGAGGAGGGGGTGGGTTACCGCGTAATATCACGTATATCTCCTTTTTTTATCCCTTGTAGGCTATGTAGAGTACGTTTACATGTGTAGGCCACCCATATAACAATGAATATGCCTCATAGTGACCAAAAATTGCAATATATATGGTAATTATCAATGAATTTTTAGGCGGGAATGAAGACGGGTTGGAGGTTTGGCATGAATTTATGAGATGAGAGTGTGTTTTGCGTTATAATATCACGTATATCTCGTACTTAGAGCACTGTCATGCTATAATACAGACGTGTACGTATGTAGGCGTCCCATATAACAATATATATACTGCATGTAGACCAATTCATGCGATATTTACGCACATTATCAATGAATTTCTATGCGTGAACCAAGGTGTGATTGAGTTGTGCTGGGAATGGAAGGGGGAGAGGGTGTGTTGCGCCATAAATATCACGTATATCTTGTACTTAGAGCACTGTCATGCTATAATACAGACTTGTACGTATGTAGGTGTCCCATATAACAATATAATAATATACCGCATATAGACCAATTAATGCGATATTTACGCACATTATCAATGAGTTTCTATGCGTGAACCAAGGTGTGATTGAGTTGTGCTGGGAATGGAAGGGGGAGAGGGTGTGTTGCGCCATAAATATCACGTATATCTCGTACCTAGAGCACTTTCATGCTATAATACAGACTTGCACGTATGTAGGCGTCCCATATAACAATATATATACCGCATATAGACCAATTCATGCGATATTTACGCACATTATCAATGAGTTTCTAGCAGACGGAAGCCTAAAAGGGGGGGGGGGGGGTGGAGGTGGGTGGGTGGGAGGGAGGCAGGGAGTGAGTCGTGGAGAGAGGGAAGGCAGGGAGATCTCTATCAAGAAACATACACAGCTGTGTGATAATTGTGGAGGCGCCCGAGGCGTATGGATGTCTTGGGATTTTGAACCTTATGTCTAGCAGGTGTCTGGGGTTCGTTGCCACCCAGAGGTCTAAAATAACATGAGTCAGGAATGGAGAGAGAGAGAGAGAAAGTGAGACATGCGTATGTCGTACGTATAAATGGCTTTCAGAATTGCATTTTTATGCAAGCAGACATTGCATTTTAGACACATGTGAAGTACCACAGAAATATGTAGGCCATTGACTGTAAATAAAGTACTACATTATAGACCTGCAACTGGGGACAGAGGTGCATGGGGGCGGTTCGTTCGTGGCCACCCCTTCGGGGATCACGGCGTCAGGCAATAGATAGATAGATAGAACGAGGGTGGTCAGTAAACATCGGCTTTTAACCTTTTTTGATAGAGAGCTAACTATAGACTGGTTTTGCCTGACACTTGCGAAAGGGTAGATTGCCACCAGAACACTTATATTTATTTATTTCCAAGTAATATGCAATCTAAATGTATATTCGAGACCTACGTGGAGAGTAAGAGGGTGGTGAAGAGAGTAGTGAAGGAAAGTAAGAGAAGAGTAGATGAGGAATTTGGAAGGAATCTGAGTGTAAAATGGAGGGAGAGTAAAAAACTGTTCTGGAAAGAAGTCAAGAAATCTAGGGAAGGTAGCAAGGGAAACAGTGTGGAAGATATGAACGGGAGAATGCTAGCCGAGAAGCAAGAGAGAGTCGAAAGATGGAGGGAGTACTTCAGTGAGTTGCTAAACGTAAGGAATTAAGAGCCAGCAAACATAGCTGGATATGGTATGGGAGGGAGAAGAAGAGAAGTAGTGGAGGAGGAGGTGGGGATCAGGAGGTCAGAAGTGTGGGAAGCCATGAAAAGAGTGAAGTTGGGGAAAGCACCAGCAACAGATGGAGTGTGTGGGGAAATATTGAGGTATGGTGGTGAGATAGTGATAGAATGGGTATGGAAAATGTGCAAACTAGCATGGGAGAAGGGGAGTGCACCCGATGACTGGAAGACTGGCATAATAGTCCCCCTATATAAGGGCAAAGGGGAAAGAGGAGTGTGTGGTAACCACCGAGGAATATGTCTTCTAAGCGTAGTAGGGAAGGTATACAGTAGGGTAGTGATTGAGAGAGTGAGAGTGAGAACGGAGAAAGAAATGGATAGGCGACGAGCAGGGAGGTTTTAGGAAGGGAAGAGGATGTGTAGATCAGATTTTTACCCTGAATTTTGTTGTGGAGAAGTATCTGGAGAAGAAACAAAAGGTGTATGTTGCCTTTATGGACTTGGAGAAGGCCTATGACAGAGTGGATAGAGAAGGTTTGTGGAAAGTACTTAGAATATACGGAGTAGAGGGCAAGTTGCTGAAAGCAGTGAAGAGCATGTATGAGGGTGCAAAGGCGGCAGTATGTGTGGAGAGTGAGCAGAGCGAGTTCTTTGACCTGAATGTTGGTTTGAAACAGGGGTGTATGATGTCCCCATGGTTGTTTACTGTATATATGGATGGAGTCATGAAAGAAATACTATCAAGAGCAGTGGATGTTGGTGTATCGCTGAAAAGGGAGGGAATTGAGTGGAAGCTACCTATACTGCTGTTTGCGGATGATACAGTTCTGATGAGTGATAATGAATGGGAGTTGCAGGGTCTGGTAAATGAGTTTGGAACAGTGTGCGAAAAAACGGAATTTGAAGGTAAATGCGGGGAAGAGCAAGGTTATGGTCTTCGAAAGGGGTGAAGTCACAGAGTGTGAGGTGAAGCTGAACGGTCAGGCTATGGAGATCGTCAACTCTTTTAAGTATCTGGGCAGTGTGTTGAGTAAAGATGGGACTATGGATGAAGAAGTGCGGGAGAGGGTACAACAGGGGAAGAGGGTTGTAGGAACGCTAAAAGCAGTAACAAGAAATAGGGTGGTCAGTATGGAAGTGAAGAAGTCCTTGCATGACAGTGTGGTAATCCCGACACTGACTTAAGGAAGCGAAGCATGGACGTTGGTTAAGAGACTCATACCAAGAGTGAGAGCAGTGGAAATGAATTACTTAAGGATTGCGTGCAGAGTTACATGGAGGGATAGACAGACTAATGAAGAAGTAAGAAGGAGGTGTGGTGTGGAGGTAGATGTGCTGGAAATTGTGAAAAGGAACAACTTGAGATGGTTCGGCCATATGGAATGTATGGAAAGCGAGAGAATGACTAAGAGGGTGTACGAGAGCGAGGTGGAGGGACAGAGAGGGAGAGGTAGACCGAATGAGAGGTGGAAGGATGGAGTGAGGAAGTACATGAACGAAGGCGGTGCTGGTTGGGGGGAGGGGCGTCGACTGACTGGGGACAGGAGTGCATGGGGGCGGTTCGTTCGTGGCCACCCCTTCGGGGATCACGGGGTCAGGCAATAGATAGATAGATAGAACTACTGGATGATATATAAAAGTATATTAATAGAACAAATGTGTAATGCTACACAGTCAACTTACTACTAGATAGGCTAAAAATAATTAAGAAACTAACTTTGGCTGACCCCCTACCAGTACCAAAACAAACAAACAGTGGAGTCGAACAGCTGTTGAGGGGGACAAGCCTAAAACTTATTTTAATCATAAAAATTTAAAATCTGTTTTAAAAGGTAGTTAATACAAATAATAATAATACTCAGTTTTGGTGAAATGAAGTGGCTGAGATGTAGGAGGAGGAACTAATGGAAGGAAATGGTGGAGCACGGATAGGGACGTCCGCCTTCCATGACTGCACACTGCATGACTGACTGGTGTTAGTGAGCTGGGCTTTATAAGCCCAGCTTATAAGGCCTTATAATTAGGCCCTATAATTAGGGTTAAGTGTAAGTGGGATCTGCCTTGTTAGGGCCAATCGTCTTTTTGCAGACTCCCATTTCCTTATGTTCTTATATTAAATTTATCTAATTTGAAACCAATTGTTCGAGTTCATTCACTATCACTGAGCTTTAGTACTTCTTTCATGTCCCCTTTATTAATCCCACTAACCCACTTGAACACCCCTACCATATACCCTCTAACTCTGCGTCTCTCTAACGAATGTAAGCCTAATTTCTTCAACCTTTCTTCATATGGAAGATTTCTAATATTATGGATATTTTTTGTCATTCTATGTTGTACTCTCTCCAAGGAATCTATGTCCATTCTGTAATAAGGACACCAACATTGAACAGCATAATCCAAATGGGGTCTCACTAATGACAAGTCAAGTTTTGAGATAACATCAGAAGTTCTGTTACTCAATCTCCTAGAGATGAACCCGATAATCCTGTTTGCCTTGTTACGAACGCTTATACACTGATTTTCTAGGTTTCAAATAATTGCAAACAAACACACCTGGATCTTTCTCACAATCTGAGTTTTCTAATTCCATATTAATAAACTTTCCACAAATAATATAGGTAGCGCCAACGAACTTGACAATAATCTTGACCCCTTAACTTCTTATAACTCAGAATATATGAAAGCAATCAGGCTGACTTTTCTATCATTTGGGAAGAGTCCACCAAGTAATAGGTGTGGATATTTACAGCCAGCTTGATCCAGGCATTTTAAGTTACAAATAGGGCAGGGATCAAGATTATTGTCAAGTTCGCTCGCGCTACCTATAGTGCTGAACCTTTTCAATTCTAACTTCCAGCCATGGTTGCGAGTTGTATTCATATTGAAGCTAAACAGAGAGAGAGAGAGAGAGAGAGAGAGAGAGAGAGAGAGAGAGAGAGAGATATATATATATATATATATATATAGAGAGAGAGAGAGAGAGAGAGAGAGTAAATTAGTAATTTACTCTTAAATATTGTGATATATTATTTATTGTAGACCTATTGTTTCTAATGTAAAGATATGAATATACATATGGATATGCAGAAATAAAGTAGAAATGTTAGGACCAAAATCAAACTGGATAGAACAATAGCGATGTGTTGGGGGTGGGGTCTATAGAATAATTAAGGAGGATTAGCACGGTCCAAATTTTCCAGGTTCTTTTCTCATCAACTATTGACTTGTCTAGTTGTTTCAGAATTCAAGTTTCATTATCTTTTTCCATCTAACGTTAGTATTTATGCTGATACCAATAATAAATTAGTTCCTAAATGCTGCATGAAATTTTGTTTTTGTAACTTGGTCCTAAAGTGAGGTAAAGTGTTCGTGTGACTCGGCCCTCAGAGTTAGAGGCAGCGAACAAACACACACACACACACACACACACACACAATACAATGCTGAGCAGCGAACAAAGACAGCGAATGCCGATATTTTATGGCTGAAAATTACTTATTACATTCGGCTACGGTATATCGTATTCTTCATCTGGATTACAAAGTGTACCCATCCAGTATGAATGACATTATTCCTATTTTATTATTACTAATTTCAGGTTATCTTATTCAAAATAGGTAAGACTTCTGATAGTCAAGAGGGGTAAAATTACCTCGAGTATCTCCTTCTGTAAAGTATATTGTGATGTTTTATTTTGTCTATATAGCATCAGACGATATTAATACGTTCAGGAAAGGCCTCCCATAATCAAAGAGTTAATTTCTTGCCTGCATCTTTCAATACAATTAAAAAATTACAGATTAGTGATAATGGTAACTAAGTAATCGTAGGGCAAGTATCAGAAAAGGGTCTGAATATGAACCACGTGCCACACAGACGACTTACTGTACATTAGTGCACTGATATCTGTATACGTTTTATGTCAACTACTATAACATCAACAGTCCTACATAATTATAATAAATCATAATTTATTAAAAAGCTAACAAGAAGAACACTGGTTATGCTTTTTTTTTTTTTTTTTTTTTGTAATGCTCTATAATCTTTCCATTTATGCATTTTAGTTATCAATGTAATTTCCGTTATGTGTTGACCAGTTGACAAGCAAAGACTGAAATATTTCACTCTTCTATCAGTATTACAACCTTCAGTGTTCTTCTCGGTCTTTCTTCTACTCGACAAACTAAATCCCTTAATTAATCTTGCCTTCATCATAATTATGACTTAGACTGCTATATATTCCTTGTGTCCGTGCATTTTGACCGAAACGTCCCTTGAATTTGGCTCCCTGTCACTCTTTTGGCTTTGGGTGAGACACTCGTTACACTAAGCCTGCCGTTTGTCTCCTTCATACACACATGAGAAAATTCGGTTCAATATTAGTTTAATACCACAAATTATTTTGATATATTTGAAGATAAATATGGAAACTATATGCTCTAAAGATCATATGAAAATTTGTTTTAACCCTCGGCAAAACCTAATAAAAAAGTATGGTACTAAACTGTCTTTTTCGTAACAAGGTTGTCAATACGGTACTTCCAGTTAACAACACTTCTAAAGATCATATGACAATGTGTTTTAACCCTCGGAAAAACCTAATATAAAGTATGCTATTAAAATGTAATTTTCGTAGCAAGGTTGTCAATACGGTACTCTTCTGTTATCAATGTACTGTACAATCAAAGCTGAAGATTGCAGTGTAAACACCGTAGACTTCATCGGCTGCTCTTTCTCATAATCAACAGCCAATTTTGTTGTTTCTTGTTTTTTACTGAGGGATTAGTACCCAACCAGTGGGGGAGGCAACCCCCACCCATAATACTAGGATAGGTTAGATAAGGTTGTTAGGTTAGGCTAATGTCTTCATATCATAGCCTTCCCCACTATTGGGGAGAGTGTCTCAACTTAAATCGAAAATGGGGAAAATAGGTTTTTCCGAGATTTCTATTTAATTACAAACTCTATATATTGATGCAAATGAACACAAAACAATAACAAAAACACTCAGAAAATTCGTGGTATCAAATTTAAAAAATCCGAAAATTCATACACACATAAGAAAACAAAATACTTATTGAAACGTTTTGCTGTCTTCCAAAGCGTTTAGAATTAACACAAACAATAATGATAGGTTGTCCTGTCGTATATTTCATATGAATAGTTGTATATTATTAATTTAGTGTTTCTAATATCAGTATGTGTATTGTAGATGTACACTTTCCAACCCATATTGTTGTTCTTTTCAGTCAACTTCAAATCGCTTAACCTAATAGTCAGACAAGTTTGAAGTTCAAGTTAGATGCATTGCATAAGAATGTGTACATTAAAGTTGTAAGGAAATAATGCAATCCAGTAAATATGTTATATTATGAACAGGCTCTTAAAGTAGTAGTTAAATGATTAACTAAACCGATTAACTTTTAAAATTAACTTAACTTAACTAGTTAAATTCCCAAATTAGAGTTAACTTAACTTAACTTAGTTGATAAAATACTAAAATTAAATTAACTTAACTAGTTAATTTAATGAGTTAATCGACCCAACTCTGAATATATATAAATTAAAGAATACAAATAATATATATTTATGTTTTTAATTATTTATGTATTTCTTATTGTTGGTAGCATTTAGATACTCGTTTGACATCGGTTTCGGCATTATTATAAATCCCGTATGGATGATATGGGCTGGGTGTAAATGGGAGCTGCCTCTCGTGAGCTGTATGGCCTTACGCAATTTTCCCGCGATCTTATGTTCTTATGTTCTTAACATTAAATTGATACAGTTTGCTGGATACATATGTACATTGAATTCTGACACTACCTATAAATAGGATGGATGAGAAAATAACCATTGGAAGCGTCCTTATTTTTATGATGGTGTTTAAAGGATAGAATTACTTTGATTAAGTAACTCTCTGGAGACTGCCACCATTCCGAACATACGGACATTAATTAATAAATCAGTGTATAATATAATAGTATCAGACCTTACATATGCAATAAGGAAACTGAAACTTGAGAATAATAATATTCACATTTGCTTTAATGAATAATACCTTAAGATTTATTCAGAAGTACTATAACGAATTCAATGTTTAAGTAGAAAGTAATAAGACAGGTAGAAAAAGTGTGTTTTCACAATCACGAACTGGCCTATGACCCCTTAATGTCAACAAGTGATGGGGGTCTTCTCTCTCTGCCGCTCTACACCATAATCTCACCTTATATCAACTTGGGTTACGCCCTCTTAATGACGTCTACCATACATTATGAATCTTACATAACTCTTAACCAACACCTGTCAAGATTACATAAATGGGTTGTGGTTTAAACTCTCTGGCACACCTTAGACAAATGTTAAACACCCCCCCATCACACCCTATACATGTCCCTCTCACGTGATAGAGGGTGGATGTGATTTGATGATACCAGTCATGATATAAGTGATTCCCATGACCTCTTCTTCTGAGAGGTCAAATGCATACAGTCTGGCTCCCTTTAGTCTATACCAGATGTATATAATACAAGAAAATACAATGCTAATAATATAAGCTGTTATAATAGGAATATAATTATGAAAGGTTAAAATACAAGTACTCCCTGTAAAATAAGTAAGTAAGGAATAAAGTTGGTTAAGTAAGCTTAAATGGGAGTATATAACAATTTTCCATGACCTCTACTCCTAGTCCCTATTGTCCTATCATTCCTATTTTTGTCTGCATATCCATATATATTCATTTAATTGCATGAACACTAATTGGCATACAATAGAAATTAGTTTAAGATTGTTAAGAGAAATATACACATTTACTCTCTCTCTCTCTCACTCTCTCTATCTTTCTATGTATATATACAGTATATATATATATGTACTTCATATATATATATATATATATATATATATATATATATATATATATATATATATTTTTTTTTTTTTTTTTTTTTTTTTTTTTTCTATATTCCAACTACTCCCTCTCGGGCATATACTGAGAGCCTGTACATTCCACCGCTCAACACGGTAAAGCCCGTGAGGTCTTGTTCCAGTCTGGGGAGTGAGACATGTGAAGCATCCATATATATATATATTGTTATGCCGGGATATAATATTTCAATGCCGTTACCCAGTCTTCACTAAAATCCAATTCTGGACTTATAGACTGTAAATATCCTCAACAGGAACACATCTAACACCTTGACCACAAAATAGGTACTCAAGCAGGTGCTACAGAACTCAATGACAACACACATGTAAATTATACACATTTAGTTTATTCAATGGCATAGGGTTATATATTAATATTCATATTACTTCTTACTATATGCTCCGGATTTCTCAATGCGTGCCATAATCATAGCAATATTAAGATCACAAATGTATCAAGCTCGGAAGTGAGGACTGAGGGTTAACTTAACTATTATTTGGAATAGTAAGCAACATATAGAATCCATTTGATCATAGATAATCAGTCTCTAGTTAATAACATGAAATATAAATATTTTGTGGTAATATAAATAGGAAATATGCAAATATAAAGATAAACACGTTACCTATAGAATCAACCCTTGATAATAATATTGATGTGAGTTGAGTGTCTAATGTATTTTTATCCTTTAAAGCAATATATTAATAAAGACTCCCCGAATATGAGAGAATTAATAGAATTGATCAGTGAAGAAAGGCGCACGGATGTTTAGTTCGATATACGCTCACTGGGGGTGAGTGGAGCACGCGGGAAGGTTAATTAGCAGGGTAAAGATAAATTGACCAGGTAGATAGCTCAGGTCAATCTAGTTACTGCGGTCTTGGAAATTTTGTTTACTGTTAGTGCGATTACAATCTTAGTATTCGGGAGAATTAATGGGAGAGGTATGATGAATTATTTTTTATAATTCAATCTATGCTTGACTTAATTTGAGTAAATTATAATATGAACATCTATTTCGTCAATCGATTATATGCAACAATAATAACTCGGGTTGAGGAATTCAGATTTAATATTTAACCTCTGATGAAGAATGAACAAAAGATTAATATATCTTGAGCGGAAATAGTAATATATACAGTTAACAGAACTATCGTAGTTAACTAATACTGAAGAACGCTTAAATAAAATTAGCGTGTACGAATAATTAGTATAATATTAATTATACGTAAATGGTGCACACGACGAAGTTGTACAAATAAAAAATATCCAAAAAGGTATAACAAGATATCTGAACTAGTTAGCAGTCGTATACAGAATTCACACAATAAGCGGTGTATTCGAGTGATGAATAATTAGATAACAGAATCTATGCAAGACTAGAATTCCTAGACGAGAAGAATCAGAATTATCTACATCAGTAACAAAGTGAACGGGAATGCTGTTCATACAATAATTAAGTTAACGCTTAATCAAACGAGCGTAAATTTATAGGTGCTCCTGAAGAAAGTATATAAAGTAATTATTAACAAATCTTCTCAAGGAGGGGGAACTGAGATAAACAGAATATGAAATTGAGCGTAGGTTTTAGGTAATAATATTAATTTAAGAAGGGAATAAATACATGAAATACACTTCGACCTCAACTTGCAACATACATAACAGAATAGACATATACAAGGAAAATCTGTGAGTATTGGCTAAGTAATTTAATTAACACGAGTATGTAACGTATGCGTAAAACGTTCAAAGAGAATTATATATCAAATATGAACACTAGATCTTGAGCACAGATCTATATAACAAATAATATGAATTCTGAATTCTGAATTCTGAATTATAATCTTGGACACAGATCTATATATATATAAATTAACACTAATATTCACATATTATACCTTACCTTCACAACAATAATCACAACTTAAGATACTCAGAGACACTTAGGGTAATATAGGAGGGTAGAGATTCGAGAGCAAGTCTGGCCGACGTTGAACGTAGATCCACAGGGCAGGACTTCAGGAGGAACTGTTTCTCACAATCAGGACTTCAGGAGGCACACAGCAGGTTCGGCGTACTCTCAGGGGCAGGGGGAAGGGCGAGACAATTTTCCACTGCTGTTAGATGCCCCGGAGTTTTCAGACTTAAGGACATTACCCCAGTGGATTTTTGCTTGCTTTTCCTACAATTTCGTTGAAGCTATGTTTGACTTAATTCTTGCCTCTCACTTATAGGAACTCAATGTTAAAGGGATATTGTGAATCTTTGTGATAGAGTTGTTGCGGTTAATACTTAACTAAAACATACATGGTGATTATTATTAGGTACATAAGGAAAATAGTGATTTTATTTAATACTTAGGTGGTAGCTACTTAGCTTAGTACAGAAATAATGTTGATTATAGTGATTAGTTCATAATTGAGGTTCATTGGCAAACTTTGTAATAGTTCGACTCTCATTTCTTCTTCCGCTATGGTTGATAGTTCTCCAGGACCATCATAACTTGTAGAATTGATTAGGTCCACTTGTTCCGGTAGCATTCCGGCCTTTGATGTTTCATTTGCATAAACATTTGTTCGTTATAATGTAAATCTGGTGGCTGGTGATTGGCAGGCATGGTTTGAAAGCTGGGTTGTGATAGGGTCACAGGATTTCCCTTTTCCCGGGGTGACTGTCCTAGGTGACCCTGCTCTGTGTTCCATAGAGTATGGGAAATTCCTGGGGTCATGGGGTGCTTGGATAGATGTTGTTCCCTTTATTCTTGTGGTCCCGCTTCTTCTTTCTGCTCACCTGCAAGCTAGCAATCTTGCACACACATCCACACACATCAGGGGTATCAGGAAAACCCTCTTTATATAACATACACATCCAACTTCACGACATTGCCATGCATCGCTATCCTCTATCCATAAAACACTACTCTTCCCACTACATATCATACATGTAACACCATACACCTTTACCAAATAAATATGGCAGTACAATTGTTAAGAGCAAACCTGGTGGTCCCTCGGATATCCACCCCCGGCAGGGTTGGGTCATTGACACAGGGCCCTCCCGGTCGTCATCATGCGACTGTGTCAAGAGCATTGCAACGTCCCAAAGCTGCTCGTCGGTGCAGCTTTTTCTTTAGCAATATAAGGGGACTTCACTCTAATATCAATTCTGTACATCAATTTCTTCAAGCAGAATCCCCTACTCTCCTTTTTTTGACAGAGACTCAAGTAACATCCACATCTGACACGTCTAGATTTAATTTTCCAGGTTATCAACTGCTCCAAAATTTCAGACCACAAGGAGGTGTATATTGCTTCGCAAAATCTGAAATTGCCCTGGAGAAGGTTACCAGTTTCAATTGTCCCTATTTTGATTATTCTATATACAAATTAATTTCTGCTGGTAAATTTAAATACATATGTTGCATCTACCGTTCGCCAAATACTCCTCCAGAGAAAAGTCTTTTTGATTCTCTGTCCTCACAACTCAGTGTCCTCAACTTAAATGCTTCTTCTGAAATCACTGTGTTGGGTGATTTTAATGTCCATAATGTTGAATGGCTCACTCATTCAGCCAGGACTGATGATGCTGGTCTTGAATGTGAGCTATTTGCAGACTCATTTAATCTCACTCAACTAGTCAACCAACCCACCCGTGTACCAGATAATCCTAATCATAATTCCCACCTACTGGACTTATTTTTAAAAACCAATTCAGAAAATTATGATGTTACAGTGAGGTCCCCGCTTGGATCTTCTGATCACTGTCTGATACAGGCCACCTGTCTATCACCTACCACACCTTCCCACTCTGAACCTGTTTTGGTGACTAAATGGTGTTACGATCCAGGTTCTCAAAGACACAGGGCTCTTCAACATTGGACTAGATAATGGCAAAATGCAACAACGGTAACACTAGATCCAACCCCTGCCTTAAACACTGGAAAACAAAACAACATTACCGCCCTGAGTCGTGCCTGGACAACGAGGTATCCTATGACTCGGTAACTGGTGCACACACACTAGGCTGACGCTCGATGAAACAGCCTATTCTCAAACAGTAAAAGATTACTCGATTTGGTTACACAAAGAAAAGATAGTTAACGTGATTAATTAACGTTACGGTAGATACTCAAATAACTGGCACTCCTGTATTAAAGAAAGTGCAATGCTAGTCCTGCAACATCAACTGGAAACTTCTGAAATAAGTCTGATGCTGGGAAGATGTTCGTAAAGAATCTTGATCAATTATAATGCAGAATACGGGTCACAATAAATACTAGGACATATAGTAATAATAGGCAGGCGAATAATAAAGACTGCGCAAAGGTAGTAATGCTCGACAACTAAAGAAATGCTTCGTGACACAACGCAACAGCCTACTAGGGTTGTGCAACTCAACAACAACCTCGGCTCAAAAGTGCAGTGAATAATAATGTTGCATACATATAATAATGGGGGCTTATCTCTAACCAGTGTCTGCTCAGTTAATAAAGTCTAGCTGGGGTATCAAGGCAGGGCAACAATGGGTGAGCATGCGGCTAGTAGCCTAACGTTGTCCGAAGGTGGTATAATGAAGATTACGTTATATGACGGGGATGCTCTCTTGATAAATCTAGGTCTCTAGTACCTAGTTCTATCCTGGCGATCCCTCAGAAGTCAACACAAAGAGGCAGCACTATGTTGTGAGGGATAGGCTATGGCCCTCTCACACCACAGCGCTGTGCTCGCAAAGTAAACCCACCCGAAGACAACTTAGGCTCCCACAGTACCTGTCGATGTCGTGCAGGGCTTAGCTAACACTGCACACATCGGAGACAACGACACAGTAACCCTACCCCTAGTCTAGCTTTAGATAACCAAGCAGAATCACTCAACACCTTGCCAGGGAGACATATACCGGTCTACAACCTTCCCGAGAGAGGACACATACGGAAAAGTCCGTCTCTCTAACCTCAATAAAGCATAATACCTCCTTAACCTAATACATGGAAATATCTGAGAGCTTCGCGTACAATACGACTGGTCGAAGGTGAACGTCTATGTCTATGCTGAAACCAGAAGGGATGTTGAGTTTAATATAGATTAGAGAATGAGAAAGGAGAAGTCGAGAGAGAGAAATAGTATGCAAAGTGGCGAGTATGGGGGACAGAATTGCAAAGGGTGTAGGCGATACGCGTGTCAGGCAAGCTCTGAGCTGGTAAAGAACACGAGGCCGCGATGGGAAGGGACTAGTTGACCACCCGGCCGCCAACGCCGTCAGCGCCCAAGCGAGCTGCGTCATAGCTCACCCCGCTGCCAGGTGTACTCCCTCACCCTCTCTCGCTCGCCTCCCACACAAGCAACATTTATATTATAGCGAATATAAAATACAAGGCGCGGTCACAGACCAAAACAAAGACCATTTCTAGACTGTCTGTGGCAACACGACACTAATTAAATAAAGCAGATCATTCTAGGACAACTGTAGCCCATCCCCCCATCCTGGCGAGCTCTAGCGAGCTGCAATGCCCCACGCAACCATTCTGCTAACGCCGGGAGGCGTCACACCCCCCCCAAGATATGGGACACTCAACCATGAGCCCATATCTGAACAGGCAGAATGTCGCTAGAATCTGCCACTCCTAACCACTCTGCCACTCATGGAATGCAAGCTCAGTCTCCTCCAAAAAAATACAACATTTATATATAACAAAATCTTATCACCCTTCCCAAATATAATACATTAATTCATAACATCGTGCTCCCAGAGCGAGCTTTAAGAAGCACAGCCTACTGAGGGAAAATCATCTGCACTCAGTACTCAGCTACAATATTATCTTAAAATTAATTATCTAAAAGAAAGAGTTTTTATTTAATTTTTTCATATTTTATTTTAATGTTGTTTTTGGCGGCTACTATAGATGTAGCCTAACTTTCTTCTAATCAAAGCCAACAACTCCTGCCCTGCGACCCTACGCTGATGCTACACACGCGAGCCAACAAGCACCAGCGCAAAAATACACCGCGAGCCAAGACAGGAGGCTATACCAACATACTGTGGTAGCCTACCCCGGATCCTCCACCCACGACAGACACTGACTGAACAGCGAGGGTTCTCCTGCAAACAAAGCCAAAACATTATCAGTGCCCTTAGCATGCCACACATCCAACTTGTGTTCCGGCAGCACAACAACACCTGACACTGATAAACTGTCCAGTTCATCGCAAGACTGGCACTTCTCTTCGCTCTTTCCGGAAACGGGGCCTGCCAATAACCCTTCACTCGTTCTACCTTCGTGATGAGCGAGGCAGCCCCGAAGCGGTCTATGGTGTCGTCAACTCTGGGTAATGGATAGGCGTCTGTCAGGGATAATGCTTCCACATTCTTGCAATCAACATACACACGGACTCTGCCACCAAACTCAGGTTGCAAAGCCACTGGCAATGACCACTCACGATATCCCTCATCCCTCAGACCCCCTCTCCACACGCCGCCCAGCTCCACCTTCACAACAGGCTGTCGAGCAGGATTCACACGGTAGGGAACCAACTCGAGCCTTGCACTGTCTCCAGCCTCCATGTCGGATTCTACCCCGTACATCAGGCCTGGAGAAGCAACAAACATGCGGACGGACTAGTAAACAACTCCTCTTGTCGCTCAGGAACAAGAGGTTGCAACTTATCTCGCAGAGTAATATGCCTAGTGCCCTCCCACATCTCCTTCACCATGTGGAGAGGAGCCCTCACCTGATGCCCGAAAACAAGCTCATTCGGACTGAAACCGAGACTCTCTCCAGGTACTCCTCTTGCCGCGAATAAAACATACGGCAGACCAAGGTCCCAATCCTTTCCATTCTCTGCGCAGTAACATCGAAGCATGCTTTTCAGCGTGGCGTGCCACCTCACCAACACCCCTTGACTCTCCGGGTGATACGCAGAAGAGACGACAGTGCTGATGCCATGCTGAATCATAGTTTGTTTGAACAGATTAGATGTAAAATTAGAGCCTTGGTCCGATTGCACCTCTTGCGGGTAACCATACCGCGAGCAATACAAGAGCAGGTTCCGGACAACAGTTTTCGCTGTGCCATTTCTCATTGGATATGCATCAGAATAACGAGTGGCCACATCCATGATAGTTAATAGACATTTATTACCGGCACTAGTAGGGGGTAGGGGTCCGACCATATCAATGATGACCTTACTGAAGGGCGGTCCACTGACAGGAATGGGGTGCAACGGGGCTCTCGGAATTGTTTGGTTAGGTTTTCCAACCCTCTGGCACGTATGACACCTTGCTATGCAGGTTACCACCTGCCCCTTCAACCCCGGCCACCAAAACAATTTTTCTAAAGCCGCCACCGTTTTTCTCACCCCTAGATGTCCTGCCAGTGGTATGTCATGCGCCAACCTCAGTAGGCTATCCCTGCACTCCCGTGGCACCACCAACTGGTCCACTACTTCGGACCCCTCTTGCCCACTACGTTTAGGGTCTTGAAAACGCCTATAGAGGATGCCTTCTAAATAAAAAAAATCTCCTGGCTGTGCATCGCCGTCCTCGTCGAGCTCTACAGCTCCATTAGCACATGTTTGGAGCTCAGGGTCCTCTACTTGCAACCGACGTATATCTGAGGATGCCAAGCGATCTAACTGCTCCCGGAGCAATGCATGACCTTCCCCGATACTAGGCTGCTCCCTCTGTCTCTCTCGATGTACATAACGTTGCTGTCGTGGAGACTCGTCATGCCCAGCCTCGTCACTCTCGATGACAGGCCCAGGGGCTACTCCAGAATTAAGTAATGGTGCTAATACTGAATCACCCAGGAGAGCCGCCAAGTCAAAACTCTTAAAACCAACTCCAGCTTTAGCCTCCTCCTGTTGATCGTTCCTCCGCTGGTCTGAAGACGGAGGACTAGGCTGTGACACTTTAGCTGCCCGAGCTCGGGTGACAACACACGCCATGGGTTGTGTCTGGCACCGCTCGACCCACTCTTGCTCTTCCCTACTCACGTCGGCCGGCCTCTCGGCAACGACTAAGGGTAGAACCTCAGAAGCGGGCATTGCAAAGTCGTTGCCGAGAAGAAGGTCGACGCCCTCCACTGGCAGTTTCTCCACAATCCCGACATCCAATTCACGTGCCACACCATCCACCTCCAACTCCAACCGCACCAGCGGGTATGACCGAGTTGCATTAATACCCTGCACCACCACCACCCGAGCCGCGTTTATAGGGTAGCCAGTCAAGTTTTTCATCAGAGTCTGGGAAGCACCTGTATCACGCAAGACCTCTACTCCATGCTTGCGCCCCGCCCACATCACGCAACCCCGCCCTCTATGGTCGCAAAAAACATCCTGAGCAGGGTTCGAGCCTCCCAAGTGCTTCTGCATTGGCTGTGCCTCAGCCTCTGACGAACTGCCCCGGGCAAACTCAGATGACTTCGGAGACACACCAATGTTGCAGGCCAAAGACACAGCTGCTGTAGGTGGTTTGCTAGGACAGACTCTTGCAAAGTGCCCCTTTTTATGACAATGATAACACTCCCCTTTGGGCTTCCCTTGGTACTGGGAAGGGCCCGGCCCCTTCTTAAATGGGACGGTGCTAGTCTTGTGGTCAGTCTTGGTATCATGGCTCTTGTACTTGTTTGCATAAGGTATATCACTAACTCAGGGGGTGGGGCGTCACGCCGCTTGTTACCTGCCTCACTACGCTGGGCAGACCCGCACCCACGAATTAGTGATAGCCAGAGGTCAGCCATCTCAGCTGCCTCCTGTAGAGTTTTTGGTTGCTTTTCTTTAAGGTTTAACGTCAGGTCGCCGCCCGTGCATTTGAAAAACTGCTCTAAAAGCACCAACTGTTTAATGTTGTCAAACGTAGTAGCTTTCTCCGACCTCAGCCAATTCCCAAAAGCATCGGACAGCTCCCGGGCATGCTCCAAAAAAGGTGCTCTCCCGACCCTTGGTAACACCCCGGAACTTCAACCTGTATGTCTCTGGTTGTAGTTCGTATGCTCTCAGGACAGCCTCCTTGAGTTCCTCATAGATAATACAAGACTCTATAGGCAACGCATCGTAGGCTTTGAGTCCCTTGCCCACAAGTCTAGAGGAAACAAGGGCTGCCCACTTCTCCCCAGGCCACTGGTGGATCTGGCACTTCTTCTCAAAGCGTGCGAAAAATTCTGTAACACCACTCTCATCAAACACCGGAACCAGTTTCAATAAGTGCGAGAGAGATTGATCATGAGCACGGTTACCAGCCCCAAGTCGCTGTCCCGTTGTCTCTACTCGCGACTTCTCTACGTCCCTGTCGGCACAGTACCTAGTCGACTCAGCTTGGATTTTTGCTAGCTCTATTTGCTGCTCACCCGCCCTGATAGCCTTTCTCTCTTCGATCTTAGCTAATTCGAGCTGAAGCAATAATTCTGGAGATAACCCTTGAGGAGGTGAAGGTGCTACAATGTTTGAAATTACCGGTGGTCCCCCCCAGGGGCAACCCACCCTGCCAGTCACCACCCAACTGCGGAAGCGTACCCGGGGTCGGCAAACTACTGGGATGGCTGGGAGTCGAGTGTAGGGGAAGCATGGCCGAAGGGCTCTGAGCACTCAACCCAGCGCTCACCAGTCACCCTGCCCAGTACACACGTTATCAAGTTATCCTTGGTCATGCTGCTAGTAACCGCATGACCGATAGCTGTGGCCAGGCATTGAAGATCGTACCGATCCATACCCTCCAAACCCGCTCGGCAGTAAACAGGCCATTGCAAAAATATCCTAGCATCCTCCTCGTTTCACCCCGATTTCATCAGCTGCTGTTCTCAGTTTCGACATTAGTACTGTGTCCCCATTCTCCTCTGACCCAAGTGAGCTCACAATCTCAGATATTCTTAGAGAAGTACCCTAAACTTATGTAGCACTATTCACTTGGTCCCCTGCAAACTCTGAAGACTCCGGTCATTGCTAGTGACACAGGGCTCAATGCATTACAGCCCGTCATATTAACATCCTCATCAAAACCAATGACCACAACAAGATCCTAGGTCAATCCTACGCTGAGCCGCCATTTCTCTTAGTTAGTTTGATCATTGGCTAGGTCGATATGCAACATCTGGTTCTGCAAGACACACCCATCCAACCCCTCCTTAAAAAAAAAAAACAAAAAAAAAAACACCATTAAAAAAAAAAAAAAAAAAAAAAAAAAACACACAATAAAAAAAAAAAAACAAAAAACAAAAAAAAAAGATTACAACAACACAAAGAAAGATAGTTAACGTGATAATTAAACGTTACGGTAGATACTCAAATAACTGGCAGTGCAATGCTAGTCCTGCAACATCAACTGGAAACTTCTGAAATAAGTCTGATGCTGGGAAGATGTTCGTAAAGAATCTTGAACAATTATAATGCAGAATACGGGTCACAATAAATACTAGGACATATAGTAATAATAGGCAGGCGAATAATAAAGACTGCGCAACGGTAGTAATGCTCGACAACTAAAGAAATGCTTCGTGACACAACGCAACAGCCTACTAGGGTTGTGCAACTCAACAACAACCTCGGCTCAAAAGTGCAGTGAATAATAATGTTGCATACATATAATAATGGGGGCTTATCTCTAACCAGTGTCTGCTCAGTTAATAAAGTCAAGCTGGGCTATCAAGGCAGGGCAACAATGGGTGAGCATGCGGCTCGTAGCCTAACGTTGTCCGAAGGTGGTATAATGAAGATTACGTTATATGACGGGGATGCTCTCTTGATAAATCTAGGTCTCTAGTACCTAGTTCTATCCTGGCGATCCCTCAGAAGTCAACACAAAGAGGCAGCACTATGTTGTGAGGGATAGGCTATGGCCCTCTCACACCACAGCGCTGTGCTCGCAAAGTAAACCCACCCGAAGACAACTTAGGCTCCCACAGTACCTGTCGATGTCGTGCAGGGCTTAGCTAACACTGCACACATCGGAGACAACGACACAGTAACCCTACCCCTAGTCTAGCTTTAGATAACCAAGCAGAATCACTCAACACCTTGCCAGGGAGACATATACCGGTCTACAACCTTCCCGAGAGAGGACACATACGGAAAAGTCCGTCTCTCTAACCTCAATAAAGCATAATACCTCCTTAACCTAATACATGGAAATATCTGAGAGCTTCGCGTACAATACGACTGGTCGACGGTGAACGTCTATGCTGAAACCAGAAGGGATGTTGAGTTTAATAAAGATTAGAGAATGAGAAAGGAGAAGTCGAGAGAGAGAAATAGTATGCAAAGTGGCGAGTATGGGGGACAGAATTGCAAAGGGTGTAGGCGATACGCGTGTCAGGCAAGCTCTGAGCTGGTAAAGAACACGAGGCCGCGATGGGAAGGGACTAGTTGACCACCCGGCCGCCAACGCCGTCAGCGCCCAAGCGAGCCGCGTCATGGCTCACCCCGCTGCCAGGTGTACTCCCTCACCCTCTCTCGCTCGCCTCCCACACAAGCAACATTTATATTATAGCGAATATAAAATACAAGGCGCGGTCACAGACCAAAACAAAGACCATTTCTAGACTGTCTGTGGCAACACGACACTAATTAAATAAACCAGATCATTCTAGGACAACTGTAGCCCATCCCCCCATCCTGGCGAGCGCTAGCGAGCTGCAATGCCCCACACAACCATTCTGCTAACGCCGGGAGGCGTCACAATGGCATTACGATAGGGCAGACTGGGAGGGTCTTCAAGGTTTCTTTATTGATATTCCCTGGACCTCTTTCTTTTCTAATGATGCACACACCACCTTGAGCCACATACAAGATTTTGTAAAAATTGGAATGGAAACTTTTATTCCTCATCAAAAGTACAGTAAAAGATCTAATTCACCTAAATGGTTTGACCATAATTGTGCTAGAGTAACTGAACAAAAAGCAATAGCTTACAATGCATACACAAGATCAAAAACACATGAAGCCTTTAATTACTTTAGAACCATCAGAAATCATGCCAAAACTGTATTAAACCTAACTAAATCAAACTTTCTCCACAAGCAGGCAAATAAACTTCTAAATAATCAAAATGATAACAAAATATTTTGGTCTACTCTTAACTGATTCAAATCCAACTTCACAACTGCTTCATCCATTCCACCATTAAAATTTCCGACTGGCAATCTTGTAAGTGACCCACGAGGTAAAGCTACCCTTCTTGCGGATATTATCTTAACCAACTCAACCTTAGATGAAATAAATCAAGATGTCCCTGTACTTAATTTGAATTCGCCTGAAATTCCCTCACTTAAGATCCACACCAGACATGTCAAAACTATTTTGCAGAATCTCTCAGTAGATAAGGCTCCTGGTCCAGATGAAATTCCTCCAATAGTACTTAAGAATTGCTCCTTGGTGCTCGCTCCTGTATTGGCAAAAATGTTCCGTCTGTGTACTCATACCTCATGCTTCCCAGTACCCTGGAAAGAAGCAAACATCCATCCAGTTCCTAAAAAAGGTGCCTCTTCAGATCCATCAAACTACAGACCAATAGCTATAACTTCCACTCTTGGTAAAGTCTTTGAAATTATATTAAATAATCACATAATTAAGCATCTTGAGAATAATAAATTAATCAGTGATAGGCAATATGGTTTTAGACGATGTCGATCAACTGCAGACATTCTTTGCCTTCTTACGCATCAAATCAACCAAGCTACAGACCAACATGGTGAAACACATACAATAGCACTGGATATATCAAAGGCATTTGATAGAGTCTGGCATCAATCCTTATTGTCGAAGATGTCACACTACGGCCTTGCATCATTAGTTCCACTAATTTCTTCTTATCTTCATAACAGAAAAATATGTGTAATGGTAGATGGCCTTTATTCTCAATTTCACTCAATAAATGCTGGTGTTCCCCAGGGATCAGTTTTGGCACCAACTCTGTTCCTCATTCATATCAATGATCTCATATCTACCACTCATAATCCAATACATTCCTACGCAGATGACTCAACACTCCACAGTTCCTTCACATTTACCAATTCTTTCACCCAACCCGATCTTATAAATTCAAAAATAAACACTGCAATTTCTCTGAACCAGGACCTTTCTAGAATTAATGAATGGGGACAAAAGAATCTAGTTTCCTTTAATGCACAGAAAACCAAGTACATTAAATTTTCCAACCGACATAATCTCACTGACTCCCATATATTTGTTAATGTTGTAAATATTCCCACTTCCCCTAGTATTGACCTTCTCGGTGTAACATTAACTACTAACTTGAGCTGGACACATTATGTTAAAGGCATTGCTAAGAATGCCTCTAAAAAACGGACTCCTGTACAGAGTTCGAGAATTCTTCACTGACGAGCAGTTGGCCGTAATAGATAAAAGTCATGTGCGTTCTCAGATGGTTTACTGTTCACCTCTGTGGAGTGGAAGTGGAGTGGTTGCATTGAGGCAGTTGGAAAAAATTCATAATAAAGCTATTAGATTAATCAATAACCCTGCAATCACACAGGACCTTCCTACATTATCCATACGAAGAAACATTGCATCTATCTATTGCAGGACGCCTTACTCCCCTTACGAGGGTGGCCATACACAGAATGCCCCCAAGCGAACCTATACCCTGTGAGAGGTACAACCCGAGCCAGTTTAGTGAAGGACTTACAGGATTGACCATTCAATTTGGGATCCGTCCAACTCCGAGGCCCTCTGTGTATCTTGTTAGCACTATTTTTCTACAGTGGTGTTTGGCTAATCCATCCACTACCCTGCCTTACCCTTAGGTAAGCAGTACGGATTTGTATCAGGTTTACTCCCCTAGACAGGTTGCCAGCCAAGGCTGACGAGTCCCATCCACCCAGATTTGTATAAGGTTGTCTCCCCTAGATGAGTTGCCGTTGCATCCCTTGCATTATTCTACAGATATTTTCACAGCAATTGTTCCGAGGAACTTGCTTCAATTGTGCAGCCTCTCCACGTCTTTCCCCGTAGAACTTGGGCAGCTGAGAGCGCCCATGAATTTACACTTTCTCCTCCACAATGCAGAACTTCTGCTTATCAAAATTAATTTATCCCTAGAACTACTACTCTTTGGAATTCACTTCCCTCGAGTTGCTTTCCACAAACTTACAATCTACAAAAGTTTAAATCCAGTTGTTACAAACATTTTATGAATGGAGGATGCCTTTAGGCACATGGACCTTTTTGTTTTATCTGTGTTTTTCCTTCCTCCGTTCATTGTCTCTTTAAAAAAAAAAGAAAAAAAAAGGTGTCCATGGAGTCCATTTTAACTAACCCCGTCACTTCATATATATAAGAAAATAACAACATTATAGGGATCTGCCTTGTGTGGGCCAACCGGCTTTCTGCAGACTCACATTTTCGTATGTTCTTATGTAAGAAAATGGGAGTCTGTAGAAAGCCGATTGGCCAACATAAGGGAGATCCCTCTCACTCCCAACCCCAATTACAAAACGATTGACGATAGAAAAAATCAGAAGGTATTTTTGGGAAAGTGTGAAAAATACTTGTAATTTAATATGAACTGTATAAAAACCTATTGTCGTTGGTGAAAATTCTGATTTATGATGGTGCAAAGTCGGAAGATGTTTGAAAGACAAAAAATATGTACTCCACATCAATTTGATCAACGATAACATTTTGATGTCGGTTTTACTAGGGTAATATTGTAGATCAACCTTTCTTTTATTTATTGAGATATAATAGATTGTACTATATGTAATTCTTGTTGATGAAAATCGATATAGACAATAATGTTGGTTACGTAAACATTATTTTTATCCACCAAGCACCGATTTCTATCTTATCCATATATATATACAACTACAGTGGTGCACCTATCTTCGCGGCTAATTGGTGCCGAAAAAACTGCGCCAAGATTTATTTTGCGAAGATTGGGACATTATTCTTATGGGATAAATGGTAATTGGTTCCAGATTCGTCCAAACAAGTCAACCCTAACGTACCCAATTTGTTAGTAATCTTCGCAAATCCAACATCAAAGCTATTAACTTAATTGCAATGATGACTTGTCTAATTTGACTGCTATGTCGTCATCCCAATCGCGGTTAAACAAAAAAATGTATAAATTCTACTCCTTAAATTGCTCTAGTAGACGTACACAAACCTAAACTACCACCGAAGGTGAAGAAAGCATAGAAAAGAAGAAAAATGGATTTACCTTAGTTACAGCTGAGACCCATCCCATGTTTTGTGTTAGCGCAGACCCTTGTCAAACCTGCACATGAGTGACCTGCGCTTGTTATAATTTGTTTATGCGACACCATTTGTCACGGTTCAAAATTTCCTTGTGCTCTTCAATACACCCTGTCACTGGTATGTTTCGGCTTCTCTGGCCTCCTTTTTGATAGACAGATGCTACGTGGTTTAGGGCGCCTGGCGTCCTCTGTGTATGTTATTTAGTTCTCTTTCTCTTTTCATAATTATCTTTTCCGTTAGGTGAGCATAGTTTTAGCTTATTTGTAGCCTAGTTTCTTTTTCATTCAGGTTTGGCTATGCCCCAATGAGTGTTCATATTTTCATAGCTTTAATAGCATAGGTGTTTCCGTTTGGGTAAAATTCAGAAATCGCCTGGGGGCCTTGCTTGATTTTGTAGTGTTTGTGTCAGTCATTTGTCATCTAGCGTTCTTTCCCGAGTCCCCCTCTTCGATCCTCTAGAGTGGTTCAGGGCCTGGGCGTTGTGGGATTTATCTCACCAGGATTTTTTCGTATCCGACATTCACTACAAATGGCTCTGCACCCCCCCTTTTTCTCACCAGTGGTCATTTGCTTGACCCATTCCGTTTCACCTCCATCTTTCGCCCACCTTGATCTTGTGCCCTTTCTACGCTGCTGGTCACTGTGCTGTTGCTGTTCTCTTCACCTTCACCCCACGTTGGCTGGTTGGGGCTGCGTCGATCCCTACAGTGTCGTAGTGGTGTGTACCAGCTTGCGTTCCCAACCCCACTTCTTCATCCCTGAGTTCAAGTGCACATTTTCGGTGGGCTATCATCTTCTTTCTTGCACTATTCAGGGACACTTTTTGGGGGTCCCTGTGTGTGCTACCTCCCTACCTGCCACTGCCTCTTACTGGGCTATGCTCGATATATTGCGGGTAGGGTGATTCCTGGGGGAGTTTCCTCCTCTTCCCTGGTGTGCCTTCCCTGCTGCCCGACGGCCTAGACCTTGCTTAGTTGGGTGTTTGTATCTCGGAAGACACTGTTAAGCTTGTGGGCCCCTCTTGCACAAGCTTTGGAGTTGCCTGCTTTTGCAGCCTGTTTCGGTGTCGCCTCAGACGCTCGATTTGCTTTTTCGCCGCAAACCGACTAGTTCGGTCCCACAAGGTTGCGGGGGTTGATTCGGTTTTGTCACGCACGGATCGTTTCAGTCCCGTAATATGGTGTCGAATTGGGCGCACTGAAATAGGCCCGCAATGTTGCGGAGGTGGGTAGTTTTCTCTGCTACCCAATTCTGTAATTTTCCCGCCCTTTGTGGCTTACTTCACTGACTTTGTCTTCACTGACTCTGTGAATGTACTGTGACATGGAAGATGTATGGATGGTGTTTTACACACGCCTTTACTGTTTTTACTGTGACATAGACCCTGCATTTTTTTTTTTTTTTTTATATATTCCAACTTACTTCCTCTCGGGCATAGGCTGAGAGCCTTAACATTCACCGCTTTACAATGAACAGTGAAGCCCGTGAGTCTTGTTCCAGTCTAGGGAGTGAGACATGTGAAGCACGTAGAGTACAACGAGCACCTGCCATCTTGCCTTCACATGAGGCACGGTGCTCACTCATGGCCCGAAACGACCCAATCTCTGAAGCCATCTCGTTCCCGTGCTTCACTGTTTCACCCCCTACACTCGGACTCTCACACTTACACACACACAACGCCACCTGTTGAGCAGATAACTCACCAGGCATTGCACCCCTATAGCATATTTTGAATATGGGAATATTCATACACTGCTATTTAATCAGGGAACAATGAGGGTATTTTATTGACGTTTCGGTGGGCTTGTGGTAATGCACTGATACTAGGTACAGCACAAATTCCATCCCAATAATATCTTCCCATTGATACATCGGGATTTGAACCCGGGACCTTTGGATTACCAGGCAAGTGGCAAGACCACTCCACCACACCTCCCCGACATTTAGGATGTCGAGTGGTGGTTAACACCCTCTCCATCCTTTGCAGATTCTCCAAGTGAAACCAGCTCCACTTCCTCGTCGCTGCCCTTCAGTGTTGCAGGTTTCGTGAGTACAGAACTCCATTTTGCTTGCCTATTGGTTCTTCTACATGCTTCATTACTGGGACATATCTGCGCAGTCGCCATGTACGTGGTGCTTATGGTATCTTTCTTCGCTTGCAGTTGTGATGTCGAATTGTTTTAGGCGTGATTGTTGCTCCGTGCACCTGCGGGATCACAATACCTGCATGGCACATTCTCATTGCGTCTCCACCACCGCCTATATGCCGGCTCTTTGTGGCGACTGCATGAACCCCGTCAACGTGGTGGACGAGCAGCCTATTACCCAGGGCACGGCTGACGTCAAGTCAACCCTGCGGGCTGTAGGGACGGTGGTCTCGCATCACATCAGGTCAGTGGGACACCGTACACCGGTCTTCATGGACGACCGCATCCGTCGCTCTCTGGGTTTCCCTCCTGGGCGCACCCATCCCCGTGCTTCGTCTCATGTCGATTGGGCTAGGGTCACCTGGACCGTCGCCGTTCTCATTCAACTCAACGTTTGGTTCCAGCTGCTCGTCCGTGGAGTGGCGGCACCACCACCTTCCGCCCTCGCCACGCTCCTCGACCTGCTCCTGGGGAGAGGGGCACCACCACCTTTTGCCCTATCAGCCCGCCACCATTGCCTCAACCTGCTGCTTGTCAGGGTCCTGCTCGCCCTCGTCCACCTCCTTCCGCCCTTGCCGCTGAAGAGAACGTCCATGCTGGCCCTACTTAGACGTGGGGGGTTCATCCCCTAGGCCCCCGCCATGCTTCCCCTTTTCAGGGTGAGCGTTCTGCTCCTTTCTCTCCTCCTCCTGCTTATCTGCCTCCGCTTCCTTCCGCGTCCCGTGCAAGGGTGGTGGTCTCGCCCACTTCCGCCTCGGTGTTGGGGCGCCCTGTCTCTTCGGACCCGTGGGTTCTCTCATGTCTTCCCCTCGCGACATCCTCTGACCTGCTCCTCACACCTGACCAGCCTTCCCCTCATCCTCCTGCAACTTCTCTTTCTCACCTTGGTCTGCTCTTGACATCTCCCCAGGGGGGGACCTGGATGAGGTTTCGGGGTCCTACTACTCCGGGAATGGCACCTCTCGGGATGAGGGGGAGGGACTGTCTCCCCATCAGGCGCTTGTGATTGTGAGGGAGAATCCCGGGATGTGACTGAGTGTCGTCGCTCTCCCTCTGTGGGCCATGGCGCCGTTGGATTCTCCTGTCAGTCTCGCTTATGGTCCCGCTCCCCCCACCATGCTGCGCATTCGTCGGGAGTTAACCCTCTCTTGGCTCGACTTACCGCACTAGAGGATAGGATGAATTCCCACCTGGATGCCAGCCTGTCGTACTTAATAGGTTCGATGGTGGCTAACATCCTAGCGACTATTCATCTGATGCACCCCTCACAGCCCGCTCCTGCTTCAGTCCTCTTGCCTCCGGCGGTGGACCAAATCCCTTCTCTCCCCGCTTCTCCGCCAGCTCGGTCGTCGTCTGGCACTGCTCCCGCCCTGCCTCAGACGGTGGCCCCTTCTGTCTCCCTTGCTGGGGTTCTCCATCTGTTGGGGCAGGGTCCGTGCCTGCCTCCCATCCAGAAGGCCAAGGCTCCTTCGCGGAACATGCCTCTCCTTTATGGGTCCTTGGCCGTCTGGAAGGTCATGCAGGCCTCACACCCCAAGCGCGCTGTTGACCGCCCGGCTGGTGAGAGAGCCCTTCCTTCTGGCTGGTCAGTTAATATTAGGAACAAGTCACAACTCAGGGCATTCAGAGTTGATGGCAAGGTGGCGGACGTTGAGGTGAAGGCTTACCCGAGCAGATCTGACATCCAATTCTTTTCGGTGAAGCCTAAGCCTCCGTCTGCTCCCAGATCCATGCTCTGGTCAGACTTCGGCCCCCAGGACATCCTCCAAGATGTTTAGTCCCTGTCTATTCTGACGGGGCTATCCTCCTTGGGGACAGGTTTGAGCGAGGACGGTAGGCCCATGCTTACTGCCGAGCTCAACAACCCGCTCCCTCTCGAAACCTAGTTTGCCGAGGCCTTGGAGTTTGCTAACCGGCCCGCCGACAAAGCTCTTACGCCACCTCAGGACGCTTCGTTCCTCTCTCTTCCTCTCGTCCCAGTCAGCGGGCTCGATAGCAAGTTCTGGTCCTGGATCTGCACCCCCAAGCTCGAGATCTGCGCTCTTTCGAACCCGTTCTTCTCTCTCCCCAATAAGGCGGCGGTGGACAAGGATTTTTCCTTGCGCCAGTGGGTGGTGAACCAGTTCACTTGCGTCTTGGGTCATCTCCAGACATCGGTTCATCACCTTCGCCTTATTGAGGCGACTGCCCCGGAGGACCTTCGCGAGGGCATGTACCACGTTCGGCGTTTCCACCTTCAGCTCATGGTCTATATGGTCCCTGAGCTGAAGGATTCAGGGTCAATGTTCCCAAGTCGAGTCTGACTCCGTCACGTGTAGTGACGTGGGTAGGCCTCGACTGGGATTTGACCAGCGCTACAGTGACCCAGAGTCAAGTCAATGCTGCGAAGCTTTGAAGGAAGCTCTTCGCAGTGTTGCACTCGGTCTCCCTCACAAGAAAGATCTGGGACTCATTGCTGGGATCGCTGAATTGGGGCACATTGACTCACTTAGGGAGGCTCAAGCTCCGCCGCCTAATTCTCGTGGTCAACAAGGCTTTTCCGTTGACACCCCAGGATCGGCTAATGCCGGTTCCGTGCACCATACACCGACACTTGAGACACTGGGTCGCTCGGGGCATGCTCTCTGCAGCGGTGCCCTGGACTGCCCCACCGCCGACGGACTGGGTAGACACAGATTCATCGAGCGAGGTGGGTTGGGGCTACCAAACGAACATGGGTCATCAACATCATGGCAGGTGGGCAGGGCACACACACCTACACATCCATTCCCTCGAGCTGTTGGTTCCTTTGTTCTTCCTGCGGGACCATGCGCTGGCCCTTCGGGGAAAGTTGAAGGCCTTCAGGACGGACAATCAGACAGCAGTCCATTGTATCGAAAAGCAGGGGTCCTCCAGGTCGCAGACTCTGTTGGCGATCTCAGAGAAGTTATTCTTCCTAGCGGGACAGCACAACATCTCCCAGAACGCCTCCTACCTGCCCAGGACTGCCAACCTTTGGGTGGATGCTCTGTCGATAGGAGAGGGCGTTCTGGTAGAATGGGCTATGAAACAGGATGTGTTAGACAACCTCGCTGCTTCCTGGGGTGTTCCGGAGGTCGACTTGTTCGCTTCAAAAGAGGCACACAAGTTGCCTCAGTACTTTTACCCTCCGGACTCGCGCTCTGGTGAGGGTTCCGGACGCTTTCCTGGAAGACTGGAACAGGTGGCAGTCGATATACATATTTCCAGCACCAGATGCACTGTTGTTGCACAAAGTCCTGGCGGTGTTGCGGCTCTGGTTGATCGCGCCGCTGTGACCGACATAGGCCTGGTACGCCCAGCTGAAGCGATGGTGCCCTAGTCCAGTGCCTCTGCCTGTTTCAAATTTCCACTTGAGCCAGGTTGGCGACCTCAGGACCTTGTTGTCATTCGCATCGTGGATGTTCGTGAGGCGAGGTGGCTCCCAGTCCATGGACGGGATCTGACTGACTTCCTGAACCGTTCTAGGACAGCTTCGACTTGGAGGACTTACGAGTCTCACTAGAAGTCTTTTACAAAATGGATACTTGACACTGGCCAAACTTATCGGTTGCATACACTTGTTCTACACTACTTGTTTCACCTTTTCTGCGCACGTCACTTAGAAGTTAACACTATAGGTAGCCACCTGTCTGCCATCCGAGAGGTCTTTGAGTCCGTGACTGGGCTGGTCGTTCCCCCGCAGGAGCTGTCTGCGTCAGCTCTCTCCGCAGTGGGATCTGGGTCAGGCTCTGGATCTTCTGACTTCACGTACTGTACATACACACGAGACACATCACCATGCAGTTGCTCGAGCGTACTTTGTTCCTCGTGGCTCTGACTACTAGGGATAGGGTGTCGGAACTTGCAGCCATGTCGCGGTTCCAGGAATGCATGCGATTCTCCCAGTCATTGAACGTCGTCACGTTGGCCCCCTCCCCTCATTTTGTTGCCAAGATTGAGAGGGAGACCCACGTTTTCAAGTCTTTTACCATCCAGACTTTAAAACGTGGCCATACTCACCATGTGTTGTGTCCGGTAAAAGCCTTGCACCTATTATGTGGAGTCCGTGGTTCCAGCGTCGGGTTCGGCTGTGAGGGTGTCGCCAAAGACAGGTGGGAGGTGGTGGAAGGTGCAGATTGGACGCCACCTTTGTCGGTTCATTCGTGCCAGTAACCCTGGATTTGGGGGTTCTGCAAACAATATCCGGTCTTTTGCAGGCTCCTTACGGCTCCTGCAAAGCCGGTCGTTGCCCGACATTGCCTCTGCTGGTTTGTGGTTTTCAGTCTATACCTTTGTCTCCTCCTATCTCTTCATGTCCATCGTTAGACCCTCCCGGCCGGTGGTAGCCCTCGGGAGCCGTGTTTCCTAGGGCTCTGGCGAGGTCCCTGGGTTCCCCCCCTGGTAATTTATTTGTTGTTGGAGTTGTTTTCTTTGGGAAGAAGGGGAGGGGGGTTGCAGGTTTGCAAGGCTGTGATCAAGAGCTTGGGTATAGGTTATATGTATAGTGTACATAATTAGAACACCGTATTCCCTTGTGTCATCCTTTTTCCATGTTAGTTATTTTTTGGTGGTGTGTTTATAATTATATCAAGTGTTTTTTTTTTTTTTTGAAGAAATGGCATTTTAGTACAGTACTGTTGTTGATTTTAAGACATGTTTTCTACAATCTTATGAATGACGAGGCACGAGATAAAACTGCACTTCTTAACTATTCTTCAGTTGTTTCACTCTTTTGTTAAACTTTCTTGTTTATTTTTTGTTTCTTTGTCATACATATTTTAGTTTTATGCATTAGTATTTGGTAGTTGGGCTTGGATGTCCTCCTCCAATTTGTTACGCAGCCTTCACGTTGGATTTGCCAAGACTACTAACAAATTGGGAGGTTTGACGTACCTCCCAACCTACCAAATAGGAAAACCTATTATTTGGTAGTACTCTTGGAAAATCCAACGTACATAGTACCCTCCCACAAGCCGTTCCCCTGCCCATCCTCGCTCTTCTGTCTACGTTAATTTGATAACAAGCGCAGGTCGCTCATGCGCAGGTTCGGCAAGGGTCTGCGCTAACATAGAACACAAGATGGGTCTCAGCTGTAACTAAGGTAAATCCCATTTTCTTCTCTTCTATGCTTTTTTCACCTTCGGTGGTAGTTTTGGTTAGTGTACAGTCTCCTAGAGCAAGTTAAGGAGTAGACTCTAGACGTTTTCTTTTTTAACAGCGGTTGAAATTACGATGTAGCTGTCAAATTAGACAAGTTGTCATTGCAATTAGGCTAATAGCCTTGACGTTGGATTTTCCAAGACTACTACCAAATAGTAGGTTTTCCTATTTTAGTAGGTTAGGAGGTACGTCAAACCTCCCATTACCCCCCAAATACATCCAATAAATACATATTATGAGGAGAATACTTATAAATACATAATATGAGGAGATTACTTACCACGCAGACTATATTTGAAATAATTGTCATGTTTAGCATAGGCCTATCCTAACTTTACATCTGCATATTTATGCCGCTTTCGTCCGACACGGTATGCATGCCTGACTGGTCTTTGCTCTGTTTTGATGGTCCAGGGCTTTCATTTCCTGTATCTTTATCACCAAGGCCACCATCCCTAACACTGAATACACTAGAGGCCATAATAAACGTGAGAGATACGAGGTTTGGGAACAAATAAGCTTGTAAAAGGCAGGTGGACTTTGAGCGGCTGGCTTGTGTAAACCTCACTAAAGATGGCGGTGCTGCGGCAGCAACTTGTACAAGTGACGCACTGAATCCGAATGTCAGATTCACTCAGATTTCGCCTCCAAGCAGCAAACACCTTGACAACGGCAGATTCTTGGATTTCTGTTCACTTGTTTGTTTGTGTTTTCTAGTTTGATGTCGAGTCTTTCATTTTTTTTGGCTCTCTTTTTCGGGTTTCGACTGCGATTTTTGTGCCAAGATCAAATATTTTTGCGGAAATGCGGAATTTGGGAATATTTTGGGTATGGCACAAAGTTTGATTTTGCCAACTTATATGGCGCCAAGTTTGGTGGTCTACTCTATTGATGATAAATAAATACTGACGACTCACTTGGAATGAGTGTAAAAAATACTTTTAATTTTATTTAGTTTACTTTTTTATTCCTCAGCTTATAATAAAATTAGGACGATGTAAACTTGGAAAAAAGATGAAATATTTCTTATACTGTACATTGATTTTCAATGTGATAATTTGATCTTATGGGATTTGTTTTCCCGGTTTTATAATATTATGAGTCTTGTTCTATCTTTGGATGTATAATACATTGCATATAGAGAGATTATTGTGGGTTAAAACAGAGCAATAAGATATGTGTATTATCTCGCAGTATTGCATATAGCGCTTGAAAGTAGACCGTAGTGGTAATAAGTTTCCTAAAACCTTAACTGAGTGTGAGAGAGTTAATGTACTGGTATCTTTTTCTGGCAGCTAAAGTTGTATTATAATAATTCTACAACAAAGTAGTTTATATTTACAACACAGCATACAGTTTACTATACTGCATTATAAAATATACAATGACTTGTAGCTACAATTAACATAAAGCATTTCAAATTAATACAGCATATGACAATCATAAATTATCAAACATTCTTACTAACCATAATTAATGGAGTGCAGTCTCTTCTAATTATCACCTACAAGTGTTCAGGGTTGTTCTCTCAAACTGAAATAAATATATACAAATTATTTTTTGGAAGAACTAATTATACAGTAGTGTTACCCCCCAGATATAAGGGGACCCTTCATCCATGGTGGAGGAAAAAGAGAATATGCCCCACGCCTCCCACTGAGTGTCGTAAGAGGCGACTTGTGGTCCAACAGCCTTCACTATATAACAAGCCGTTATCGTTTGGCGCTTCCCCTGTACGACACTGCCGAGGCTGGTGTGGAATAGATAGGTGCCACAGGGGACTCTATTAGTCCTAACTGGGCGCTGTTTTTTGCAACACCAGAGTCGGCCACAGTGTTCACATGTTGGAGCAGCGTTGTGGTAGGAATTTGTTATTCTTTAGTCCAAGTTGCCTAATGGCGGCACACTGGCATTAAATGTTGCCCCCCCAAACCTGGATCTGGCTCCTTGGGATCGAACCGGTCAAAGGGGTCCAGAGGTTACAGTACATAGTGCTTCCCCAGACTGGCACTCTCCGCTTAACAAAATAGGGGCCCGAAAATGGTGGTAGAGCTCTAGGAGGCTGACCTGTCATGTGTATGCGTATGGGGTGCGTCCCTGCGGCTGATTCTGGTGGGGGTGAACCGGGGCCACTGGATCGTACCCCTTGGTAAACCTTGGTTTAAGGTGCTGGGAATGGCCTCCGGGGCAGGCTAGGGACGGTAATTATTCCATGCCAAATCCAAATCTTACCAATTATGACAGATAAACCAGCGAATAAACCACGTAAATCTGATGTTCAAAAGCTGCACAGAAAGCAAAAGGCAGCCTCCCGCATGTTCTGGCTTGCAAGCATGAATGTAGGTAGTATGAATGGATTACTCGAATGTAGAAGAATGGATGTGTGCTGTGCCTCAGAAACCCGATGAAGGGGTGTGGTGTGCAGTAGATAGTTAAAAAAAGCAAGAGATACAGGATTTATTGGAAAGGGGATGAATCTAGAAAAAATGGAATGTGAAGTGGGTATCCTGGTATGTCCTGGTGTAGTAAACCAGGTTCGAATCCCAGTGGATCACATGCTTACTTTTATTAATTTGTTTGCGAGGTGTTTGGTGTTGTAGTGAAATTAATAAAAATAGAATACAAGGAGTGGGAGAAGAGTGTAATTGAGAATAAAAAGGAAAATTGATTGTATTGAAGTTGTAAGTTGGTGAAAGAATTATAAATGTGATATCGGCATAAACCCCACAGGTTAGCTTAAACAGAGAGTGGAAAGAGGCCTTTTGGAACAACCTAAATGGGGTCGTTTCGGGCCTCTCGGAAGAGGACATTACAGTAGTAGGTGGAGACCTCAACATGTATGTGGGAACATGTGCTGATGGGTATGAGGGTGTGCATGGTGGAAAAGAATATGGAAGAAGAAGTCTAGAAGGCAATTACATACTGGAGTCCTGTGTTGCCCTCAACATGGTTGTGTGTAACACTAAGTTCAAGAAAAGGTTGAGTTATCTGATCACGTATAGTTCTAGTGGCACCAGTAGCCAGATAGATTACTTCTTAGTGAACAGGAAAGACTGGGAGTTTGGTCCGAGCGAAGAATGTATCTCCAAACATAAGCTCCTAGTCTGTGACTTGAGCTTAAGGTGAGATTCTGTACACAAGAAAGTATATGCCCAAAAGGAAAGTATGGCTGCTGAATAAATCTGAATACAAGGATAGATTTTGCAGCGAACTGTAAGAAATGGTTAGGAATAGGGGCGCTAAGCCAAATTATGTAATTAACCAATGGAACTTCCTTGAACGTAGCCTTCTTGCTGCCACTGACAAAGTCTGTGGCAACACTAAGGGTCCTTCCAGGCATAAGACTTCCTGGTGGTGGAATGACAAGGTTAAAAATGCAATGAAGGAAAGAAGAAAATGCTTCAAAGCATGGAAGCAAGAACGAATATCTGGCAGCTAAGCAAATTACAAAAACAAAACAAATAAAATATAGGGATATACAAGGCAAAGAACATTATACACAGGGCATGGTAATAGACCAAGTGAGTAACAAAGAAAATCCCAATTGGATCTTCAACTTAGCTAAGCGAGTTAAAGATGACAGCAGAGTTGTTGTAAGAGAACAGTGTGTCAAAAATGATAATGGGACAACTGTTTATGCTGACAAAGAAATCAGTGATGCTTGGATAGTACACTATGAACGATTACTCAACGTGATATTTGAGTGGCATAGAGAGCAGTTTAGTAACGAAACGCCACTACTTGCCCTCACCCCCACCCTTTGATACCGCCAGCTGTTGTAAGCAGTGCAATACATTAAATGAAGGATGGACAAGCTACAAGGTGCTCTGGCATTGTTGCTGCGATGAGACTGGTCACTGAGCTACTACACTCCATCATTAGAAAAGGACAGAATGTCATGAAAGTGTAAAAGTAAACATATATAAGAGTACAAAGGAGTACAAAGGAAATCAAACAACAACAGGTCTAGTGACCGTTAAAGTAAATTATAGGGGCCTGAAAATGCTTGATCAAGTCATGAAGGTCTGTGAGTCTTTGAAGGCATGATCAGGGAATGTATTTCTATTGACGATATGCAGTTCGGTTTTATGCCAGGACGTGGTACAATTGATGTTATCTTAATAGTCAGGCAGATGCAGGAAAGATATTTACCGGTACTTAAATATAGGGATTTCTACCTTGTGTCTGTAGACCTGGACAAGGCCAGTGATAGGGTGCCTAGAGACGATGAACAGTTGGCTATGAAAAAACTTGGCGTAGAGGAGTGGTTGGTGCATGTGTGTGATAATGAAGATGTACAAAGACTCACGAATACCAGTGAGGGTGAAAGGTGTACCAAGTGAGGAGTTTACAGTTCGCATCGGAGTCCACCAGGGCTCTGTGTTAAGCCCCCTCCACTTTGTTACGGTTTTGGAGGCACTATATGGAGATTTTAGAGTTGGGCTCCCCTGGGAAATGCCATACACCAATCACCTAGTACTTATAGCAGATAGTGTGCGGGATGCTGAGGCCAAGTTTAGAAGATGGAGAGAGGGCATGGCAAGTAAAGGATTAAGAGGTAATATAAATCAAAATAAGGATTTACTCAGTAGATTAAGGCTTGGAAAGGTAGAAACAAGTGGTGTATACCCATGTGCATTATGCGCAAATGGGGTGGGCGCGAACGTAATTCAGTGTAGCGTCTCCCACTCCTGGGTACACCATGGGAAGAAGCACGGCACTAGAATAATGGGACCTTTACCAAGGAAGACGTCATTAGTTCAGAAATGCGTATGCATAGTATGCAAAGGTGAGCTTGTGATCAATGATCAGCTCATAAATAACTTTGGCAATGAGGCACTAGAGATGGTGAACAAGTGTTGCTACTTGGGAGATACTATCTTTGCTGGTGGTGGGGCCGAGGCCACCACTATTGCCAGAGTTAGATGCGTCTGGGGAAGGTTCAGTGAACTGTTGCCACTACTCACTATGAGAAGATTCCCTCTCCCCTTGAAGGGAAAAGTGTACCGGTAGGCTACGCTTCATGTGTTACAAGAGCAATGACATATGCTTCAGATCGTGGCCTGTCAAAGTGAATGATATAAATGGAATGGAACGTAACGATATGAAAATGGTGAGATGAATGTGTGGGGCAAAATAGGATATCTAGTGAATAGTTGAGGACACGGTTAGTCATCAAAGGTATCAGTGATGAGATGCATACTAGTAGGCTTGGATGGTTCGGGCATGTGGAGAGGATATACGAACTAAGCTGGTTGAAAAGATGCAAATCCGTGAACGTGGGACGTAAGGTCTGATCCCACGTCTTTCTTGTTCTGCCCCTTGTTGGAGCTCCTCCCCACCCTAGGGTATTGAGGGGGTAGGGGGGTGAGTGGGTAGGGGTCGTGAGGGGGTAGGGGTGTTGAGGGGATAGTTGGGGTTATGGGGTAGGGGTGGTAGAATAAGAATAGGATAAGTTAGAATAGAATAAGTGTATTGCTCAGACCGTATACATACAGATTGGAACACTTACAAATAGACACATTTCATGGTTACAATCTCTACCACCACCACTACACTACCACTGCTACACTACCACCAACACCACACTACCACTACCATACTACCACCACACTACCCCCACCACAATAGCACCACCAAACTACCACCACTCTACCACCTTCACACTACCACCACCACCACCACCATACTATCACCACCACCACACTAACACTACACGACGACCACCACCACCACCACACTACCACCACCACCACTCTACCACCACCACCATACTACCACCAACACACTATCACCCCCACCACATATTGCAGACTTAAGTAACTTGCAAGATACCGTAATTTTTGGCGACTTCAATTTACCTGTGACAAAGTGGGGAGAAAGTATTACTTCACACTCTGAACAAGACCTGTATGCAAACTTGCAAGAGAGTTCACTATATCAATTTGTTAGATCTCCAACCTGTGGAAATAATGTCCTTGACCTTGTTCTTTCAACAAAAGAAGAATTGATAGAGAATTTGAATGTCGGTGATAAATTCAGCATCAGCGACCATTGTACGATAACTTTCAGTTTAAAGTTTACTAGTAACGAACCAAATAGCAGCATCGAGAAAGTCCCTAATTTCAAGCAAGCAAACTTTCGTAAACTTAGAGCAATGTTTAAAGAAACTGACTGGAGCTTTCTAATGTACAATAACAACATAAATACATCTTGGGAATCATTCGCAAACACTTACCTAAGAGCAGTGCAAGACTGCATACCATCGAAAATACGGCATACAGGCCATAATGATAAGCCCAAATGGTGGAATAAAGATATTTCGAACTGTCTGGTTGCTAAAAAAATTGCTAATGAGTTTGTAACCTATGTCAGTTGTTTGTGTGTTATAATGCCTCATATAGGCCTGTGTAGAGGCTAGTCGCTTGCTATACCTCTTTCTTCCTTTCCTTAGTGCGAGCCCTCGTGTGGTGCCCTGCAGTTGCACTGCCGTTTGGCTAGTAGTACAATTATTTAGTTTATTTAGCCCTTGTGCGATTAATGCAGTTTATCATAAGTTTACACAATGTTGTCTCATGTTTTACCTGATTACTTTTGTGTTGTTAATGAGAGTACAGGCGCCTGATATAATTAACTATTCTGGCAACGCCTGGAGCTCTTCCTTGCCACGCGGGCCCCTGGCTCGACTCTCGCGGGTGCGGGAGAAGGTCACTTCAGTTCTGCCCCTCGCTCCGACAACATCACTGTTTGGTGTTGGTTGGCTTCCCTATGTTCCCTTAAATACTGCACTTACATCTTTTGTTTCATATTAGATTGAAGCATAGCAGGACTGGAATTATTTTGCGATTATTTTTGTCTTAACCTTAGTAGTTTAAACACTAGAGTTTATTTAGTTGACGTTACGAAATACTCTGCATTCTTTTCGCTGGCAATCTTAGATATAAGTTTCATACTTTTGTCCTTCCAATTCTTTTCCATTGTTCTACTGCATTGTAATTTATTATATTATGTATATCTTGTGTATTATTGAGGTTGACATCTACAGTGGTTTGTTCGGTGGCTCTTAGAAGCCCAACCCACAACCTACTGAGATGTCAACCTACAGTGTAGTTGCATTTATGTGCAGTCTAGAATAACTTTAGAAGTACTCTTGAATACTAAACGCACTATCAACCAGACTCGGGGACAATAGATATTTTTGTGTCTCCTTGTTACTGCTTTAATAGAGCAAAGAGGAAGATAACCACTTTTCCTAGAGAACCTGCCTGTCTTGGTGTTTGAGTCAGATATTAAGAGCGTGTCTGTTGCAGGGTAGCGCAGTACGGTGGGCAGTGATGGGTGCAGGTCTACAGCATTGTTGTCTTTTTGCTACGGCGGTTTCTTTTTGCCAGTGCTGTGGGGCTAGGCTATTAGAGCATCTGTTTTCCCAGCCTCCCCTCATAACAGTGGCGACCTCAGGCCAGAATAGTTTGATAGTATAGAGTTCTTGTGGTATGCAGTAATTATATTTAGATGGGTCAGTAATTTTGTCTTGCAGTTGAGTGTCTACGGACATAGTACTCTTATTTCATTAACCTGTGTCCACAACTATTGCTAAGATAAAGCATATTGATTACATTCCTGTTCATATGGTGGGGAGGGAGGAGGTTTGGCAGTTTATTAGAACTCAACCTAGTCAAGAAACGGTTGCTGGCAGGAGTAGTGATGAATTAAGACGTGTGTTGGAGGTGTATGGTTGGAGGTGCAGTGGTATGGCTAAGGCAGAGTTAGTTCAAGAGGTGTGTGCACAGCATAATGGTCTTCAGGAAGCTAGTACTCGTGTTGTGGATGATGGCACCATCCAGCATGTGCCACAGTGTCCTATCAGTCAGGCTAGTTACCATTCTAGTAGGGACCGGAGTGGATCAACAACTCCAGAGCAAGCTGATACTGTATTTAGGCAGTCTCCTACTATTACCACAGTACCTGCCACCACGCCTCCACCGTCAGCATTTAACCCGATCAGTATGGCCCCTTCATTTTGACAGAGCTATGTTCATGCCCCTATGGCCAGTACATTTGTTTCAAATTATGCTAGCAATCCCCAGTATCTTCCTTCTTCCCCCCATGTGTCGTGGGCCACACCCCAGCATTTCAATGCCACTCATACGGTGGGTTTTCAGCACAATGTTCCCCCTTTCGCCCAGTTTCCTCCTATAACCCCGATAGGGTCGAGAAGGAGTCCAGAGGTGGAGCTCCAGCTTAAGAGATTGGAGATGGAAGAGAGACAAAGACAGAGAGATAAAGTTGAGGGAGATGGAGATAGGCCTAGAGGAGAAGAGAATACAGCCAGAGGAGAAGAGAATACAGGCAGATTTGGAGAAGTCGAAGTTGGAAACTAGTGAGCAAAGACGACAAGGGAATAATGCTAGTCATGCATCTAAGGAGGGAATAATGCTAGTCATGCATCTAAGGAGGAGGCAGAAGAGGTGCAGTTGACTCGACGGCTGAAATTTGTGCCGGCCTTCGATGAACTCAAGGTCACAGAGTGGTTCTTGCGTTTTGAGAAGAAGGGCCACGAGTATCAGTGGCCGAAGCAACCCTGGGCGGTGTTGGTGTCTAATGTCTTGAAAGGCAAGGCTCTTGATGCATACGATCGCCTAGAAGTGCAGGAGCTAGAGTATGATGTACTTAAAGAGGCTGTGTTAAAAGCCTACGAGCTGCGTCCCGAGGCTTACAGGTTGGCCTTCAGAGGGGCTCGGAAGTGGCAGGGGAACTCGCATGTGGAATGTGCCAGGTACCTGCGAAATACTCTAGCTAAGTGGCTCCACTGAGTCAGCTGATACTTTAGAGGCGGCATGTGAGGTTTGGCTGATGGAGCAGTTTACAAGCATAGTTGAAAAGGAAATTAGGGCAAAATTAAAAGAAAAGCGGTTTAAATCAATGAGGGAAGCAGCAGTTTGGGCTGATCGCTTTTGAACTAGCCCAGCGTGGCATGTGCATGGGGAGCATTGGTGACAGGAGAGACCGACCTGTACACCAAGCAGCCACAGTATCAGCTCGCCCATCATCACCCAAAGTTAACACAAATAAGACGCAACATTATACCAAGGCTGACAACCAGAGAGCTTCTACAGAAGTGAGATGTAATTTTTGCAAGCAAGTGGGTCATATTAAACCTCAGTGTGCTAAATGGAAGGATACCCAGGAACCCAATGCTGTCCAGTTGGTGGCGACACTAGGGGAGGTGCCTGTGAAAGGCAAGCCAGGTACTGGTGAGTTTGGGGGGTAGTGTAGGCTAGCGCGAAGCAGGGTAGTAAGCAATTTGCCGCCCCAGATGGTATCACCACCTGAGCATAACCAGACTTCCCCTGATTGGTGTCGGCCATTCATACATGAAGGAGTAGTACTAGTGTTAACATCATCACTACTACTGTCACCATCATCACAACTATCACCATCATCACTACTATTATTAACATCATTACTACTATCACCAACATCTCTACTACTACTACTACCATAATTTCTACTGTCAACTAAACTAACCTAACCTAACCTAACCTAACCTAACCTAACTTAACCTAACCTATCCAAATCGGGGCAAGTTCCTCATACAAATGAGATGCGAGTTGTTTTGGGAGCGTCATCTCCAGTAACCATCACTAACACTTTCAGCATCATCACTACTACTATCCCCATTATCTACTACCATCATCACTGCTACAATTACCACCACTATCAGAACTACTTTAACAATGACGACTGCCCTCACTACCATAATAAACATCATCATCACTACTGACAATATCATAACTTCTACCATAATCACCACTACTATCTGTACTACACTCAGACACAATATAGTCACCACTACAGATCATCACCACCATGACAAATACTATCACAATCACCAACATCATTAATACTAGTACCATAATCATCATTGCTATGATGTGTGGCATCCTGTGATGGTCATCATGGCTACCACATATGAGGCACACACACACAAGCATACAGACACAGTGATTTCATCACTACAACTATAGTACAACCATAATCACTATTATTATCATCATCACTACTATTACCATCATCCTCACTATTACTACCATCACTTCTAATGTCAACTAAACTAACTTAACCTAACTTAACCCTACAGATACAGGGCAAGTTTTGTTCAGACCCAGAACGATGGCATTCTCCAACATTGCTGGGAGGGGTGGGTGGGGGGGGGGGGGGTGTAAACAATTATGTTGGATCTAAAATCATAACTGTTTCACAAATTCAAAAAAAAATGTTGACTGCCGTTCGCATTTACCCAACAAATGTTCGTGTGAAATTTGGTGAAAATCCGTCCAACGGTCTAGGAGGAGTTCCGGGACAGACGGACTACGACGACGACAACGCCACATTTTTTCCGGTGGTATCCACTATACGGGGGGGGGGGGGGGGGGGATACCAAACTCTGCTTATGCAGAGTTGATAATGTTGGTATAGGAGCAATGTAAAATACCTTGTAGTAGTTGGTGCAGGATGGAGTGGTGTGGCTGTAGTGAGGGACCAACAGATAGAGGAAGGTTGATAAGCCAACACCTTCAACTTTTATCATATCTAATCTAATGATAACATTACCCAATTAACCCTATCCTTATACAACACTACTACCATCACACTACCACGAACACCACACTACTACCACCACACTAGCACTACCACCGCTACACTATCACCACACTACCACTGCTACACTACCACACCCACACTATCACTGCATCACTACCACCACCACACTACCACTGCTACACTACCACACCAGCACTACTACCACCACACTACCACTGCTACACTAACACCACCACACTACTACCGCCACACTACCACTGCTACACTACCACACCCACACTACCACTGCTACATTACCACTGTTACACTACCACCACCACACCCACACTACCACTGCTACACTACCACCACCACACCCACACTACGACTGTTTCATTTCCACCACCACAGTATCACTGCTACACTACCACTTTTACACAACTACCACCACAGTATCTCTGCTACACTACCATTGCTACACTACCACTGCTGCACTACCACCACCATACTACCACTTCTACACTACCACTGCTACACTACCACCACCACACTACCACTGCTACACTTCCACCACCACACTATTACCACCACATTACCAATGCTACTCTACCACCACCATACTACCACCACCACACTACCAATGATGGATACTAGGAAAGTTATTAAAAAAACACTAAATGAGTGTAAGCTTAATGAACACAGGGAGATAAGTCGAACGATAATGGAGAAATTTACTTATGCCAATAAAGCAAGATTTTGGAAGGAAGTAAGACAAACAATAGAGGGTGTAAGATGTCTTCTGAGGTCATAGATGGATGTAACAGTAAATCTGAAATTGTAATTATATTTGCAGATAAGTTCTTATCAAATCAAACACCTTGTGATGCAAATGTTGAAAGTGCTCTTATTAGAGAATTAATAAAACAGTGACCTCAAAAAAGAAAATTATATTTAAGAACATCTAGTGTTTCACTAAAATAGATAATAGCATTATTAAATAATGGTGTTGGTCATGATGGTATACATTCTGAATATCTAACGAATGCTTCAGAGGATTTGTTGCACTATCTTCCTCAATTTGTCAATGCTTGTTTGTCTCACTGCTATCTTCCTAGTGATATTTTAAAGGGCACTATATGCCCCATTCCGAAGGACAATAAAAAGGTACTGATTCAATGAATTACAGACCAGTTATGCAATCCTCATGTCTTCTGAAATGTTTTGAATTTTCTATTTTAGACATTTTAAAAGAAAACATTTGTTTAAATCCAAGACAGTTTGGCTTTATGAGAGGTTCTTCAACTACTGATGCAACTTTTTTATTAAAGGAAGTTATGATATCTTATACAACAAAAATAAATTCACCTTTAGCACTATTTGTCGACTTGAGCAAAGCCTTTGACAAACTTGATCATATTTTATTGGGGAAGAAACTACTATCAGCTAATATTCATATTGATATTGTACTTCTTATAAATCAAAGAGCTAATGTTAAATGGCAGGAGTGCTTTAGTGGTTATACCTATATTGAGAGAGGAGTCAGGCAGGGAGGTGTTCTCTCACCTGTTCTGTTTAACTTTTATATTGATGAAATATTAGACAATTTAATGAAGTGCAATGATGGTTGTAATTATGGAATGATTAAGATTAACACATTAGCATACGCAGATGATTTAACACTCCTTGCTGGGTCAGTGACTGAAATGGAAAATCTGTATTGAGTATTGTGCTCCAGTTTAGAGGACCATAAATTATTGATTAATAAGGATAAAACTAAGTGCATGATTGTTAACCATAAGTCAAACTTACAAAAACAAAACGTCATTTTAAATAATGATAATATTCAAGTGGTTAATTGCTACAAATATTTAGGTCATAAAATTTTGATTTTTTTTTTAAAGATCTTAATGATATATATTTTAGAATAAATAATTGGTATTCTTCTTTAAATAGTATTTTTAAAGATTTTAAGGTTTTAGATATCAGTGTTCTTCTATTAGTATTCAATCCTTAGTGTGTCCCTGATTATGGTCTACCTCTTTGGAATGCCCAGGCAAGTTTTAAGTCTAAAAAAAAAAAATATATATAAGTGACATACCATAATACCTTAAAAAGAATGTCTGGTGTTCCTCGTTTTTCAAGCAGCCATATTACCGTAAACAACTGTAATCAGCTATTATTAAAACATCATACTGCACTGACTCAAGCAAGATATCTAAACATATTAATGACACTGCATAACCCACTCATCAGGTATAACATGACTTACCTAAAAGGTGGATTTCTTATTAACAATATAATTGCCTTATATAAAGCTAACTATAACATAAACATTCCTCAAGAAGATATAGATATCATTCATAACCTCTCGAATATCTTGGGTTCAGAGACATTAGGAAAGGCGTGGTCCTTGTATAATATTATGGCTTCTGAAATATAATTAATTCTTAGTAATTGTATTGCTTTTTTGTACTCTATTACTTAACAATTCTGTATTTTGTTAACACTTGTTAACTTCATATGGTGCTATAATTTTTAATGTTTGTATTTATATATTTGTAATGTGTTCAACATCCTAATTTTCTTTACTTTTTATTATTTTGTATATTACACATTTGCTTTAAGTAATTTTCTTTAAAAATACTTCTTTATCATATTTTATACATTTGTTAAATTGTTTCGATAAGTTAGCCTAATTATTTTAAAGGTTGCTATTATTTGTATAATTTTATTTGTTTCTCATTTTTTGTCTGGCTTTTACATTTTAATTTAATATGCTAAAACAAATTTCAGTAATTATCTTTTTATCAAGTGATTTTGTTTACAGCTTTATTATTTATTATCACATATTTAGTAATTGTATTGCCTTTGTGTAATCTTTGAATTAACATTTCTGTTGTTTACACTTTTAAACTTCATATGCTACCGGTACTATAATATTTAATGTTTGTATTTAGATATTTGTTGATGTGTTCAATATATTGGTTGTCTTTACTTTTTAATATGTTTTATTTTACTCATTTGTTATAAGTATTTTTTTTAAATTATATACTTTATCAGATCTTATAATTTGTTAACAATTGTTTGGATAAGTTAATTCTTGTATAGGTTACTATTGTTTTTATGAGTTTATACTTTTCTCAATTTGCTTTCTGGCTTTTATATTTTAATTTCACATGATAACACAAATTTCAAGTAATTATCTTTTTATTAAGTTATTTTGTTTACAGCTTAATTTTGTATTATCACATAATTATTGATTAGGCAGAGAGTCTGCAAACTACTAAGATGATCTTACGCATGTAATTATTACCATATACTGTAAATTGTGTATATTATTACTCTACTACTGTAAATAACTTAATTATTGTATCTATGTAAGAAATTACGAAATAAAATTAACGAACGAACTACCACTCCCACACTACCACTGCTACACTACTACCACCACAATACCACTGTTACCCTACCACCACAACACTGCCACTCATACACTACTACAAAGGAGTACAAAGGAAATCAAGCAACAACAGTTCTAGTGACCCTTCTAGGCTGCTTGTCCTCCAAAACACTGAGGATCAAGTGTCCAAACAGTGGTTTAGAGTGGGTAAGGGAACATTGGAAAGGGAACTAATGTCCGTGGCAGGATTAGGAAGTTAGTAGGGGACAGATGGATTATTAACTGAGGGGAGGATAAAATAAAGTTATTAATTTACAAACGCACTCAGTCGCGGGTTTGATGCGAGATATTTGTCTAGTCGGAGTTTAAATGAATCAACAGTGCTGCAGTCTATAACGTCTCGGGGAAGCCCATTCCATAAGTTGACAACTCAATTGAAGAAGAAATTCTTTGATTCGTGTGAGTTAAAAGATTTACCAATAATTTTGCAACCGTTTCCCCGCGTGTAATTCGATTGGTCGATAGTGAAGTACTTACTACAGTTCATATTGTCGATGCCTTTGATGATTTTGAACACTTCAATTAAGTCACCTCTTAATCTGCGCTGGGTTAAAGGAAATATATTTAATTCTCTAAGACGCTCTTCGTATGGTTTGTTCTTTAGGCTAGGTATAATTTTGGTAACTCTACGTTGAACTCGTTCTAGCTTGTTTATATCTTTTTGGTAATAAGGGCACCAGGATTGAACGCAGTATTCCAGAAGAGGGCGGACTAAGGAATTGTAAAGGGTTAGGATAACTTCTTTGAATTTATGCTCAAATGACCTGCCTATAAAGCCAATTATTTTGTTTGCCTTCTTAACAACTTCTGAACATTGTTGACTCGGTTTTAGGTTACTCGATATTGTTACTCCCAGATCGGTTTTCTCTGTTTACATTCTTATACATTCTTAAGCTGAGTGCCATTCATCGAATAGTTTGCTTTCTCATTTAGGTATCCGATATGTAGTACTTTACATTTATCCGCATTGAAACTCATTTGCCAAATTTGGGCCCAACATGACAATTTATCTAGATTGTGTTGCATATCGTCAACTTGTTCTTTTGAGAGTACGCTATTTGCAATTTTTGTATCGTCAGCAAATTTTGAGATTATACAGGTGAGACCCTCATCTATGTCATTGATGTAAATTAGAAAGATAATTGGTCCTAGTACCGATCCCTGGGGTACCCCGCTACTTACATTGGTCCATTTAGATGCCTTACCGTTTATGACTACTCTTTGCTTTCTGTCGCTGAGCCAATTTTCTATCCATTTAAACACACCGTCTTGTATTCCATGCGCTTTTAGTTTTAGCAGTAATCGTTTGTGGGGAACTTTGTCAAAGGCCTTTTGAAAATCAAGGTATATTATATCTACAGCTTTACTCTCATCGTAGAGGTTGAGGATATCGTGGAAGAAGTCCAAGAGGTTTGTTAAACAGCAACGTTTTTTACGAAAGCCGTGTTGAGTATCTTTAAGTAGGTTATTTTCCTCTAAGTGATTTACGAGTCTGTCTCTTATGACCGTTTCTAGCATTTTACATACAACTGAGGTTAAGCTAATTGGACGATAGTTACTGGGTAGGGATTTGCTGCCTTTTTTAAATATCGGTGTTATGTTGGCTAGCTTCCACTGATCAGGCATAGTTCCAGACTGCAAAGATTTATTGAATAGTAATGTCAGTGGTTTGGAGAGCTCATCCTTAGCTTCCTTTAGAACTCTAGGCGAGATTGTATCAGGTCCAGGCATTTTATTTACCTTGAGTTTATCTAAACAATTCAATACTTCTCTCTCCGTAACGGTGATATTGTTTAGAACATCTGAATTATCAATCTGAATCGGCGATGGTGTAGGGATATCACTGAGGTCTTCTGTTGTAAAAACTGATGCAAAGAAGGTATTGAGGGCATTACTCATTTGTACTTCGTCTTTGGTGTATTCTCCATTTTCATCGACTAACGGTCCAACAGTTGAAGTTACTACTTTTTTCTTTCTGGTATAACTATAGAATTCTTTTGGGTTTGTTTTACTTTGATTCGCAATATGTAACTCTAGGGTCTTTTTACTTTGCTTAATTAACTTTTTGGCTTTGTGTCGTAACTCTACAAATTTCACCCGTTCTTCGTCATTTTGAGAGGATTTTAATCTATCATTAGCAATTTTTTTAGCAAGCAGACAGTTTGAAATATCTTTATTCCACCATTTGGGCTTATTATTATAGCCTGGATGCCGTATTTTCGATGGTATGCAGTCTTCCACTGCTTTTAGGCAAGTGGTTTCGAATAACTTCCAAGATGTATTTATGTTGTTATTGTCCATTAAAAAGCTCCAGTCAGTTTCTTTAAACATAGCTCTAAGTTTATGAAAGTTTGCTTTCTTGAAGTTAGGGACTTTTTCAATGCTACTATTTGGTTCGTTACTAGTAAACTTTAAAGTGAAAGTTATCGTACGATGGTCGCTGTTACTGAATTCATCACCAACATTCAAATTCTCTATTAATTCTTCTTTTGTTGCAAGTACAATGTCAAGAACGTTATTACCACGGGTCGGTGTTCGAACAAATTGATAAAGCGAACTCTCTTGCAAGTTCGTATACAAGTCATGTCCGGAGTGTGAAGTAAGAGTATCGCCCCACTTGGTCACAGGTAAATTAAAGTCGCCAAAAATTACGGTATCTTGTGAGTTACTTACATCTGCAATTTGTTCATAAATTTCTTGGTCAGTTTGCACTGATTGAGCTGGAGGTCTGTATATTAACGCAAGTATTATTTTTGTACCTTTATTATTCTTTATTAGCACAAAAGATGTGTCGACGTTCACAATTTGAGGTTTTGACAAGAGGGTAGGGTTAAGACTTTCTTTGATATAAAGTAAAACGCCACCTCCATTTCTATTTATTCGGCTTTTCTCAAACATTACATAACCGGGAAGTGAATATTCTGCTAAAAAGTCTCTATCTACTGTATTGAGCCAAGATTCTGTTATGCCAATCACATCATAATTTTCTGTAAACACTAGCTCCTCTAAATCTGAAAATTTATTGCGTATGCTATAGCTCGCATAGAACACCTTTAAATTTGTTATTTTAGAACTCACGGAACGCTCTTTAATAATATTTTTGGTTCTTGTCGGATCTACGTTTATGTTCATGGCTGTCTTAGATCCTCGCTGTCTTTGGTCCTTATCGCTGGTGGTCCTCGGTTGCCTCTGTTTTTTGCTTGGCGTTAGATGATTTATGTCACTGCTGCTTCTTCTCGGATAGCGTTTTTTGATCCATGGCTGCGGACTGCTTCGTGTAGGAGACGACCCATGTGTGCTGAACCTACAGGGTTTAGATGAGTGCCATCCTTGCGGAACAGAGTAGGCTGGTTATAGAAATTATCCCAGAGGTTGATGAATTCAACTTCTTCCTTCAGACACAAATATTTTAGTCGGCTATTTGTGCTGAAGGCCTTGTCGTAGAATTTATCAGGTGTGTCGATCTTGGGGAGAATGCCTGAGATGATGATATTCCTTGACTTGTTTTTGTAGTGCTGGATCATCTTGCGATATTTCTCCATCAACTCTTCGGATCTGGTGCGCCTGACGTCATTTGAACCAGCATGGATGACAAAAAGGGTATTTTCGTTTGAATCCTTTGTGGTATATTCGAAGGCTTCCACAATGTCGTCCAGTCCAGCTCCTGGGATGCAATATCTTTTTCGTCGATTTGGGACTCTGTCGCAGAACTCTTCGACATATCCTCATAGGATGGAATCCCCAACGAGCCTGGTCTCTTCTGGTTCGTCTTCCATCTCTACCAAGATCTCAAATCTGTTTGACATTGTGACTGGTAGATGAGACCTTTTCTGCGTTGGCCACGCACCCTTCCTCACTGGTGTAAATCCGGAAACCTGTGGTGGCGAGACTCTGCGTACAGGTTGGAGAGAGGAGTGGTTAGAACGGGGGCGAGGGGTTGGCACTGTTCGTGCTAGAAGGCTTCTTGCACGATGAGTGGGGGAGAGACTAAGGTGAACAGGGCGGCTGTCCTGGCTTGATGTCGACTCAGGTTCATCAGAAGCATCTACTGCAGTGGCTACTGCAGGTGTTGGATTGTTGGCAGATGACATTGGGGCGGTGGTAGATGCTGGAGTTGAAACAATTTGGAGTTAGTGATACTCCAACGTTGAGTGTTACAAACTCTTGAAGTGATTCCAGCTTCCTGGTGAGGGCGTTGATCTTGTTGTGGGCTTCATTCAATTTCGCTGTCAAATCCTCTCGTTGCTGGCAGAGTCGGCAGACTTGTGGATCGGCAGGAGCAAACATGGAAGCACCAAACCTACTGGCGCAGTTCGTACAGGCACGAAGCATGGTGACGATCAGTTTCTTCAGATCACTTCACTCACTTAAAAACACTTAACTCACTTTAAAACACTTCACTCACTTTAAAAACACTTCACTCACTTCAGGTCGCTTCACTTACTTAAATAGGCCTAACCAAAAACAAAAACATTTAAATACGCACACATAGGTTATCAGCGGTGATAGCCTAACCGAAAATTAAAACAAAACTAAATAAAATTTAAATACGCAGTGATAGCCGAACCGAAAACAATTTAATTTTTATTTAAACAGAAATAGGCCACCAGGGGTCATAGCCTATCCTAACCTAAAACAAAAATAACCGAAAACAAGTGCTACACTACCACCACCACACTACCACTGCTACGCTACCATCACACTACCACAACCACACTACTACCACCACCACACTACCACTGCTACACTACCACCACCACACTACCACTGCTAAACTACCACCACACTACCACCACCACACTACCACTGCTACACTACCACCACCCCCAATCTACCACTACTAGACTACCACCACCACACTACCACTGCTACACTACCACCGTCACACTACCACCACCATAACACTACCACCACCACACTACTACCACCACTGCTACTCTACCACCACCACACTACCACTGCTACACTACCACCACTACACTACTACTGCTACACTACCACCACTACACAATCACCACCACTGCTACACTACCATCACCACACTACCACTGCTACACTACCACCACCACACTACCGCTGCTACAGTACTACCACCACACTACCACTGGTAGACTACTACCACATACACACTACCACTGCTACAATACTACCACCACACTACCACTTCTACACTACCACTGCTAGACTACTACCACCTCACTACCACTGCTACAATACTACCACCACACTACCACTACTACACTAGTACCACCACACTACCGCTGCTTAGCTACCACTACTACACTACCACTGATACACTACTACCACCATACTACCACCGCTACACTACTACCACCTCACTACCACTGCTACACTACCATCACCACACTACTACCACCACACTACCACTGCTACACTACCATCATCACACTACCACCACCACACTAGTCACTGCACTACCACCCTCACACTACCACTGCTACGCTACTACCTCCACACTACCACTGCTACACTACCACCACCACTGCTACATTACCCCCACCATAACTACTACCATCACCACCACACTACCACTGCTACACTACCACCACCACACTACCACTGCTACACTACCACCACCAAAACTACTACCACCACAATACCACTGCTACATTACCACCACCACACTACCAATGCTACACTACCACCTCCAAAACTACTACCACCACACTACCACTGCTACACTACCACCACCACACTACCACCGCTACACTACCACCACCAAAACTACTACCACTACACTACCACAACCACACTACCACTGTTACACTACTACCACCACACTACCACTGCTACACTACCACCGCACTACCACCACCACACTTTCACCACACTACCACCACCATACTACCACCACAACACTACCATCACCACATTACCACCAACACACTACCACCACCACAAGCATGGCTGGTAGACCTGAGGGCGGCATGGTCATTATGTGGAAAAAAAACTTGAACTTAAAAATTAATAAGTCAATTTAGAAAAGAATATGATGTTTATTTATGTAACTTTATATGGGTTTAACGTCACTTCTGAAAACATATATTTAAACAGTGATATTTGGCAGGTAGCAACACTAAACAGATATTTGAAAAATCTTGCTAAATTAGAAGAGTATATTAGTAATACATAGCATGATAATATTTTTCTGGTAGGTGACTTTAATGCTGATCCCTATTCAGGCAGCGCTTGGCGAAACTTGTTGGAGTTTATGGAGAGAAACAATTTAACACCTTATTAGTGGGCTAGGCGGTTTATTTATATGTACCGCCCAGCGGGGTGTTTTTAGCCAAAATAGGGCTGTTTACGTGATCATTTTCATGCCTAAATAAGACCCAGAGCGTAAAACAAGTATCTATCCCTCAAAGGGCATAAACAGAGCTTTCCAATGACACCATAACGATCCTTTTATGATGGCTAGTTTTCTTGCAACAACCGTGCAACGCGAGTGCAAAAAGCATGTAATTCGGCACTTTCCCCATACAATTCCGTATATAGCGAGTGAGAGAGGGAGGGAGGAGGTGGGATTTGTGTCAGTAGGTTCGCCGCGGTGGTCTGGAGCAGTCATACGCTCGCTACTCTCCTGCCACCACTTGTCTCTCTCTCTCAGCAACATTACGTGCTGAAATTGCCACACGACCTATGTCGAGCGCCGCCAGATAGTCCAGATTTATTATACTCGACTTATGTTGCGCGCCGACACTTAGGGGTTAAAATGTTTTGACGTAGACATGCTTGATAATGACTCGTGTACTTTTGTTGGTTACGGTAATTCAGCCGCCAGGTGGCTTGATCATGTCATAGGTAAGAAACATAATTCTATTAAAGTGAATAATGTAAATATACTCAAAGATATAATTGGGTCTGATCACGTACTATTAGAGGTGACTGTATGTTTTGAAAATGTTTTTTTATGCAGGAGATCTACGAAATTACCAAATGAAGTACCTTATAGTATTAACTGGGATAAACTTACATCTGATGAACTAGATAATATTATGCAATTAGTGGACAAAAAGCTACAAGACTTTTACTCTTTGCCTATACATGAATACCATAGTTTGGGCTGTCGGGACCCTAACCATCTAAAGTTAATTGATGAATTGTATGAAAAACTAACTATGTGTATTCAGACCTCCAGCCAGGAGTATGCACGACGTTCAGTTAAATTAGACAAATTTAAAGTAATTCCAGGTTGGAATCGTTGTGTAACGGCAAACACAGTGTTGCCAGGGAGAAGTTTATTACTTGGGTTGGTCATGGTAAGACAAGAGGGACGGCACACCATCAGGAAATGTTAAACAGTCGGAAGGAGTTTAAACAGGCATTAAATGATTGTAAAGTAAATGAAGAAAACAAAGTTTGTCAGTCTATTATCGACAAATTTGCGCTAAAAAAATAAGGTTAACTTTTGGAATTATGTAAGGAAAAAGAGGGGATTACATAAGTCATCCAATGTAATTGACGGTCAGAGTGGTGATTCGGACATCACACAAATATTTATCAAAAATGTCTTCTTAGCCAACCGGTAAACAGTCCTGAAACAGAAACGGAGTTCTGTGATCACCTTAAACGAATGTGGCCTCAGGGTAAACAAAATTAACCTAATAATATCAAGTAATACACTAAGGAAGTACATTCTGCGCCTTAACTCTGGTCAAGGCCATGACCAAATCCACAAAATGTTTTTATAAAACTCCTCAAAAAGATTTTTAGAAAATCTTGCTCACTTTTTAAATACTTGTTTTATGCATTGCTATCTCCCTGGGAACTTACTGAAGGGCACTATCACTCCTATACTAAAAGATACCAAGAAAAACATTACAGAATCATCCAATTATCGACCCGTAATGCAGTCCTCGTGTCTCTTGAAAGTCTTCAAATTATATATTCTAGACATTGTAACAGAAAAAATAAATTAAAATTTTAGACAGCTAGGTTTTAACGCCCTAAGAGCGGGCCCGTCAGTAACTTCTACTACCCGCCAAGCGGGTACTTTTACCCTAAACGACCTTGTTTCCGTGCTCTCTTTCATGCATAAACAAGAGCCAGAGCGTAATACAATTATGTATCCCTGAAAGGGCGATAATTGAGCTTTCCAATGACACCAGAACCATCCTTCTACGACCACGCGTTCTCTTGCAACGATTGTGCAACACGAAGGAAAAATCCCTAAAATACGGTCATTTTCTTACATAATTCCCTGTGTAGCGAGGTAGTGAGTGTGGATGTACAAAGGAAGTACAAAGGAAATCAAGCAACAACAGATCCAGTGACCCTTCTAGGTTGCTTGTCCTCCAAAACACTGAGGATCAAGTGTCCAAACAGTGGTTTAGAGTGGGTAAGGGAACATTGGAAAGGGAATTACTGCCCTGGAACTAATGTCCGTGGCAGGATTAGGAAGTTAGTAGGGGACAGATGGGTTAGTAACTGAGGGGGGGATAAAATAAAGTTATTCATTTACAAACGCAGTCAGTCGCGGGTTTGATGCGAGATATTTGTCTAGGCGGAGTTTAAATGAATCAACGGTGATGCAGTCTATAACGTTTCGGGGAAGCCCATTCCACAAGTTGACAACTCGATTGAAGAAGAAATTCTTAGATTCGTGCGAGTTAAAAGATTTACCAATAATTTTGCAACCGTTTCCCCGCGTGTAATTAGATTGGTCGATAGTGAAGTACTTACTACAGTTCATATTGTCGATGCCTTTGATGATTTTGAACACTTGAATTAAGTCGCCTCTTAATCTGCGCTGGGTTAAAGGAAATAGATTTAATTCTCTAAGACGCTCTTCGTATGGTTTGTTCTTTAGGCTAGGTATCATTTTGGTAACCCTACGTTGAACTCGTTCTAGCTTGTTTATATCTTTTTGGTAATAAGGGCACCAGGATTGAACGCAGTATTCCAGAAGAGGGCGGACTAAGGAATTGTAAAGGGTTAGGATAACTTCTTTGGATTTATGCTCAAATGACCTGCCTATAAAGCCAATTATTTTGTTTGCCTTCTTAACAACTTCTGAACATTGTTGACTCGGTTTTAGGTTACTCGATATTGTTACTCCCAGATCGGTTTCTCTGTTTACATTCTTAAGCTGAGTGCCATTCATCGAATAGTTTGCTTTCCTCATTTAGGTATCCGATATGTAGTACTTTACATTTATCCGCATTGAAACTCATTTGCCAAATTTGGGCCCAACATGACAATTTATCTAGATTGTGTTGCATATCGTCAACTTGTTCTTTTGAGAGTACGCTATTTGCAATTTTTGTATCGTCAGCAAATTTTGAGATTGTACAGGTGAGACCCTCATCTATGTCGTTGATGTAAATTAGAAAGAGAATTGGTCCGAGTACCGATCCCTGGGGTACCCCGCTACTTACATTGGTCCATTTTGATGCCTTACCGTTTATGACTACTCTTTGCTTTCTGTCGCTGAGCCAATTTTCTATCCATTTCAACACACCGTCTTGTATTCCAGGCGCTTTTAGTTTTAGCAGTAAACGTTTGTGGGGAACTTTGTCAAAGGCCTTTTGAAAATCAAGGTATATAATATCTACAGCTTTACTCTCATCGTAGAGGTTGAGGATATCGTGGAAGAAGTCTAAGAGGTTTGTTAAACAGGAACGTTTTTTACGAAAGCCGTGTTGAGTATCTTTAAGTATGTTATTTTCCTCTAAGTGATTTACGAGTCTGTCTCGTATGACCGTTTCTAGCATTTTACATACAACTGAGGTTAAGCTAATTGGACGATAGTTACTGGATAGGGATTTGCTGCCTTTTTTGAATATCGGTGTTACGTTGGCTAGCTTCCACTGATCGGGCATAGTTCCAGATTGCAAGGATTTATTGAATAGTAGTGTCAGTGGTTTAGAGAGCTCATCCTTAGCTTCCTTTAGAACTCTAGGCGAGATTGTATCAGGTCCAGCCGTTTTATTTACCTTGAGTTTATCTAAACAATTCAATACTTCTCTCTCTGTAACGGTGATATTGCTTAAAACATCTGAATTATCAATCTGAATCGGCGATGGTGTAGGGATATCACTGAGGTCTTCTGTTGTAAAAACTGATGCAAAGAAGGTATTGAGGGCATTACTCATTTGTTCTTCGTCTTTGGTGTATTCTCCATTTTCATCGACTAACGGTCCAACAGTTGAAGTAACTACTTTTTTCTTTCTGATATAACTATAGAATTTTTTCGGGTTTGTTTTACTTTGATTCGCAATATGTAACTCTAAGGTCTTTTTACTTTGCTTAATTAACTTTTTGGCTTTGCGTCGTAGCTCTACAAATTTCAGCCGTTCTTCGTCATTTTGTGAGGATTTTAATCTATCATTAGCAAATTTTTTAGCAAGCAGGCAGTTAGAAATATCTTTATTCCACCATTTGGGCTTATTATTATGGCCTGGACGCCGAGTTTTCGATGGTATGCAGTCTTGCACTGCTTTTAGGTAAGTGGCTTCGAATAACTTCCAAGATGTATTTATGTCGTTATTGTGAATTAAAAAGCTCCAGTCAGTTTCTTTAAACATAGCTCTAAGTTTATGGAAGTTTGCTTTCTTGAAATTAGGGACTTTTTCGATGCTACTATTTGGTTCGTTACTAGTAAACTTTAAAGTGAAAGTTATCGTATGATGGTCGCTGTTACTGAATTCATCACCAACATTCAAATTCTCTATTAATTCTTCTTTTGTTGCAAGTACAATGTCAAGAACGTTATAACCACGGGTCGGCGTTCCAACAAATTGATAAAGCGAACTCTCTTGCAAGTTCGTATACAAGTCATGTCCGGAGTGTGCAGTAAGAGTATCGCCCCACTTGGTCACAGGTAAATTAAAGTCACCAAAAATTACGGTATCTTGTGAGTTACTTACATCTGCAATTTGTTCGTAAATTTCTCGGTCAGTTTGCACTGATTGAGCTGGAGGTCTGTATATTAATGCAAGTATTATTTTGGTACCTTTATTATTCTTTATTAGCACAAAAGATGCGTCGACGTTCACAATTTGAGGTTTTGACAAGAGGGTAGGGTTAAGACTTTCTTTGATATAAAGTAAAACGCCACCTCCATTTCGATTTATTCGGCTTTTCTCAAACATTACATAACCGGGAAGTGAATACTCTGCTAAAAAGTCTCTATCTTCTGTATTGAGCCAAGATTCTGTTATGCCAATCACATCATAATTTTCTGTAAACACTAGCTCCTCTAAATCTGAAAATTTATTGCGTATGCTACGAGCGTTTGCATAGAAAACCTTTAAATTTGTTATTTTAGAACTCACGGAACGCGCTTTAATAATATTTTTGGTTCTTGTCGGATCTACATTTATGTTCATGGCTGTCCTCGGTCCTCGCTGTCTCCGGTCCTTATCGCTGGTGGTCCTCGGTTGCCTCTTTTTTTCTTGGCGTTGGATGATTTATGTCACTGCTGCTTCTTCTCGGATGGCGTTTTTTGATCCATGGCTGCGGACTGCTTCGTGTAGGAGACGACCCATGCGTGCTGAACCCACAGGGTTTAGATGAGTGCCATCTTTGCGGAACAGAGTAGGCTGGTTGTAGAAGTTGTCCCAGAGGTTGATGAATTCAACTTCTTCCCTCAGACACAAATGTTTTAGTCGGCTATTTGTGCTGAAGGCCTTGTCGTAGAATTTGTCAGGTGCGTCGATCTTGGGGAGAATGCCTGAGATGATGATATTCCTTGACTTGTTTTTGTAGTGCTGGATCATCTTGCGATATTTCTCCATCAACTCTTCGGATCTGGTGCGCATGACGTCATTTGAACCAGCATGGATGACAAAAAGGGTATTTTCATTTGCATCCTTTGTGGTATCTTCGAAGGCTTCCACAATGTCGTCCAGTCCAGCTCCTGGGATGCAAAATCTTTTTCGTTGATTTGGGACTCTGTCGCAGAACTCTTCGACCTGTCCTCGTAGATGTGTTAGATGTGTGTTAGATGTGTGTTAGATGTGTGTTAGATGTGTGTGGAGGGGAGAGCAGTTGTCGCGCGGGAGCCATGCCGAACGGTCAGAGCCGACCTACGCTCCTCCCACCGCTCGTCTCTCTCTCAGAGCCAACTATTGCTCATAATTGCACACCGCCTCAAGTCGGTCCCCGCCACATAGTCCTTTCTTCTCTAGACCGACATAAGTCCGGCCCCGCTAGACAAGGGTTGAAGCTGGATCCTCAACTACTGATGCTTGTTTTATCCTCAAAGATGTAATAAAAAATTATACTAACTGCAAGAAGTCAGCACTAGCCACATTTATAGATCTTAGCAAGGCCTTCGATCAAGTTGATCACTTTATTTTAGCCAAAAACAATTTTTAACAGTAATCTACCGGTAGACATTATTTTTATTGTACTACATTACTTAAGAAATCAAATGTAAAAATGGCAGACATCATGCAGTGATTACAGTTACATTGAGAAGGGTGTTAGACAGGGGGGAGTTCTCTCGCCTTTTTTGTTCATTTTTTATATAAATTATATTTTTAATGAAGTAGTTAAAACTAAAATTGGTTGCACAATGGGAGATATGAGATGTAATATCCTGGGCTACGCTGATGATCTAGTTCTGCTGGCTGGGTCAGTTGCAGTTATGGATATTTTATAGCAAACTTTGTACTAGCATAGATGACCACCAACTTACGATAAATAGAGATAAATAATTTATTTTTATTTTTAGCACAAAAATGTATGAGCCTGCTCAAAGCATCGAGCTGAACGGTGACACACTGGAGGTAGTGAAGCATTTTAAATATCTTGGTCATAAATTGCTTCATAACTTTAGAGATACAGAGGACATCACTTTTAGACTAAATACTTTTTATTCGGCTTTTAACAGCATTCTTAGAGATTTTCTATCTATCTATCTATCTATTGCCTGACGCTGTGATCCTCGAATGGGTGGCCACGAACGAACCGCCCCCATGCACCTGTCCCCAGTCAGTTGATGCCCCTTCCCCCAACCAGCACCGCCTTCGTTCATATACTTCCTCACTGCATCCTTCCACCTCTCTTTCGGTCTACCTCTCCCTCTCTGTCCCTCCACCTCGCTCTCGTACACCCTCTTAGTCATTCTCTCACTTTCCATACGTTCCATATGGCCGAACTATCTCAAGTTGTTCCTTTTCACACTTTCCAGCACATCTACCTCCACACCACACCTCCTTCTTATTTCCTCATTAGTCTGTCTATCCCTCCACATGTAACTCCGCAGCCTGACCGTTCAGCTTCACCTCACACTCTGTGACTTCACCCGTTTCGAAGACCATAACCTTGCTCTTCCCCGCATTTTCCTTCAAATTCCGTTTTTCGCACTCTGTTCCAAACTCATTTACCAGACCCTGCAACTCCCATTCATTGTCACTCATCAGAACTGTATCATCCGCAAACAGCAGTATAGGTAGCTTCCACTCAATTCCCGCCCTTTTCAGCGATACACCAACATCCACATTCTCTTGATAGTATTTCTTTCATGACTCCATCCATAAATACAGTAAACAACCAGAGAATTTAAATTTGTAAATAAAGATGCTCTTGTATTTATTTTTAACTCTTATTGCTTACCAGACTACGGCCTTCCACTATGGAATCATGGCATGTCTTTCAATTTTTTTTTTTTTATTTTAAAATTGCTCTTCGTAATTCTTTGAAACGCATTTGTGACGTAAAGTTCCGAGCATATGAAACAGAGACACCGCCTCAGGCCTTCTACTCAGTCATTGTGTCCTTTCTAGCTGGAGAGTTATGATAGGGGAGAACGGGAGTGGAAGTAGGCGATGGTGGGAGGGTGATGGTTTGCGGGGTGGGGGTAGAAGTGTTAGCGAGGTAGGAAAGAAGGGTGTGCTTGTGTGGCTGTTAAAGTAAAGGTGGGAGCAGAGAGGAAATGGAATCCATTGATCTGTGGCAAATAAATTATTAATTACGTAATGTTCTTTGACAAATGGTAATTATATAAGCCTGATTTATGTTTTGCTAATATGTGGCAACAATTATAAAAGCGGCATACAATTGTGTTGATAGTCATATTGCCGTGATTTATAACTATAGTTTGTTTATTTTTAGTTGATGGTAAAAGGTCATATCCTCATCTTTATTACTCAACTATTACGAAGATTATATAGCAAATTATGTTGTTTATTATGAGGACTTGGCAGTAATATGACATATTTTCATATTTTTCCATTACGTATCGATAAATCAGTTGCTACGGGATTCGATTTACCGCCAGGTGACATAACCGACCATATGATAAATTACACCCAGTTAATTGCAAAATATGTTTGTTTTAATGCCACAACATTATCGGGCTTAATTTAAACCTCTAGTGATGTGTATTTCGGTATGGTTGTATTTTGCTTGATCTCTGAGTATGATATAATATAACCATCCATAAGTATATGTAATTTGTCATATTATATAATATATGTAATTTGTCATATTATATATTAAAGTTCACACAGTAGAGGCAGAAATGGTAATTTCGCAATAGGAACCTTCAACAATTCCAATAACTGCTAGTAGTTCTAATTAACTGCGGATATATTTGCAAACTTAGAATATCTGATATGCTCTGACATAGCTGTATGCAAAGTGAACATATTACCTGAGAAACGGGTTTGTTCCTTGGAAAACTTAGTCTTAAGGAGCTATTACACTGGCCTATTTTCCGTCGTCCTTCATCATATCTACGATTTGCGTGGTCCTTCATCTCAACTGAATTCCGAACTAATGATATAAATCCTGAATATACAGTATATACTATGAACTGGAAAGTGGCTAGATGGTCTTGTAATCATCCCCTTTAGCACAATGACGTAATTTCGATCATATTCCGGTTACCATTAGATGATTTTCCTTGGTTTATAGTCTACCTCTAGGACTCAAAGGGGTAAGTACTGTCTCAAAAAAGTCTCTGAATAACACATAGTAATTCTGAATATAATATTGTAATTTTAGCCAGAATCAAGGGTAAAAAGGCGTCATCGTACTGAAGGGGACACACCGCTATTGATTGTATTTATCTTCAATAATCGTTTTTTTTTTTTTTTTTTTTTTTTTGCGGGAGACACTGGCTGTAGTATTAACCACTTCTTTGCTGGCGACGACAATATAATATATTCTAGCTATATTTAGACGATTGTGTGCAGTTTACGAAGGATTTGTGGTAGTAAAAGGGTTAAGTGAGATAGTTCAAAGCCTGTTAATCGATGGAGGCCCTATTTAAGCTAAATAATTTTGTCTAATGGTACCGGTAGCCAAAATAAAGTTACCAGGACGGTACCGGTACTCAACAGGTTACTAATCGGGGATCGAGTCTCCCGTGGCAGCGATATTTTGTTATTGATTTATTTTGGTTTGTTTTAGTTTTTACTTAGCATTATATTATAAGAAGTGAAATAACATAATTTGCAGATAATGTGTTAATTTCATATATAATTCGTGGTGAGTGTCTGCCTGACCTTTGCTGAGTAAGGATCTGTCCCTAGTGACTCCCAGTGAATTATCTTTGCCCATAGTGTGGTGATAGTGTTAACGCTTTCTTAAAATGGCTGGTGTTGACGAGATTGCTACCTCCTCTCATATTCTCCAGCTTTGTCTTGCTTTGCAAGAAAGGCTGGATAATGTGGAGAGAGAGGTGCAGTCTCTCAAAGACGAGAATTTAGCCTTAAAGCTAACTTTGGCTGACAAGAAAAGTGAAGATAATGCAACTGCTGTTAGGGATCGTTATGCTCCCTGGACAGTTGTTCCAACAAGTGCAACAACCTTCAAATTTCTACGGCAGCCAGTTGCCCTCAGCAACAAGTTCATCACCTTAGATGACGAATGTGATGGTGAGGCTGCGAGTGCTTCCTTCGGCGAGGAAACCAGGAGAAAGGTAAGTAAGTTGCCTCCAAACACAGGGAATGCTGTGACTGCTGCCCCCCCAGGAGTACCTTCAACTGCTGCCCCAGGAGTTCCTGCCACTGCCGCAGCTGCTACCAAGTCATAGGCAGGTTGCCGCGAGGGCGGCAACCTGCGAAGGAATTAAATGCTAATCTGTCAAGAACCGCGAATTTGGATAAAGCTCCACCAACACGACCCAAATTCAAAACCGCCAGGGATAACGACCGAGGACCGATGTCAGCCATGAATGTAAATGTAGATCCGACCAGAACAAAAAATTTGATTAAAGAATGTTCTGGGAGTTCTAAAACCACAACTTTAAAGGTTTTCTATGCAAACGCTCGTAGCATACGCAATAAATTTTCAGTTTTAGGGGAACTAGTGTTTACTGAAAATTATGATGTGATTGGTATAACAGAATCTTGGCTCAATACAGTAGATAGAGACTTCTTAGCAGAGTATTCACTTCCCGGTTATGTAATGCTTGAGAAAAGCCGAATAAATAAAAATGGAGGTGGCGTTTTATTTTATATCAAAGAAAGTCTTAACCCGACCCTCTTGTCAAAACCTCAAATTGTGAACGTCGACACATCTTTTGTGCAAATAAAGAATAATAAAGGTACAAAAACAATACTTGCATTAATATACAGACCTCCAGCTCAATCAGTGCAAACTGACCGAGAAATTTATGAACAAATTGCAGATGTAAGTAACTCACAAGATACCGTATTTTTTGGCGACTTTAATTTACCTGTGACCAAGTGGGGCGATACTCTTACTTCACACTCCGGACATGACTTGTATACGAACTTGCAAGAGAGTTCGCTTTATCAATTTGTTCGAACACCGACCCGTGGTAATAACGTTCTTGACATTGTACTTGCAACAAAAGAAGAATTAATAGAGAATTTGAATGTTGGTGATGAATTCAGTAACAGCGACCATCGTACGATAACTTTCACTTTAAACTTTACTAGTAACGAACCAAATAGTAGCATCGAAAAAGTCCCTAATTTCAAGAAAGCAAACTTTCATAAACTTAGAGCTATGTTTAAAGAAACTGACTGGAGCTTTTTAATTAACAATAACGACATAAATACATCTTGGAAGTTATTCGAAACCACTTACCTAAAAGCAGTGCAAGACTGCATACCATCGAAAATACAGCGTTCAGGCCATAATAATAAGCCCAAATGGTGGAATAAAGATATTTCAAACTGCCTGCTTGCTAAAAAATGTGCTAATGATAGATTAAAATCCTCACAAAATGACGAAGAACGGGTGAAATTTGTAGAGCTACGACGCAAAGCCAAAAAGTTAATTAAGCAAAGTAAAAAGACCCTAGAGTTACATATTGCGAATCAAAGTAAAACAAACCCGAAATAATTCTATAGTTATATCAGAAAGAAAAAAGTAGTTACTTCAACTGTTGGACCGTTAGTCGATGAAAATGGAGAATACACCAAAGACGAAGTACAAATGAGTAATGCCCTCAATACCTTCTTTGCATCAGTTTTTACAACAGAAGACCTCAGTGATATCCCTACACCATCGCCGATTCAGATTGATAATTCAGATGTTCTAAGCAATATCACCGTTACAGAGAGAGAAGTATTGAATTGTTTAGATCAGTGGTTCCCAACCTGTGGTACGCGTACCACTAGTGGTACGCAAGGGCCTTCCAGGTGGTACGCGAGCATTTTCGGGGTGATGTGCGATTTTTAATTGTCGGCACTTGGCAACTATTATAACGGTTATAACCGAGTTATCAAAATCGTAAATTTCGTCACATCTGCCCTGAATACTCGGCTGCTCAAACTGCTCTGTGAAGATTTCGGCTCTAGCCACATCCGTCTCCTGTACCACACTGAGGTTCGCTGGCTCTCCCGCGGGAATACAACGAGACGTCTCTTTGAACTGAGGGATGAACTCCTCGTATTCTTCATGGAGAAAGAACACGATTTTCAAAAAGATCTGGAGGACGAGGAGTTTATCTTAAGGTTGGCCTACCTTTCAGACATTTTTGGGTTCCTCAACCACTTAAACCTCTCATTCCAAGAGCCCAACTGCTCTGTCTCAGACTTCATCTCGAAGCTAGGAATATTATTTTGTCCGGAAGTTGGACCTCTGGATCAAGAATGTGGAAAGTAAACGCTACGGAATGTTCAAACTCCTGGCTACCCTTGAGACCGAGCCCAATGATGAATTTTCCCAAAAAATCGTCCATCATCTCTCACTGCTCAAGACTGAGTTGATGCATTACTTCCCAGACGTGACATGTTGTGCCTACATTGCCCATCCGTTCTCCGTTGATCCAGCCGATCTGACTGTCGGGACCGGGGAACAAGAGGAGCTCATAGATATCCAGGCTGATGAGGCAGCAACGATGAAGCACAAGGAATGCTCTCCTATGAACTTCTGGGTAAGCATGGCCTCCTCGTACCCCACACTAGCTCGTCACGCTGTTCCCCAGCTACTGATTTTCCCCTCTACGTGGGAGTGTGAGCAGGGTTCTCAGCCATGATGACCATTAAATCAAAGAGCCGGAACCGTCTTGCTGCGCCCGGGCATGATTTCCGATGTGCTGTGAGCAAAGTTATGCCCCGCATCGATCAGCTGGTGGAGACGAAACAGATACAGCCCTCGCATTAAATTGTGTACTTTGTTTTTAGTTAATTTGTGTGTTCTACTTGTGAATAAATTGATATCTTATCAAAGTAAGTTTTTCTTGAACCAGGTGGTACGAGGTGACTGTATGGGACCTCCAGGTGGTACTCAATCAGAAAAAGGTTGGGAACCACTGGTTTAGATAAACTCAAGGTAAATAAAACGCCTGGACCTGATACAATCTCGCCTAGAGTTCTAAAGGAAGCTAAGGATGAGCTCTCCAAACCACTGACATTACTATTCAATAAATCCTTGCAGTCTGGAACTATGCCTGATCAGTGGAAGATAGCCAACGTAACACCGATATTCAAAAAAGGCAGCAAATCCCTACCCAGTAACTATCGTCCAATTAGCTTAACCTCAGTTGTATGTAAAATGCTAGAAACGGTCATACGAGACAGACTCGTAAATCACTTAGAGGAAAATAACATACTTAAAGATACTCAACACGGCTTTCGTAAAAAACGTTCCTGTTTAACAAACCTCTTAGACTTCTTCCCCGATATCCTCAACCTCTACGATGAGAGTAAAGCTGTAGATATTATATACCTTGATTTTCAAAAGGCCTTTGACAAAGTTCCCCACAAACGTTTACTGCTAAAACTAAAAGCGCCTGGAATACAAGACGGTGTGTTGAAATGGATAGAAAATTGGCTCAGCAACAGAAAGCAAAGAGTAGTCATAAACGGTAAGGCATCTAAATGGACCAATGTAAGTAGCGGGGTACCCCAGGGATCGGTACTAGGACCAATTCTCTTTCTAATTTACATTACTGTTCACCTCTGTGGGGTGGAAGTGGAGTGGTTGCATTGAGGCAGTTGGACAAAATTCAAAATAAAGCTATTAGATTAATCAATAACCCTGCAATCACACAGGACCTTCCTACATTATCCATACGAAGAAACGTTGCATCCTTGCATTATTCTACAGATATTTTCACAGCAATTGTTCCGAGGAACTTGCTTCAATTGTGCCGCCTCTCCACATCTTTCCCCGTAGAACTAGGGCAGCTGAGAGCGCCCATGAATTTACACTTTCTCCTCCACAATGCAGAACTTCTGCTTAACAGAATTCATTTATCCCCAGAGCTACTACTCTTTGGAATTCACTTCCCTCGAATTGCTTTACACAAACTTACAATCTACAAATGTTTAAATCCAGTTGTTACAAACATTTTATGAATGGAGGATGCCTTTAGGCACATGGACCTTTTTGTGTTATCTGTGTTTTTCCTTCCTCCGTTTATTGTCTCTTTTAAAAAAAAAAAAAAAAAAAAAAAAATCAACGACATACTGTAGATGAGGGTCTCACCTGTATAATCTCAAAATTTGCTGACGATACAAAAATTGCAAATAGCGTACTCTCAAAAGATCAAGTTGACGATATGCAACACAATCTAGATAAATTGTCACATTGGGCCCAAATTCGGCAAATGAGTTTCAATGCGGATAAATGTAAAGTACTACATATCGGATACCTAAATGAGAAAGCAAACTATTCGATGAATGGCACTCAGCTTAAGAATGTAAACAGAGAAACCGATCTGGGAGTAACAATATCGAGTAACCTAAAACCGAGTCAACAATGTTCAGAAGTTGTTAAGAAGGCAAACAAAATAATTAGCTTTATAGGCAGGTCATTTGAGCATAAATCCAAAGACGTTATCCTAACCCTTTACAATTCCTTAGTCCGCCCTCTTCTGGAATACTGCGTTCAATGCTGGTGCCCTTATTACCAAAAAGACATAAACAAGCTAGAACAAGTTCAACGTAGAGTTACCAAAATGATACCTAGCCTAAAGAACAAACCATACGAAGAGCGTCTTAGAGAATTAAATCTATTTCCTTTAACCCAGCGCAGATTAAGAGGTGACTTAATTCAAGTGTTCAAAATCATCAAAGGCATCGACAATATGAACTGTAGTAAGTACTTCACTATCGACCAATCTAATTACACACGGGGAAACGGTTGCAAAATTATTGGTAAATCTTTTAACTCACACGAATCTAAGAATTTCTTCTTCAATCGAGTTGTCAACTTGTGGAATGGGCTTCCCCGAGACGTTATAGACTGCAGCACCGTTGATTCATTTAAATCCGCCTAGACAAATATCTCGCATCAAACCCGCGACTGACTGCGTTTGTAAATGAATAACTTTATTTTATCCTCCCCTCAGTTACTAACCCATATGTCCCCTACTAACTTCCTAGTCCTGCCACGGACATTAGTTCCAGGGCAGTAGTTCCCTTTCCAATGTTCCCTTACCCACTCTAAACCACTGTTTGGACACTTGATCCTCAGTGTTTTGGAGGACAAGCAGCCTAGAAGGGTCACTAGAACTGTTGTTGCTTGATTTCCGGTCAGACACTTAGCTAGGTCCACCTGTACTGATATTAGGAAGCTTGTCTGTCTGCCTGGTGCCGGGGTTGGGAAGGTGTTAGAGGAAATTGATTACATCATGAAAGATATTGGAGATAGCCCCATTATCTGTCTCAGTACAGGGAGCAATGATGTTGGTAAAGGTAGGACGGAAGTAAGGCTTCGGCAGTACAGGGAGGTGTTAGATAAAGTTAGGAGGAAGGGAGGCATACCTGTAGTACACAGTATCTTGCCACGGAGAGGGGTCAGCAAGGAATGGTCATCTAGGGCAATTGGTATCAATTGTCGGCTGGAAAAATACTGCAATGCAAATGCAATACCATTCCTTGATAACTGGACCCGTTTCTATGGTAAAAATTAGTTGTACGCACAGGACGGGGTTCATCTTTCTCGGCTAGGAGTGGCAAATTTTGCTAGGTCAATAGATAGGATTGTCGCGGGGTTTCGCTGAAAATAAAGCCTGAGAATATGAGTAAGAATAATTGTCTAGATAGGGTAAATTGCCGTACTGGTACATCAGATAGGAATAGAAAATTTCAGTCACAGGATTTTAATTGCACTGCTAGTAGAAATATTGAAGGTGTAACAGACGATGGGAATTCAGTTAGAAATAAAGGTAAATCCGATACCAGTAAAATAAATTAATTGCGATTATATTACAAACTGTAGGAGTTTATGTAACAAAATGGATGAACTTAGAGCACTTGTAAGCAACGAAAATATAGACATTATAGCACTGACTGAAACATGGATTAATACAGAATCAAGACCATTTTTAGCAGAATTCCATATACCAGGATATAGTTTGTTTAAACGCGACCGAACAAGTAGGAGGGGCGGCGGAATAGCAGTGTTTGTCAGGAGTTCTTTAAAAAGCTGTATTAAATCAGGTATTAGACTAAATACTGATAACGAAAGTGTTTGGGTAGAGGTTAGCGAAGGTAGTGAGACCATAATTATTGGAGTTATTTATAGACCACCAAATATGAGTAGAAACGAAGGTACAGCTTTATGGCAGGAAGTGAAAATAGCATCAAGGTTTAGCAATGTGTGTATTATGGGGGATTTTAATTTTCCGAATATTGATTGGCAGCATAAAATCGGCGATTCAGATTCAAAAGAGATTATTGAGGCGGTACAGGAGTGTTTTTTATTTCAATTCATAGACTCGCCTACTTGAGGTAATAATATCCTCGATATAGTTCTCAGTAATAATGAACAAATGATAAATAATGTAGAGATAGGAGACCAATTAGGAAATAGTGATCATAAATAAATTTATTTTAACATACAATGGACAGGAAAGGCTAAAGAGAATACGACACTTATCCCAGATTTCATAAAAGCCAATTATGGTGGATTAAGAAGAGCCTTAAGAGTCGATCCTATGGTTAAACTATTAAGTGGACCCAGGTGCACCAATGAACATACTCTCTCTCAGATACCTGTCTTAACTCAGGATAATTTGACAGCTACATATAATCATTTTATTTCTTCACTCCACAATGCGCAAAATAAATGTATCCCCAAAAGAAAATTTAGATCAACACAGAACCAACCCAAATGGATGAATAATAGACTATTAGACCTTCTAGGAAAAAAAGAGAGGAATATATAGAAAAATTAAGAAAGGCGAAATTCACCTACTTGCTTACTATATGAATCAATCAAGAGAGGTTAAAAAAGGTATAAGGAGAGACAAAAGAAATTATGAAATCAGGATAGCCAATGACTCAAAAAATAACCCTAAGGCTTTTTACCAGCTATATAAATCTAAAGTTAGAGATAAAATAAGCCCCCTTAAAACTTCGATAGGAGAAATGACAGAAAATGATTTAGAAATGTGCAGTACATTAAATAGTCAGTTTCTATCCATTTTCACTAATGAAAATTTGGCACAGATTCCAGAAGTCCGTAAGGTATATAGCGATAGTATAGAAAATAGGTTAAGTACGGTTACTATAAGTAGAAATGATGTGCTTAAGGAAATTGACAGACTGAAACCTCAGAAATCGCCTGGTCCCGATAAGGTATATGCTAGAGTATTAAAAGAATGCAGAGATGAGTTAAGTTACCCATGAACATTTCTTTTTAACAATTCATTAAAACAGGTATAGTTCCAGAAGCTTGGAAGCTTGCAAATGTAGTTCCGATTTTCAAAAAAGGTGATAAATTAATAGCATCCAATTACCGTCCCATTAGTCTCACTTCAATCATAGGAGAGCTACTAGAGTCAATTATTGCTAGGAAAATGAGAAACCACTTAGAAACATTTAACTTAATCAATTCTTCTCAGCATGGATTCACTCAGGGACGTTCTTGCCTTACTAATTTGCTTAGTTTTTTCTCAGAGGTGTATGAAGCAGTAGATAATGACAAGTCATATGATATTATATATTTAGATTTCAGTAAAGCTTTCGACAGAGTCCCTCATGAGAGATTGATGAGAAAGGTTGAGGCACATGGAATAGGTGGGGCGTTGTTAGGATGGATTAGGTCATGGCTAATTGGTAGGAAGCAGAGAGTCAGCATAAATGGTACTAAGTCAGAATGGGGATCAGTCAAGAGTGCTGTCCCCCAGGGATCTGTATTAGGTCCTCTGTTGTTTATTATATACATAAATGACCTTGATTTAGGTATAACTAGTAGGATAAGTAAATTTGCACACGGTTAGTTTGCCGCGCGTCCTAGGGATTTGGTGGCAGCACTTTTGTACTGTACAACAATCAAAGCACCTCAGTGGCTTGTCCTTATACAGTCTGTGCGCCTGCCAGCTAGCTTGCTGCAGTGTTTCCAAAGTTAAGGGAATATCCGCAAAACGAGGGAGCAATAGATTAAAGAGGGAACATATTTAAGAGTTAATTAATGTTGGTAAAAACACTTGTAAATTATTTAGTATAAATTAGATATATATGTAAGCAAGATGAAAACATTAAGTATACATATACACTATAAAACATAGGCTACTCATATATGATGCAAGCTGTATATCTTCAAGCAACACAACAAGAATTAAATTGTCATTTTGAATATATATTAGTATGTTACATGTTATGTAGATGTTAATTTGTCAAGTAGCACTAAAACTGGACATTAATACTTATGACATCTAGGGATATTTTGTCCCACCATTGACGTTGGCAACTCTCGAATCTCACATCAACAATGGCGGGTGTTGGAGGAGTTTTGCTTGTGTACCTCCTCATAATGACGACAATTACACGATGACTGGCCTTTACAATAGACATAAGTAGAGGCTACTTATGTCTATTTAACTATGTCATGTCTGCAGAGTCTCTGGATAATTTTTAATTGATTATTAATAGCGTTATTAGTACAAGGTAGGGATTATTACGAATTAATGAGGACCAAGGACAAGCATAGTCAATATAATGTGTTTGTGGGGACCCTCCCCTCCCATTGTCCTTTGCGATCGTGCTGCCATCTCTCGAACGCGCGGATCCTCTCTAGGTCATATGTACTCTATGCTTCCATCCCTCCCCTTCTTCCCCATCGTAACTCTTCAACCAGAAAGGATACATCGCAGATTCTCCGTGGCTGATGTAGCATATCTGTTTCATGGGCGCGGAACTGTACATTGTACAAATGGTCAAATTATTGTATTTGTACGATAATTATCTTACGACTGGCAATGCTGAGACAAACTAATTTCAAGTACAAGTTGTTGATGCAAACAAATAATGTTAATGTGCTGAATAAGTTAGCAAATTTGTTGAGAATTGTGTTTGGTATTTTTAGATAACATGAGTATAATTCCTTTATATTGTATATTGAGGAGCTGTGCTCCATACTTCTTTTGTAAAAGTCTGAGCCAAATATATATATATATTCTATTCTATTATATTCTTCACACACACACAAATATGTATGACATATATTAATATTACACATTACCAAGCGTATTGGGCACTCGAATATCTTAGTAACATAACTTCACAACTAATAACAATTTATAATATAGACTTATGAAGGTTTTTGTCTTGATTTTGTATTGTTTAAACCAAGTAAATCAGAAAATAGATACATCGACTAATATGCCTCTAATACAGTTCTACTTTGAAATATGAATTGGTATGCTATTAGTTTCTGTATAATACAGTAAATAGGATTGTTAATCTCTCTTCAGCCAATTTCGGAAATTTCTTGGACTCCTTTCTTTCTTTACTCCTTTAGGAAGCCATTCCTTTCAAAAAAATAACATATAAAACATGATTTTGCCACAACAATTATAGCAAATAGTTGATACTTCCTGCAGTGAAAACCTATGCACTTTAGCTCTGTCAATACGATTATTACCTTCTTTATTCAATTCCGGCAATCAATAAATGTCCCTGTTACAACGAGTCCATAACTAGTTGCGTCCCTCTAACATGACAGGTACCCAAAACCATTAATGTTCCCAATGTAAATATTTACGAATACATGATTATCTTTCATTATTACCTTGACTTTGTAGCAAATAAATGCTCCAATACCGGTCCAGTATATATGTTCAGCTTAATCTGTTCTTAGGCATCATCTATTCTTTCTTTAAATCCATTCCTTTAATCTTGGCCTTTATTCCAACTATTTCAACAATTATTTAAGTTCACCTGACCGTTGGATTAACTATATACTGTAAAAATGTACTAAGTTTCATATTATAGAGGCAAACCACTACTACTGGTAACGTTATGTTAAATAATTATGGTTTTCGATAGTGATATTGTGTTGCATTTCACGGTCTTTTCTGCGAATTTGTTTTACAGTTCAGTTCATTACTATAAACAACTTACTTGCCCCTGTGCCAGTCCTTCACCCCTGACCTTCCTTCACCTCTGACCAATCCCACCATTCCAGCTAGAGCTTCACCACAAATTGTTTCATTAATGTCTAAGCCCTTGAATCGTGAAACATTGAGATTGATATGAAAGATTTTTCCAGAAGTGCATTTAGTTCTACATGAAGTACACTTTTCGGAAGTTCCAAGTAGCTCTTCAATAGTGCAGATTAGGAAAAAAGAAAACACACGATCTTACTCCAACCAGTGTTCTACACTTTCAAATGTATGTTTTTCATCTGAAAGTCTCAACATGGGACTGCACTGTTTCTGAGTCACTAACTCTTCCGTGTAACCCCGTGTATAAAGTCCTCTCCCTCTGGCATGAGGAAGGCTCCAAGAGATTCGTGATTGTGTTTGGATAAGAACCCTACGGTTCAAGGAAAAACAAAAACAAAACAAAAACAGCATTTGTACAGTTTTCCGCACATATTCTATTCTGTTGGGTTGAGATTTGGAAGCGCTGCCCCCACTTCCCCAACCCCCCTCCCTCGCTCCACCTCCTTCCCTTCCACTATTGGTAGGAGGTGGAATGAGGGAGGGGGTTTGGAGAGGCGGGTGAGGCGCTGCCAAGTTACAATTTGTTGGGATGGGTGAGAAATGGAATATGTGAGGCAAACTGTACATCACATTAGTGCGTCTTCACCCTAGATTTCACAAACATGTCAAGGAAAGGAGATATTGAAGAGGGTGAGAGGCCTACAGGCTAAGTAGTACGGTCGCCAGAAGGCTTATCGTGCACCCCCCGGAAATCAACTTTTAATTGGCATTTTTATATACAAAATTATCCATAGAAAACGAATTTGCTTGTTAACACTTCGAAAAAATGTCCCACGTACCGTTTATCGGCTCACAAAGTACCGTGAGTGGGACGGTCGGGAGCGTCATATAGTGGATGCACTGTGATACTAACACGGTCAAATAACATATCAATTCGGGGGTTTTTGAGGTCGCTGAGTCCGAAAATGGAATTATTTTTATCATTTAATGGTTTATTTACTTAACAGAGGTTTTATCACGGAAAAATAATGTCGTTATTGAAATTAATGAGTCTGTTTTCTTGAACATAACTTTTCATTTTCGTAATTTTTTTCAGTTTGCATTTGGGGGATAATAGATTTTTGTTTTACATCTGAATGTTTTATTAGCATGCTAATTTAATTTTTATTTATTTCAGATTGAAATGAGTTAAGCACAGCATCATGCCAAAACGAAGGCGTAACCAAAGCAATAATCCAGTGATTCCTGAATCAACACAACAATTATGTATTCTTCACACCCAAGCAATTTCAGACCATGGTAGCTTTACATCCCTGAGTAGCATAAAAGGAAGTGCTAATGAGAGACTGGAACAACTTCATAAAATCCGTGAACGACGTCTACTCAAATCACATGACTCTCGATATCGTATGCAGTCTGTTTGTGATCAAATACCCCAGAATCTTCCAACTGACTGTAATGTTGGGTATCACCGTCAGTGCTATCAGCGCTTCACAGCAAACCTCCATCGTCTGGAAGATGAAACAGCAGAAGCATCAACATCAGAACGACACCACTCTCCTCGTAAGTCATGTGCAGCGAGTGGGCCCCTCTTTCCACCGGAGTGCATTTTCTGCGAAAAAGTTGAAATCAAAGTACATAAAAAAACTGAGAGACCAGAAAAGTTCCCATCATTAAAAAACAAACCAAATGCATGGCAGCAAATCGCACCGAGGGCTGAGAAAATTGGCCTTGATGGACTATATCGGAGAGTTAAAGACAGAGATCTCTTTGCTGGTGAGGCAAAACATAATCCATCATGCTTAAAATCTTTTCGTACAGCCTTTGCCAATTACGAACGTGGTATTCTTAGAACAGTAGCCTCCCAGGAATCTGAACACAATCATTTGTCAGATGCCCACAAGCAAGCTTTTACCTGTGTATTAAGTCACATTCAAACCCATGTGGTCCTGCAGAATGAGGTGCTACAACTCTCTGCCCTGCGTTTGATCTATGTTGAAAAGCTGGGACAAAATGGATATGAAAATCCGAATTACCGATCAGAGAAGCTGTTAAAACATCTACAAAATGACCCAATAAATGACCATATATCATTCACCAAGATTAACAGAGACATGGATGGTGCGAATCATTCTGGCTTGTATACAGCTCAAAGATCACCATTTCTGATGCTCTGGCACAAGCTTACCTCAATAGGACAGATAAGTACGAAGATGTAGCACTCCTTCTTCGAGGACATATTCTACGCATTTTCAGAGAGTCCAAAGCTCTGCCATGGCCACCTGTAGCAAACGACATGGACCTCAATGCAGAAAAACTTCTACCTCCAGACCTCGTTAGGTTTCTCAGCATTCTAATGACTGCCCAACAAGGCGGGGAATTAAGCGAAAAAAATAAACGTCTCGTATTCCCCATCGGGCAAGACCTGTGTCGAGTGATCTCAGAGGGTAAATGGAAGCTGCTTAAACACATACTTCTCTGCGAGACTGTCAGGCACTTGTTCAGAAGCAAGAAGCTCACAACTATACTGCATAGGCTTGGTCATTCAGAGAGCTATGACTTTGGATTAGAGATTGAAACTGCCTTAGCAAAGGCTCTGGATGAAGCCTCTACCCATCTCACACCACAAATTGTTACAGGGGATGCTAATTTGGTCTTTCACAGTGAGTGGGACAACTTGAATAAAACCACAACAAGTGTTCATGGAAATAACATTGTTAACAGTGCGGGTGGAATTATGGTACAAGAAATAAAACCTGAATTTGACAACCCTAACTATCGAATACTGCCTCTCATTGAAAAATCAAAGCAGCGTTCCCTAGTGGTAAGCATCCCAGAAACTCTACCACCCCTGCACTTTACTCGTGTAGGCCCAAAATTTCCAGAGGATGCATCATTCATGCCTCCAGCTGAAAACGACACCATCTACGCTGCTCAAATGCAAAACTACTATGTATGGCTATTCACCAGGTATATTGGAAGTGGTGGCATACAGCCCGTGCCTGGATTGGGGGGCTTCACCTCAGCAACTGGAACTCCCGCTCGTCTCCTCCCGCCCTCACTAGACTTACATCTTATATATTATAATGAAACAATCAACTATCGAGAATAAAATATACTAAGATGCGTTGGTTAAGAATAAGGGCAGCTTCAAGCTGTGAAACAACATAAGAATATCCCAGACATTAGTTACATTGTCGTAGGATATATACTAAGGAAAAGCCGGCCGGCCGGCTGCCGCCAGCCGGTTTCTAAACAGCTGGGCAGCCGACGCGCGCGCATGCCCGCATGTGGCTACTATGCAGGAGCGTCACAGTTGATGGATGGGAGTGAAGTAATCTACTGTTGATTTTCTTGGAGGAGGAGTTCCAGTTGCTGAGGTGAAGCCCCCCAATCCAGGCACGGGCTGTATGTCACCACTTCCAATATACCTGGTGAATAGCCATACATAGTAGTTTTGCATTTGAGCAGCGTAGACGGTGTCGTTTTCAGCTGGAGGCATGAATGATGCATCCTCTGGAAATTTTGGGCCTACACGAGTAAAGTGCAGGGGTGGTAGAGTTTCTGGGATGCTTACCACTAGGGAACGCTGCTTTGATTTTTCAATGAGAGGCAGTATTCGATAGTTAGGGTTGTCAAATTCAGGTTTTATTTCTTGTACCATAATTCCACCCGCACTGTTAACAATGTTATTTCCATGAACACTTGTTGTGGTTTTATTCAAGTTGTCCCACTCACTGTGAAAGACCAAATTAGCATCCCCTGTAACAATTTGTGGTGTGAGATGGGTAGAGGCTTCATCCAGAGCCTTTGCTAAGGCAGTTTCAATCTCTAATCCAAAGTCATAGCTCTCTGAATGACCAAGCCTATGCAGTATAGTTGTGAGCTTCTTGCTTCTGAACAAGTGCCTGACAGTCTCGCAGAGAAGTATGTGTTTAAGCAGCTTCCATTTACCCTCTGAGATCACTCGACACAGGTCTTGCCCGATGGGGAATACGAGACGTTTATTTTTTTCGCTTAATTCCCCGCCTTGTTGGGCAGTCATTAGAATGCTGAGAAACCTAACGAGGTCTGGAGGTAGAAGTTTTTCTGCATTGAGGTCCATGTCGTTTGCTACAGGTGGCCATGGCAGAGCTTTGGACTCTCTGAAAATGCGTAGAATATGTCCTCGAAGAAGGAGTGCTACATCTTCGTACTTATCTGTCCTATTGAGGTAAGCTTGTGCCAGAGCATCAGAAATGGTGATCTTTGAGCTGTATACAAGCCAGAATGATTCGCACCATCCATGTCTCTGTTAATCTTGGTGAATGATATATGGTCATTTATTGGGTCATTTTGTAGATGTTTTAACAGCTTCTCTGATCGGTAATTCGGATTTTCATATCCATTTTGTCCCAGCTTTTCAACATAGATCAAACGCAGGGCAGAGAGTTGTAGCACCTCATTCTGCAGGACCACATGGGTTTGAATGTGACTTAATACACAGGTAAAAGCTTGCTTGTGGGCATCTGACAAATGATTGTGTTCAGATTCCTGGGAGGCTACTGTTCTAAGAATACCACGTTCGTAATTGGCAAAGGCTGTACGAAAAGATTTTAAGCATGATGGATGATGTTTTGCCTCACCAGCAAAGAGATCTCTGTCTTTAACTCTCCGATATAGTCCATCAAGGCCAATTTTCTCAGCCCTCGGTGCGATTTGCTGCCATGCATTTGGTTTGTTTTTTAATGATGGGAACTTTTCTGGTCTCTCAGTTTTTTGATGTACTTTGATTTCAACTTTTTCGCAGAAAATGCACTCCGGTGGAAAGAGGGGCCCACTCGCTGCACATGACTTACGAGGAGAGTGGTGTCGTTCTGATGTTGATGCTTCTGCTGTTTCATCTTCCAGACGATGGAGGTTTGCTGTGAAGCGCTGATAGCACTGACGGTGATACCCAACATTACAGTCAGTTGGAAGATTCTGGGGTATTTGATCACAAACAGACTGCATACGATATCGAGAGTCATGTGATTTGAGTAGACGTCGTTCACGGATTTTATGAAGTTGTTCCAGTCTCTCATTAGCACTTCCTTTTATGCTACTCAGGGATGTAAAGCTACCATGGTCTGAAATTGCTTGGGTGTGAAGAATACATAATTGTTGTGTTGATTCAGGAATCACTGGATTATTGCTTTGGTTACGCTTTCGTTTTGGCATGATGCTGTGCTTAACTCATTTCAATCTGAAATAAATAAAAATTAAATTAGCATGCTAATAAAACATTCAGATGTAAAACAAAAATCTATTATCCCCCAAATGCAAACTGAAAAAAATTACGAAAATGAAAAGTTATGTTCAAGAAAACAGACTCATTAATTTCAATAACGACATTATTTTTCCGTGATAAAACCTCTGTTAAGTAAATAAACCATTAAATGATAAAAATAATTCCATTTTCGGACTCAGCGACCTCAAAAACCCCCGAATTGATATGTTATTTGACCGTGTTAGTATCACAGTGCATCCACTATATGACGCTCCCGACCGTCCCACTCACGGTACTTTGTGAGCCGATAAACGGTACGTGGGACATTTTTTCGAAGTGTTAACAAGCAACTTCGTTTTCTATGGATAATTTTGTATATAAAAATGCCAATTAAAAGTTGATTTCCGGGGGGTGCACGATAAGCCTTCTGGCGACCGTACTACTTAGCCTGTAGGCCTCTCACCCTCTTCAATATCTCCTTTCCTTGACATGTTTGTGAAATCTAGGGTGAAGACGCACTAATGTGATGTACAGTTTGCCTCACATATTCCATTTCTCATCCATCCCAACAAATTGTAACTTGGCAACGCCTCACCCGCCTCTCCAAACCCCCTCCCTCATTCCACCTCCTACCAATAGTGGAAGGGAAGGAGGTGGAGCGAGGGAGGGGGGTTGGGGAAGTGGGGGCAGCGCTTCCAAATCTCAACCCAACAGAATAGAATATGTGCGGAAAACTGTACAAATGCTGTTTTTTTTTTTTTTTCTTTTTTTTCCTTGAACCGTAGGGTTCTTATCCAAACACAATCACGAATCTCTTGGAGCCTTCCTCATGCCAGAGGGAGAGGACTTTATACACGGGGTTACACGGAAGAGTTAGTGACTCAGAAACAGTGCAGTCCCATGTTGAGACTTTCAGATGAAAAACATACATTTGAAAGTGTAGAACACTGGTTGGAGTAAGATCGTGTGTTTTCTTTTTTCCTAATCTGCACTATTGAAGAGCTACTTGGAACTTCCGAAAAGTGTACTTCATGTAGAACTAAATGCACTTCTGGAAAAATCTTTCATATCAATCTCAATGTTTCACGATTCAAGGGCTTAGACATTAATGAAACAATTTGTGGTGAAGCTCTAGCTGGAATGGTGGGATTGGTCAGAGGTGAAGGAAGGTCAGGGGTGAAGGACTGGCACAGGGGCAAGTAAGTTGTTTATAGTAATGAACTGAACTGTAAAACAAATTCGCAGAAAAGACCGTGAAATGCAACACAATATCACTATCGAAAACCATAATTATTTAACATAACGTTACCAGTAGTAGTGGTTTGCCTCTATAATATGAAACTTAGTACATTTTTACAGTATATAGTTAATCCAACGGTCAGGTGAACTTAAATAATTGTTGAAATAGTTGGAATAAAGGCCAAGATTAAAGGAATGGATTTAAAGAAAGAATAGATGATGCCTAAGAACAGATTAAGCTGAACATATATACTGGACCGGTATTGGAGCATTTATTTGCTACAAAGTCAAGGTAATAATGAAAGATAATCATGTATTCGTAAATATTTACATTGGGAACATTAATGGTTTTGGGTACCTGTCATGTTAGAGGGACGCAACTAGTTATGGACTCGTTGTAACAGGGACATTTATTGATTGCCGGAATTGAATAAAGAAGGTAATAATCGTATTGACAGAGCTAAAGTGCATAGGTTTTCACTGCAGGAAGTATCAACTATTTGCTATAATTGTTGTGGCAAAATCATGTTTTATATGTTATTTTTTTGAAAGGAATGGCTTCCTAAAGGAGTAAAGAAAGAAAGGAGTCCATGAAATTTCCGAAATTGGCTGAAGAGAGATTAACAATCCTATTTACTGTATTATACAGAAACTAATAGCATACCAATTCATATTTCAAAGTAGAACTGTATTAGAGGCATATTAGTCGATGTATCTATTTTCTGATTTACTTGGTTTAAACAATACAAAATCAAGACAAAAACCTTCATAAGTCTATATTATAAATTGTTATTAGTTGTGAAGTTATGTTACTAAGATATTCGAGTGCCCAATACGCTTGGTAATGTGTAATATTAATATATGTCATACATATTGTGTGTGTGTGAAGAATATAATAGAATAGAATATATATATATTTGGCTCAGACTTTTACAAAAGAAGTATGGAGCACAGCTCCTCAATATACAATATAAAGGAATTATACTCATGTTATCTAAAAATACCAAACACAATTCTCAACAAATTTGCTAACTTATTCAGCACATTAACATTATTTGTTTGCATCAACAACTTGTACTTGAAATTAGTTTGTCTCAGCATTGCCAGTCGTAAGATAATTATCGTACAAATACAATAATTTGACCATTTGTACAATGTACAGTTCCGCGCCCATGAAACAGATATGCTACATCAGCCACGGAGAATCTGCGATGTATCCTTTCTGGTTGAAGAGTTACGATGGGGAAGAAGGGGAGGGATGGAAGCATAGAGTACATATGACCTAGAGAGGATCCGCGCGTTCGAGAGATGGCAGCACGATCGCAAAGGACAATGGGAGGGGAGGGTCCCCACAAACACATTATATTGACTATGCTTGTCCTTGGTCCTCATTAATTCGTAATAATCCCTACCTTGTACTAATAACGCTATTAATAATCAATTAAAAATTATCCAGAGACTCTGCAGACATGACATAGTTAAATAGACATAAGTAGAGGCTACTGTAAAGGCCAGTCATCGTGTAATTGTCGTCATTATGAGGAGGTACACAAGCAAAACTCCTCCAACACCCGCCATTGTTGATGTGAGATTCGAGAGTTGCCAACGTCAATGGTGGGACAAAATATCCCTAGATGTCATAAGTATTAATGTCCAGTTTTAGTGCTACTTGACAAATTAACATCTACATAACATGTAACATACTAATATATTCAAAATGACAATTTAATTCTTGTTGTGTTGCTTGAAGGTATACAGCTTGCATCATATATGAGTAGCCTATGTTTTATAGTGTATATGTATACTTAATGTTTTCATCTTGCTTACATATATATCTAATTTATACTAAATAATTTACAAGTGTTTTTACCAACATTAATTAACTCTTAAATATGTTCCCTCTTTAATCTATTGCTCCCTCGTTTTGCGGATATTCCCTTAACTTTGGAAACACTGCAGCAAGCTAGCTGGCAGGCACACAGACTGTATAAGGACAAGCCACTGAGGTGCTTTGATTGTTGTACAGTACAAAAGTGCTGCCACCAAATCCCTAGGACGCGCGGCAAACTAACCGTGTGCAAATTTACTTATCCTACTAGTTATACCTAAATCAAGGTCATTTATGTATATAATAAACAACAGAGGACCTAATACAGATCCCTGGGGGACAGCACTCTTGACTGATCCCCATTCTGACTTAGTACCATTTATGCTGACTCTCTGCTTCCTACCAATTAGCCATGACCTAATCCATCCTAACAACGCCCCACCTATTCCATGTGCCTCAACCTTTCTCATCAATCTCTCATGAGGGACTCTGTCGAAAGCTTTACTGAAATCTAAATATATAATATCATATGACTTGTCATTATCTACTGCTTCATACACCTCTGAGAAAAAACTAAGCAAATTAGTAAGGCAAGAACGTCCCTGAGTGAATCCATGCTGAGAAGAATTGATTAAGTTAAATGTTTCTAAGTGGTTTCTCATTTTCCTAGCAATAATTGACTCTAGTAGCTCTCCTATGATTGAAGTGAGACTAATGGGACGGTAATTGGATGCTATTAATTTATCACCTTTTTTGAAAATCGGAACTACATTTGCAAGCTTCCAAGCTTCTGGAACTATACCTGTTTTAATGAATTGTTAAAAAGAAATGTTCATGGGTAACTTAACTCATCTCTGCATTCTTTTAATACTCTAGCATATACCTCATCGGGACCAGGCGATTTCTGAGGTTTCAGTCTGTCAATTTCCTTAAGCACATCATTTCTACTTATAGTAACCGTACTTAACCTATTTTCTATACTATCGCTATATACCTTACGGACTTCTGGAATCTGTGCCAAATTTTCATTAGTGAAAATGGATAGAAACTGACTATTTAATGTACTGCACATTTCTAAATCATTTTCTGTCATTTCTCCTATCGAAGTTTTAAGGGGGCTTATTTTATCTCTAACTTTAGATTTATATAGCTGGTAAAAAGCCTTAGGGTTATTTTTTGAGTCATTGGCTATCCTGATTTCATAATTTCTTTTGTCTCTCCTTATACCTTTTTTAACCTCTCTTGATTGATTCATATAGTAAGCAAGTAGGTGAATTTCGCCTTTCTTAATTTTTCTATATTCCTCTCTTTTTTCCTAGAAGGTCTAATAGTCTATTATTCATCCATTTGGGTTGGTTCTGTGTTGATCTAAATTTTCTTTTGGGGATACATTTATTTTGCGCATTGTGGAGTGAAGAAATAAAATGATTATATGTAGCTGTCAAATTATCCTGAGTTAAGACAGGTATCTGAGAGAGAGTATGTTCATTGCGCACCTGGGTCCACTTAATAGTTTAACCATAGGATCGACTCTTAAGGCTCTTCTTAATCCACCATAATTGGCTTTTATGAAATCTGGGATAAGTGTCGTATTCTCTTTAGCCTTTCCTGTCCATTGTATGTTAAAATAAATTTATTTATGATCACTATTTCCTAATTGGTCTCCTATCTCTACATTATTTATCATTTGTTCATTATTACTGAGAACTATATCGAGGATATTATTACCTCAAGTAGGCGAGTCTATGAATTGAAATAAAAAACACTCCTGTACCGCCTCAATAATCTCTTTTGAATCTGAATCGCCGATTTTATGCTGCCAATCAATATTCGGAAAATTAAAATCCCCCATAATACACACATTGCTAAACCTTGATGCTATTTTCACTTCCTGCCATAAAGCTGTACCTTCGTTTCTACTCATATTTGGTGGTCTATAAATAACTCCAATAATTATGGTCTCACTACCTTCGCTAACCTCTACCCAAACACTTTCGTTATCAGTATTTAGTCTAATACCTGATTTAATACAGCTTTTTAAAGAACTCCTGACAAACACTGCTATTCCGCCGCCCCTCCTACTTGTTCGGTCGCGTTTAAACAAACTATATCCTGGTATATGGAATTCTGCTAAAAAAGGTCTTGATTCTGTATTAATCCATGTTTCAGTCAGTGCTATAATGTCTATATTTTCGTTGCTTACAAGTGCTCTAAGTTCATCCATTTTGTTACATAAACTCCTACAGTTTGTAATATAATCGCAATTAATTTATTTTACTGGTATCGGATTTACCTTTATTTCTAACTGAATTCCCATCGTCTGTTACACCTTCAATATTTCTACTAGCAGTGCAATTAAAATCCTGCGACTGAAATTTTCTATTCCTATCTGATGTACCAGTACGGCAATTTACGTAGACATATCGTGAGCTTGGTCTGAGGCAATTCCAAGGTGCCGTGAACAAGTTTGTGTGGGCCGTGATGGTGGATACAAGCATGCTTAACATTTTCACAGACGGTCGGCAAGCTCCAAAAATGCGCCGTAAATCCTGGCTGGCCCACAGGTGGGTGTGTGACATATCGTGTTAAGGCACAAGCAACCACAGGCATGACTGGGGCAATCAGCAATAGCGAGAAAAGTAGATAGCAGCATAGAAATTTAGATATGCAGGATTGAAAGGGAGGTAGCATAGATAAGGAGGTACATAAGTAGGATAGAAAGGTATATATAGGCTGGGCAGAAAGCTAGTAAGGCAGGGTAGAAAGTGAGGTAGCATTGACAAGGAGGTAGATAGGTAGGGTAGAAAGGTATATAGGCTGAGTAGATATGTAGACAGTCAGGGTAGAAAGGTAGATATGCAGGATAAATAGGTAGGCAGGCAGGGTAGGCAGGTATATGATAGGTAGGTTAAAAATATAGATAGGCAAGGTAGAAAGGGAGACAACTTAGGTTGAGAGATAACGAAGCAAGGAAGGAAAAGGCATAAGTTTAGCTACCTAGGGAAGACGGATGGGAAGACAGTGAGACAGGTTAGGCAAGAAGGTAGGCCTTCAGGGATGGGGAAAACCAGGGTAAGCAGAGAGGCAAATAACATAAGCAGGGTAGGTAGGAAGGCAGGAATTGTAGGCAATTTAGGAAAGGTAGGTAGGCAGGGGAGGCAGCAGGCTGGATAATTAAAAGGGAAAGATTGGCAGGCAGAAAGGGTAGGTAAGCAAGGCATTGAGATAGGTAGGCAGGTGAAGCAGGAAGGAAAACAGAGTAGGCAGGGAGATAGGTAGAAGGGAAGGCAGGCAGGGTAAGCAAGGAAGGAATAATAGGGAGGTAGGAATGGAAGGTAGACAAGGCAGGAAAATAGATTGTATAGGCAGAGGAGGCAGGTAGGGATAGATAGGGAGGGTAGGTAGGCAGAGAAATAGGTTGTATAGGCAGAGGATGCAGGTAGGCAGGGAAATGGGTTGTATAGGCAGGGGAGGCAGGCAGAAATAGGTAGGGAGAGTAGGTAGGCAGGTACATAGGTTGTATAGGAAGAGGAGGCAGGAAGGGATAGGTAGGGAGGGTAGATAGGAAGGGAAATAGGTTGTATAGTCAGAGGAGGTAGGCAGGGGCATAGGTTGTATAGGCAAAGGAGGCAGGCAGGGATAGGGAGGGTAGGTAGGCAGGGACATAAGTTGTATAGGCAGAGGAGGCAGGTAGGGAGGGGAGGCAGAAGGTCAGGGGTGACAGAGACGATGTCTGAGTTAGCCAAGAGGCGTCCATGTGGTGACCACATGTGACGCCTCTCGCAATCTTGACATCTCCCGTTAGAGCAGCGACCACTTTCGACACATACCATTGCATGACGGCGTGGAAGACGCAGGGGCACCGTCCATCCTCTCAGGTACAGTCACGAGCATAATAACTGCGACACTAACCAGATAATGTTCGCCCCATCGTCTCCAAAGTTATTGCTAAATTGTTTAGCCAAACTCACAAACTATTTCTTTATTTCATTATATCTACCGTCAGACGATTTTCTTCAGCTTAGAATAAAACTCTCGTGATGAAGGAGTTGACGTTATCTGGTTGATGTCGCAGCATTTATGCTCGTGACTGTACGTTACCGTAATTGGCACGCCAATCGTCCTTTTTTCGGATAAACTGGAGATGGATCCATAGGATTACCCACATGCAACGGCTCTCTGGTGGATTATCAGGGTCACAGGCACGGATCCTGAATGTGTGACAGGCCCTTAACCCTTCCAATACAGGTGAAGTGATTTTATTATTATTCTGGCTATCATTAAACGATTTAATTGTTTAAGAAGGATTAATGATAGCCAACGAATTAACCCATTGAGCCCCAGCTAGTTTATAATAAATGTACCACCCAGGACTGGCAGGTTTTGAGAAAAAAAATGTTTTCCAGATAACACCAGGAATGGGTTAGGAATGAAGGAAAAACCACACAAAACCGATCCCCTAGGTCATTAAGGGGTCCTACGGTGCGCCCGAAAGTCGGATTTCCAAGAGGGGAAATGTGTAGGCAAAAACACCCCAAAACAGGTTTTTGCGCGCTCACGTGCACACGGTTGGACTTTGAGAGTTTTCAACCATCGGCATTGTTGTTTGGGATACTTAAACAGTTCCCATACAAATCTGAGCCCTCTAGGTGCCATAGGACCGGAGTAATTAACATTGACGCATACGTATGCGTCGCTGGGGTTTAGCGTTACAAACATTTTGGACGCACTGTTTGCGTCGCTGGAGTTCTGTGGGTTAATGGAGATAAAAGACACCCCTCTGATTACTAGATGTCCTTCCTATACTGTATACAATCGTCTAATAATAGCTGGAATATATGGAATAACGGTGTCACCCGTAATGAAGTGATTAATGAAGTGAGTATATTCATGAAAGAGTCATTTCATCCCTCGTTATGTAAGATGATTTCTATTTTTATTTCGTTCATCATAATAAGAGTTTTTTATTCCTCGGTTTAATATTATTAATATGAAAGCATCATTATACTTATAGATGGATAACTGGGAAGGAGTTGCTCAGCTTAGTAAGCATATCTCTCTCTCTGTGAGGCTTAAATACCCGTCCTAAATCATCTGCGAGTTGCTAACTAGCATATAAATACCAAAAAGTGTTGCCATCCTACTTCCTGTTGCCATATTTTTAGGAACATACTTCTTTTACATACATAATACATTTTGTTACGACTGGGGTTCAAATATATCAGGGCTCTTATTCATTGGACTAGTAATGGCATAAATGCTACAACGGAAAGCGCTAGCTCCAACCTCTGATGTATATTCCCAGTGAACAAAGAACACAAATACTCTACAGAGTTCTATATGCAATAATAGGCTATCAAACTCTCAATAAATGTGCGTCTACTCTAGGCTTAATGTTATGTGAAAACAGCCTATTACTACCTATAACCGAAGGTGCTTGGTTATGGTATGCAAAGTAAGGTGGTAAGAGAAGTTACAGCTTACGTTACTTTAATCAATAAATGTCAGGCACTCCTGCATGAAAGAAAGTGCACTAAAGTCCTTCAACACTAACAAGGAATGTTCTTTAAATGTTAGATGCTATAAAGATGCTCGTATCGGAAATGGAACCCAAAAAGGCAGGCAGCGGAACAATGCTCGTGCAGGCTATGCACACAAAAAGGCAGAATATATAATGCCGTCGGAGCCAAGAATATCCTAAACACAACAACAATAATAATAATCGCCACGACAATGCAGTATTCCTATCAACAAAAAGAGCCTAAGTCGTTTGTGTCTCAATACATCAAACTAGGCTGCGAAATGCTTGTGTAATCATAAACGGGTATGCATAAAAAGAGTAATTAGGTTAATATACTTAATGTCTACTGTGACTGATAAAGTCTAGCTAGAGTCAATAATACGAGATACTGGTGCGCATGGCATGCTGCATAGCCTAGTGCAAATCTCAAGTCTGTGCGTCAAATATTACGTTATAATGAAGGGTAGCTCTCTTGAGAAACCTTAATACCGAAGTATTAAGCGTTCTCCTGGCGTACCTCAAAGACAAACAATCGAGACTAGAACAGTGCAGAATGGTATAGGCAAAAAACCCTCATTCGTGCATGCTCTACTCTCAATGGCACACAAACTAGAATTTACTCAATCAACTCCAGTTCTCAGGTATGTCGTGCCGCTTTTAACTGAAGCCAGCACTCATAGGAAACAATACCTATAATATCAGACTCCTAGTCTAGCATTATCTAATCCAGCAGAACACTAATAACTAAAGGAAGCAGTACTAAACAATATAAATGCCAACCAATGCTTCGTGATCCACTTATCTTAACAACTAACATACATAGGCTATATCAGACCTTAACACACAATACAACTGGCCAGCATGAAGCTGATTTTGCAGAGTTAACCAGAGGGGGTATAATATTAATAAAAGGTGGTGAAGGATATGGAAAATGAGAGAGATAGGCAGAGGAAAAGATTCTCAGGTACGGAGCGGGGACAGATAGCAAGGGAAAAAGATGGGTGTGTTCTAGAAACCAGATCTGAGGGAGAGAGTGGCGAGGAACTGTATATATACTCGCACTAGCTCGAGCCGCGTGGGAAAACAGCGGTTACAAGTCATCTAACCACTAGCAAAGCTTACAGCATGGTAAGGGCCTCTCTCCACCAACCCCCGCGAGGCAGCCAGCCGTGACGTCATCGAGCGGGACAAAAAACACTGCGCGCCCCCTCTCACTCTGTTATACTCCCTCTCTCTCTCCCAGATCCTATCATTACTAGTTAATGATAAAATATATACTTTACAATTAAATATATAAAGCCTTGACATGGGCGAAAACAAAGAGCCTTTCTGGACTGCCCATGACACGAGCTTTCATATGAAATAAAGCACACTCTAATACACAAACTGTAGCCCCATCCACTGCCCTGGCGATCCTAGCGAGTCACTGTAGGACAAGCCATGCGGTTCTAACGGAGTGGTTAACGTCACACACCCCCCAAGATTTTTCTCAGAGGCCCCAAGGCTCACAAAAATCTGATGGTTAGAACCCATGCTATATCTCCACTTCCCATCACCCAGCGGCAGTAAAATATCTGGCACAGTTCTTCAACAAAACATTTTTCAAAATTATAACCCTCCCCAACACCATAGGTTAAATTATATGTAGTTATGCTCCTCAAGAGCGAGCTTCTCTTGCCCAGCATTCTGAGAGGAGTGCAACTCAGAATTACTGCTATAACATACTAAAAAAATTTAACTATCAAAGAAAGTTTTTATTTGATTTTTTTATGTTTATAATTTGTTTATTTCGGCTGCACTATAGGGGCAAGCCTAGTTTTTTCTTCTATACCTAACGCTCAACTCCTGCTTTACGACCCAATACGCTGGGCTACAACCGCGAGCCAACAAGCACCAAGCGCAAAATACTATTCAAACTAAAGCAGGAGGCTACCCGTGTGTCAATCTACCCAGGATCATATACCCTTGAACGACCATCTGCAACCACGTTGTCACAACCGGCAATATGGCGTATGTCCAGGTTATATACCAATAACCTTAGTGACCACCTGGTCAGCCTCATATTCCGATTGTGAAACTGGTCAAAGAACTTGAGAGGGTGATGATCTGGGTAAACTACAACGACCGGACCATAGGCTGGAACACAGACCTCGAAATGCCTCAGAGCAAGTACAACCGCCAGCAGCTCCTCCTTGACAACAGAGCAGCTCCCCTGGGCCGAATTGTACTTTTCCGAGCAGAAACTAACAGGATGCTCCAGCCCATCATCGTCCTTTTCCACAAGGACGGCACCAGCCCCCACACCACTAGCCTCCGTTGCTAGTTGGAAAGGTAGGCTAAAGTCAGTGGCCCTGAGGATCGGGTGAGTGCACAACAGGTGTTTTACTTCTCTAAACACCTTCTCACACTCAGGCGCCCATTTGAACTTCTTATCCTTCCAGTTATCCTCCACCTGAGCTTGACTGTCCCGTTCTCCTTCTCCACCTTGACTGCTAAACGTCATCACAGGCACAGTGAGAGGCTCAGGGGGGTGCCTCCCATACTCCTTCATGGGATTAACATGACATAACTGATTGCACTTCCGTCTGTCTGGAGTGGCTACCAAGTAAACCAGGTCCGATAGCTCCTCCACCACCCTATAAGGACCAGCGTACTTCGCGGATAAGGGGTGACCTACAAGGGGCAGTAGAATCAACACCTCCTGACCCACGTGAAACTCCCTGAGTTCAACCTTGAGGTCGTACCTGTCCTTCCTGAGGGCCTGAGAGCTAGTCAAATTACGGCCAGCCAACTCCAGACTGCGCAACATCCGTTCTCGACTGTTGAGGACACACTTGAGCATATAACAAGGTTTTTCTGCGCGCTCCCATAATTCTTCAACCATATGGAGACGCCCTCTGACACGGTGTCCAAAGACGAGCTCATTAGGGCTGAATCCCAAACTCTTCCCAGGTACCTCCCACACAGCAAACAAAAACCATGGCAGGCCAAGATCCCAATCCCTCCCACTCTCAAAGCAACAACAACGAAGCACAGATTTCAAGGCTGAGTGCCATCGCTCTAACACACCCTGGCTCTCCGGATGATATGCAGATGACACAACCCCAACAATCCCATGCTGCGGCATTGCTTGTACAAAGAGGCTAGAAGTGAAGTTGGGTCTCCGGACTGACTGAATCCCCTGCGGGTAACCATACCGGGAAAAATACACTAGCAAGCTTCGGACCACCGTCTTCGCCGACCCATTTCTCATAGGGTACGCGTCAGGGTACCTTGTTGCTACATCTCCCGACTGTGCATCACTGTCCTCCTTCAACTCTTTCGTCTTTTTAAGCCCATCCTCTGCCTTTTCCACAACAGTTACTGGGTCTTCTTCAGACTCGATATTTGGTCCTAATACTGAGTCCCCGAGAAGGTCCGTTGACACTAAACTCTCAACCGCATCAACTTTCAACCCCTTCTCGGTAACCTTCCTCCGCTGATCTAAAGATTGTTGGCCAGAATGTGACTCCCTGGATGCAGAATCTCCGGTGACAACACACTCCATAGGCTGCCCCGGACACTTCCCAACCCACTCCTGCTCCTCCCTACTCACGTCGGCCGGCTTCTCGACAACGACTAAGGGTGGAGCCTCAGAAGTAGGCCCCGCAAAGTCGTTGCCAAGAAGGAGGTCGACGCCCCCAACAGGCAACTTCTCCACAATTCCTACATCCAGGTCACGAGTCACACCATCAACTTCCACCTTCATTCTCACAAGCGGGTATGACCTTGTCGCATTAACTCCCTGAACCACAACCACCCGCGCCGTATTGACAGGTTTACCAGTGAAATTTCTCAACAGTGTTTGCGATGCCCCAGTGTCACGCAAAATTCTCACCTCATGTCTTCTACCCCCCCACTCCACACAACCAAGTCCCCTGTGGTCACTATAGGCATCACGGACAGGGAATAAGCCTTCCGGATCCTTCTGCACTGGCAGTGTATTTACCTCGGAAGAAATGCCTCTAACAAACTCCGATGTCCTCTTGAACACTCCAATGCCGTGAGCAAAAGACACGGCTGCCGGAGGAGGTCGACTAGGGCACTCATTTGCCTTATGACCCTCCTGGTGGCACCTAAAACACATAAATTTCGGTTTCGGCTTATACTGTGATGTAAAAGGCCCCTGACTTTTCACATACGGTGTGGTGGTAGGTTTGGCTTCAGTTTTAGTTTCATTGCTCTTTGGTTTAAATGTGTCATTGCTACGGGGAGGGGGAGGATAACGGTCCCTAGCACTTGCATCGTACTTCTGTGAGGACCCGCAACCCCGAATCAACGACAGCCGTAGATCAGCCATTTCTGCTGCTTCTACTAGAGTTCTTGGGTTTTTCTCCTTTAAGTTCAAAGTTAGATCACTGCCCGTGCTCTTAAAGAACTGCTCCAACATCATTAACTGCTTAACTCCATCAAACGTTGTTACCTTCTCAGATCGGAGCCAGTTCCCCATAGCATCGGACAAGTCCCGGGCGTGTTCCAAAAAGGTGCTATCTCTTCCCTTAGTTACACCCCGGAACTTCAAACGGTACGTTTCTGGTTGCAATTCGTAAGACCTCAGGACAGCCTCCTTGAGATCCTCATACACAATACACGACTCCAAAGGTAACGCATCGTAGGCTTTAAGACCCTTGCCTATTAATCTAGAGGATACAAGTGCTGCCCATTTATTCTCTGGCCACTGGTGTTCCTGGCACTTCTTCTCAAAGCGTGTGAAAAATTCTGTTACACCACTCTCATCAAACACCGGAACCAGTTTCAATAAGTGCGAGAGAGACTGCTCATGAACACGGTTACCAGCCCCAAGTCGCTGTCCCGTTGTCTCTACTCGCGACTTCTCTACGTCCATGTCGGCACAGTACCTAGTCGACTCTAAATCCGCTTGGATTTTTGCTAGCTCTATGTGTTCATGACTGATAGTTTTTCTCTCTTCTATCTTGGCTAATTCTAATTGCTGCTGAAGCTCACATGCCCTTTGTTGCTGTTGAAGCTGACATTTTCTCTCTTCGATCTTAGCTAATTCGAGCTAAAGTAATAATTCTGGAGTTAACCCTTGAGGAGGTGAAGGTGCTACAATGTTTGAAATTACCGGTGGTCCCCCCAGGGGCAACCCACCCTGCCAGTCACCACCCACTTGTGGAAGCGTACCCGGGGTCGGCAAACTACTGGGATGGCTGGGAGTCGAGTGTAGGGGAAGCATGGCCGAAGGGCTCTGAGCACTCAACCCATCTCGCTCACCAGTCACCCTGCCCAGTACACACGTTATCAAGTTATCCTTGGTCATGCTGCTAGTAACAGCATGACCGATAGCTGTGGCCAGGCATTGAAGACCGTACCGATCCATACCCTCCAACCGCTCGGCAGTAACAGGCCATTGCAAAAATATCCTAGCATCCTCCTCACAGTTCACCCGATTAACCCTTTCATCATGCTGCTGTTCCTCAGTTTCGACATTACGTACTGTGTCTCCATTCTCCTCTGATCCGGTATAAGACATGATGCTCACAAAAATTTCTCACCACAATATTCAGAAAAGAAGCACCCCAAACTCTTATACCTCAATATACACACACAAATTCTCGGAAATACTCAAGGGCTATACTATGTTGCAAAAAAAAATATTCTTGCTGATCCCCGCAAAATATTCCCCAAAACAACAAATGTTCCCTGCTTAATAAATGTAGGTTCACCAAATCCTAGGTAAGGTCGCCATTTGTTACGACTGGGGTTCAAATATATCAGGGCTCTTATTCATTGGACTAGTAATGGCATAAATGCTACAACGGAAAGCGCTAGCTCCAACCTCTGATGTATATTCCCAGTGAACAAAGAACACAAATACTCTACAGAGTTCTATATGCAATAATAGGCTATCAAACTCTCAATAAATGTGCGTCTACTCTAGGCTTAATGTTATGTGAAAACAGCCTATTACTACCTATAACCGAAGGTGCTTGGTTATGGTATGCAAAGTAAGGTGGTAAGAGAAGTTACATCTTACGTTACTTTAATCAATAAATGTCAGGCACTCCTGCATGAAAGAAAGTGCACTAAAGTCCTTCAACACTAACAAGGAATGTTCTTTAAATGTTAGATGATATAAAGATGCTCGTATCGGAAATGGAACCCAAAAAGGCAGGCAGCGGAACAATGCTCGTGCAGGCTATGCACACAAAAAGGCAGAATATATATAATGCCGTCGGAGCCAAGAATATCCTAAACACAACAACAATAATAATAATCGCCACGACAATGCAGTATTCCTATCAACAAAAAGAGCCTAAGTCGTTTGTGTCTCAATACATCAAACTAGGCTGCGAAATGCTTGTGTAATCATAAACGGGTATGCATAAAAAGGGTAATTAGGTTAATATACTTAATGTCTACTGTGACTGATAAAGTCTAGCTAGAGTCAATAATACGAGATACTGGTGCGCATGGCATGCTGCATAGCCTAGTGCAAATCTCAAGTCTGTGCGTCAAATATTACGTTATAATGAAGGGTAGCTCTCTTGAGAAACCTTAATACCGAAGTATTAAGCGTTCTCCTGGCGTACCTCAAAGACAAACAATCGAGACTAGAACAGTGCAGAATGGTATAGGCAAAAAACCCTCATTCGTGCATGCTCTACTCTCAATGGCACACAAACTAGAATTTACTCAATCAACTCCAGTTCTCAGGTATGTCGTGCCGCTTTTAACTGAAGCCAGCACTCATAGGAAACAATACCTATAATATCAGACTCCTAGTCTAGCATTATCTAATCCAGCAGAACACTAATAACTAAAGGAAGCAGTACTAAACAATATAAATGCCATCCAATGCTTCGTGATCCACTTATCTTAACAACTAACATACATAGGCTATATCAGACCTTAACACACAATACAACTGGCCAGCATGAAGCTGATTTTGCAGAGTTAACCAGAGGGGGTATAATATTAATAAAAGGTGGTGAAGGATATGGAAAATGAGAGAGATAGGCAGAGGAAAAGATTCTCAGGTACGGAGCGGGGACAGATAGCAAGGGAAAAAAGATGGGTGTGTTCTAGAAACCAGATCTGAGGGAGAGAGTGGCGAGGAACTGTATATATACTCGCACTAGCTCGAGCCGCGTGGGAAAACAGCGGTTACAAGTCATCTAACCACTAGCAAAGCTTACAGCATGGTAAGGGCCTCTCTCCACCAACCCCCGCGAGGCAGCCAGCCGTGACGTCATCGAGCGGGACAAAAAACACTGCGCGCCCCCTCTCACTCTGTTATACTCCCTCTCTCTCTCCCAGATCCTATCATTACTAGTTAATGATAAAATATATACTTTACAATTAATATATAAAGCCTTGACATGGGCGAAAACAAAGCCTTTCTGGACTGCCCATGACACGAGCTTTCATATGAAATAAAGCACACTCTAATACACAAACTGTAGCCCCATCCACTGCCCTGGCGATCCTAGCGAGTCACTGTAGGACAAGCCATGCGGTTCTAACGGAGTGGTTAACGTCACAATTTCTTACAAATTAAATATACTTATACAGATATGCATATCATTCAAGTATGCCTAACAATACAATATAATCATATATACAATTTGATACAAATCAATGGACTTGCAAATCCACTTTTATTTAACTTATGTAAATATGAAGAAATACATATAAATATACATATAATTACATATACTGTACATACACATATACATACATATGCACGCATACATTACATACATACAAATAAAAATTACATGTATAAGAACAAAAGCAAAATGGGAGTCTGCAGAAAGCCGATTGGTCCACACAAGGCAGATCCTTCCCACACCCAACCCTAATTATAAGGCCGAATTATAGGCCCAACTCACTAATACTATGGACCCTGGGGACTGACCTTCCCAAAATGGTTAGATGAACATAATGATAAAGGAGTCTGTAGAAAGCCGAATGGCCCACACCTGGCATATCCCCTCACAACTAAACAGTATATATACATAAACACACATATACATACACACACCTACATACATATACACATATTATATACATACATAAACATACATATATACAATAATATACAATCCGATCACCCAAACCCTACCCACACTTAAAACCTGTTCCGGCACCCCCTTAGTATTCATGTTTTGATTAAACACAAAACAAAACACATATCTGTCTGTGGCGAGTGCCTCCGCCAGAGGTGAAAGATGACAGGGCCAAAATGAAGGGATGTTCGGGCCAAAATGCCTGGACACACAGAGTTTGAAGCAATTTAATTCATAGGACGAGGACAATTCGGATTCTAGGAGAGTTCCAGGGCTAAGCTGTTGAATAGAAATAAAATTATGAATAACGTTTCACTCTTGGGTTGGAGAGTTGCACAGAGTAGGGTTGGGATTGTGTTGCGAGACGGGTAAAGGTTTAGGAAATACGGACAAGTGTGTGAGTTTTGTAAGACAGAGTGGTGTTTTCTGATCTCCATTGTAAAGGGCTTTAACATCACTCCAACATGCCAAATATTCTGTACCGTCCTTGGCAAAGTGTAATTGTTGACATTTCTCTGTGATCCAGTTGTTTCTCATATTCTTCAGGATGTTCACATAATCATAGACAAGGAAAACATTTAGGCCATCTGGTGCTAGTGTTACTTTCCCAGGACCACCAAGCAATGTGTAAACACCTTGATTCAGTGGATAGTTGTCAAAGACAAACTATACTGGATGGCCACTGCTAGCTTTAACAACATAGACAGCTTCAAACAATATTTCCTTCGGCTGAAATGCATTCAACCTCGATACGGGATGCATTCGTATGATCTACCGTGGTCCTCCATAGTGACAAACCAACTTTAATAACAAGAGCTGATGTTGCTAGATTTTCTGGTATATTCGTTGCATAACCTAATATATGCTCTCCTGTGAAACCTCTGTAACTACCAACTACAGAAAACCAAAATGAGGCAGTACCTCTCTAAAATGAAGAAACTTGTCAACTGCTCTTTCATTACTGTCTGTCTTAATAAACTTTGTCAGTTCTCTATCATTTTGTATTATATAAACATCAGGGAAGTGTTTTCCAATCTAGCCAGCAAATTTATCATTACTTTGAATTTTGTCTTGTTCATTTTCAAACTCAGTTTGTTTTTAAAGTCTTGCTTCACTTGTCACTCTTTTAATTACACTAGGAATTCATGTATCTTGCTTGAGGCAAAACTTGGGCACACATATAAAAACTGTAGGAGGCCCAACTGGTCGTTATCCTCCCCGAACTGTGATCCAATCGCAGTCGAAGTGCGATGCACAAATCCATATTTCCGACCTGTTTCTCAAACTTTCAGGATTATTTGGCATTGCGCTAATCCATATATGACGCTCTTGTTCTTCGTTAGGGTAACGCACCATAGGACTGTACGGTTCTCCCTTGTAGTTCCCACGACAATTGAATGCAGCACATCTTTTAGGTATTGTTCCTGGGAAAATAAGTAACGGCCTTCATAAAATGGTTACATATCAATGCATACTCTTGACATCTGTAAACATATTAAATTCGTCATCTCAGTATGTTGGTAACATAGACTCCTCTGTGGTTGATAAGCATTCTTTAGAAAATTGCTTACAATAACGTGATGGATAACGAAAAGCAGGACAAAATATATAACACGTATTCCCACTACCGGGACTCGTTGGCAAACGACGTGAGTGATAAGTAGCATCTTCCAAGGGACCCAGGGTGGTGTCTGGGCGAGACTTTCCCTGTAAATGGCGCCAATATGGCGGGGATATGAGGAATAGGGTGTTAAACTAGCTATATTTAAATCTGAATTTGTTGAGTTGTAGATGTTTTTGTGTTTAAGTAAGTCAGAAAGACCACTACATTCATTAAACTATTTTGAAGCAATGGATCCAAGTTTCAAACCCCGAGATTGCTCGTTTCCAGTCCTTATTATATATATATATATATATATATATATATATATATATATATATATATATCTATCTATCTATCTATATGCCAATACTAACATTTATTATTTAATTTCCGGGTGTCAATAATTGCTAGGGAAAGGGAAATGCCTTGTAGTGTATAATTATTAGGTTTCGTATTTAGCAAAATTTAAATTGCGCTTCACAAAATGGCTCAGTATATAGTAATATAACAATTAATTTGATATCTATTTTAAAACGTGATCACATAATTACGCACACTAATAGTTCAATTTTTTTTATTTTTTCTATATTCCAAACTTCTCTCGGGCATAGGCTGAGAGCCTTAACATTCACCGCTTTACAATGAACAGTGAAGCCCGTGAAGTCTTGTTCCAGTCTAGGGAGTGAGACATGTGAAGCACGTAGAGTACAACGAGCACCTGCCATCTTGCCTTCACATGAGGCACGGTGCTCACTCATGGCCCGAAACGACCCCATCTCTGAAGCCACCTCGTTCCCGTGCTTCACTGTTTCACTCCCTACACTCGGACTCTCACACTTACACACACAAAACGCCACCTGTTGAGCAGATAACTCACCAGGCATTGCACCCCAATAGCATATTTTGAATATGGGAATATTCATACAATGCTATTTAATCAGGGAACAATGAGGGTATTTTATTGACGTTTCGGTGGGCTTGTGGTAATGCACTGATACTAGGTACAGCACAATGCTACTAACACAATGATAAAAAATAAATGACGACAACTACCAGCACCACACCCCTCGTTTGTATTGTGACAACCCTCATCACTTCCATACCAACACTGTAATCACTACAACCACCCTCACCTGCACCATAACCACACTACAATAGTCACCATCACCACACACACCGCCCTTGTATGTATTGTGACAACCCTCATCACTTCCATACCAACACTGTAATCACTACAACCACCATCACCTGCACCATAACCACACTACAATAGTCACCATCACCACACACACCGCCCTTGTATGTATTGTGACAACCCTCATCACTTCCATAACAACACTGTAATCACTACAACCACCATCACCTGCACCATAACCACACTACAATAGTCACCATCACCACCCTCGTATGTATTGTGACAACCCTCATCACTTCCATAACAACACTGTAATCACTACAACCACCATCACCTGCACCATAACCACACTACAATAGTCACCATCACCACCCACACCGCCCTCGTATGTATTGTGACAACCCTCATCACTTCCATAACAACACTGTAATCACTACAATCACCATCACCTGCATACCAACACTGTAATCACTACAACCACCCTCACCTGCACCATAACCACACTACAATAGTCACCATCACCACACACACCGCCCTTGTATGTATTGTGACAACCCTCATCACTTCCATACCAACACTGTAATCACTACAACCACCATCACCTGCACCATAACCACACTACAATAGTCACCATCACCACACACACCGCCCTTGTATGTATTGTGACAACCTCATCACTTCCATAACAACACTGTAATCACTACAACCACCATCACCTGCACCATAACCACACAATAGTCACCGTCACCACCCACACCGCCCTCGTATGTATTGTGACAACCCTCATCACTTCCATAACAACACTGTAATCACTACAACTACCATCACCTGCACCATAACCACACTACAATAGTCACCGTCACCACCCACACCGCCCTCGTATGTATTGTGACAACCCTCATCACTTCCATAACAACACTGTAATCACTACAATCACCATCACCTGCACCATAACCACACTACAATAGTCACCTTCACCACCCACACCGCCCTCGTATGTATTGTGGCAACCCTCATCACTTCCATAACAACACTGTAATCACTACAACCACCATCACCTGCACCATAACCACACTCCAATAGTCACCATCACCACCCACACCACCCTTGTATGTATTGTGACAACCCTCATCACTTCCATAACAACACTGTAATCACTACAACCACCATCACCTGCACCATAACCACACTACAATAGTCACCATCACCACCCACACCACCCTTGTATGTATTGTGACAACCCTCATCACTTCCATAACAACACTGTAATCACTACAACCATCACCTGCACCATAACCACACTACAATAGTCACCATCACCACCCACACCACCCTTGTATGTATTGTGACAACCCTCGTCACTTCCATAACAACACTGTAATCACTACAACCACCATCACCTGCACCATAACCACACTACAATTGTCACCATCACCACCCACACTGCCCTCGTATGTATTGTGACAACCCTCATCACTTCCGTAACAACACTGTAATCACAACAACCACCATCACCTGCACCATAACCACACTACAATAGTCACCATCACCACCCACACCACCCTTGTATGTATTGTGACAACCCTCATCACTTCCATAACAACACTGTAATCACTACAAACACCATCACCTGCACCATAACCACACTACAATAGTCACCATCACCATCCGCACCGCCCTCGTATGTATTGTGACAACCCTCATCACTTCCATAACAACATTGTAATCACTACAACCACCATCACCTGCACCATAACCACACTCCAATAGTCACCATCACCAACCACACCACCCTTGTATGTATTGTGACATCCCTCATCACTTCCATAACAACACTGTAATCACTACAACCACCATCACCTGCACCATAACCACACTACAATAGTCACCATCACAACCCACACCGCCCTTGTATGTATTGTGACAACCCTCATCACTTCCATAACAACACTGTAATCACAACAAACACCATCACCTGCACCAAAACCACACTACAATAGTCACCATCACCACCCACACCACCCTTGTATGTATTGTGACAACCCTCATCACTTCCATAACAACACTGTAATCACTACAACCACCATTACATGCACCATAACCATACTACAATAGTCACTATCACCACCCACACCACCCTTGTATGTATTGTGACAACCCTCATCACTTCCATAACAACACTGTAATCACTACAACCACCATCACCTGCACCATAACCACACTACAATAGTCACCATCACCACCCACACCACCCTTGTATGAATTGTGACAACCCTCATCACTTCCATAACAACACTGTAATCACTACAACCACCATCACCTGCACCATAACTACACTACAATAGTCACCATCACCACCCACACCACCCTTGTATATATTGTGACAACCCCCATCACTTCCATAACAACACTGTAATCACTACAACCACCATCACCTGCACCATAACCACACTCCAATAGTCACCATCACCACCCACACCGCCCTCGTATGTATTGTGACAACCCTCATCACTTCCATAACAACACTGTAATCACTACAACAACCATCACCTGCATCATAACCACACTACAATAGTCACCTTCACCACCCACACCGCCCTCGTATGTATTGTGACAACCCTCATCACTTCCATAACAACACTGTAATCACTACAACCACCATCACCTGCACCATAACCATACTACAATAGTCACCTTCACCACCCACACCACCCTTGTATGTATTGTGACAACCCTCATCACTTCCATAACAACACTGTAATCACTACAACCACCATCACCTGCACCATAACCACACTACACTAGTCACCATTACCACCCACACCGACCTTGTATGTATTGTGACAACCCTCATCACTTCCATAACAACACTGTAATCACTACAACCACCATCACCTGCACCATAACCACACTACAATAGTCACCATCACCACCCACACCGCCCTCGTATGTATTGTGACAACCCTCATCACTTCCAGTACCAGCAGCTGATCAAGTCGTTTAAGGAGAAGTCATCAAGGATCATCGTCTCGGGAATCGTCCCCCGGCTTGGTGTAGAGAGCCGATTGTACAACATAGCCAGCAGCACAAATCGTTGTCTAGCAAACCTCTGCAGGAAGGAAAACGTGGGATTCGTCGACACCTGGGACAATTTCTACTACGATGACTATTTGTTTTCGGACGATGGAGTTCATCTGAACCAGGTGGGAGCAGCACGTTTTGGGCGTCTTCTCAACGATGCGGTGAAGGATTTTCGGAGAAGAAATCGACTCAGCACAGGACAACCAGGAAGGAGGACCGAAGACAGCGAGGGCGGCAACCTGCGAAGGAATTAAATGCTAATCTGTCAAGAACAGCGAATTTGGATAAAGCTCCACCAACACGACCCAAATTCAAAACCGCCAGGGATAACGACCGAGGACCGATGTCAGCCATGAATGTAAATGTAGATCCGATCAGAACCAAAAATTTGATTAAAGAACGTTCTGTGAGTTCTAAAACCGCAACTTTAAAGGTTTTCTATGCAAATGCTCGTAGCATACGCAATAAATTTTCAGATTTAGAGGAACTAGTGTTTACTGAAAATTATGATGTGATTGGTATAACAGAATCTTGGCTCAATACAGTAGATAGAGACTTTTTAGCAGAGTATTCACTTCCCGGTTATGTAATGTTTGAGAAAAGCCGAATAAATAAAAATGGAGGTGGCGTTTAATTTTATATCAAAGAAAGTCTTAACCCGACCCTCTTGTCAAAACCTCAAATTGTGAACGTCGACACATCTTTTGTGCTAATAAAGAATAATAAAGGTACAAAAATAATACTTGCATTAATATAAAGACCTCCAGCTCAATCATTGCAAACTGACCGAGAAATTTATGAACAAATTGCAGATGTAAGTAACTCACAAGATACCGTATTTTTTGGCGACTTTAATTTACCTGTGACCAAGTGGGGCGATACTCTTACTTCACACTCCGGACATGACTTGTATACGAACTTGCAAGAGAGTTCGCTTTATCAATTTGTTCGAACACCGACCCGTGGTAATAACGTTCTTGACATTGTACTTGCAACAAAAGAAGAATTAATAGAGAATTTGAATGTTGGTGATGAATTCAGTAACAGCGACCATCGTACGATAACTTTCACTTTAAACTTTACTAGTAACGAACCAAATAGTAGCATCGAAAAAGTCCCTAATTTCAAGAAAGCAAACTTTCATAAACTTAGAGCTATGTTAAAGAAACTGACTGGAGCTTTTTAATTAACAATAACGACATAAATACATCTTGGAAGTTATTCGAAACCACTTACCTAAAAGCAGTGCAAGACTGCATACCATCGAAAATACGGCGTCCAGGCCATAATAATAAGCCCAAATGGTGGAATAAAGATATTTCAAACTGCCTGCTTGCTAAAAAATTTGCTAATGATAGATTAACCCTTATTTAGCGGCGAGCAACATAAGTCGAGTTAAATAAAGCTGGACTATGTGGCGGCGCTCGACATAACTCGAGTGGCAATTTCAGCACGTAATGTGGCTGAGAGAGAGAGACAAGTGGTGGCAGGAGACTAGCGAGCGTATGACTGCTCCAGACCACCGCGGCGAACCTACTGACACAAATCTCAGCTCCCTCCTCCCTCTCTCACTCGCTACATACTCAATTATGTACTGAAAGTACCGAATTACCTGCTTTTTGCACTCGCGTTGCACGGTTATTGCAAGAAAACTATCCATCATACAAGGATCGTTATGGTGTCATTCGAAAGCTCTGTTTATGCCCTTTCAGGGATAGGTACTTGTTTTACGTTCTGGGTCTTATTTAGGCATGAAAATGATCACGTAAACAGCCCTATTTTGGCTAAAAACACCCCGCTGTGCGGTACACATAAATAAACCGCATAGGCCGCTCGTAAGGTGTTAAAACCCTCACAAAATGACGAAGAACGGGTGAAATTTGTAGAGCTACGACGCAAAGCCAAAAAGTTAATTAAGCAAAGTAAAAAGACCCTAGAGTTACATATTGCGAATCAAAGTAAAACAAACCCGAAAGAATTCTATAGTTATATCAGAAAGAAAAAAGTAGTTACTTCAACTGTTGGACCGTTAGTCGATGAAAATGGAGAATACACCAAAGACGAAGTACAAATGAGTAATGCCCTCAATACCTTCTTTGCATCAGTTTTTACAACAGAAGACCTCAGTGATATCACTACACCATCGCCGATTCAGATTGATAATTCAGATGTTCTAAGCAATATCACCGTTACAGAGAGAGAAGTATTGAATTGTTTAGATAAACTCAAGGTAAATAAAACGCCTGGACCTGATACAATCTCGCCTAGAGTTCTAAAGGAAGCTAAGGATGAGCTCTCCAAACCACTGACATTACTATTCAATAAATCCTTGCAGTCTGGAACTATGCCTGATCAGTGGAAGATAGCCAACGTAACACCGATATTAAAAAAGGCAGCAAATCCCTACCCAGTAACTATCGTCCAATTACCTTAACCTCAGTTGTATGTAAAATGCTAGAAACGGTCATAAGAGACAGACTCGTAAATCACTTAGAGGAAAATAACATACTTAAAGATACTCAACACGGCTTTTGTAAAAAAAGTTCCTGTTTAACAAACCTCTTAGACTTCTTCCACGATATCCTCAACCTCTACGATGAGAGTAAAGCTGTAGATATTATATACCTTGATTTTCAAAAGGCCTTTGACAAAGTTCCCCACAAACGTTTACTGCTAAAACTAAAAGCGCATGGAATACAAGACGGTGTGTTGAAATGGATAGAAAATTGGCTCAGCGACAGAAAGCAAAGAGTAGTCATAAACGGTAAGGCATCTAAATGGACCAATGTAAGTAGCGGGGTACCCCAGGGATCGGTACTAGGACCAATTGATCTTTCTAATTTACATCAACGACATAGATGAGGGTCTCACCTGTACAATCTCAAAATTTGCTGACGATACAAAAATTGCAAATAGCGTACTCTCAAAAGAACAAGTTGACGATATGCAACACAATCTAGATAAATTGTCACATTGGGCCCAAATTTGGCAAATGAATTTCAATGCGGATAAATGTAAAGTACTACATATCGGATACCTAAATGAGAAAGCAAACTATTCGATGAATGGCACTCAGCTTAAGAATGTAAACAGAGAAACCGATCTGGGAGCAACAATATCAAGTAACCTAAAACCGAGTCAACAATGTTCAGAAGTTGTTAAGAAGGCAAACAAAATAATTGGCTTTATAGGCAGATCATTTGAGCATAAACCCAAAGACGTAATCCTAACCCTTTACAATTCCTTACCCTTTACAATTCCTTAGTCCGCCCTCTTCTGGAATACTGCGTTCAATGCTGGTGCCCTTATTACCAAAAAGACATAAACAAGCTAGAACAAGTTCAACGTAGAGTTACCAAAATTATACCTAGCCTAAAGAACAAACCATACGAAGAGCGTCTTAGAGAATTAAATCTATTTCCTTTAACCCAGCGCAGATTAAGAGGTGACTTAATTCAAGTGTTCAAAATCATCAAAGGCATCGACAATATGAACTGTAGTAAGTACTTCACTATCGACCAATCTAATTACACGCGGGGAAACGGTTGCAAAATTATTGGTAAATCTTTTAACTCACACGAATCTAAGAATTTCTTCTTCAATCGAGTTGTCAACTTGTGGAATGGGCTTCCCCGAGACGTTATAGACTGCAGCACCGTTGATTCATTTAAATTCCGCTTAGACAAATATCTCGCATCAAACCCGCGACTGACTGCGTTTGTAAATGAATAACTTTATTTTATCCTCCCCTCAGTTACTGACCCATATGTTCCCTACTAACTTCCTAGTCCTGCCACGTTAGTGGCAGGGCAGTAGTTCCCTTTCCAATGTTCCCTTACCCACTCTAAACCACTGTTTGGACACTTGATCCTCAGTGTTTTGGAGGACAAGCAGCCTAGAAGGGTCACTAGATCTGTTGTTGCTTGATTTCCTTTGTACTTCCATAACAACACTGTAATCACAACAACCACCATCACCTGCACCATAACCACACTACAATAGTCACCATCACCACCCACACCACCCTTGTATGTATTGTGACAACCCTCATCACTTCCATAACAACACTGTAATCACTACAACCACCATCACCTGCACCATAACCACACTACAATAGTCACCATCACCACCCACACCGCCCTCGTATGTATTGTGACAACCCTCATCACTTCCATAACAACACTGTAATCACTACAACCACCATCACCTGCACCATAACTACACTACAATAGTCACCATCACCACCCTTGTATGTATTGTGACAACCCTCATCACTTCCATAACAACACTGTAATCATTACAACCACCATCACCTGCACCATAACCACACTACAATAGTCACCTTCACCACCCACACCGCCCTTGTATGTATTGTGACAACCCTCATCACTTCCATAACAACACTGTAATCACTACAACCACCATCACCTGCACCATAACCACACTACAATAGCTGCACCATAACCACACTACAATAGTCACCATCACCACACACAGCACTCTTGTATGTATTGTGACAACCCTCATCACTTCCATAACAACACTGTAATCACTACAACCACCATCACCTGCACCATAACTACTCTACAATAGTCACCATCACCACCTACACTAGCCTTGTATGTATTGTGACAACCCTCATCACTTCCATAACAACACTGTAATCACTACAACCACCATCACCTGCACCATAACCACACTACAATAGTCACCATCACCACCCACACCGCCCTCGTATGTATTGTGACAACCCTCATCACTTCCATAACAACACTGTAATCACTACAACCACCATCACGTGCACCATAACCACACTACAATAGTCACCTTCACCACCCACACCGCCCTCGTATGTATTGTGACAACCTTCATCACATCCATAACAACACTGTAATCAATACAACCACCATCACCTGCACCATAACCACACTACAATAGTCACCATCACCACCCAGACCACCCTTGTATGTATTGTGACAACCCTCATCACTTCCATAACAACACTGTAATCACTACAACCACCATCACCTGCACCATAACCACACTACAATAGTCACCATCACCACCCACACCTCCCTTATAACCAGAAACACAATTATTGTTATTACCACTACCATATTTACAACCACCACTACTAACATTATAACCAATACTTTTTTGTATGTTCTTTAACTTTTGTTTGCAATTGTTTTCTACGAACAAAAGAATATCAAAATAGGAAAACTGGGGAAGGTGTCCGAGTACATACATTGTTACGACTGGGGTTCAAATATATCAGGGCTCTTATTCATTGGACTAGTAATGGCATAAATGCTACAACGGAAAGCGCTAGCTCCAACCTCTGATGTATATTCCCAGTGAACAAAGAACACAAATACTCTACAGAGTTCTATATGCAATACTAGGCTATCAAACTCTCAATAAATGTGCGTCTACTCTAGGCTTAATGTTATGTGAAAACAGCCTATTACTACCTATAACCGAAGGTGCTTGGTTATGGTATGCAAAGTAAGGTGGTAAGAGAAGTTACAGCTTACGTTACTTTAATCAATAAATGTCAGGCACTCTTGCATGAAAGAAAGTGCACTAAAGTCCTTCAACACTAACAAGGAATCTTCTTTAAATGTTAGATGCTATAAAGATGCTCGTATCGGAAATGGAACCCAAAAAGGCAGGCAGCGGAACAATGCTCGTGCAGGCTATGCACACAAAAAGGCAGAATATATAATGCCGTCGGAGCCAAGAATATTCTAAACACTACAACAATAATAATAATCGCCACGACAATGCAGTATTCCTATCAACAAAAAGAGCCCAAGTCGTTTGTGTCTCCATACATCAAACTAGGCTGCGAAATGCTTGTGTAATCATAAATGGGTATACATAAAAAGAGTAATTGGTTTAATATACTTAATGTCTACTGTGACTGATAAAGTCTAGCTAGAGTCAATGATACGAGATACTGGTGCGCATGGCATGCCGCATAGCCTAGTGCAAATCTCAAGTCTGTGCGTCAAATATTACGTTATAGGGAAGGGTAGCTCTCTTGAGAAACCTTAATACCGAAGTATTAAGCGTTCTCCTGGCGTACCTCAAAGACAAACAACGAGCTTAGAACAGTGCAGAATGGTATAGGCAAAAAGCCCTCATTCGTGCATGCTCCACTCTCAATGGCACACAGACTAGAATTTACTCAATCAACTCCAGTTCTCAGGTATCGTGCAGCTTTTTCCTAAAGCCAGCACTCATAGGAAACAATACCTTATAATATCAGACTCCTAGTCTAGCATTATCTAATCCAGCAGAACACTAATAATTATAGGAAGCGGCAATATGAAAGCCAACCAATGCTTCGTGATCCACTTATCTTAACAACTAACATACATGGGTTATATCAGACCTTAACGCACAATACAACTGGCCAGCATGAAGCTGATTTTGCAGAGTTAACCAGAGGGGGTATAATATTAATAAAAAGGTGGTGAAAGATATGAAAAAGAGAGAGGTAGGCAGAGGAAAAGATTCTCAGGTGCGGAGCGGAGGATAGATAGCAAGGGAAAAAAGATGGATGCGTTCTAGAAACCAGATCTGAGGGAGAGAGTGGCGAGGAACTGTATATATACTCGCACTAGCTCGAGGCGCGTGGGAAAAAAGCGGTTACAAGTCCTCTAGCCACTAGCAAGGGAGCTAGCAGCTTGGTAAGGACCTCTCTCAGCCAACCCCCACGAGGCAGCCAGCCGTGACGTCATCGAGCGGGACAAAAACACTGCGCGCTCCCTCTCACTCTGTTCTACTCTCTCTCTCTCTCCCAGATCCCATCATTACTAGTTAATGATAAAACATATACTTTACAATTAAATATATAAAGCCTTGACATGGGTGAAAACAAAGAGCCTTTCTGGACTGCCCATGACACAAGCTTTCATATGAAATAAAGCACACTCTAATACATAAACTGTAGCCCCATCCACTGCCCTGGCAATCCTAGCGAGTCACTGTAGGACAAGCCATGCGGTTCTAACGGAGTGGTTAACGTTTCAACATACATACATACATACATACGAACAAAAGACATTTGTATATCCCACAGTTGATAACATGTATGTAAATATTATTCCAAGAATTCCATTAAATGTCTATTGATTTGCTATTCATATAAGTATATATATATATATATATAAGCAATGTGTGGGTTTTTGCATAACATTCTGCTTGATATATTCTTGTCTGCTTAGGAGCCTTACTGCTCAGAAAACTAGGTCATAATAGTATTATATTACTAATAAATAGGGTGTCTTATAACTTGTGTCTATGTATTATTATAGGTTTGACTCCTGTAAGGAGATAAAGAAAACCTAATATTTAGTAGTGGCCCCGTAATCATTGACGAACATGCCTATTACATAAGGCATCCTCTTCAAACACTAATCCGCCGTAGTTTGAATCTACCGCGCAGAGCATTTAAAAACTGACGAGCCTTCATCATGAGCGCACGCGACCTCACTCATGGCTTCAGTCATTATGAATTGGGTTCTCACTACGAAAAAACTTCGTAAAAAATAAAAACAAAAAGAAAATAAGAATAACTATCCAATAAGCTTTCCATCATATCGTGGATGTACTTGTGTGGATTTCTGACCAGACGCTGAATCAGGCGTCATTCCTCCTTCACTGACATATCAAGTAAACCAAAATCCTTAATACATCAACGAATGGGAAGGGGACGGTCGGGAGGGCCCCAGTCGTCAATGATTACGGGGCCACTACTAAATATTAGGTTTTCTTTATCTCCTTACAGGAGTCAAACCTATAATTTATTAGTGGCCCCTCCATCATTGACGAACATGCCTGATATCTAAGACTGGAGGGGGACATTCGTAATCATATCATAACTCTAGAAAAGCAGATAATAAAAACAACCACATAGTATTCTTACTTTTTGAAAAATGTATTTAATACGGCGTAGGCCGGAAATATACAAGAAAAAGGGGTTCAGGCAGGTGCGTGCTTCAAAGAAGCCTGCCCGACAAAAATGGGTAACCCTGAAGATTCTGAACACAGATCTGTAGTTACAAAAGGCACCCCACTCAACGAGTGGTGACAAAAATAATAAGTTATAAGTTTATATGTGCACATCATAAACCCCAAAATACATGTGGAGATCAATTGCCAATGAACTCCATTGAACTAATATTACATTGCTTTCGCAGCTAAAACTACTATAACAACACCGTTGTTTTGTACTAAACCTTGTACTAGCACAAATTCTCGCAGAGAAATTTTCATATCACATTTTAACCTTAAATTGTATCACAGCTCTCATACTCCGGCGGGGTCTAGGGTGTCCTATGTCAACTGACTGCACCCCCCCCCTTCCGTGAAAATAAACATAAGTGACTGCAGGGCCACCTAGACCCTCTGCCTTAAAGCTATACATGGTAAGGAAGGTTTGTCTAGAGCAACTGACAAGTATCTAGAGAGAAACGTATGATTAGACGCCCACAACTGTGTGGACGCAATATCTTCAACTGAAAAGTTTTTCAGGAAACGTAAAGAGGCCGCCCACTTGCGTAAATCGTGGGCCCTACCCACAACGCCGGGATTACTCTCTTTAATGACTTCTACCAGAAGAGAGGCTAATCGCCGTTTAAGTAAGCGTTTACCCGTACTCGCTACCCATAAAGCACCTTGGGGGTATGAGGAGCTATTCTCAAATATTTGGTTAGAGCTTGCACTGGACATAAATTATGATGCACCTTTCCCCTTTTTAACGCCGGCACCGTGAACTCAGAAAACACGTGTGCACTATGCTCATTCTTGGCTACAAACGCCGGGGAGGGTGCAATGGAAATTGAATCATTAAGTCTACCAAACCTAAGACAATTAGGTGTGTTGCTCATCGCCGCCAGCTCAGACACTCTGTTTCCGGTGGCCAAAGCCAAAAGGAAAACTGCCTTCTTTAAGATTAAAGCAAAGTCTGCAGTATTTTGATACAGACGAGAATGAAGTAAAGACAAAGCTTTGTCCAGAGACCAAGTAGGCATGAGCTGACGGGGAGGTGGGCGGAGTTTAAAACACGCTCTCATAAATCCTGTTTCCTCCGCCACCGGTATGGATAGACCTGTAAGGTCGAAAAAGGGCACTCTAATCGCAGTTAAGTGATTCTTCAAAGTAACCACAGATAAACGTTTCTGCTCAAACAGATAGTTCAAGTAATTAAAAACCAATGCCACTGAGGGTACAGTTTGTTCCGTTCTAACAATCCAAGAAGTAAAAGCTTTCCAATGAGATTGATATTGTCGCTTAGTAGACTGAGTATATTGATTGAGCAATTTATTGGTCACATCCCTACCGTATGGTGCTAGCCACTTGGCCTCCTGAATGTCCATAATGCAAAAGTCAGCGAGGTCGCTAGGTTGCCAATCGTGTCTAAGTGGAAGTACCCGACCGGGAGCGATACCGGGTCCGGGCACCACATTATTAATTGCTGGTATACCTGCGCCGGCCACAGGGGCGCGATTAGCGAGACTAAGCCTCGATAAACTTGTAGTTTGTTCAATACGTGGCACATTAGTGACGCATCTGGCGGCGGAAACAGATAGATGGAGCTCCATCTGTTCCAGTCTGTCACTAGGGCGTCTGGCCCCCCTGCCGGCGTTATCGCCCGGCGGGTGAGGTATAGAGGGAGCTTGTGAGTCTCCTCGGACGCAAAAAGATCCACTTGTGGATGGGAGAGCTCCGCAATCATTAGGTCGAAAAGGGGTTGCTTGAGCTCCCATTCTACTGTCGTGCTCTGTCTCCGGGACAGAGCGTCTGCCCAGACGTTCGCTACGCCTGGGAGATAAGATGCGTGAAGATAAATATCTAGACTGCTGGCTAGAACAAAAATCTCTTCCGACACGAGTAGCAACTTCCTTGACCTCGTTGACCCTTGTTTCTGAATACAGTGAACTGCATTCAGATTGTCCATTCTGAAGGCCACCGACTTGCCCCGTAACGCCGGGCCGTGAGCCTGAAGGAAATACAAGGGGACTAGTAACTCTTTGACATTTATGTGAGAGATTTCTAAGTAGGACCAAAGTCCCTGACCCTGGTGCCCCTGATTTGACTGAAATCCCCACCCTATGGTGCCTGACGCATCCGTGTCTACCCATACCGTTGGAGGAGGAGAGGTCCATGACATGATTGAGTGCAATGTTTCCCTCTTCGCCCAGACCGCTAGTAAGGTGTGGATTAATTTTGGTATGGGCCATAATTTTCCCGCCGGTAAGAGTGGGAAATATTTGTTGCCTTCCAATATTAATCGTTTTACTTTCAACCGGCCCAACTTGACAGTTAGCTGAATCCAGTTGAGAGAGCCGACCAGAGACTCCCAGACTCTTCGTGTCGTAGTCAGACTGTGAAGAAACCTGAACAGTTTCCTGCGAAACCTGTTGCGATTGTCCACACTCTGACTCAGAGTGAGAGCGGCGGTGTCCCAGACCAGCCCTATCCACTGAATTACTCTTGAGGGAACAAGGTTTGACTTTACCAGATTTACCTTGAAGCCTAGAGTTTTGACATGACTTAAAATGATATTGACATGTTTTATGCATACTTGTTGTGTCTCTGCCACCACCAGCCAGTCGTCTAGATACCACAACACTCTGATTCCCTGTTTTAACAACGGCATCAGGGCTTGCCGGACTAGTTTCGTGAATAGTCGAGGTGCTAGGTTCAAACCGAACGGCATCCTCTGAAAAACAAAATTTTGGTGCCTGATCCTCAAGGCCAGAAACCTTTGAAATCTTTTGTTGACCGACACGTGCCAATAGGCGTCTGTCAGGTCTAGGGAACACATCCAGCCTCCCGGCGGAAGTGTTAGCCTGATTTGATGAACTGTTAACATTCTGAAAGACTCGTTGTAAATGTGAAGATTCAGATAAGACAGGTCTACGACCGGCCTCATCTGAACACTGTCCCGTTTGGGAACCAAAAACAGTTTTGACGTGAATACAGGGTAATCTGGAGGGACCGGGATGATGACATTCTTGGCAATCATCTCCTGGACCAGCGACTCCACCTCTAATGAAACACAATTTGCCGTTGTCGGCTGACGTAAGCGAGGTCGCCGGAGCCACTGCCAAGTGATGCCTTTGCGTGCCACCATCCGTGCCCAGGTTTTTAACGGCCATGCTTGGTGACACGTTCGGAACGACCCAGTTAGCAGACAAGGGTTCGCCGGCTGTACTTCCCTCGGTTCCTCCGGCTTTAAGACAGGCACTGGGAGTGAGAGAGACTTTAGTTTTTTGATGGTGGGTTTGGTGGTGTTGGACGCTTCGCCGGCTGGCTGGTGTGGGCCGAAGACTGGCCCTGCCCCGGCTTATACTGGCCGCGTCCTCTCTGTCCTGAAAGCCCTCTCTGTCTATGCCTGAACTGACCCAGGGGGGATTGGGAGGACTTAGGCGGAAGAAACGGCTTAGAACCCCCTGGCTGAGCTTTAGTAGGAGGCTTAGGTTTGGGGAAGTTAAATGCAGGTTTCTTAGCCTGTGCGGGACTGTGCTTCACGGCCTGTGCCATGTTAAACACTGTTCGCCATACATCAGTGGACATTAAAGAAGGAGTAAGTACTGGGGACATTACCACCTGGTTAGCAATGCGATCAGGCAGCTTGCGAACTAATGACATCCTAAGATCCTGTCGTGCTCGCACCGCCTCAAGTAAGGCTGTGCGTATGTCACCTAAGGATTGAATCGACGACTGAAGAATCAGACGCCGGGATAACTCAACTGATCTTCGAGCATCCGCGTCTGCGATTGCCTGAGTAGACCTGAGTAAAGACTTAGCCACCTGTTGAGAAACTATGTACTGTGAAAACAGGCGGAAAGCTTTTCCCCTTAGCCTAAATTCTCTGTCTAGGTGAGAAGGGGTAGGGGTAGTGAATGGGTCCTTTAGTTCACAAAGATTAATCTTAGGGGCAGCTAGAAAAGAAAATAAAGCTGACGGAACTCCGCCGGCAGAACCTACCGGCATGGAGAACCATGAATGTGTATCCTGAGGGATCTGGTGGGAAGATTTAGAAGTGAAAGTGGTTGCAAAGTTTTGAGCCTCTACCTCCCAATCCACCCAAGGTCCTGGTCCCAACTGTCCCACCTTCAACACTGGATTAGCTGTCTCGTCTGTGACGGTCTGTAAATCTAGTTCAGGAGTAAGAGCCGACAGATCCTTAATATCATTAAACCCATCCAGCTTAGACCAGTCTGAAAAAAGTTTTGAAGCTGAGGCAGGGGGTAAAGCAGGCTTAGATGCATAAACAAAATAATCCTGATGATAATAACTAGGTATAGCCTTGATATTTACGTCCAAAACATTACCCAAGGCATCCAATGCCCTTAATTTCTTTGACTTATTTCCCTGGATAAACCACTCACGTGGTACCGGGAGTTCCCCTGACAAGGTAGGCTGGGCAAGCTCTGGCTTAGAGGGGTTCAAAAGAACCCATGACTCGTCTGGCCCATAAAGCAGGGGCATAGCTACCTTTCTAAGAGGCGCTTTGTCTAGAGGGGGTGGATTAACATCCGTAATGACCCTGACATTTGACGTAGTGAATGCCGCCGTAGCTGGCTTAGAGCTCCCTGCCAGTGACAGAGTAGGAGGGTTAGGAATCTTAGATAAATCGATTGACGTTATCAGAGGCCGTACCGCAGAACTTGTCAAGGGAGCCCCCAAGTCCATTGTGGGGTTTTCTCGTTGTTGACTAAAGAATTTAGATAGAGCATGAGTAAGTAACCCATCAATTTCTTGTGCTGTAACAAACTGGTTAGATGCAGAACTTTCAGGTGAATGAGTATTATCATGGGCGGCGTCCAGGCCTGAGCCTGACCCTTGTCCATCCCTATCTGAAATTATTGACACTTCATCTTGTTCCTCCCGATCCTCCTGAGAAGACCCCGCCGAGGCAGGGGCACCTTGTTTCCAAGATAAGTCAGGGATAGAGGATGGGGTCGCCGCGTCCCTGTGGACATCGGCTACTGTGTGACTCGTATGAGTCGGACGTGGATGGTCAGACCCTGGTTGAGCAAACCGCCAAACACCGAGGCTCTGGCCTACGCTCTCTTGAGAGTCTGAAACATTCTCAATTATTGAATTTCCTGAACTTTCCGTTTCTAGGGTTAAAATATCAATAGGTAAATCTTGTTTAGGGACAGGCGCTTCACTATACTCTGAGGCTGTAACAGAAACATTTTCAGGTGTAGAGGTACGATGAGATGCACTAGACTTAGGAGAATGTCGAGAGGACTTCCTATGGGAATCCTTTTTGGAGGATTTGTGGCTACGGTGTGACCGCGAACTAGACCTAGATTTGGAAGAATCACCACCATGACCACTGGGGGAAGCTTCAGTCTTACACTTCTTACTAGCCGGGGAAGAGGCACGACTTGAAGACTGCTGTCTGAGAGGTGACCTTGACCTCGATCTCGCCTGCGACGAGGAGGTGGCCGCCGGGGGAGTAGGCTCTCTCGGGCGTTTAGACGTATCCACAGACGATACAGAACCCTGGCTAGTCTCTGTCGGCTTAAAACCCGTTACTCTAGAGGTACGTTTAGGGGGAGGGTGCTCTGACAGCAACTTATCCCAAAGTGGGACGTTGTCACATTGAAGTGACTTATGTGCGACAATGGTAGTGTAGGCCGACATTTGTTGTCTGACCTCTCTCAACGCTACCGCCGCGGTCTTGTCATTGTCACACAGGACTTTATTGGCTAATTGGGAGCAAAAGGAACAATTAAGTGTAACCCAGAGACCCCTTGAACGGTCTAGACATCTAACACACCTTATGCAAAGGGTATGCGCAAAAATTGGGATACCCGCGCAAGTAGGGGTAATGCACAGGGCAAAAACTGGGGCCACAGTAGCCATGACAGAGACTGGTGTGAGGAAACTACCGCCGGGTCTGTATTGGTCCGCCGGAGCTCAGCTCTGGAAAAATAAAGAAAAATTTCCAGGAATTAATGCTCATAAGGTTAACCCAAGTGTTCGCATACAAGTGTTAATAACCCGCCGGGTAACGGGATGCAAAGACACAGCTAACACATCTCGCTACGCGGCGGGGTGTAAAGAGGCTAAACAAATCTTTTTAGCTAAAGAACATGAAGAATACCCTCTGATATAATGGTCCAGTATGGCACTTATAGTCTGTAGGAGGTGGTGACTGTCTCAAGATTCAATTTTGTAACAAAGCCCCCCTCATAAAGACGCCGGCCCTTGAAATATTTTAGTAGAATAGCCCAGGGCAGGAATATACGAGATCTGATTTTTTAACGAATTGTCCCAAACGATCGTCGTAAAAATAGAAGGCGGCGATACTGAAAGTATCACCCAATTAAGGTTAATCGAAATTGAATTTGTTTATAAATTCCTTAGTTCCTCCACTTAGGGGCACCCGACGGGTGTGGGAATCGATTTGGTTAAACCTCACTGAACCTTCAATTGCCGTAAGAGTAAAGGCAGCGATACACAGAGTATCACTCAAATGGATTGGTTAACTATATGAGACCTAAGTCGTTTATCCCACCCTGCTCAGGTGCACCCGCCGGGTGAGAAGTCTAAAAGTTAACCCCACAAGTTCCTGACCCCACTTCTTTGTAAAAGATCGCCGGGGAGGAACGCCTAAACAACAGCTAGGTTTTCCATGTGGTTGTCGTAAACCAGGTAGAAAAAACCTATAAAAACGAGTGTTCTCAAGAACGTCGTTTTTTATGTATATCTATAAATATATATAAGGATGGGTACAGCCATCCCGCCGGGAATTTAAAGGAGGCCTGAAACCAGGCACCCACAGAGACGCAGTCCTGGAGAGCCACAGACACCTCCCCACGCCGGGGAACCAGCCAGAGTTAAAAACCACGTGTGGCCCAACACTGCTCATCGGTCAGGATTTTTTATGGTGAAACCGAGAAAAAACCCGCCGGAAGGCAAACCCCACCCTGAACAGACACCATCTGAACAATACGACACGAGGAGAGACACGCACGACTAACCAAGGTCACAACATAATCCGTGGAATTAGCCAATACACAACTAAACCAGGAAACAATTATAGTCCGAGGAATTAGCCAATACACAACTAAAACCCGGATACACATGACACAGTAGGGCATATTTATAAAATAAATAATAACACTAGACATGTGGCAAAGCTACGAGCGGCTGGCTAGGCCTAGGTAGACGGGATGAAAATAGTTGAAATATAAACACACACTGGAATATCACAACAGGAACCACCGCCAACACACCACCGTAGCGATAACTTCCCACCCCGGGAAGCCTGACACGGACCCAGAAAAAACTTCACTAAGTGAAGAAAAATACGCTGGGAACGTCAGCAAACACAAAGCTTACCTCATCAGAAGGATAAAAGGCAGCAATAATTAACGCGTAATGAAAGCCGCCTGCATCACCAACTAACACAACTGTGAAAAGTTCACGTGTCCACAACAGGACCACGAGGGTACATCCGAAATAGATGCCCCATACACACGACCCAAAATACACTGCACTGCGGGCAACCAGCCCAGGACACTCCTGCTACGCCTATCCTAACCTTACTCGATACATCCTAGAGTAAACAAATGAGAAAAAACTCACTAGGGACGCAACGAATGCGGAACCAGCGGAGCCTGAAAGGTATGTCCGGGCAGGCTGAGCGCAGAGCAAAGAAGGAGGAATGACGCCTGATTCAGCGTCTGGTCAGAAATCCACACAAGTACATCCACGATATGATGGAAAGCTTATTGGATAGTTATTCTTATTTTCTTTTTGTTTTTATTTTTTACGAAGTTTTTTCGTAGTGAGAACCCAATTCATAATGACTGAAGCCATGAGTGAGGTCGCGTGCGCTCATGATGAAGGCTCCTCAGTTTTTAAATGCTCTGCGCGGTAGATTCAAACTACGGCGGATTAGTGTTTGAAGAGGATGCCTTATGTAATAGGCATGTTCGTCAATGATGGAGGGGCCACTAATAAATTATGGCAATACACAACTTAATAACTTAATAACCATCCCCTACACAACCATAAACACCCCAACTACAACCATCACCACCACAAAGTTGACTGTCACAACCATCACAACCACTACCAGATTCACTTCCTCTATCACCCACAATTCAAACTGTCCCGCCTGTAACTATTTGTTATCCCTATCCATTTGTTTGTCGTTTGTTTCTATCCCATTATCTGTATAAAGCCCTTCATATATGTTTTGTTCCATGTCCAACGAGATGTAGTGATACTTTAATTACCGGTATGTTATTATTGTGTCTGCATTTATATTTGTTATTCAATTGTTATGTAGCCTATTTATTTTTTTCCTACGTTTACAAAGGAGACAAAAGGCAAAACTGTCTGTAACAAGTGTTTCCCCTAAAGTTGAAAGAGTGATAGGGAGCTAAATTCAAGGCATGCTAAAGTCAAAATGTCTGAACAGACGGAGCTTGCAGCAGTTTAAGTCGTAATATGAGGGAAAGACAGATTAAGGAGAGTTCCAAAACATACTTATTGAGTCGAAGAAAGATTTGAATGGAACATTGGTTCACTCTTAAGTTAGAGAGTTGGACAGAATACGGGTAAAAGTGTGTTGAAAGGCAGGTGCCCTCCACTCTCTGAAGGAGAAAACCGAAACCGAAAAAGCTCTGATGAACACTGATTATGGTAATTGCGGTAGAAGAGAGTCAACACGAGATGCAACATTGCGGCATGTAGTGAGACACTGTAAGGAATTAGTAAGATGAAATGTGTTGAGAAGACAAAATGCTTCAGGTTATATCCTTTCGAGAAGCGCGGTATTGGTAGAGCCAACCCGCACATGCGAACAATATTCAATACATCGGCGCAATGTGCCCCTGTAAAGAGATAGAATCTTTACAGGGGTAAAGAACCCACAGAGACTGTTGAGCACACAAAACTTTGAGAAGCCGCTTTGTCAAGAGTGGTAATATGATCTTTTCAAGATAGGATCAGAAGAAAAAGAAACACCAAGAATACTGAGAAAAGATAAAGGGTTGATTTATGTGTTAATGCAAAGTAAGGGACAGTTGTCTGGAAGAATGTGATAGGTATTTAGATGGAGACATTGGGATTTGGAAGCACTGAAAGTAAGAAGTTAGTTGATAGATCAGAAGGTATGCGTGGTATGGCTTCATCACATGAGTTTTGGAGTGATTGCATGGTGGGTCGTTGTGAAAAACTATTCGATAGTGTAAGGTAGACTAAGCATTGGAGTGGATAGGATGGAGGTACAGTTGAGAAGAACATTAATGAATATTTAAAAGAAAACTTGAGACGGGACAGAACCCTGAGGAACACTGGAGTTGATAGATTGATGAAGTGAGCGTTGGCTGTCCACAACTGTAGCTTTGGAACGGCCAGAAAGGAAATTAGAGACAAAAGCACAGATGGAGGGATACAAACTGAAGGAGGGTAGTTTAGAAATTAGAGTTTTCTGCCAGACTCTATTGATGGCTTTCGATATATCTAGCGATATAGAAAAGGTTTCACCGAAGTCCGTAAAGGAGGATGACCAAGACTTATTAAGATAAGAACAAAGATCGCCAGTAGACCGGCTCTTAACACTCAACGAGCGGCTAGGTTATTAACTTCTACTACCTGCCAAGCGGGCAGATTTACCCTAAACGAGCTTCATTCCATGCTCTTTTTCATGCATAAAGAAGAGCCAGAGCGTGATGCAATTATGTATCCGTGAAAGGGCGTTAACCTCTTTGCTGCGTAGGTGGGGTATTGGCCACCCCTCCCTGTGCGGAGGTATTTAGACTGTTTCCTAAACTCAAATCATCATCGTACCATAAATATCATTAATACTTATCCATATGCGCCTATTTTCAGAGCTGGGCACTTTAGCCAACACTTCCGCAAATAGCCAATTCCGCCATGGCGGAAGTGTCATTTTGTTGGCGAATTAGCGTTGGCGCCAAAATGGCTGCCTATTTGCGGGTTTGAAGCTCTGGAAAGTACCTCCATGTTGCAAACCTCGAGTCCGCAAAATAAAAATTCCAGCCGCCAGCCAGCCCTGGGCCGCTCCTGCAGCTCCAGCCAAAAAAAGTCATGTGACCAAGCCAACTACCTGTGTTCTGGAATCTAGGCCTATACATCGGCTCTTCACGTTTGTTCACTTACTTAGTAGCAAGCGTCGAGCTAACACCTACAACACACAGCAGTCCAAGAGTTCCAACCTGCTAGCACTTCAACTTTGTTTATATTTTCGGCCTATTGAAGTGAACATGGAGTCTACTATCATGCCTACCGCAGCTGCCAACAGCATGGGGAGCACTTCACCACCATCATCCGACAGTGATGCTGCAGAGCATGCAGAAATCGAGGACCTAAGCCACCCCTGGCCCCACCTAGAATCCTTCTATGGGCCTGTAAATACCAAGAAGATGTCTCTGGAGAAGGGCTTTATAACTTTATAATCTAGCCTAATTTAAGATTATAAAGTTAGGCTATCGTTAATTTGATTGATAGCCTGTTAATTTTTAACCTAAACTAATGTTATTAGGCTACCCTAATACCATCAAAATTCCTCAAAGCATGTAGGCCTAGGCTAAGTCTAACTTCTATATAGGCCTAGGCTATATAGCCTAGGCCTAGGTCTATAATCACTAATCCCATCAAAATGCCTCAAAGCATGTAGGCTAAATATTGCATGTTCTAACTTCTAAATATAGCCTAGGCCTATAGGCTAATTACTAATATAAGTACATTTATTAGGCTAGGCCTAGGCTACCCTAATCCTATCAAAGTGCCTCAAAGCATGTAGGCTAAATAATATTGCATTTTCTAACTTCTATATATATAGGCTAGCCTAGGTCTAGGCTATAATCAGTCAATCACTAATTCCATCAAAATGCCTCAAAGCATGTAGGCTAAATATTGCATGTTCTAACTTCTATATATATATAGCCTAGGTCTAGGCTATAATCACTAATTCCATCAAAATGCCTCAAAGCATGTAGGCTAAATATTGCATGTTCTAACTTTAATATATAGCCTAGGCCTAGGTCTAGGCTATAAATCAGTCACTAATTCCATCAAAATACCTCAAAGCATGTAGGCTAAATATTGCATGTTCTAACTTCTATATATATATATAGCCTAGGTCTAGGCTATAATCACTAATTCCATCAAAATGCCTCAAAGCATGTAGGCTAAATATTGCATGTTCTAACTTTAATATATAGCCTAGGCCTAGGTCTAGGCTATAATCAGTCTCTAATTCCATCAAAATGCCTCAAAGCATGTAGGCCTAGGCTAAATATTGCATGTTCTAACTTCTATGTATAGGCCTAGGCCTATAATCACACTCATTGTATTAGTGTCAAGTAGAAAGTGTTAATTTTGAAAGTATCATATAGGCCTAGACTAAATTTAGCCTACAATAACATTTTATTAAATTTTGATCTGAAGCTAGGCCTTTATTCTGAGCATTAAAATTAATAGGCCTAGGCTACTTTCTATTAAATGACTTAATCTATCTAAAGTAGACCTATCTAGGCATATATAGCCTATTGCCATTTCCAAAGGGGGGACCACGAATAAATCGCCTCCTAGCACCTCTGTGATCCGCCGTACCTCCTGAATGGTGCGGAATTGCGAATACTGATTATTACTGAAGCACTCTCCCCATAAACAAGTTGCCCCAACATTTTACTGCCCATGTGGACAAACTAAGTGGCCTATGCTATATATATTAACCCTTTCACTGCGGGTGATGTTCTGGAATGTTTTGGCAATTTACAGCAATTTCCAAGCTTTAAAAGCCTGTATGTATATCCTTCAGGTCCATGGAAGTTGGGCAACATTATATTTAAGTAAATATATATATTTATTGACATTAGAGATTGAATTTATTGATTTACCCTTGATTCTGTAGTTTAAATTTAAAATTAATAAAAAACGGTTTGCGTTTGCATATTTGCATTTGAGGACTAGAAATTTCACAAGGTTTGCACATTTGTGTTTGCTGAAGTTATGTTCTGGGTTTGCTGATTTGTGTTTGCTGACTTGACTTTTTGTTTGTGGTGCCCAGCTCTGCCTATTTTACATTGATTATAAAGGTATTAACCTGTTACAGCAATAAAACAAGTGGAAACAGCGTTTGGATGGTCAAAATCGGCGATAGAGGCCGGGAGTTACATAACTTATGGCTGAGGCAGCCAGCCAGCCGTCACGAAGGCTGGAGAGACACTGTTGCATGGTAGTCTCTCTCTCGCTCTTTCCCACGCTTGGTAACACAGATGACCACGCCCTGCTAGCAACTCGCTAATGTTAGCACGAATATATACCTAAGAATTATGGAATAACAGGGAGAATAGGTGATAATTGAAAGGCGGGGGGTGGAAGGAGGGGATGTGGAGGAGTGATATTTGGCATGGCCAAGGGGCAATTAAAAAAAAAAAATATATATATATATATATATATATATATACTGGGCTGATTTAAATGATTCTTTTTTTAGGCCTTGGATTATATAAGGCTTCTCGCAGCACACCGGTAGGCCCTATATAAGTCTTGCCGCACTTGCTGGGTTAATTGAGCTTCCCAATGACACCAGAATGATCCTTCTACGACCAGGGGTTGTCTTGCAACGATCGTGCAACACGAAGGAAAATTCCCTAAAATATGGTAATTTCCTTACATATTTCCCTGTCTAGGGAGGCAGTGGATGTGGATATGTGTGGAAGTGGTGCCAGTCACGGTACGGGAGCCGTGCCGAACAGTCAGAGCCAACCTACGCTCCTCCGAGCGCTCGGACTCTCTCTCAGAGCCAATTATGTGCTCAACATCGCATACGACTTAAGGTGGTCCCCGCTCTTTAGTCCTTGGTTCTCTTGACCGCCTTAACCCTTCCAGCCCGGGTGTCCTTTTGAAAGGACACCACGAAAGAAGGGCAGGAGCCCGGGTGTCCTATGAAAAGGCTTGCGCTTGAGAGCGTGCTTCAAAATTCGCGCGGCCAAATTTTGTTTTGCAGGGGCGATCGCAGCACCACCAAGCCTCAACTACTACTGTTATCAGTTCGTACGTGGCCGCCATACCAAGTAATACAGGAAAAATGAATTCCGACGCGTCTGATTCGGTGCAACCTCCCGCGCGCCCCACTGCTACCCCACTAGCAACTTCGACGCCTGTAGCAGCAGAGAAGAAAGCTCAATGAAAGAAAGTGAAGCGTTTGTTGAGTGATAGCGCCATACAGCGAGAACTCTTTGATATTGAAGAGAGCAGTGGCGAAAGCTTGGTGGACAAAGAAACATTACCAGTGCAAGCGAAGAAGAAGATTTCGTTGGCTTTGGAGACGACGATAATGTGGATTTGTTTGAGTGGGGAGACAGTAGTGATGATCCTGATGTGTAAGTGTTTCAGGAAGGTGCTATTGAACTTCCAAGTGTGCTAGAAGCTGGGCCTACCCCCTCGCCATCTTTCGTAGGTCAGCCTAGGGCTAGGCCTAGGCCTAGCCATAGCCCTACCCCAGGACCTTTCCCTTTGCCTGCCCATACGCCCTTGAAAGTGGGCAAATATTTGTATAAACAGTCGCTGGTGAAAACTGAAGCTAAAAAAGTATGCAGGGCAGCCGCAGAAAAAGCTAGGGAAGCTGAACAGAGTGATAGTGACGCCGACCCTGGACTAGCAACCACCCGCATTCCTTTGTCACGACGCCTTGACCCGGGACGCCGCGTGTGTCACCCACAGCCCTCGGCTTCATCTCTCCTTCAGGAGGACCAAAGGGCCTCTTCAAGTGGTATTGGTGATGTGCGACAGCCCTCAACACACCGCAGAGCATTTTTTCAAGCGGAGAAGCCCTCGGCTCGCCGCAAAAGGAGCCCAACTCCCGAGGCCGAGGCTCCCATTGTTGAAGCTCCCGCAGCCTCCCGCGCCCCACGCCGCCGACGCCCGGTCACTTCTGAACCAGAATTGTCTCCTGAAGAGGATGCTGATGACCCCAACATTGCCCCAGATGACCTGATGTCGCCTGAGGAGGAAGAGGAACAGGAACAGGAGGAAGTCCCGGCAAGACGAGTGAGAGGGCGAGGTCGTGGACGTGGTCAGGCTGCTGACACCGCTGCCCCTGGGCGTGGGCGTGGGCGTGGGCGTCCGCGTGGCCAAGGGCGTCCAGGGCGTGTGCCTGCTGCACCTGCACGAGCATCAGCATCAGACCTGTTTGTGTGGACAGATGGGGCTGATTTTGAGGCAGATTGTCCTGCCTTTGACGAGGTACAGATGGGGTCCGGGGTGTCACCAACATTTCCCTGTGGCCCAGATGCTACCCCCAGTGAAATTTTCTGTGGCTTCTATGACAATGAAGTCATGGAATACCTCGTCGAGGAGACCAACAACCATCATGAGATCTGTGCCAACTTTCTTGGGAGGAAGAACAGTGCCAAGATGGTGTCATGGAGAGCTGTCACTGTGGCAGAACTATATGTGTTCTTGGCACTCACAATGCTGATGACACATATCAGGAAGCACTCTGGCAGACTACTGGATCACTGGCGACATCATAACGACTCCAGCATTTGGCAAGTACATGTCCAGGGACAGGTACTTCGACATCCTCTCCTATCTCCACCTGACAAACAACATGGCAGTCCACCTTCCCGACTCATTATGGAAGATCAGGAAGCTGTATGACATGATACGTCATCGGTTCACCACCTACCTGATTCCTTTCCAGAAGATGTGCCTCGACGAGTCTCTGGTCCTGTTCCGTGGTAGGCTGCACTTCCGACAGTATATCCCGTCCAAGAGACACCGCTTCGGCATCAAGCTCTTCGTCCTCTGCGACTGTTTGACGGGTTATGTGCTGGATTTTGTGGTGTACAGCGGCAAGGGTGGAGAAATTGTGACTGACCCCCTCATTGGTTTTGGTGGCGCTGTAGTGAAGAAGATGATGGAGAGGCACTTCAATCAAAACCACATCCTCTACACAGATAATTACTACACGTCGCCTCTCCTGACCAAGTACCTCCATGACCGCAAGACTGGAACTGTCAGCACAGTCAAGGGCAAGAGGAAAGGCATGCCAGGCTACCCAACCAAGACGAAGAAGGCGGACATCTGCCACAAGAAGAGTGGCCCCATCCTCTCCATCCACTGGCATGACCAGCGCAAAGTCAACTTCCTCACCACATGCCACAAGGCCGAGATGGTCGCCACAGGGAAGGTGGACCGAAGAACCAAGAACCCCGTCCGGAAACCAGCTGCTGTCCTGGATTACAACCTCAACATGCGCCTCGTTGACAAGTCCGACATGCAGATGGGCTTCATCGACTGCCTGCGAACATCTTGCAGGTGGTACAAGAAGTTTATCCTGCATACGGTAGATATGTCGGTCCTCAATGCCTACAACATCTACCGTCTGAGGACTCCAGGAGCCAAGAAGTACAAGTCCCTGCGGAAATTCCACAAGCAGGTGCTACTTGAGCTCCTGGCTAAACATGCGGGTACACCAGGGAGGCCACTACAAGGACCAGGCCAGCTGGACAGAACGGGGTGTGCGGACATTTTCAGGAAGCACCAGCTCAACGCCATTCCTTTCCAGGGTCCTCATACTAAGTCAAGAGTGCAGAAGAGGTGCCATGTGTGCAGCCACACAACTCTCAGACCCCGCAAAGCCACAAAAACCACTTGGGAATGCCTCGAGTGTCAAGTTGGACTGTGTGCTGGCACGTGCTTCAACGACTTCCACACTCTAACAAACTTTTGAAGTGGAAGTGACACCAGTGAAAGTGACACTCAACTGTAGGCTAATAATAATAATATAACTAAGTATAAGTGAAAAGGACACATATAAGTAATAATAAGTGCCTTCAATAACAATATGAACAAGTGAAAGTGACACTAAAATATATATTTCTAACAATAAATCAGTGAAAAAGACACTATCAATAAGCCTAGTCCAGTAAAAGTGACAGTATAATAATAATAAAACTAAGTATAAGTGAAAGAGACACACACAAGTAATAATAAGTGCCTTCATAACAATATGAACAAGTGAAAGTGACACTATATATGTTATTAGCTTACCTAACAATACAAAACAGTGAAAATGACACTATCAATTTTCAAAGTCCAGTGAAAGTGACACTATAATCATAAAAATAATAATAAAACTAAGTAATAAGTGACAGAGACACACATAACTTCATGTAAATAAACTTAATTTGTGCTGTACCTAGTATCAGTGCATTACCACAAAGCCCACCGAAATGCCAACAAAATACCCTCATTGTTCCCTGATTAAATAACACTGTATGAATATTCCCATATTCAAAATATGTTACAGGGGGACAATGCCTATAGTGAGTTCACTGCTCAATAGGTGGCGTTCTGAGAGTGAGGGTCTGAGTCTGGAGGGTGAGACGGTGAAGCACTTGAACGAAACAACCAGCTGCTTCAGAGATGGAGCTGCTTCGAGCCATGATGGATGCTTCACATGTCTCACTCCCCAGACTGGAACAAGACCTCACGGGCTTCACCGTGTTGAGCGGTGGAATGTACAGGCTCTCAGCCTATGCCCGAGAGGGAGTAGTTGGAATATAGGAAAAAAAAAAAAAAAAAAAAAACTTTATTGAGTGAAAATTACATTATAACTATAATAAATGACATAATAAACAATAAAACACTATCAAATCGCTTCCCGGCATAATTGCGGGTGGAGCGACGAGTGCAACTGGGCGTCGTAGCCGGGACCGCGGTTGAGTGTTCGGACGCGCCGAGGTACATACGGGCAAAAGTTACCTCCACTTCCATCACCATCACTCCGGAACCAGTTGAGCTAAAGAGCTCTACTCAACACCATTCTACGCGGTAAGGTAAGGCGCCCATTTCTATATATGTTTGATTAATGTAGGTAATATATTAAGCGAGATTAGCCTTAGTTTACTTTTGTTGATTTTTGGCCAGATCGGCCTGATACGAGGTACGTCCTTTGGAGAGACAGCCCGGGCCCCGAGGGTTAACGAGACCGACCGGTTAATTTAGGCTTAAAAAACTTGAAATCCTGAATATACCAATAGGTGTTTACTCAACAAGAGTCAACATCCCTTCATAAGCCAGTGAAATGTTATTAGTGAAAACCCATTGGAAATAGTTTTTTTTTATGTTTTCCAAACTTTTCCTGTAATTCTAAAAACGTTATATAGCGAACTTTGAAATTAACATGCTCACTGCTCAGTAACTACTGGTCGTACGAGGAGCATACCTATATAAATCGAAAGAGCGTAAGCTACTCTACAACCTCCCATATGCTTTATCTTCTACATTGCCATGTTCCTGCGTAAAATATTGTAAATCTAAAAACAAAAGTAAAAATGTTCACCTAATTACCTTAGACTTTCACCTATTTTTCTCAGAACCTATATTGTCGCACTTTTGGATGTTATTCTACAGTTTTTATTGGACCTATAGGAATGGTGCATATACCATTGGAAAGGTAATTAAAAACACTACAAGGCATATCAAGCCAATTTACTCTAGTAATTTAATTTATTTCAAAATATGTCGTCACAGTTGTAATTTTCTATATATTATATTCGCCTGAATCCGTAATCACCTAAATCGAACAAATACACAAATTATATAAAATGTTTTTTATAGCAACTACAGATACACCTTTTGTGAGTCGTTTGATCACATAAAACATGTGTTATGGGGATTTCTGTAGGAGTTTATAATTTTCTGCTGTTCTATGGTTTTCATTTTTTTTTTACCTAAATTGCAAGAAAAAGGCAAACATTTTTTTTTTTTTTTTTTTTTTTATCTAGTTTTATGGTCATATACACCTGTGCCAAATTTCATTTAAATTGAAAGTAAGACCTGGAAGTTTGTAATTAACCGGTCGGTCCCCTTAAGTCGGGCGCCGCCAAAGAGGGGTTAAGGAATCCAAATTGGTGATCTGAAATAAGATTATGGGAAAACAAAAGTTTAAGAAATTATGAAATTCGAGCAATTGGACGATCATTTGAGGGTTAAGAGCGGTCACCCTTCTTTGGGACTGGTTGAATCAGAGCAAACTTACAGCAACAAGGCAAGACGTTAGAGGAAAGACAGAGACACATGAGTTTGCCTAGGCAGGGAATTAGCACAAAAGCAGAACTTCTGAGTACATCAAGAGGAACATCATCTGACTTACTATTTATGGCTGGTGACATGATCGACACATTCCTAGCCAGTTGGACTCTCTTTAACACCTTACGAGCGGCCTATGCGGTTTATTTATATGTACCGCACAGCGGGGTGTTTTTAGCCAAAATAGGGCTGTTTACGTGATCATTTTCATGCCTAAATAAGACCCAGAACGTAAAACAAGTACCTATCCCTGAAAGGGCATAAACAGAGCTTTCGAATGACACCATAACGATCCTTTTATGATGGCTAGTTTTCTTGCAATAACCGTGCAACGCGAGTGCAAAAAGCATGTAGTTCGGTACTTTCCCCATATAATTCAGTATGTAGCGAGTGAGAGAGGGAGGAGGGAGCTGAGATTCGTGTCAGTAGGTTCGCCGCGGTGGTCTGGAGCAGTCATACGCTCGCTAGTCTCCTGCCACCACTTGTCTCTCTCTCTCAGCAACATTACGTGCTGAAATTGCCACTCGAGTTATGTCGAGCGCCGCCACATAGTCCAGCTTTATTTAACTCGACTTATGTGGTGAGCCGCTAATTAAGGGTTAACAATAAGGGAATTACTCAGATTCTTAGGCATTCTCCAACAATTTAGTTATAATGTAGTGCAGGTCGTATGAACTGATAACTTCTACTATTTCAAAAAGCTCTGAACTTTGAAGATACTTTGTTACTAAATATTGTTTATTTTTGTTACACAAATTATTACCAGGCTTTAATTTCCTTAACCGATCAGAGCATTATATCAGACTAAATATATCTTTTGAGCTACAAAATGTTCATAAGTGAAGCATAACCAACCGTTCGTCTGGGTGACAATCAAAAATACGTTATGACTACGTGTCAGATATGTGGACCAGCTTGAAAATTTATCTCACTGACATTAGTATAAGCTTTCTGAAGTAGTCAGGATGGACTATGTTTATCTGAAGTGGGAATATTTAAATTCTGGATTTGAATATTTAATAATTATCACTATATACGCACAATGCGTCTAGACATTAGTGACCAAAATAATGGGTTCAGTTCCATAGTAAATTCAACCACTAGATCAATTCAAGCAGTAATTTACAACCAGAGCCAACTTAGCTTGGGCCAAATAAACCAATTTGTTTTAAACATTACAATAACACAGTATTTGGAGGAAGTCAGAGAGAGAACAAACCAAATTGTCATGTAGTTCAGGTGAGGGGGCTGGTACATTATGATACTGTATACATCTATAGATATCTCAATGTATTCTTGTATAATTGTTCAACTAACAATCGGTCCCATTCGCTAACCAAACGCATTACATTTTTTAGTTGTTCTTTGGTGGCTTTTACCTCAATAGTCATAAGGTTTCCACTATCGGGTTTACGATGACCTCACCATTCATTCTTAATCTAACAGTACACACCTGATCTGGAGACAGGCAGACTATGGAAGTGTTTAACGAACTGACTTAACCCTCTCCGACATATGACGCGATTTTGAGCCTATTGGGGATACTTTAAAGCCTTTGTTACCATCAGGGGTATTTAGAAACCTTTAGTTTAGTTACTTCAACCTCTGCAGTTGTCTTTGAGTTAGCTGTGGGCAGAAAACTAATTTTGGAGAGGTAATTATAAGAGTGAGAGAATTCTATTTATTATTGCTAATCTGGCAACCTCTGCGTCATATGTGCGTGAAAGGGTTAAAGGGGAGGTCGTTGTTTTTTCAGACCCTCTTCTCCCTCACGTTTAGCCCCATTAGTTTGTCGATTTTAAAACCTTTCGTCCCATTTCTATATGAATATCAAGACCATTTGTGCCATTTAGATGTCGATTTTTTCCTGGCGAGCGATAGCAAGCCTGTAGATTTATGAGAAACCGGCCTTCGGCAGAGACAAGTTTCTATCGATAAATGTACATATTTATCTTAAAGGGGTGTCGAGGGAGTGTTTGTTTAAGCCTGATGAATGTCTAGTGAGGAAACTACAAAATAAATTAATATATAAATAACTAGAGCTCATAAAATAACCACTGTCCCCTTTTTTGGTTTAGCCAACTTTGGAAGGTCTCTTCAAAACTGCACACTCCCATTTTGCCTACCTTCTTGATGTGGTGTGGGGATTTACGAATTGGCAGCTGGGGTGGTAGGGGTTATTCGTCCACTCCACCTGCCAACTCCAACTAGTTTTGCTAGGCTCTTTCCTTCTCTTACTGTATGTTTTCCATTTCTCAGTTCATCTGCTATCCTCTGGGAAAGCCAACTAGGGGGTTGATTTCCTCCCCTGCAACTTTAGGAGACTCAACCCTCCCGTCTATTGTGGTTGCTTGCCCTGTTCCCTTCCTCACTTTCTCGTTTAATGCTTCAGGAGGTTCTAGTTTTCCCCGGAGTTTCGCTGCAGTGTTTATGACCTCTGCTAAGTTGGCGGAGTTCCACTTGGTGACAGGTGGCGCCGGCGAGGGCCCGAAAAGCTTGTAGTTTAGGGCTGGGCGTGCTGGGGTTGCCTCAGGATTGCTGACTCCTTTCTTTCTTCAGTGTATGTGACGAGTAACGATGCCGGCTCCATCCTTTATGAGACAAAACAGTTTGAGGGCAAATATGCGTTTATTCACGTATGTCGGGTTGACAATGTTCCCAGCTCGAAGCCAGGGCCTTTCTCATGCAAATGGCCATATTCTGGTTTTTCTGGCCCTGCGGCGGTCTCAACCTTTCATTGCTATGCGGCACCTAGCAACCGCACTATATGCTTCCCATGCCATTCTTGTTTTATGTTTTATGTTTATCTCTTTCTGTAATTTTGAATGCGCTCATGGCTGACGATACTGACCATACTGACACGGCAATCGTGTTGGACTTACCGGTAACCTACTCAGGCGATCCCCCGGCTTCTTCTAATGACCTTCCCTCTGAAAGTTCTAGAATAGTTACAATGGCACCTTATGCAGTGCTTATTCAGCAAAATTCGGTACCCGACTCTGGCAATCCCCCAGCTTCTTCTAATGACCTTCCCTCTCAAAGTTCTCCAGTAGTTACATTGGCACCTTATGAAGTGCCTATTGAGCAAAATTATTCTAAAGGAGGCAAAGGGGACACCATCTTCCTGCAAAATGTTACCCGCAAATTATCCTACGATTCCCTGCATAAAATGTTTAAGTCCTTTGGTGTGGTATCCCGTATCAGAATTAGTTTTGTAGACGAATGTGGGTCTCTCAACTGATGCTACATCTCCTTTTTGGAGGAGGAGTCTGCTGCTGCTGCCTACGATGCTGCCCCGAATCTACTACCCTCTGGCTGCTGCGGTTCAAAATCATTGCAGCGTTCTGTTAATATTGTGGATAGTGACTCCGATTATGTGCCAAATGTATTTGACGGATTTGATAACATTCCAGACCTACTCCTCTACCTAAATGGTGTGTAGCATATTAAAATGATGGAGAAAATAATTATATTAAGGCACATCAGTATTTGCAGAGGCAAGTCGGTGTCATCCCAAAGGAACATCTTAAAAAAAAAAACCCAGTTCAGGCTAGGGTGCTATCTCATCTGCCTTGTTCTTCTAACGGTATGGTTAAGTCAATCCAGGCCCACAAGTCCTTTAACTTTACAAAAGTGATTGTGTTTAGTGAGGACCTGCATGCCTTCACTGAAGAAACCATCTTATCTTTGTGTCCCGAGTCTGTGTCCTCTGCCCGGAAGCTGAAGGGCAAGACTGCATTACTTGTATTTTTTGGGTCTTACTTACCCGATTCTGATGATATTGGGCCACTCACCCTGTGAGTTAAGACATTTCATGATCGACCTATGCAGTACTACAAATGTTTTGAGTATGGACACCTTAAGAAATACTATACAGACGAAATTCGTTGTGGCTGTTGTTCAGCATTAAGCAATCAATGAGGCTTCTGAATGTGAATCAAATGCGTACTGCTACCACTGTCAGGGTGGCCACTCTCCCTCTTCCTGGCATTGTGATGTATATAATCTAGAGGTAGACATAGTCGTTCTGGCAAATACACAGCATATTAGTTATGGTGCTGCTAGACGGGAGTTGCTGTTCCGGAGTAAGCCTGGTACGCGTTCATACGCTTCAACAGTTGCATCATCTGCACCAGTTACCCTCTCTAAAGTGACAGGCTAAGACAGTCACTAGTGTCCCTATCATCTCACAGCAGCAGCGACAGGTGCAGAGTTCGGGGAGTGAGGCTATTCCTCCTCAAGCCTCTGTTCGTCGCAAACAACATTCCCATTCAAGTACTGAAAAGCATCCTTCCCTTCCAAAGAAAGACAGGTCACATCATCGCGACGGTCGTACGCTGCCCGGTTCTTCGCCAAAGGGGAGGAAGGGCCCTTCATCTTCGGATGTGAGGGGTGCCACAGGTTCATCTGGAGGTAGCGTTAATTCCTCCCCCAGGACTTCCTCCTTCTCTGGGAAGAGTAATTCATCGGAAACTAGAGTAGAAGCGCCAACATCAAAGATGGATAAGAACACGGTCGTCCATGTAAAAAATAAATACCAGCTGCTCCAATCTCCACCAAGGCATTCTCCACAGGAATCTCTAAGAAGCGGCCCAACTCTGAGGATAGCTCTTTGCTAGTTACAAGGGTTCCCACTCGCAAGGGTGGAACCTCTCCAGCTCTGCTTAAGACTTACCTGAAGAGGCGCGTGTTGTCTCACTTGGCAGGCTTTCTCGAAGACATTTTGAAAAGGAGTCTCTACCGCAAACCTCTGATGTTAATGCCCCCCTCCTAAAGGGGATGATAGTTTAGCCGACGACAATAATGCCAAAAATTCTACAAAGGAATTGTAGGGTATCCGTGCAAATAGTGAGGAAGTTTCGGTTTTAAAGAATCTTTATGACTGGGATGTCCTCTGTTTGCAGGAAACCAAATTGAGTTCTTCTCATTTCAACTCAGGTCTAAATTATGTATTTACTGTTCTCCTCCCCCTCTGGGCCTTCGTGCCAAAGGCGGGACTTCGATAATTGTTAAAAGGAGTTTTCATCATTTCCCAATCCCCATGCAAACTGATTTGCAGGCATGTGCAGTAAGAGTCTTATTCGACAAAATGTATACCATTTGTTCTCTCTACCTCCCTCCTGGGGAGGCCATTAACTCGCGAGCCCTACAGTTCCTTGTGGACCTGCTTGATCCACCCTTTTTGCGGTTGGGCGACTTTAACCCTCATAACCAATTATGGGGTAGTTCCGTATGCAATGAGCATGGGTCTCAAATTGAAGCTATACTTCTGCAAAACAACTTATCATTGCTCAATGATGGGTCCCCTACTTACCACACTTTAAATCTTCACAGTTATTCTGCCATTGATCTTAGTATATGCACCTCTGATATTTTACTCTCCTTCCAGTGGTCGGTTTCTCAGTCATTGCATGGAAGTGACCACTTTCCTATCATCATAGACACTCTTAATGGTCTTCCTCCAACTGCTCCTCCTAGGTTGAGCGTGCAGACTGGAATGTATTCTCTGAATTATTCTCGGGGACTCCTGATCTTAGTTCCTTTGACACACACATAGTAGCATATGAGTACCTTGTAGATTTAATTCAGAACAGTGCGCTTATTTCTATCCCGCGGTCGACTGGAACTCCTTCGAGGCCTGTGGTTCCGTGGTGGGATAATACATGTACTGCTTTGAGACGTGTCACACGCTCTTGCTACAGGAGATACAAGAACAATGCGACTCAGGTAAACTATGTTATATACAGAACAGCTCAGGCTAAGAAACCAAGGTATTTTAGGAGAGCTAAACGGACTTCATGGCAGAAGTATACCGGATCTGTGACATGTAGGACTCCTATCAATAAAGTATGGGCTAAGATCAGGAAGCTTTCTGGGAAATTTGTTCCTAGTCCCCCTCTTTGTCTTCAAGTGGGTGATACTGTATCATCAGATCCTGTCATTGTCTCTAATATTCTTGTTTGCCACTTTGCTGAAGTCTCGGGTTCTTTTGGGGGTGCTCAGGTTCCTCCCATTAGTGCGACTGTCCAAGATTCGGAGGTTTATAATGCATCTCTCACCATGCAGGAGCTCATTCATGCTCTGAGTAATGCCGGTTCCTCTGCCCTGGGAGAGGATGGCGTGTATTATGACATGATCAAACATCTCCCAGAAGCGTTTCTGTTTTTTTTTTCAATGAAATATGGAGTACGTCACTATTGCTGGAGAGTTGGAGAGTGTCTTTAATCCTTCCCATCCTAAAGCCTGGGAAAGATGCGAAATTGGTTTCCAGCTATAGACCCATTGCTCTAACCAGTTGTTTATGTAAATTGTTTGAGAAAATGCTAAACCACAGGTTGGTATGGTGGTTGGAGACTGGTAATCACATTTCCCCGATTCAGTTCGGATCTATCCTTGATCCTCTCTTGCGTCTCACAACCGATATCCAGAATGCATTTGTTACTAATAAACATACAATTGGTGTTTTCTTTGACTTGCAAAAGGCGTATGACACAACATGGAGATTTGGTATAGCGCAAGAAATGCGTAAGCTAGGCCTGACCCGGAAAATGCTGTTGTTTATCCAGAGTTTCCAATGCACTCGCTATATCATAGTTAGGGTCGGGAATTGTCTTTCTGATAAACTTATGCAGCATGAAGGGGTTCCTCAGGGGAGTGCGCTAAGTGTTTTTGGTTTCATAATGGCTGTAAACAGTGTTGTGGCGAGGGTCTCTAGGGAACCATTGGTGCAAAGTTTGTTGTTTGTAGATGACTATGTGATATATTGTTCAGCGTCTGATCCCGATATGGCTAGACGACACTTGCAGAAAGCCATCGATTTGGCAGTCCAGTGGGCGAATGAGTGGGGTTTCACTTTTTGCCCTCAGAAGACTGTGGCAATAAAGTTTTCTAGGGAAAAAAATTCAGTTGTACTGCACCTTCTTCTTAATGGTAATATTTTACCATATGAAAGTTCAGTCAAATTCCTAGGGCTCACTCTGGATAGCAGTCTTACTTGGAAGGAACATATTCTTGATCTTAAGACGCGTGTTATGCGGTCCTTTGACATCCTGAAAATGCTTAGTAATAAGTCCTGGGGTGCAGACTATTCAACCCTCCTCAGGATTTATGATGCGCTGTGCCGATCTAAATTGGAGTATGGCTGTCAGATATATTCTTCGGCAAGCAAGTCTATCTAAAAGTTGTTGGACCCGGTACACAATTCAGCCATGAGGATATGCACAGGTGCTTTCCGTACATCGCCTGCAGAAAGCATGTATGTTGTGGCAGGGGAATTGCCTCTGGATCTCCGTAGGGAAGAGCTTGGATTACGTTTAATGTTTAGAGTTTGCAGTTCCCCTGCTTATCGCTCGGTCACCGATAGCCGTTTCCTTCCATGGCATGAGGCATGTAAAAGCTTCTCCAAGCCTCTCCAGATATGCATGAGGGAAGCGTTAAATGACTTTCATTTAAACTCCGTTTTAATAAGAGAGGTAAAGTTCCCCTCGTTTGCCCCGTGGGATCTCCCCTCTCCGTCAGTATGCATTCTTCCCAGTTACGAGGCAAAATTATCTCCAGCTGCAGAAAAGGCCATGTTTCTGGATCACTCCCAAATCCATAAATCTACTTCAGCATTGTACACTGATGGGTCGAAAATGGCATCAGGTGTGGGTTGTGCGGTGCTTCACCACTCGTCTTGCTCGATTGCCTGGGGTTGCCTCTGTCTTTGCTGCGGAGGCGTATGCTATTATCCAAGCTTTGAAATTGGCACGCGACTCGACTGGAACAGATTTCACTATTTACACTAATTCACAGAGTGTTCTTTCTGCCATTCAAGTTTACTCTCCTGTTCACCCATTGGTTCAGGACATCCAGGCATGGCTTTATCGCTTAGCATCTCGACACAAATTGATTAATTTCTGTTGGGTCCCAGCTCTTGAGGGGATCCAGGGCAATGAGGAGGCTGACACAGCAGCAAAAGAGGCTCTACTAGAGTATGTGGGCCGGTTCTCAATCCCCCCTGAGGATTAGAAATGCAGTATCCGGTCGCTGATTCGGGAGAGGTGGCAGTTGAGGTGGTCTTTCCTCACTAGCACTAACCAAAAACTTAAAGCCATTCATCCTTCTGTGAAGCTTTGGGACGTATCACCCGTTCACTTAGGTAGACGTACGGAAGTACTTCTCACAAGGTTGCGTATTGGTCACACATATATGACGCACAAATACATATTACATAATGATCGCCCTCCGCTGTGTGCTGTAATGTGACGAAGTACTGTCTGTAAGCCACATTCTAACCTCTTGTTGTAATTACTCATTTCCTAGATGCTCTGTAAGTTTTATTTTTGTTTCCCTGTCTGACATTCTTGGCCAAGATGCAGATGTTTTTTAGCTCCGATCGTATTTATTGGATTGCGTTTTTTTTATGATATTTAATAATCCATTGATTTTTACTTTTGATATTCCTTTATTGATATTTTGTCCGTTTAATGTGCCGCTAATTGCTATCTTAATGCGTTTTAAATTTTGAAATTCCTGTGATGATCTTTTAGTTTTTAGATGTAGCGCTGAATGATCACTACAGGTCCCAGTGCTTGGCCTTTGTGCCTAAATCTTATCAATTCAATTTATTCACTGTGGATCTGTTCTCGTTGATTGTATTGGTCTTCCGCACTGTCGTAAGACTTATTCTGAGAGTATTATTATTATCTTGATGAGGAACTTGCATAAATTCCTCTTCATTTTAGTTCAAATCGGGTCCTTGGGTTGGAAATGCCTCTAATCCGTACCTCTGACCTTGCAATTGGTCTGGACGAAACCCAGGTGATTGGCTCGGACTCAGGTCATGCTCGCTGAGGGGCCTTGTAGTTCCCGTGATTATCGGTAGATGGTTTTTTTTTGTTATGGTAGACTGTGTTGTTCCTTAGTATTTTAGAGGACGTTGATTTAGGAGCACAGACTGCATTGTTGTGCTTGTGTCCCACTCCTTTTCTTCCATCTTCTCACTCGTAGGCTGGCTATTTTTGCTTGTGGTTGATTCACTTCTTCCTTGAATGTTGATATATAAGTTGAGGTCCTCGTGTCGGTTTCGTTGCATTAGTTTTTGAACCTGTGATTACACCATATATATAAATATATATATATATATATATATATATATATATATATGTATATATAATATATATATATACCGGTATATATATATATATATATATATATATATATATATATATATATATAGATAGATAGATAGATATAGATAAAGATAGATAGATAGATAAATAGATAGATAAATCAATACAGATAAATAAGCCAACTAAGAAACGAAAATAATGGCTACACATATGAAAATAATGGTGCGGAAAAAAGAAGAATAAGGACAGCAACAGTAGAGAAAGAAGATGGAAGAGATGGAAGAAATAGAGGAAGAAGAAACGGAAAATAGGGAAAGGAAATCCACTCTATCCCTGACTCAGTAAATTTAACAGTGCCGCGCCAACCAAAGGAAATGTGTAAGAATATTGAGATCTTATAATACTGTATGTATGCAAATGAAGTTGCGTCTAGGAATATATTCAGGCGGCTGCGCGTCTTTGACTTACCTGTAATATTCCCTGGCTCTATTGTCTATAAGCTGGCAAGAAATATGTTGAATTAGGAAACTCTTGCATTATTATGATGTAGAGACGTAGTAGTTTCATATGTTTCTATTAGATATCGAGAAATGACATCAAGGTAAGAAACGAGTATTGCTTGCAAGTACCTCCACCTGATACAAGGTGACTGTGTGGTACTGAGCTTAAGGTGGAATGGGAGGTTGAATATGTCTCTTACATCTGGCAACTGCTTATTAACTCGTAAGCTGTGCAGCTATAGTATTTGAAGGTGCCCGCCATGCGAAGATATTCTGATTAATTTCTGACTTAAATCGTCAAGTTATATCATGTATAAATAATACTTATCCATATGCGCCTATTTTACATTTAATATGAACATATGAACATTGGAAAGCAATAAAATAAGTGGTAACAGCAATTGGCTGGTGAAAATCGTATATTTTAGCCACGCGGCCGTAATCTGACCTTGACCGGCAAGAGAAAAACACCCTCACTCTCTTTTCTCTTGCATGGTATTGAGCACAAGGGGAGCTCTCAGACTGGCTTAGATGGTCGGATATACACTCCGCATCCACCGCCCTATCTCCGACCCGTAATTGCACGGAAATACTCGATAAATATCGGGAATAATAGGGAAAATACCGGACAATTGAGGAAGGGGGAAAAAGGTGTGGGAAGAAGGGTAGGGGTGGGTTGGGACACATGTGTAGGAGTGGTAGGAAGTAACGGAGGGAGAGTTATCTCACCTAATCATAAATTGCTCTGTTTTAAGTGCCACTGGAGTGTTTTAACAGGGTTTTTTTAGGCTTTGGATCTTAAGAGTGCCAACATTCGCCCTGTAGAACCTCTTAAAAGTCTGGCCGCAGTTCACAGGTTAATGTCATATGTCACCCAGAGGAGACTTTTACGTGGGTAATACAATATTCCTCCCTCTCCATCCAAATGAGTAATAGTTTCAATAACTGTTTTGCATCAGAAGATTTTAACTTGATTCCATTTGCCACACCATTTTTAATAAACAAAAATGACACTCTAAGTTATATTGTAATTATGGAAATAGATGTACTAAACAGCATAAACAAACTAAAGTATAATAAAACCCCTGGACCCAACACTATTTCTCCAAGAGTTTTGAAAGAAATAACCCATACAGGGCGACCATCCCCAATGGAGGTTTTTGTAGTGTACTGTGACCGTCCTCAAAAGATCTAGAGTATACACAACCCTATAAAACACCTCAGTGGCACTCAAAACAAAGCAATTTGTGATTAGGTGAGATAATTCCCTTCCATTACTTTCTACCACTTCTACATGTCTCCCCCTTCCCTCCTCAATTTTCAGCTATTTTTCCTCTTATTTCCTTTTTTATTGGGTAATTTTTGGCGCAAATTTCCTTCACGCAGTCTCTTTAACCCTTAACTGGCGGCGCGCAACATAAGTCGAGTGAAATAAATTTGGACTATGTGGCGGCGCGCGACATAGGTCGTGTGGCAATTTCAGCACGTAATGTTGCTGAGAGAGAGAGACAAGTGGTGGCAGGAGAGTAGCGAGCGTATGACTGCTCCAGACCACCGCGGCGGACCAACTGACATCAATTTCCACCCTCCTCCACCCTCTCACACTCGCTACATAGTGAAATGTATGGGGAAAGTACCGAATTACATGGTTTTTGCACTCGTGTTGCGCGGTTGTTGCAAGAAAACTAGCAGTCATACAAGGATCGTTGTGGTGTCATTGGAAAGCTCTGTTTATGCCCTTTCAGGGATAGATACTTGTTTTACGCTCTGCGTCTTATTTAGGCATGAAAATGATCACGTAAACAGCCGTATTTTGGGTAAAAACACCCCGCTGGTGGCTACATATTATTTACCGCCTAGGCCGCTCTTTAGGTACAAAGGAGTACAAAGGAAATCAAGCAACAACATATCTAGTGACCCTTCTAGGCTGCTTGTCCTCCAAAACACTGAGGATCAAGTGTCCAAACAGTGGTTTAGAGTGGGTAAGGGAACATTGGAAAGGGAACTACTGCCCTGCCACTAACGTGGCAGGACTAGGAAGTTAGTAGGGGACATATGGGTTAGTAACTGAGGGGAGGATAAAGTTATTCATTTACAAACGCAGTCAGTCGCGGGTTTGATGCGAGATATTTGTCTAGGCGGAATTTAAATGAATCAACGGTGCTGCAGTCTATAACGTCTCGGGGAAGCCCATTCCACAAGTTGACAACTCGATTGAAGAAGAAATTCTTAGATTCGTGCGAGTTAAAAGATTTACCAATAATTTTGCAACCGTTTCCCCGCGTGTAATTAGATTGGTCGATAGTGAAGTACTTACTACAGTTCATATTGTCGATGCCTTTGATGATTTTGAACACTTGAATTAAGTCGCCTCTTAATCTGCGCTGGGTTAAAGGAAATAGATTTAATTCTCTAAGACGCTCTTCGTATGGTTTGTTCTTTAGGCTAGGTATAATTTTGGTAACTCTACGTTGAACTCGTTCTAGCTTGTTTATATCTTTTTGGTAATAAGGGCACCAGGATTGAACGCAGTATTCCAGAAGAGGGCGGACTAAGGAATTGTAAAGGGTTAGGATAACTTCTTTGGATTTATGCTCAAATGACCTGCCTATATAGCCAATTATTTTGTTTGCCTTCTTAACAACTTCTGAACATTGTTGACTAGGTTTTAGGTTACTCGATATTGTTACTCCCAGATCAGTTTCTCTGTTTACATTCTTAAGCTGAGTGCCATTCATCGAATAGTTTGCTTTCTCATTTAGGTATCCGACATGTAGTACTTTACATTTATCCGCATTGAAACTCATTTGCCAAATTTGGGCCCAACATGACAATTTATCTAGATTGTGTTGCATATCGTCAACTTGTTCTTTTGAGAGTACGCTATTTGCAATTTTTGTATCGTCAGCAAATTTTGAGATTGTGCAGGTGAGACCCTCATCTATGTCGTTGATGTCAATTAGAAAGAGAATTGGACCTAGTACCGATCCCTGGGGTACCCCGCTACTTACATTGGTCCATTTAGATGCCTTACCGTTTATGACTACCCTTTGCTTTCTGTTGCTGAGCCAATTTTCTATCCATTTCAACACACCGTCTTGTATTCCATGCGCTTTTAGTTTTAGCAGTAAACGTTTGTGGGGAACTTTGTCAAAGGCCTTTTGAAAATCAAGGTATATAATATCTACAGCTTTACTCTCATCGTAGAGGTTGAGGATATCGTGGAAGAAGTCTAAGAGGTTTGTTAAACAGGAACGTTTTTTACGAAAGCCGTGTTGAGTATCTTTAAGTATGTTATTTTCCTCTAAGTGATTTACGAGTCTGTCTCGTATGACCGTTTCTAGCATTTTACATACAACTGAGGTTAAGGTAATTGGACGATAGTTACTGGGTAGGGATTTGCTGCCTTTTTTGAGGTGTTAACACTGGCGAGGCAGCTAGAGATCCTTGCAACAGAGAGATTTCTAGTGCAAGGCCTCAGTGTCGCTCTACAGCTCGGAGAGGAAGCTATATACGCAGCCCCAGCTCTCGACTCTTGAAATGACTGGGCGGCAATAATACGTCTTTTTCACCCCCCAAATGTTATTCCCTCTTCTTTTATTGCTATATTCATAGGTTCATAGGTTCATATGTTCATATTTAAAGCAAAATCGGGACATATGGATAAGTAATAATTATATACAGTATATGGTAATATGACAATTTTCGTCAGAATATAACCAAATACCTTCGCTTGACGGGAGGGTTTGAACTACCATAGCTTCGTAATTTACAAGTTAAGATACACGATAATAAGACAATTAACATTATGTTTTAACAATACATTGCAGAGTGGCATTGTACCTAATGAATAGAAATTAGCTAATGTAACTCCTACCTTTAAAAACGGCAACAAATCCCTACCTTGCAACTATCGTCCAATCAGCTTGATTGCAATCATATGTAAATTGCTCGAAACTATAATCAGATATATACTTGTAATCCATTTAGAAGAAAAGAAGATAATATAATATAAGAATCACAGCATGTTTTCCGAAACATACGTTCATGCCTGACAAATCTCCTTGACTTCTTTCACATCCTAATATGTCTGACGAAAGTAAAGCTGTTGACATTGTCTACCTTGATTTCCAGAAAGCTTTTGACAAAGTTCCTCACAAGTGTCTCTCGTTAAAATTAAAAGCTCACGGCATAGAAGTGTGCATTCTTAGATGCATTGAAAAGTGGCTTACCGGGCGTAAGTAATGAGAAGTAATAAATGGTAAAGCTTCTGACTGGCAAATTTTTGCAAGTGATGTGCCCCAGGGATCAGTTCTATGATATGTTCTATTCTTAATTTATATCAATGACGATGTTTCATGTACAATTTCAAAATTTGTGGACGATACTAGAATAGCGAACATAGTAGTATCTCCATTGCAGGTTCAATAGATCCAAAATTGTTGAGATCAATTAGCAAATTGGGCCTGAACCTGGCAAATTAGTTTCAATACCGGTAAATGTAAAGTACTATATATAGGATACATAAATTAAAAATGAAACTACTCAATGAATGGTAGTCAACTCTAAAACACTGATATAGAAATCGACATAGGAGTAACAATAACAATAAATTTAACCCACTGAGCACCAGCTAATACATAATAAAAACACACTGTAGGACCAGCGTATTGTCGTGTTTTCCACTTAAAACAGCTTAAATAGGTGAGAAATGAAAACAAAACAAAAAAACACTCACTTCGGTCATTTGGGGGGGGGGGGGGGGGAGGCATAACCATCAGCGTGTGCCGGGCTCTCTTCAAACCTCCCACGCCGATACACCACAGCTGGGCAAGGCAGCATGGCAGATGTACGATGCGTCCAGTTTTCGAGTGGCGATTATTTACATCACCCGAGCATCATATGTGCCTTCATAGTTCATATATTAGCAACATGTATCACATTCCCCCTGGGGGTAAAGGATTAGAATATGCCCCACGTGCCTTCTGCGTGTCGTAAGAGGCGACTAAAGAGGTTGGGTCGGTGGGCTTGCGACCACCACATGGAAAAAAATATGTAGCAACGATAAACGAACAATCAGCCTCGGATGCAGACGGACCCTGTGTTGACGAACCCCGATCGACTATGGACAAGCTTACGGACATTCTGAGAATAGGTACATGGAACATGAGTGGCATGAATGATGGCACAAAAGAAAGAGAGGTATTAGAAGTGTTAGTGAATGCCAGGCTGGATGTATGTGGAATGACGGAGACCAAATGGAAGGGTACAGATGTGAGAGAGTGGGAGTGTGGAATGGGTGTTTGTGCTGGAGTGAGTGAGGGAGCAGCGAAAGAAGGTGCGTGTTTGTTTGAAATTAACAAATGGAAGGAGCATGTAAGAGAATATGGGTCTGTGGGTTCAAGGATTGTGTGGGTGAGAATGAAAGGAATACAAACGTGGGTGATTGTGTGTGTGTATGCTCCGACAGAGTAAAACTTGTAAGATAAAAAGAGGAGTTCTGTGTGAATGTGGAGGCGTGCCTGGATAAGTTTGACAAGAACGAAAGAATATTTCTGATTGGAGATATGAATGGTAAGGTGGGTGATAGGAAAGTTGATGGAGTGGTGGGAGGATGGGGGGTACCGTCAGAGGTGAATGGGAATGGTAGTGCACTTGTGGACGTATGTGTGGGGAGGAGGTTGTGGATAGCCAACACCTTCTTCCGACACAGAATGATACACAGGTACACATGGAAAGTGGTGTGGACGATGAAGGATAAGACTGTGGTGGAACGAAAGTCACTGATTGATTATATTATGTGTAGATGAAAGAATGAAGAAATCTGTGATGGATGCTAGGGTGTATAGGGGTATTGGGGGGGGGGGATCTGTCTGATAATTATGTAGTAGTAACTAAGGATAAGATACAAAATAAGTGGGTGAGGAGAGCTGGAGGGAAGCGAGAGGAAGGTGGACTGGTGAGGGGGGTGGAGAGGCTACAGAAGGAGGAAATCAGGGAAGAGTACAGGAGAGCAGTAGAAAGACGACTAGGTGAGTTCAACCTGGATGATATGGAGGAAGTGCAGGAGATAAATAAGGTGTTTAAGGAAGAGATATGTGCAGCATGTGAGGAGGTGTGTGGAGTAAGGAGAAGAGGGAGGGGAGTGAAAGGTACACCATGTTGGACAGCAGAGGTAAAAATAACTGTGGAAGACAAGAAGAAAGCGTATAGAGAGTGGTTGGGTAGTAGAGGGAATGAAGATTTGGCAAGGCAGAAACGAGCGAGGTACGTGGAGAGAAAGAGAGTGGTGAAGAGAGTAGTGAAGGAAAGTAAGAGAAGAGTAGATGAGGAATTTGGAAGGAATCTGAGTTTAAAATGGAGGGCGTGTAAGAAACTGTTCTGGAAAGAAGTCAAGAAAGTTAGGGAAGGTAGCAAGGGAAACAGTAAGGGTGTGAAAGAAAAGAATGGGAGAATGCTAGCCGAGAAGCAAGAGAGAGTCTAAAGATGGAGGGAGTACTTCAACGAGTTGCTAAATGTAAGGAATGAAGAGCCAGTAAACATAGTTGGATATGGTATGGGAGGGAGAAGAGGAGAAGCAGTGGAGGAGGAGGTGGGGATCAGGAGGTCAGAAGTGTGGGAAGCCATGAAAAGAGCGAAGTTGGGGAAAGCACCAGGAACAGATGGAGTGTGTGGGGAAATGTTGAGGTATGGTGGTGAGATAGTGATCGAATGGGTATGGAAAATGTGCAAACTAGCATGGGAAAAGGGGAATGCACCCGATGACTGGAAGACTGGCATAATAGTCCCCCTATATAAGGGCAAAGGGGAAAGAGGAGTATGTGGTAACCACCGAGGAATATGTCTTCTAAGCGTAGAAGGGAAGGTGTACAATATGGTAGTGATTGAGAGAGTGAGAGTGAGAACGGAGAAATGGATAGGCGACGAGCAGTGAGGTTATAGGAAGGGAAGAAGATGTGTAGATCAGAATTTTACCCTGAATTGTGTTGTGGAGAAATATCTGGAGAAGCAACAAAAGGTGTATGTTGCCTTTATGGACTTGGAGAAGGCCTATGACAGAGTGGATAGAGAAGGTATGTGGAAAGTACTTAGAATATACGGAGTAGATGGCAAGTTGCTGAAAGCAGTGAAGAGCATGTATGAGGGTGCAAAGGCGGCAGTACGTGTGGAGAATGACCAGAGTGCCTTCTTTGACCTGAATGTTGGGTTGTTGGGTTGTTGATGAGAAGTGCATGCGGAGTTACATGGAGGGATAGACAGACGAATGAGGAAGTAAGGTGTGGTGGAAAGTGTGAAAAGGAACAACTTGAGATGGTTCGGCCATAATGAACGTATGGAAAGCAAGAGAATGACTAAGAGGGTGTAAGAGAGCGAGGTGGAAGGACAAGAGAGGGAGAGGTAGACCGAAGGAGAGGTGGAAGGATGGAGTGAGGAAGTATATGGATGAAGGCAGTGTTGGTTGGGAGGAGGGGCATCGACTGACTGGGGACAGAAGTGCATGAGGACGGTTCGTTCGTGGACACCCCTTCGGGGATTACGGCGTCAGGCAATAGATAGATAGATAGATAGTGCCGACGCAACCTATGCGGCTCTGGGGTTTAGCATTGCATACATTGCCGCTGCATATGCTGCGGCTCTGGGGTCCAGTGGGTTAAAACCCAGCGAAAAATGTACCAAAGTAGTCAAGAAAGCAAACACAATTATTGGCTTCATTCGAAGATCGTTTGAATACAAAACCGAAAATGCTATTTCTGCTATAGGGCCTATATAATTCTTTGGACCGTCCCTATCTGGAATACTGTGTACAATTTCGGTGTCCATATTATCAACAGGAGATTATTTAACTGGACAAAATACAGCAGAGAGTAACACAAATTATTCCCAGACTTCGAAACAAGTCATACGAAGAACGTCTAAAAGAGTTAAATCTCTTTAGTTTAACAAGGCGCAGGCTAAGAGGGGACCTTATTCGAGTGTATAAATTATTAACACTCAAGCCGCGGTGACCGTCATATCACGGGTGAGAGATAAATGGACTATCCTCCGGTACCCGTCATATGACGGGCGGCATTCTGAGCACATTAGGGGCTCTGAGAGAGAGTCCTCGCATTGGGAGGATGATAGGCGAGCTCTGACCACTCGGCACCACCACTGGGCCGGTTGTGGGACCACCGCCGCCTCCCTACACTCACACAGCCTCACGAGATCAGGAAAAAACTGAGGAAATTACCTTATTTAGGGTATTTTCACCTCCGGTTGCGCGATCGCTACAGGATAACCCGTGGTCGTACAAGGATGATTCAGATGTCATTGGAAATTTCTATTATCGCCCATTCATGGATATATAATTGTATTACGGTCTGGCTCTTGTTTCTGCATGAAAAAGAGCATGGAATGAAACTCGTTTTCGGTAAATATGCCCGCCTGGCAGGTAGTTGATGTTACAAATGGCCCCGTTTTTGGAGGGTTAATAGGATTGACAATATGGATGTCAACAAATACTTCACAATTGATAACTCAAATTACACTATAGGAAATGGTTGTAAGATAATTGGAAATTTAGCCTTTTCACTCACATGAGGCGAAGCATTTCTTGTTTAATCGAGTGATAACTTATGGAATGAAATACCTAATAGTGTCATTGAGTGCAGTATTGTTCAAACTTTCAAAAATCCTCTAGATAAATATCTCACTCTTAACCCCCGGTTAACTGCGTTTACAAACGAAAATAGCACCACTTAATACTGTAGTATTCATTCCTGTGTTTATATAGGATCGGTAGTTTAGTTACAGGCAGCCTCGTAAGGATCAATATATCTGTTGCTCCTAGTTTCCATTTGTGCTCCGTTATACTCTCTCTCTCTCTCCGTTACTTCATGAGGTGATTATCAGATGTTTTGCAGCTAAAATGGCAGTAATGAACGTTACTGTGGAATTGTATATAGGTAGGCACATTTAAACAAACAAAACACAAAAATATAATATTGATACAATTATATAATTGAAATACTAACACCCCTACTTGTGAAATATGGTATATATTGTTTTGTATTACCAACACTTTAATAGGAACAGTCCACAGTATTGCATACTTTAGTAAGTAGGTTCGAAGGTATTGTGCAGTCCTATTATATTGAACACTGACATGGTGATTACTTGTGGATGTGGATATTATTATTATACGATGATGGTTGGGCAGCTGGTAGGCATTGAGAGTGCACTGTTTGAATTGTGTATATTATAAGTCCCTACACTGTTGCATTGGCTGAAACCTGGGGATATGTTGTTATTGTTCTTTGAGTTGGATGACAAAGGAGTACAAAGGAGTACAAAGGAAATCAAGCAAAAACAGGTCTAGTGACCCTTCTAGGTTGCTTGTCCTCCAAAACACTGAGGATCAAGTGTCCAAACAGTGGTTTAGAGTGGGTAAGGGAACATTGGAAAGGGAATTACTGCCCTGGAACTAATGTCCTTGGCAGGATTAGGAAGTTAGTAGAGGACATAAGGGTTAGTAACTGAGGGGGGGATAAAATAAAGTTATTCATTTACAAACGCAGTCAGTCGCGGGTTTGATGAGAGATATTTGTCTAGGCGGAGTTTAAATGAATCAACGGTGATGCAGTCTATAACGTTTCGGGGAAGCCCATTCCACAAGTTGACAACTCGATTGAAGAAGAAATTCTTAGATTCGTGCGAGTTAAAAGATTTACCAATAATTTTGCAACCGTTTCCCCGCGTGTAATTAGATTGGTCGATAGTGAAGTACTTACTACAGTTCATATTGTCGATGCCTTTGATGATTTTGAACACTTGAATTAAGTCACCTCTTAATCTGCGCTGGGTTAAAGGAAATAGATTTAATTCTCTAAGACGCTCTTCGTATGGTTTGTTCTTTAGGCTAGGTATCATTTTGGTAACTCTACGTTGAACTCGTTCTAGCTTGTTTATATCTTTTTGGTAATAAGGGCACCAGGATTGAACGCAGTATTCCAGAAGAGGGCGGACTAAGGAATTGTAAAGGGTTAGGATAACTTCTTTGGATTTATGCTCAAATGACCTGCCTATAAAGCCAATTATTTTGTTTGCCTTCTTAACAACTTCTGAACATTGTTGACTCGGTTTTAGGTTACTCGATATTGTTACTCCCAGATCGGTTTCTCTGTTTACATTCTTAAGCTGAGTGCCATTCATCGAATAGTTTGCTTTCTCATTTAGGTATCCGACATGTAGTACTTTACATTTATCCGCATTGAAACTCATTTGCCAAATTTGGGCCCAACATGACAATTTATCTAGATTGTGTTGCATATCGTCAACTTGTTCTTTTGAGAGTACGCTATTTGCAATTTTTGTATCGTCAGCAAATTTTGAGATTGTACAGGTGAGACCCTCATCTATGTCGTTGATGTAAATTAGAAAGAGAATTGGTCCTAGTACCGATCCCTGGGGTACCCCGCTACTTACATTGGTCCATTTAGATGCCTTACCGTTTATGACTACCCTTTGCTTTCTGTTGCTGAGCCAATTTTCTATCCATTTCAACACGTAGACGTATAGTCTAGGAGAAGTGTTTCCATGTAGCATTCTTTATGATATCCTAAACATGGCTGATGGGAAATAAATATTGAATTTGCATATGAACTATCTTCCTATCAAGCTTGCCAGCGTTTTGCCCAACATATGATACTACAGTATGTAAAGCATTGTTGATGCAAATGATGGTGGCTTGCCTTTAGTCTATTTTACAAGTACATGTTAGAGTTTAGTCGTTGATTGAGTATCACACAAAAGACAATTATGTACATTGCTTCAGCAACCTAAGCATATCACAGTGTGTATCATACCTCTCTCAGTCCATACCCCCTCCATTACGGCGAGTCTCAGACTTTCTTCTACTCAACAAGTAAACTCTAGAACACTCTCCCTCGACAAATCATTCTGTCATGCTATGACTTGAGCTGCTTTAATGTTTGTATGTCCAGGCATATTGACCCTAACGTACCCTGAATTTGGCTATCTAATACTTTTAGCTTTTGAGGAGACACTCGTTACAAGCAGGTTGCCTTTTGTCTCCTTCATACACATAGAAAAAAAGTATTTAATCAGAATTTGTTTTCCTATATTACGAGATAAAATTAAATTATGAATCTTGAAGGCATGTGAGGGTGGATATTAGTTATTAATTAAAATAGGACTTCAGAGGCTATCAACCCTATTGGATTATTAAGCCAGCACACTGTAAGTCAAGAAGAACGTCAGGACCGGAGCCTCTCTGCGAGAACTCCAGTCCCTTGTGGGTGACCAGACCAGATGGCTGGAGTAAAGTATGAAAGAAGTGCAATTGGACAGAGGAAGAACAAGCGGAGAAGTGAGAAGTACAGTAGAAGACTAAAAGTTCACGGGCTCAACCAAGTTGCTTCATAATAATGTGTACAACCACCGTATATATAAGGTGTGGACTGAGGCAGGCTTAGTCGGTTACCGCCCATCAGTAGAGGAAGGTGGCTACATGATACACCAACTTCATCTTCCGACACAAAGCGGTATGTGTGATGTATTAATCTGTGCGTTAAGTTATACAAGTAGCCTGAGTATGATTTTTTATATAAATATTTGTATTTAAGTACATACACATGTGTATATGGGTGTTTGGGTACACAAGTATGCCGCTTTATGATACAAAAAAAAATGAGCACTCAGGTAATCTAATTGTTAGTCCATGGGAAATAGCATTTTAAGTCAAACATATTGCAATAGTTTGTTTTATTGCATGAACATGTTAGTTGGACTCCTAGTAACACTATATCCAAAATTGGACAAATTCGGACATATGGTATTTACGTAATTCACATTTTAACCCTTTCAGTAGGGATTTTTTTTCACATTTTCACGTTTTTCTCGAAAATGGTGCATCATACAGATAAGAGGTATAGATACTAAAAAAATAGGAAAGAGCATTGTGCTCAAGTTATGTTCTATACATTTTTTCCCTAAAACCTATAGTCTTTATGCAAATAAACCCAGAATTGGAATACGTGATTATGAAAAACTTGGAAAAAACAACTTTGCACTCACATTTCATTAAATATTTCATAACCTACTTATTTCACCGCAAATTGTTATAGAATAAATCTTTTAGAGGGTGATTTTTTCGTTATTTTGGCATACATTTTATTCTTCTAAATGGTAATTTATTTGACACAAATGTAAAATATAGAATACACCCAATGTGAACATATTTGTTTTATTTTGATTTTTTTTTTTTGGCAAATTAACTGCAATAGTTTATTTTATTACATAAACGTGTCATTTGTCACTAACATGTTCATGCAATAAACAAACTATTGCAATTTGTTTGACTTAAAATGCTATTTCCCATGGACTATACTGGGGAGGATTATGAATTCAATCATTCAAACAATAATATGTAAAAAGTTCTAATGATATCGAACGCAAACATTTTATTTTGTAAGTTTACTTATTTCATGCATACAGAATATCAAATAGAATACAATTATTGATGTACTTTCCTTTTCAGGTGCATGATGAATGAGCACGAGCCGGAAGATACACCTGTGTGTGTGTTCTGCGGTATTGCTCTAGAAGCTAACACTAAGGATGGAACTGTGTATATTGGTGAAAAAGCAGCATCAACTATCAACCAAGCAAGCAAGGAAAGAGAGTCTTCCATTAATGCTCGAGCGGGCCAGTTGGTCCACTCTCGTTGCAGAGAGAAACATACAAACAAGAAAGATATAGCAGCTGCCAAGAAAAGAAAGGTAGAAGAAACTGGTTTTCTTTCACCGTCATTAAGACCAAAAAAGCCAACCTTCCAGTATGCTACCCATTGTCTTTATTGTAAAGTGAATGCTGTTGATGAGGATGGAAACCAATTTGAGGATGTGTTTCGAGTATCCACTTTGAATTGTCAAAATGCTATTTTACGATGTTGTGTGGAGCGTGGAGACAAGTGGGCTGATGATGTGAAATCAAGAGTTGAGTTTGCAAAAGACTTGCCTGCAGCAGATGCTATATACCATATGGTGTGCAGTGGAAATTTCAGAACTGGAAGAAAAATGCCAGCCAAATATGACAGATATAAAAGAGAAAGTAGAAAGGAACAGGAGTGGTCGAAAGGTAGATGTGTCCAGAGAAGAAGCATTTCAGATTGTACTTGCTTAAATCGTAGAAGAAGAAGAAGAACTCACAACTCTTTCAGACTTACAAACTAGCATGAAAGAACATTGTCAAGATCCATACAGTCTCCCTTACCTTAAGCAGAAGCTAATAGACCATTTTGAAGATTCTCTTGTTATTAGTCAGGTTTGAAGTTATAGCAATGTAGTGACATTAAGGAGAACATCATCAACAATTCTCAGCGAGTTTTACAAAGATCAGAAACAAGAGGTTAGTGAAGAAACGAAAAAAATGGCCATACTGAAAACAGCAGCAGCACTGATAAAATCAGATATCATCAGTATTCAGGAAAGTAAATTAGAGTACCCAAACATTTCATGAATGGGTGACACCCAACAAAACTTGGATTTTGTTCCTTTTCACTTAGAATGTTTCTTGCCGAAGTTTTTAGGGGAAGGAAGACTAAAAATGACTTAAAGATTGCAGCAATAGCGCAATGTATCATGCAACAAGCTCGGCCAAGAAGTATAATTGTACCAATGCAATTCTCCTTAGCAATGCATTTACATTGGGCTTATGGTTCCAGTGAGCTCATTGATGATTTGAGTAACAGAGGATTTTGTTTGTCATATGATGAAGTAAAGCTATTCAAAGCATGTGCTGCACATCAAAATCAAGATCAGCTTAAAGATTTGGCCAACAGCTTTTGCCATTTCATTGCTGACAATGTTGACCATAATACGGTAACAATTACAGGAAAAGACACCTACCATGGCATGGGTCTGATGTGTGCAGCCACACCACCAGTAACCACAGCTCAAACAATTATTCGGAATTCAGAACATTTCAAGACTAAGCCAACAAGTATTGCAATCACAAGATACACAAAACTAAGAAAAGTTGGAGATATGTTAAATTACAAAGCAATATCATCCATTGTCCATGATGACATCAGAGAGCATCTTGATACTCTATGGAAGATCTCATTTCCTCATAGATGCAACAGGCCAGGATGGTCCGGTTTTATGCAGGTCACTACCCATGGTAGCCACTTAGGAAAAGCATCCTTCCACTTCTTACCGATGGTTGACCTAGATCCAACAAACATGAGCTGTATCTTCACTACCCTAATGTTTGTAAATGACCAGTGCCATAAATACAATATATCACCTGTCATCACGTTTGATCAACCTTTATGGCTTAAAGCAAGACATATCATCAGTCATGAAAGCCAACTGCAACATATTGTTCTCATCCTTGGGCCATTCCATACCTTAATGAGCTTCCTTGGCACTATGGGGCACATCATGAAGGGTAGCGGACTGAGAACACTATTTGAGCTTGTCTATGGACCCAACACCGTCAATCAAATGCTGGCTGGAAAGGCATATGAGAGAGCAGTACTTGGCCACTTTTTAGTTGATGCCGCTTTGAATGCATTAGTGGCCAAGAAATCATCAGAGCATGAGGGCACACAGAATATGATAGATGGAGCATTAATGCAGTTTGACAAAGTTCTTCAATCAACAGAGGAAGAAGTGAGAATTTTAGATGCAGAAATTGTGGAAGTTGAAGAAAGACTCAGATATATCAAAGACCAACTACAGCAGAGCCCAAATGGAAAGTTATGGATTCTGTATATGGAGATGATGGATATACTACGGTCATCACTCAGAGGACAGCGAACCAGCCAGCCAATGTTATACTTCATGGCATTACAGAGAATGCTGCCCTTTTTTGCTGCATCCGGACACGATAACTACACAAAATCAGCCCATCTATTCCTCCAGGATATGGTAGCTCTGAAGAAGACAAATGAGAAACTCTATCACCAACTTATTGAGTCTGGTTTGTTCTTCATCAGACGATCAGACAGATTCTGGGCTGGGTTAGCACCAGACCTTGTTATTGAGCAAGTTCTTATGAAATCCCTAAAATCATCAGGAGGTTTAACACATGGGCGAGGTATGGATGAAACTCAACGGACAAGATGGTTACAAGCCATGCCAATTTTTGCACAGATAAGTGATGAGGTAAAGAGTGGCCAGAAGATTGGCTCTGTAATAAATAAAGATTTGACTGAATCCAGAAAGATAAGAGATCATGAAGATACCATAAAGATTTGTTCAGTACCTAGAGCAACACACTCCATTTGCAGATACTGAGTATTTGTACAACATCATTTCAGGATTATCTGCACCCCAATCAAATGCTCAACTTGCCAAAGATATTGGGAACAATATTATCAAAATGTTGAAGGTCAAAATGCAGCAAACCATATTTTCAGGAAGAAACACCAGATCAAGACAATGGGTCAAAAGATAGTAACCGAAGGAGTTGAAGTGCAGGTTGATCCTCAAGCATTGTTTCAGCGGCTGCTTGTAATAGCCAATAATGCTGATATAGGTTTAAGTGAAATCATGAAGTATGAGCTGTCTGTATACCCACCATCACTGTTTACAAGCACTGGACTTCCTCGAAGTGCCACCAAGCCCCAGCTTGCAGATGCCATGGCAAAATACACTTCCAGTCAAGGACAACCAATCCTTGATGCAGAATGTTCTGTTTTTGATGGTGGATCCTTACTCCAGCGCATCAAATGGACAAGAGGAGAAACATATGAAGATATTGTATTCAAGTATGTTGCTCTTGTCAAGAAAAATTACTATCCCATTGTTGTCTTTGATGGGTATAACAATAGTGCATCAACAAAATGTGTGACACAAGAGAAACGTACGAGGGGCTTAACTGTTGCCCTAGATGTTCACTTGTTACCAACTAAAGTCTTTGCATTTGAGAACAAGGAGTCATTTCTAGCAAACCAGAAAAACAAACAGAAATTTATCAACTTACTTTCTGGAACTCTGAAGGAGCACGGAGTATCTACAAAGCATGCAGAGGGAGATGCAGATCTTTTAATAGTGCTGGAGGCAGTTAATATGGCACTTAGCAAGGTAACAAATGTCATAGCAGAGGATACTGACATATTGGTGCTTCTCTGTCATCACATGAAGTCCAATAGTAAGCCTCTATTTATGGTATCACAGAAACCCAATATGATGCACCCGGTCTGGAATATATGAGAAATTAGTTCACAACTAGGGGAACAATGCTGCAGATGCTTGCCATTTATGCATGCCCTATGTGGATGTGATACTACATCAAGACTGAACACCATAGGAAAGGGGGTTGTATTGAAGAAACAAAACATCTTATTTGAATGTGCAGTGCCATTCTTGTCTAACAAGTCGACTCATGAGGCAATACAAAAAGCAGGAGAAAGAGCACTTATTCTAGTTTACAGCTCTAGCAGTGATTGTACATATCTTGATGAGTTAAGAAAGAAAAAGTTTCAAGGTAGAGTCATAAAGAGTTTGAGAAGTGTTGACATTAAAGACCTGCCACCTACTAGTGATGCAGCTAAATATCACTCATTTCGTGTTTATTATCAAACACAAGTATGGCTAGGAAACATAAATATCAAACCTGATGATTGGGGGTGGAAGAGAAACGAAAACAAACTAATACCATGCACGATGGACAACAGCCCAGCACCTGACACCTTGTTGAAAGTAATTAGATGTAAATGTAAAGGCTTTTGTGACACTCTACACTGTTCATGCAAAAAGCATGGGTTACTATGTACAGAGTTTTGCGAGGAGTGTCAAACTAGTACTTGTGTCAACACATTCTCTGATGAGGATATTGAATGTGATTGAGCTAGTTCAGGCATAATGCATGTACTTTCAGCCACAATATTTTTTTTTCTTACTCTTGTTTCACAGTCTCTTTTTCTGTTCTTTAAATTGTTAAAATAGCCAATAGATCATTATTCTGTTGGCCATCTTATATAATCATATCATTTATAACTACTCTAATGTAATCCACAAGGCAATCAAAGAGATTTTGTTTTCTATATTAGACATAGCTGACCTTATGACCCAAGGATTCATCCATAGAGGTCAAGGTCAAATCATATACTAGACAAGAAATCCTATAGTTTATGTTGTATTAGTTTTCAATACATTTACTATATATAATAAACTTGTTATTTGAGGAGATATCTCATTTAAAAAAGAAATTAGTATAATTTTGAATATAAAACAACTTCAATTAAAGTTGTTTGATATAGTAATTCAAAGAGTCCAAATGACACGTTTATGTAATAAAATAAATAATTGCAGTTAATATGCCAAAACTCCAAATTTGTGTTTATTTTTTCACACATGTTCACATTGGGTGTATTCTATATTTTACATTTTTGTCAAATAAATTAGCATTTAGAAGAATAAAAAGTACGCCAAAATAACAAAAATAATTCCCTCTAAAAGATTTATTCTATAACAATTTGCGGTGAAATAAGTAGGTTATGAGATATTTAATGAAATGTGAGTGCAAAGTTGTTTTTTCCAGGTTTTTCATAATCACATATTCCAATTCTGGGCTTATTTGCATAAAGACTATAGGTTTTAGGGAAAAAATGTATAGAACATAACTTGAGAACAATACTTTGTCCTATTTGTTTAGTATCTATACCTCTTATCTGTATGATGCACCATTTTCGAGAAAAAAGTGAAAATGTGAAAACAATTCCCTACTGAAAGGGTTAAAATGTGAATTACGTAAATACCATTTGTCCGAATTTGTCCGATTTTGGATATGGTGTTACTAGGAGTCCAACTAACATGTTCATGCAATAAAACAAACTATTGCAATTTGTTTGATTAAACACCCTATTTTCATCTAATTCCCATGGGCTTTTAGTGAATTACTGCATACGATTAACAATGAAAAGAAACGAAGCTATATTATGGGAGACATTAATTTAGATCTATTAAAAGCCGAAACAGAACCACCAGTTTCGAAACTCATCGGAACCTGTAATTCATATTTTTGTATATAATGTAATTACTAAACCAATACGAGTAACTGATAAAACTGCGACAATTATAGACCATATATGGACAAATTATTATTCTCGCAATATATACAGTATAAGGGTATTATCCACAGTAACATTTCAGACCATTTTCCCGTTTTATCAGTCTATAACAGCAATCTTGATTTGAAACACGGATCTACTAAAATATCTTTCAGGAACTATTCTAGGGATAACATGAAGAATTTAAAAATGCTTTAAGTTTAATCTCTTGGGACCTTGTGTTTGCTTCGTATGAACCGAATGTAGCTTATACAAATGTCCATATCATATTTAATGCTACTTTTAGTTGATATTTCCCTGTACTAACAAAACAAATTAAATCCAAATATTTAGGAAAACCCTACATAACACCGGAAATAAAAGTGATGATACAAGAGAAAAATAAAATGCAAAACAAATATGCAAAGAAACCAGGGACTTAATGTGAAAATTTCCGTAAAATGCGCAATAAAGTTAACATGACAATTATGAAAGCTAAAGCTAACTATTATAAGAACAAACTGAAAGATAATGCTGGTAATATAAAGGGAACATGGAATACAATAAATCAAGCACTACATAGAAATACGAAAGTTAAGCTAAGTGATACCTTTATTGTAGATAATAAGGAAATTTCGAGTTCAACAGTTATTGCCGAAGAATTCAATAACTATGTTGTTAATGTGGGAAAGGAACTTGCAAAACAGTTTAGAGGAAATAACCCAGACTACGAAAAATACTTGGTGGATAGAAATATCGGAAACTTATTTTTGACTCCTATTACATACGATGAACTGATTGAGGTGGTTGAACAAATGAATGACTCTTCTCCGGGTTACGACGGGATTCCAAGTACAATTATTAAGGAAACTATTGAAATAATATTACCCGTCTTATTACATAATTATATGCAATATCTCTTTTTCGAGTGGCATATTTCCTGATATGCTGAAAATTGGTCAGGTTACTCCCATTTATAAAGCAGATGATACAAAAAAAAATCAAAATTACCGTCCTGTATCAGTTCTGCCGTGTATAAGCAAAATCCTGGAAAGGTTAATGTACTCCCGCGTGTTATCATTCTGTGATAATAACAATATTTTTACAGAGTCTCAGTATGGATTCAGGAAGGGGAAGTCCACGGAATCTTCACTTTTATCATTCACGAACAATATATGTAGCAGAATCCCCTACTCTCCTTTTTTCGACAGAGACTCAAGTAACATCCACATCTGACACGTCTAGATTTAATTTTACAGGTTATCAACTGCTCCAAAATTTCAGACCTAAAGGAGGTGCATGTTGCTTCGCAAAATCTGAAATTGCCCTGGAGGAGGTTACTAGTTTCAATTGTCCCTATTTTGATTATTCTATATACAAATTAATTTCTGCTGGTAAATTTAAATACATATGTTGCATCTACCGTTCGCCAAATACTCCTCCAGAGAAAAGTCTTTTTGATTCTCTGTCCTCACAACTCAGTGTCCTCAACTTAAATGCTTCTTCTGAAATCACTGTGTTGGGTGATTTTAATGTCCATAATGTTGAATGGCTCACTCATTCAGCCAGGACTGATGATGCTGGTCTTGAATGTGAGCTATTTGCAGACTCATTTAATCTCACTCAACTAGTCAACCAACCCACCCGTGTACCAGATAATCCTAATCATAATTCCCACCTACTCGACTTATTTTTAACAACCAATTCAGAAAATTATGATGTTACAGTGAGGTCCCCGCTTGGATCTTCTGATCACTGTCTGATACAGGCCACCTGTCTATCACCTACCACACCTTCCCACTCTGAACCTGTTTTGGTGACTAAATGGCATTACGATAGGGCAGACTGGGAGGGTCTTCAAAGTTTCTTTATTGATATTCCCTGGACTTCTTTCTTTTCTAATGATGCACACTCCACCTTGAGAGATACAAGATTTTGCAAAAATTGGAATGGAAACTTTTATTCCTCATCAAAAGTACAGTATAAGATCTAATTCACCTAAATGGTTTGACCATAATTGTGCTAGAGTAACTGAACAAAAAGCAATAGCCTACAATGCATACACAAGATCAAAAACACACGAAACCTTTAATTACTTTAGAAACATCAGAAATCATGCCAAAACTGTATTAAACCTAACTAAATCAAACTTTCTCCACAAGCAGGCAAATAAACTTCTAAATAATCCAAATGATAACAAAATATTTTGGTCTACTCTTAACTCATTCAAATCCAACTTCACTACTGCTTCATCCATTCCACCATTAAAATCTCCGACTGGCAATCTTGTAAGTGACCCACGAGGTAAAGCTAACCTTCTTGCGGATATTTTCTCCACCAACACAACCTTAGATGAAATAAATCAAGATGTCCCTGTACTTAATTTTAATTCGCCTGGAATTCCCTCACTTAAGATCCACACCAGACATGTCAAAGCTATTTTGCAGAATCTTTCAGTAGATAAGGCTCCTGGTCCAGATGAAATTCCTCCAATAGTACTTAAGAATTGCTCCTTGGTGCTCGTTCCTGTATTGGCAAATTTTGTCCGTCTGTGTACTCATACCTCATGCTTCCCAGTACCCTGGAAAGAAGCAAACATCCATCCAGTTCCTAAAAAAGGTGCCTCTTCAGATCCATCAAACTACAGACCAATAGCTATAACTTCCACTCTTTGTAAAGTCTTTGAAATTATATTAAATTATCACATAATTAAGCATCTTGAGAATAATAAATTAATCAGTGATAGGCAATATGGTTTTAGACGATGTCGATCAACTGCAGACATTCTTTGCCTTCTTACGCATCAAATCAACCAAGCTACAGACCAACATGGTGAAACACATACAATAGCACTGGATATATCAAAGGCATTTGATAGAGTCTGGCATCAATCCTTATTGTCGAAGATGTCACACAACGGCCTTGCATCATTAGTTCCACTAATTTCTTCTTATCTTCATAACAGAAAAATATGTGTAATGGTAGATGGCCTTTATTCTCAATTTCACTCAATAAATGCTGGTGTTTCCCAGGGATCAGTTTTGGCCCCAACTCTGTTCCTCATTCATATCAATGATCTCATATCTACCATTCATAATCCAATACATTCCTACGCAGATGACTCAACACTCCACAGTTCCTTCACATTTACCAATTCTTTCACCCAACCTGATCTTATAAATTCAAAAATAAACACTGCAATTTCTCTGAACCAGGACCTTTCTAGAATTAATGAATGGGGACAAAAGAATCTGGTTTCCTTTAATGCACAGAAAACCAAGAACATTCAATTTTCTAACCGACAGAATCTCACTGACTCCCATATATTTTTGAATTATGTAAATATTCCCACTTCCCCTAGTATTGACATTCTCGGTGTAACATTAACTACTAACTTGAGCTGGACACATTATGTTAGAAGCATTGCTAAGAATGCCTCTACAAAACTGGGACTCCTGTACAGAGTTCGAGAATTCTTCACTGACGAGCAGTTGGCCGTAATATTTAAAAGTCATGTGCGTTCTCAGATGGATTACTGTTCACCTCTGTGGGGTGGAAGTGGAGTGGTTGCATTGAGGCAGTTGGACAAAATTCAAAATAAAGCTATTAGATTAATCAATAACCCTGCAATCACACAGGACCTTCCTACATTATCCATACGAAGAAACGTTGCATCCCTTGCATTATTCTACAGATATTTTCACAGCAATTGTTCCGAGGAACTTGCTTCAATTGTGCCGCCTCTCCACATCTTTCCCCGAAGAACTAGGGCAGCTGAGAGCGCCCATGAATTTACACTTTCTCCTCCACAATGCAGAACTTCTGCTTATCAGAATTCATTTATCCCCAGAGCTCTTTGGAATTCACTTCACTCGAATTGCTTTCCACAAACTTACAATCTACAAATGTATAAATCCAGTTGTTACAAACATTTTATGAATGGAGGATGCCTTTAGGCACATGAACCTTTTTGTTTTATCTGTGTTTTTCCTTCCTCCGTTCATTGTCTCTTAAAAAAAAAAAAAAAAATAAGAGCCTTTGATGACAACAAATATACAATAGCTAAGTTTTTGGAACTTTCAAAGGCTTTTGATACAGTTGACCATGACATACTTTTGCATACATTATATTTTTATGGAATAAGATATAAATTAAATGAATGGTTTCAGTCATACCTCAGAAATCGAAAACAATTTGTAAAATACAATGGTGTAAATTCATGTGTCCAAGGAATAAATTGCGGAGTACTGCAGGGATCCATATTGGGGCCACTCCTTTTTCTATTATATATAAATTATATGGTTAACTGTAGTAGTGAAGTGAAATTTTTGTTATATGCAGATGATAGTACTCTATACGCCAGCCACCATAATCTTCAAATGTTGACGAATATAATGAATCAAGAGATAAATAAGGTAAGAGATTGGATTATTAACAACAAACTTGTAATTAATATAAATAAAACAAACTACAATTATGTACTTAAACAGAAATAAAAAAGCTGTAAATCAGATTCAACCAATAACAATCGGTGGATCCAACTTACGTAAAGTGGACAAAGTAAAATTCCTCGGTGTAATTGTTGATGACAAATTATCATGGCAATCACATATTCAACATGTAACAAGCAAAGTAAATAAACAATGTGGTATTCTATTTCTAACTAGAAATTCCTTCAACCAATCAGCATTTATGAACATTTATTACTCTCTAATATATTCACATTTGTATTATTATCATACAGTTTGGGGAACCGTAACAACATCAAAAATCCAATCCCTTAGTATTGCACAAAAGCGAGTTGTGAGAACAATAACGTTTAAACCTAGATATTATCATACAAATTAACTTTTCAAAACCCTAAATATCTTAAAGATTAAGGAACTTTCTACATATGCATGCACCTTATATATTTACAAGTCACTGAATATCGAGTAAATGCCAGGTACAGTTTCAGGAATAATTTGTCTTTGGAATTGCCACAAATGACTTAAGTCCAATCCCAGATGTCTGTTCATTATCAAGGTGTAAAGTTGTGGAACAATTTACCTCTCGAAATTAGGCAACAAATAACACTGATAGGGTTCAAACGTACTATAAAAAAATATCTCTTGGAACAATATTAATCGCTGAGGATATACTATTGTGCTTCTATTAGGAGATTTGTTGTTGTGTTTATATATTTTACTATAATTATGTGCATTTGAATGGGATTGGTGGATGGATATCATTAAACATAGAATGGGAAGGTCTTAATGTGATGCGAGTTACTCGTACGTAGGAAATATATTGTGTATATAACTACAAACTCATTAGTGAGTATTAATGAGGACTATATTTGTGTTTATAAATTAATGTGTTTGATTTTATTTACAAGTATCATAGGTTGAATTTGAGTGGATGTGTGGATGTTTTTTTTGTCTTGGTTGTGAAGGGGTGTATTGCTGCTATAGTGTGTTTATGTGGGCGTGTATTGCCAAATTAATGTAGGTGGAAAATAATATCATGCAAAAGGTTCTATTGTATTAAATATGTAAGTGTATGTATATGTTTGCGTATGTGTAAATGTGTGTATATGGGTATATATGTTCAAAATTATGTTGTCGGAACATGTGAGTAAGATTGATATTGAGGTGCCTTTTAAAGAGAGCATTTATCTCAAAGGGCACAGCTATATATTATATTCTGCAAATGTATATATTGTATACTATTCATGGCAAAATAAACAATAAAAACACAAAAAACAAAATTGTGCATAATTATATATGTAATGCAACTAATAATAAACCGTGTATTAAGAATTAAAGCCAGAGGCTGAAAGTATACACATGAGAAATGTATACCTTTATACTAATATATGTTTCGCTACAATGAAGCAGTGTTAACTCATGCAAGTATATGTGCCCTACTCTATAATTACACTGCATATGTGCGTGTATATATATCACTACGTGTCGATCATCGCCCTATAAAAAACGACCCATCGTCGTTTTTAATATATTAGCGTTGTTTTTTTTATGAATATTCCCACATTCAAAATATGCTATGCAGACAGTGCCTAATGAGTAAAAAGATTAATAGATGGTGTTAGAGAGAGAGGTGTCCGAGATTGTGAGATGAGACAGCAAGGCAGTGGCGATGCAGGTTTGATAAGTCAGAGTTGCATGCAGCTTTGATAAGCAAGAGTTGTAATGGGCCACAATGAGTCAACCAGGTGTTGTAGGTCTACCCTCACCCAGGATCGAACCAAGGATAGTCAGGTCGAGAGTCCATGCCTTCACCCACTCCATCACGGCATGATAAATCCTAGTTAACCATTTCCTATTACATGTAAAACATACAACAATCTACATTATGCAATAGGAAAACATAATTTCAATATTATTCAGGGTAACATAGGATGAATGTACACAATTTTTGTTTTGGAAGTTTTGGTACGGCCCAGGGTCCAAGAAAAAACAGGCCTAATTATATAAGGGTAGAGGACACCCTGGTAGCAACACATTTAGACTGACTGGATATGACTTTACAGTTAAATATACACCAAGACATCCAGTGTTATTGATTTTTAACTAGGAAGATTGAATTAACCCACTGTACACCAATACTGAGGTATTGAATAATAATTATATTTTCTCCAACTGTACACTAACACTGAGTTGTATTTTACCGGCAGTTCAAACTCCTGACTCATTTATAGGCCTTAAACTAAATGGATAGAGAATAGACAAAAATTAAATTTTAATTTATGTTTATAAAGAATATGCAAACAAATATATACTATAGTCTATTTTTTTCCAGCTGAGCCTAAATTGTCATGTTTCTATCTTTGTTACTCAGCTATAAGTTAGATTTTGTAGCGAAAGATGATGGTTATTCTGAAAACTTGGCATTAATATGACACACAGCCATAGTACAAAGGAGTACAATGGAGTACAAAGGTGATCTAGTGACCCTTCTAGGTTGCTTGTCCTCCAAAACACTGAGGATCAAGTGTCCAAACAGAGGTTTAGATTGGGTAAGGGAACATTGGAAAGGGAATTACTGCCCTGGAACTAATGTCCGTGGCAGGATTAGGAAGTTTGTAGGGGACAGAGGGGTTAGTAACTGAGGGGGGGGATAAATTAAAGTTATTCATTTACAAACGCAGTCAGCCGCGGGTTTGATGCGAGATATTTGTCTAGGCGGAGTTTATATGAATCAACGGTGATGCAGTCTATAACGTTTCGGGGAAGCCCATTCCACAAGTTGACAACTCGATTGAAGAAGAAATTCTTAGGTTCGTGTGAGTTAAAAGATTTACCAATAATTTTGCAACCGTTTCCCCGCGTGTAATTAGATTGGTCGATAGTGAAGTACTTACTACAGTCCATATTGTCGATGCCTTTGATGATTTTGAACACTTGAATTAAGTCACCTCTTAATTTGCGCTGGGTTAAAGGAAATAGATTTAATTCTCTAAAACGCTTTTCGTATGGTTTGTTCTTTAGGCTAGGTATCATTTTGGTAACTCTACATTGAACTCGTTCTAGCTTGTTTATATCTTTTTGGTAATAAGTAGTTTCATATATTTCCATTAATTATCGAGAAATCAGCTAATAAGAGATTCAATTTACGATCAGCTGGAAAAAAATAGAGTATAGGGCTAATTACTTATTAAATAATGGTTAATGAAAATAATAATAATATTCTTAACAAAATAAACAATAGCAAATAGATATATAAATATTCTTATTTAAATTTATATTTACATTTAATTAAACAAAAAGGAAGCAAATATTATAGGATCACCAACTCGGGTCTCGTCCACCTGGTAACTCCTAATCGTATCCTCCTGAGATTTGTGAATGATGGAGTACACGAGTAGAAGTTGACACGGGTAGAGGTAAGTACTCCAACACACACAACACCACCGAGGTAAATCCAGAATATGACTGACTAGAGGACGTAGATGACGGTGGAAGAGACCTCGGGTGTATAGGAGGGTCAGAGAGGAAACTCCACCAAATCCTTGTCAGCGCCCTCTAGGATCCAGGAATCACGAATATAAGTGTAGGTATGAAGTAACAGGTGAAGCGAGACATGCCGGAGATGGGGGCCACGAAGCAGTGGTGAAGCAGGGCAGGGTATGAATCCCCCTCACACGAACCAAGTGAAGCTTCAACAACTCGTACAGAGGTTCAGGGCGTAATAATCCTCCCCCACGAAGACCTCAGCAACGGAGTGAAGAGGACTAAGCTGGACCATCCGGGGACCCCGTCTCTGGAGAATGGTCCCTTGAAAGGGCATCAGCAATGAGGTTGTCTACGCCCCTGATGGGTCTCATCTGAAGATCGTGCTCTTGCAGCATGAGAGACCATCTGAGGATGCGTTGATTGGTGTCTTTCATACGTCGAATAAAGGTCAAGGGGTTATGGTCCGTGTAGACATGCAAAGGTGGGTAGTTCTTGTTAATGTAGCATTCAAACTTCTTGATAGCCTGGATCAGGGCAAGGGCTTCTTTCTCAATGGTGGAATAATTATGTTTATGTTTCTTGAGCTTGGCCGAGAAGTATGAAACTGGGTGGAGAATGTCATCTGAACGGCCCTTTTGCATCAACACAGCACCAACCCCTTGGTCACAGGCATCCACTTGGAGATGATAGGGCAGCGAAGGGTCAGGTGACTGCAGTACTGGGTGCGTAGATAGGAGCTTCTTCAGTTGTCCGAACGCAGCCTCACATGCAGCACTCCAATGAAACCTGGCCTTAGTACTGGTGAGATCCGTGAGTGGAGCCGTGACCGAAGAAAAGTTGGGGCAGAACCGACGGTAGAAACCAGCCATCCCGATGAAGCGTAGGTGGGCCTTGCGAGTAGTAGGCCGAGGATACTCTAGGATGGCTTGGATGTTGGCGGCCTTCGGACGAGTAACTCCTTGTCCCACCTCATGCCCTAAGTAGGAGACTGTAGACTGGCCAAAGCTAGACTTGGCGAGGTTGATGGTGAACCCGAAGGAGGAGAGTCGTCCCAGCAGTCTCTCCAGACGGACAAGGTGGTCACTCCAAGAGGCTGAAAATATGATGATGTCGTCTAAGTAAGATTCCACACCCCCTAACCCTTGAATAGTATTAGTTATTATCCTCTGAAAAGTGGCGGGTGCATTGATCATGCCAAAAGGCATAACTTTATATTGGAAAAGGCCACAATGGGTAGCGAAGGCTGATATTATTTTTGCACGTTCTGTCAAACCTATTTGATAATAGCCTTTTTGTAAATCTATGGTTGACACATACTGAGCATGCCCTACTTGATCTATCAGGTCATCAATACGAGGCAAAGGATAGGCATCAGGAATGGTGATTGCGTTTACCTTACGATAGTCTGTGCATAAACGACTACTGCCATCTGGATTGGGCACTAAGATGGAAGGTGAAGCCCAAGGAGAGAAGCTAGGTTCAATTAAGTTCCTTTCCAACATAAAAGCTATTTCCTTCTCAATTGTCGAGACTCGTAAGTAACTCTACACTTTAGGTTAAGTAAACATACTGAAAGTTCAAATTAGGCGCCAGTATTAGGCTAAGTTATATATCTATATAAAATATATATACTATTTAGTATTAAGTCTTTATGTGTTTATTATCCATTATTATATCGGGTTGTCATTTTAATAAATCCGGTATATCTTGTAGTTAGTTAAATGACGCATTGGTAGATAAGATAACTGCGCATGCATCATATTCGGGAACCTGAGGGTCCCTCGCTCCAAGACTAACTAGAATCGCTTTAGCTACGACCTCATCAAGATCTTCTAGCCGCTCCAATACAACCATCTGTTTCCTGCTAAGTCATCCTAATTCTTATATCTTAGTGGCCACTATATCTTCTATCTATTCCTACCACTATCATTGAGCTATCTATCCCTATCAACAAATAAAAGTAAGTTAACTCCTGTGAGTTTATAGGTAAATTCCGCTGTGTTTACTATCGAATTCTCACAAATGGTCCTTCGATACCTCTGACTTTTGCCTTATGCTGTCTTTTCTTCTTTGTCTTTTCTTTCTTCTGCTTTCATATTGTCTACTATTTCCTAGCTATTCCTTCTTTCTGTTCCCTAGGTCCGCTTCCCTGGTGTCCCCTGTATGTTTGTGGGCTGGTTTTTATTGTCTGTGGCCTAATTTCCGCCGGGTCCCGCTTATTTTACCCGGCCATATGGGCTGCCGCCAGCCGATGTACCACCCAATTTTCCTGGTGGTAACTTTGCCCAAGGGGGGGCTAGGGTGGACACTTTCAAGTCCTCTTCGGCCTGGGAGTGCCACGTCAACAATAATTAGGTGGTAGGCTATAGATATCAAATTGCAACAATTAAATTAATGTAAAGTAGTATTAAAAGGGTTCAATTGAATGTGTTCGGTCTTAACTAAATTTAAAGTGGGTAATTACCACAAACATTTTTGGTACCATTAGATGTTGGGCTAGCCTAGTTTAATATATGTTTACAATTTAAATTGGCTTGTTATACACCCTTTTTGGCCTCCCTTCCTTAGTGTATTCTAACAACAAAATTGCCGCATTTAATATAAGGTTTACCATTTAAATTTAAGTGTGGAGGTCCTTATGCGTTGTCCGTTTACTTTTATTATTGCGTTCCACGTCATATTTCCCGCTTATTGCCCTACCCCGGCATCATGCGTTTAATTAATTATTTTGTTTAAGTCGGGGTTCCCTATATCTTGCCATTATTGGCGTCAGCTAACTTTCTGAGTGCGCTTTACGTCCATATAGGTAAGATATAGTATTATTCTATTTTATTACCTGTGTATTGCCATCATGTCGTTGACACTGTCCCAGTACAAGCGAAGCAAGGGGGGTATCAAGAGTGGTTTGACTAGGATCACCAAAGATATTGCTACATTTTTAGTTGATGCAGATAATGATGCGATTGAGGCTAAATTGGCTTCGGTTTTAAGACAGCTCGAAGATTTAAATTTATGTCGCCGCGAAATGGAAACGCTCTATGAAGATGACGCCGAGTATTTCGCGGACATAGAAACAGACGTGGATTATATAGAGTGTCTTGAAAAAGTTATCATCCTCCTCAAAGGTAAGCTAAAACACAAGGAGCCAAATGGTGCTGCAGTCAACAGAAATGCCGGTATAAGATTGTCGAAAACAATCCTTCCTGTGTTTGACAGTGATCCCACTCTATAGTTGGGATTCTGGGATATGTTCCACTGTCGTGTCCACAGCAATGCGGAGCTCAGTGACATCCAAAAATTCACCTATTTAAGAGGTCATCTGAATGGCGAGGCAAAACAACTCATTGAAGGTTTCGCAATTGAGGGAGCCAGCTACCAAACAGCGGTTGCCCTTCTAAAGAAAACCTATGGGCACAGGGATAAAATTAACCCTTCCAGCCCGGGTGTCCTTTTGAAAGCACACCACGAAATAAGGGCAGGAGCCCGGGTGTCCTGTTAACAGGTAGTAAGCTTGAAAGCCTATTCAGCTTGGTCTGAATGCCGTGCGTCCGACGTATGTAAAGAAAGCCGATCGTTGCGTCACCGCACCTCCGAAAACAATAAGGAGACGTCGGATCAATGTTATTGTTGTGACGTCAGACGAAATTAGTGTCTGAAAAGCTCCGATATTGTCAACATCGCGGCAACATTCGTTCCACGGAAATCGTCATCACAACTGAACCAGTTGACTTATAGAGCTCTACTCAATGCCAGTCTACAGATTGGAAACCGCACTACGTTTATAGATGCGTTGGCAATTTCTAGCAGTTAAACTAAACAAAAATATGGTAGCCTAGCTAGGCCTAGACGTTTTTCAGCCAGATCGCCCGGGTAGCCCACACTGTCCTTTCGAGGACATGCCCGGGCCAGGAGGGTTAAGGCGGCACATATAACTAAGCTTACTACTTTGAATCCTCCCTCTTACAATGTCGAGGAACTAAAGGGATTATATGCTAGTTTTGAAAGTACACTGAGGTCAATAGAGACCCTACAAATTACCCTTAATGAAGCTAGTGTTGTAATTCTCATGAATAAATTGCCATCGCCACTAAAGGAAACATTAAAGAGAACTTTAGGTGAAGAAGGTCTGGACCTAGAAAGGTTTGTCCAGGCTTACCAGACAGAAGTGTTCAACATAGAAAGTGTAGCAGAACGGACTACACCACACATACCAGTTGCGGCCTCGGTGCAAAGGAAGGGTTGCAAGTTGTGCGAAGGGGCACATGCATGGTTTAAGTGTCTCAAATTCAAAACCAGTGCTTGAAAGTAAAACGCGCAAAACAACTCAACCTTTGCACTGGGTTCTTATCTTCAACCCACGGGAGCAATGGTTGTGTGAACCCTGACATCCGCAGCTGCAAGTTCTGTCAAAACAGACACTACCATATCCTCTGTCAGTCTAGATCTCAATGGGACGGTGCAAGGAAGGAGCAAAAACCTCAACAGGTAACAAAGACCAAGACGCAAACTACCACGATGTCTGTGTCGTCAAAGAAGACTAGTATTATCCTCCCAACTGTTATGCTGCCAACAGTTAAGGAATCAAGAGGAACAGTCAAGATGAGAACACTGCTGGATCAGTGCTCACAGCGCACCTTCATTTTAAATTCCGTTCTAGACTCGATCCATTATATAAAAGTGGGTGATGAAGAGCTAGAGTTGAGAGGGTTTACCGGAGCATGTGAGAGCAGAAAGTACCCAGTAGTGTCCTTCAAATACAAGTTCCAGGGCAGAAACTATCCTCTACAAGCAGTTGTGGTAGAAACTCTCCCGGAACACAAAGGATCAGAATGCCTTGAAGCAGACATGAGAGTTTTGTGAAACAAGGGTTACAAATTAGCTGATCCTCTAATGACACAGACATCTCGACTGGACTTGTTGGTTGGTGCCGATTATTATTATGACTTAGTGCGGCCAGGGTACAAAAAGGAGGGTGACATAATTCTCTTGCCCACTAAATTTGGCTACGCACTAAGTGGCTCCTGCCTTAACGACAAGTCTAGCGCCCAAGTAGAGGTAGTTATAATTTTGATAGTTGCGGTCACCCCGATGGATCAATATATATCCACGGAATCAAGTAATCCATGTCATAGTTAATTAAAATGTATGTGGGAACTGGATCATCTAGGAATTTCTCCAAACGAGGATTCAAAGGAAAACATGACTGCGTTGAACTTAATTATACAAGGAGACAATAACATACTCTGCACAGAATCAGCAGTATGAAGTCAGACTGCCATGGAACCAACATAAAGAGAAGCTGCCTTCTAATTGTGGTTTAGCAGCGTGTCGCCTAAGGGGTCTGCAGAAGCATTTCAAACAAGAACCTGTCTACTGTAGTCACTACACCAACGTTATCCAAGATCAACTTCATCATGATTTTATTGAAGAGGTTCCTTTCGGTGTTACTGAAAACAGTCATTATTTGGCACATCACGGGCTCACCAAGAATAGTACAACGACGCCCGTTCGTATTGTGTATGACTGTTCCACTAGTATTGGCAAAGGCAGGCCAAGTCTTACTGACTGCCTTTACACAGGGCCATCACTGGTGCCAGATCTAGACAAAATATTGCTGCGATTCAGGGTACACAAATATGCCTGGATAAGTGACATCGAGAAAGCCTTTCTCATGTTGAGACTTCATGAAGAAGATCGTGATTACACCCGATTTCTGTGGCCAAAGGATCCCTTGGAATTATCCTCACCCTTACTTTGTTACCGATTTAAGGTAGTGTTGTTCGGGGCGACTTGCTCACAGTTTCTTCTTAATGCCACGATCTTAAAACATCTTTCCATTATTAAAGATGATCCCGTAGTTGTGGAGGCTATTAAGGAAGGTTTGTACATTGACAACCTCCAGGGGACAGGCAGTATTAAGCATTACTGGGATGCCCAAAGAATAATGTCACAAGCACATTTATATCTCAGAGAATGGGCTACCAATAGTCCTCAACTTCGTGACCTCCTGCAATTGGATGGTGTTGCTGCCAAGAATCAAGAGCGAGTTAAGACATTAGGACTCTTATGGTTACCTGACTCTGATCTGTTGACGTTCAACGCAAGTCTCCCAGAGACCAATAAGGCAACAAAGAGAGAGTGCTTAAGAGTGGCGGCACAACTGTTCGATCCACTCGGTGTACTACTGCTCGTTACAATAAGGTCCAGAATTTTCATACAGCAATTATGGAGACTGAAACTAGATTGGGACGATCCGCTACCTGACGACTGCGCTACCGAATGGTCTACAGTTACCAAGGACCTGCACCTCTGCTGTGACTTTACTTATCCTCGGAGGACGGTATATGCTGATTCAGTGGAACTTCATGCGTTTAGCAATGCAAGTGGTGTCGCCTATGGCACTGCAATATATTTTGTGAGCCCGGAACATAGCTGTCTGGTCATAGCTAAAGCAAAGGTCGCTCCCATAAGATCCATAACTATACCAAGATTAGAGCTAACTGCTGCTTTGCTAGCAACCAGATTAATCAAATTTGTGGAGGAAGCCTATCATAATATTGTAAAAGTCGACAAAATTGTTTTATGGTGCGACAGCCAGGTTACATTGCATTGGTTGCATAGTATGAAGAAGCTTCCAGTGTATGTCGCAAACCGTGTTGACGAAATAAAATCCCTTCTTCCGACTGTAGAATTCCGGTACGTATAGTGACTTACTGTCTAGAGGTGTTTCGGCAAAACATCTGCAATCTTCTGCGTTTTGGTGGGAGGGGCCCATGTGGCTCCGAATCAAAGAAAAGTGGCCAGAAGACTTATTACCAGATGACCCAACACCAAACGTAACTAGCCAAGTCATTGGGACCAATGATGAACAGGACACACGGTTATGGAACTGGGAAAAATATGGCAGATATGATAAATGAATTCGGATAGTTGCATGGACTATTCGATACAAGAATAATTTGAAGGCAAAAATTAAAGGGACATCTCCCACAGACAGTACCCTCCTCAGCATAAATGAACTAAAAGTAGCAGAAAAGATTATAGCTCAAAGATGCCAGCAGGAATGCTTCCCAAAGGAGTACGAGATGCTGTCTGGTGACAAGGGTACTCCCAAAAATGTGGTAAACCAATTAGGACTTGTCATGAAAGGAGGATTAATTGTATGTGAAGGTAGATTGAAGTTAGCAGCTCTTCCGGATTCAATGAAATAGCCAATACTACTGCCTTCCAAACATGCTTTCACTACCATGCTCATCAATATGTGTCATCGTGACTGTTGTCACTATGGAGTTAATCACGTGGTCGCAAATATACGGCAGAGGTGGTAGATTCCTAAGATAAGACGAGCAGTTAAACAAGTGACCAGTAAGTGTATAACCTGTCATAAAATCCAGGGTAATACCTACGCGAAAGCTAGAGTACCTCCTCTACCAGACATCAGGACTACTCCTAGAGATCCCTTCGAGGTCACAGGGATTGATTTTACAGGAGCAATTCCTGTCCGGGGCTCACACAACAACAAGGCTTATATGCTTTTATTTATGTGCGCTACTACAAGAGCTATTCACATTGAAGTAGTTAGCAGTATGACCTGTGACAGCTTTATCCATGCGTTCCGGAGATTTTGTAGTAGGCAGGGATTTCCACAGATAATGTTAAGCGACAATGCTGCTACATTTGTGGGAGCTTCCAGACACTTGGAAGTCATTCAAAGCGATCCCAGTCTTCAGGCTCATCTTGCCGAAATCCGATGTGAATGGCATTTTATCCCAGCACGTGCGCCTTGGTTCGGAGCTATTTGGGAGAGAGCCATAGGTATTGTGAAGGCTGGGCTTAAAAAAGTACTAGGTCGTGCTCTAGTCTCCTTTGAGGAACTAACTACTGTCCTATTGGAGCTGGAGGCTACCGTGAATGATCGCCCTTTAACATATGTCTCGGGTGATCTGGAGGACCCTTTCCCTATTACTCCATCCATGCTGGTTAAAGGTCGTAGACTTTGTGACTTGCCAAAGGACCTAATTCAGCTAGATGAGCTGCAGGATCCTAGTTACGATAGTAAAGCAGCGATACACGGCAGGTACAATTACATAAATAAGTTGATCCGGGACCTATGGAATCGTTGGTCTAGTAAATATTTGGCTTCACTACGAGAAGCCTATAAGAATAAAAGAGGCTCATCAAGCAGTGTATGGCCAAAGATAAATGACATCGTGCTTATACATGACGAGGGACCTCGTGTCCTTTGGAAACTTGGTAGGGTAGTTAGACTCTATCCCGGATGAGATGATCTGGTTAGAGTGGTCCAGATTAGAACAAAAACTGGCCTGACCACTCGACCCATCATCAAGTTGTATCCATTGGAACAGGAAATCGAAAGCATTTCGATCCCTCAACCGGTGGTCACTGGTGATGGTGTTACCTCTCACGACTCCACCCCTATGTCACCAGCGGTCGCTGGACCATCTGCCAGTAACGATCCTGTTAGAAGATTACCTCTTCGCTGAGCCGCTCTTAGCTCTTCACAGCTTTGGAGATCTAACATCGCTGCGGGATTATTGTAGATAATGTATATATTGGTGGTGGGAATGTGTCGAGACTCGTAAGCAACTCGACAGTTTAGGTTAAGTAAACATACTAGAATGAGAGTGAGAACGGAGAAATGGATAGGCGACGAGCAGGGAGGTTTTAGGAAAGGTAGAGGATGTGTAGATCAGATTTTTACCCTGAATTGTGTTGTGGAGAAGTATCTGGAGAAGAAACATTAGGTGTATGTTGCCTTTATGGACTTGGAGAAGGCCTATGACAGAGTGGATAGAGAAGGTTTGTGGAAAGTACTTAGAATATACGGAGTAGAGGGCAAGTTGCTGAAAGCAGTGAAGAGCATGTATGAGGGTGCAAAGGCGGCAGTACGTGTGGAGAGTGAGCAGAGCGAGTTCTTTGACCTGAATGTTGGTTTGAAACAGGGGTGTGTGATGTCCCCGTGGTGGTATACTGTATATATGGATGGAGTTATGAAAGAAAAACTATCAAGAGCAGTGGATGTTGGTGTATCGTTGAAAAGGGAGGGAATTGAGTGGAAGCTACCTATACTGCTGTTTGCGGTTGATACAGTTCTGATGAGTGATAATGAATGGGAGTTGCAGGGTCTGGTAAATGAGTTTGGAACAGTGTGCGAAAAATGGAATTTGAAGGTAAATGCGGGGAAGAGCAAGGTTATGGTCTTCGAAAGGGGTGAAGTCACAGAGTGTGAGGTGAAGCTGAACGGTCAGGCGATGGAGATCGTCAACTCTTTTAAGTATCTGGGCAGTGTGTTGAGTAAAGATGGGACTATGGATGAAGAAGTGTGGGAGAGGGTACAACAGGGGAAGAGGGTTGTAGGAACGCTAAAAGCAGTAACAAGAAATAGGGTGGTCAGTATGGAAGTGAAGAAGTCCTTGCATGACAGTGTGGTAATCCCGAGACTGACTTACGGAAGAGAAGCATGGACGTTGGTTGAGAGACTCAGACCAAGAGTGAGAGCAGTGGAAATGAATTACTTAAGGAGTGCGTGCGGAGTTACATGGAGGGATAGACAGACTAATGAGGAAGTAAGAAGGAGGTGTGGTGTGGAGGTAGATGTGCTGGAAAGTGTGAAAAGGAACAACTTGAGATGGTTCGGCCATATGGAATGTATGGAAAGCGAGAGAATGACTAAGAGGGTGTACAAGAGCGAGGTGGAGGGACAGAGAGGGAGAGGTAGACCGAATGAGAGGTGGAAGGATGGAGTGAGGAAGTACATGAACGAAGGCGGTGCTGGTTGGGGGGGAGGGGCGTCGACTGACTGGGGACAGAGGTGCATGGGGCGGTTCGTTCGTGGCCACCCCTTCGGGGATCACGGCATCAGGCAATAGATAGCTAGATAGAAACATACTAGAAGTTCAAATTAGGCGCCAGTATTAGACTAAGTTATATATCTATATAAAAGATATATACTATTTAGTATTAAGTCTTTATGGGTTTATTATCCATTATTATATCGGGTTGTCATTATAATAAATCCGGTATATCTTTTAGTTAGTTAAATGACGCATTGGTAGATAAGATAACTGCGCATGCGTCATATTCGGGAACCTGAGGGTCCCTCGCTCCAAGACTAACTAGAATCGCTTTAGCTACGATCTCATCACGATCTCCTAGTCGCTCCAATACAACCACCTGTTTCCTGATAAGTCATCCTAATTCTTATATCTTAGTGGCCACTATATCTTCTATCTATTCCTACCACTATCATTGAGCTATCTATCTCTATCAACAAATAAAAGTAAGTTAACTCCTGTGAGTTTATAGGTAAATTAAGCTTTGTTTACTATCGAATTCTCACATCAATGATCTGCTTCCGCTGAGGATTTACTTTATAATAGGGTTGTTTAATAGGATGAAGTGTAGATGCTAAGACAACATCATGGAGCTGAGTATGGCAGAACCCAGGGAAATCTGATATGACAGTTGGATATTGAACTAAGATTGTCTTAAGTTCCTCTCGTTGTGAACTAGTGAGATTGGGAAGAACCCTATCTAGATCATTCAATATTACACTGTTCATAGGGTTATCACTTGCAGAAGGGATTTCAATAGCCTCCGTCACACCAGTCATCCCTGCCTCTGTCAACATACACTCTGGAATATATTTAAAATTTAGACAAGGGGAAAGTCTTCTCTGGTTGGCGTTCAATGTAGAGTTTCATGTGATTTATATGAGCAATTCTAGTGGATTTAAGTCTGGCAGGGGTCTTTACTATATAATTGCATGGACTTATTTTGTTTAGAATCTCATAAAGACCTGAGTATTTGCTCTTAAGAGGAGAACCTGTAATGGGAAGAAACAGGAAGACTTTATCCCCATCTGAGAAGTTACGTATTTTACTAGATTTGTCATATAAAGCTTTCATCCTCTGTTGACTCTGTTTTAGGTTATGCAAAGCAAACTCTCTGACCTTTAACAATATTAGTTTTAATTGATTAATATACTCAGAGACAGTACGAGTGGAATGATCAGAAGGGTTTTCAAACCTTGAATCTTTCAAAACTTTCAGTGGCCCCCTTATCTGGCGTCCGTAGAGTAGTTCGAAAGGAGAATACCCGAGGGACTCCTGAGGACACTCACACACTGCAAAAAGTAAGAAATCAAGATCGTTATCCCACTCTTTCTCTGTCTCTAAACAGTACTTCTTTATCATGGATTTGAAACTTTGGTGAAAACGCTCCAAGCAACCCTGGGTCTGAGGACGACAGGCGGTCGAGATCTTTTTGGGGACATCCAGCTCTTTACAAATTTCTGTCATTAGATTACTATTAAAGTTTGTACCTTGATCCGTTTGAATCTCATTAGGAATTCCTACTCTGGTGAACATATGCAATAATTGTTTGGCAACAGTTTTGGCATTTATAGATTTAATGGGAAATGCTTCTGGATACCTAGTAGATGCACACATAACAGTAATTAGATATTCATTACCTTTCTTGGTCCTACACAATCCACTACAATTTTCTCAAAAGGGTTTGAGGGTACTGGAATGGGGTTTAAGGGAGCTTTAGGAATTACTTCATTCGGTTTGCCCGTTACCTGGCATGAATGAGATGACCTAACGAATTCAGCCACTGTTTTTTTCATACCTGGCCAGAAAAAGTGCTCTAATAGTTTCTTATAGGTGTTCTTTTGACCCAGATGTCCTGCTAAGCCATCATGTGCTAATTCTATGACAGGAGTTCTCACTGAAGAAGGAAGTACTACTTGATGAACTTTGGGCCACACATCTTCATCAGTCTTGTCAGGAGGTTGGTAGGAGCGCATCAAGATACTTTCATGGTAGTAGAAGTTTGGAGTCTTACCTTTTACCTCTTTCTCTTCAGCAACATGGTGTATAGCTGCTAGGGAAGGATATGATTATTGAGCCTTATGCAATTCATCTCTGGACATTAACTGACTGTATAGACTATCCTTTATGGTCTCCTTCGATTTCTCTTGATCCGAGGTTGTAGAGGCAGCCCGAGCCCTGGTAACCGCACACACTGGATACATATGAGGTTGTTCTTCATCTATCTGGGCTGTAGGGCTAGTGGCAAGAGGCTGATCTTTTATGATTAGGTTAGGAATGAGACCACTACCAGCAAGGTCATTACCCAAGAGAAAATGAACATTAGAATCAGGAAGATCACCATCAAGAATAGCTACCTTGAATTCACCAGTTATCAGATCACTGTTCAATTTTACAATACCCATGTCCACCGTTGAACTAGAACCTAAAGCTCTAAGGTTAATAGTGTTTCCTGAGAGTTATGAAGAGACGTCTGGCAACGCTTTTCTGCAAAGTATACTCTGGGCTGATCCAGTGTCCCGCAGTATGGTCACAGGGAAGGCTTGATCCTGGTTAGGGAGAGACACTGTTCCTCTTACTTTGAAAGCTGAAAAGAGTTCAAGATCAGGTTTAGGTACATGGACACAGGACACTGGTCTAGCAGTAGATGGTGGATTGCCTGAATTGGTAGCTACCGTCAATTTGTAAGCAGAAGAGATCTTACATTTTGGATGATTACAGTTTAAGATGGTATGATCAGTCTTCTTACAGTAAGTACAGAACTCCTTAATACCCTTCCTATCACTAAGAGCTGGACGCACAGACTTACCATCCTCAGAGACAGGGTGTTTACCAGAGAAGGGCTTTACAAAGTTGGATTTTGGTTTGTCACGAGAGAAGGACTTATGAATTAATGCATATGAATCTGCAAGTTGCGCTGCTTTATTTATATTTGTTTCTCCCTTTTCTTCTACATAGGCTATGACATTGAATGGCAACCTTCTTTTCCATTCTTCTAGAACTACACAATTCACCAGGTCTTCAAAGTTGTCATTAGAAGCATGTAACCACTTCCTGAATAAGCGTAATTTCTCTATGGCGAACTCCAGGAAAGTGATTTGATCAGACTTTAAGCGATTCCTAAATTGCCTTCTGTAGTTATCTGGAGTGATGGTGTATGCATCCAGAATGGCCTTCTTGACAAAGTCATAATCCTTTATGTTGTCTAAGTAAGTTAAAGTAAGAGCAGCCTTACCCATTAGTTTAGGTTGTAGAAGCCATACCCAGTCTTCCTTCGCCCCTTTTAAATGTTCTGCTGTCTTCTCGAAGGTCTCGAAGGACTTCTCTGGTTCACGCTCATCAAAGGTAGGAACCAGCTGAATTCCTTTGGCTAGAATAGAGGCTCTGTGACACTTGTCGAATTCTAGTTTACATAATTTAATTTTATGAGTGTCCTCGAGCTGCTGTACTTTGCTTATTTCTATCTGTCTATCTTTCTCTCTTTGTTCTAGATCAAGCTGAAGCCTCTGTTGTTCTAACTGTTTATGCTGCTGGAGCTTCGTTTGTTCTAACTGGTTATGTAGATGGAGACGTTCTCTCTCAAAAGCTAAGCGAGAAGCATCCCAGACAACAGAAGTTGTTCCCTCTTCACGAAATCATATTAAAAATAATCAGCATTTAAATTATATAATTATCAAGGTAAACATCATTTCACAACGATTTTGTGAACATAATACCAAGAAATTAATGACCCGCGTATGCGGTCGCGGAAATATTTAAACTGATCCCCTTTACAGTTCTTCTAAACTTATTTCTACAAGGTTTTATGACTAAATTAACTTGGCCAAGGTAATCTTGTACAGTACTTATTAATTAATCTCTATAATATATACAATCACCAGGTTCTGGTAGGAAATTGTTCACTCTATTGAGGTTACCCTATCGGAAGGTTGTTGCCAACAGTACCCAGATACCGGTGTAGTCAATTTATTTTTCACAGACTTATACAGTACTAAATTACTTAATATTGCATCTGCTTGAAGTTGGGACTCATTCATAGAGAGTGACATAGGAGTGAATTCATCTATGGCCTCCGCAGGAAGTTTGCCAAGGGAGACTAAAGATTCTAAGACTATGTTTTGTACTTGCTCTTTAGTATGGCTACTCTCATATGAAATGCTAAAATATTGTGAAATGTACTTCCAGTTGTCCTTGTTGATTACTTCCCCTCTTAATCTACCAAGGGAAAGTTCACTGCAAAATCCCATACAATCAAATGAAGCAGGCATGATTATATATTATAATTACATATAACAGATAAAAGATTACTGTTTTAAATTTACCAATGACATAACACTATAAAGGAATAGGATCGTCATGGCTCAATAAACTGACTGGGTGACTATTACTAGTGACTAGGACCCTACAATAGTAGTTGCCTAGGGAGACGTATTACAGAATGAAGCAGGGGAGATACAACTCAATTCCAGTCAGATTAACCCTTGTCTATCGGGGCCCGACTTAAGTCCGTATCGAAAAATTTGGACTATGTGGCGGGGCCCGACTTAAGTCTGAGTGCAATTTTGGCACAATATTGGCTCTGAGAGAGAGACGAGTGACGGGAGGAGCATGGGTTACCTCATGACCGCTCGCCACGGCCGCCATGGACCAACTGAGATGTACTCCAGTTACATCCACCCTCACTCCCTCGCTACATACGTAATTATATAAAGAAATTACCGTATTTTAGCGATTTTGCCCTTCGGTTGCACGATCGGTGCAAGACAACCAGTGATCGTAGAAGGATGGTTCGGGTGTCATTGGAAAGCTCAATTTACGCCCTTTCAGGCATACATACTTGTATTACGCTCTGGGTCTTGTTTATGCATGAAAAAGAGCACGGAAACGACCCCATTTATGGTAAATAAAAAACGCTGAGCGGCACAGTGAAATATACTCCACCACCCGCTCTTTGAGCGTTAATGCTGTATGATTAGAGCAATGACAGACAGAACACCAATAGAATCTCGGCAACTACTGACGTTACCCAACTTCACAATGTAAGACATGAAACACACACCCGATGCAATATAGGACAAGGGAAGAGGCATTAACGCCTTACGAGCGGGCCCGTCAGTAACTTCTACTAGCCGCCAAGGGGGGGGTTTTACCCTAAACGAGCTTGTTTCCGTGCTCTTTTTCATGCATAAACAACAGCCAGAGCGTAATACAATTATGTATCCCTGAAAGGGCGATAATTGAGCTTTCCAATGACACCAGAACCATCTTTCTACGACCACTGGTTTTCTTGCAACGATCGTGCAAGACGAGTGCAAAATCCCTAAAATATGGTCATTTCCTTACATAAATCCCTGTGTAGTGAGGTATAGAGTATTGATGAGTGTGGAGGGGGCCTCAGTCGTCACGCGGGAGCCATGCCGACCGGTCAGAGGGAACCTATGCTTCTCCCACCGCTCGCCTCTCTCTCAGAGCACATTACGTGCTCAAAATTGCTACAGACTTAAGTCGGGCCCCGCTCTTTGGGCTGGTGTTCTCTAGCCCGACTTAAGTCCACCCCCGCCAGACAAGGGTTAAGACACTGAAAGAAAATTCCAGTAGGATCCTACTTCTATCCTAGTTGTGACTTTATGGCTTGGGTTGAAGTGTTTGAATAGGTTATATACATGAAAGCTAGTCTATTCTGTTATATAATAAGGACACAGTGACTGCTTGAAGTGCAGAAGAGATTACTTCTATCACTAAGGATTAATGAAAGACTCTGAAAACTCGCAACTGTCTGTCCTAGTTTTAACGAGCCATGACGAGTCAAAGAGTTAGCATATTCTGGATAAGATCTAATATTGAGAGGTTGAACCACTGTACTTGGACTTAAACTGTAGTATTACCACACCACACAAGACAACTTGAAAGAAGAGATAATTTAAGTAGTAACCGGTAATACTTACAGGCAGACCGCAGCTGTGTGATACAATAATAAATGAACCAATGGATTTAAGTTGGTAAATCTACAGTTATACTACCCCTCCCCCACAACCCCCCACCACCTCCCCCCTTCAAAACACGTTTTTAGCGTGTTTTTGGATGGTTCAGCAGACGCGGAAACTGAAAAAACTTATTTTGATAAAAATTTATCACCAACCAGATACAAGTTTTTCAGGTACTTTGTTGTTGTTTTTTTTATTTTATCTTTGATATACAGTGTTGTTTAATACCGAGGACCGTCGCATTTTAGTATTTTTAAGATTAGCCTAACCTAACCTAACCTAACCTAACCGAAAACTAACCTGTCTCGCGACAGTCTAAACCCAGCTCACGTTCCCTGTTTATGGGTGCGCGACGGTCTAAACCCAGCTCACGTTCCCTGTTTATGGGTTCGCGAAGGTTTGTAATACTTCGATGTATCTATTTCAAGTCAAATATACATTTCCGCGCATCATCAAACCATACTAAGTCTACTACTAATAATATTAACCCATTAGTACCAACAGAATAGCGACAAAATAGGGGTAGTATAACTGTAGATTTATCTTTAAGTTACATGAAAGAATGGCTGTACAAATGAGGCACGAACTCGAACTACCCGGTTAAACATCCATATGAAAAAAAGAATCCCGGACAGGCCCCCATAATATGTTAGGGCCCTGGGTCCAAGAAAAAACAGGCCTAATTAAATAGGGGTAGAGGACACCCTGGTAGCAACACATTAAGACTGACTGGATATGACTTTACAGTTAAATATACACCAAGACATCCAGTGTTATTGATATTTAACTAGGAAGATTGAATTAACCCACTGTACACCAATACTGAGGTATTGAATAATAGTTATATTTTCTCCAACTGTACACTAACACTGAGTTGTATTTTACCGGTAGTTCAAACACCTGACTCATTTATAGGCCTTATACTAAATGGATAGAGAATAGACAAAAATAAAATTTTAATTTATTATTTAAAGAATATGCAAACAAATATATATTACTGATAATTACTTATTAAATAATGGTTAATGAAAATAATAATAATATTCTTAACAAAATAAACAATAGCAATTAGATATATAAATATTCGGTTCAATGTTATATTAATACCACAATTTTTTTTGATATATTTGAAGATAAATATTGAATCTATATGCTCTAAAGATCATAAGATTTGTTTTGTTAACCCTCGGCAAAACCTAATAAAAAAGTATGTTACTAAAATTAAGTTTTCGTAACAAGGTTGTCATTACGGTACTTTCTCGTTATCAATGTACAATCAAAGCTGAAGATTGCAGAGTAAACACCGCAGACTTCATCGACTTTTCTTTCACCTTCGTATAATCGACAGCCAATTTTTGTTTTATTTACTAAGGGATTGGTATTCAACCAGCAGGGGTGTGGGGGCGGCAGCCCCCACCCATAATACTAGGTTAGGTTAGGTAAGGTTGTTATGTTAGGCTAATGTCTTTTCAAATCACTATCGGGGCGCCCCGTGTCTCAACATCGATCAATCGATAGGCCTAATAGGGAAAGTAGGCTTTCCCGAGATTTCTAATTAATTACAAACACTATATATTGATGCAAATGAACAATTTTGTTTATAAAAAAACTCGGAAAATTCCTGATATTAAAATAAAAACAATCCAACTATTCTTATAAATTTATATTTACATTTAATTAAACAAAAAGGAAGCAAATATATAGTATCACCAACTCGGGTCTCGTCCACTTGGTAACTCCTAATCGTATCCTCCTGAGATTTGTGAATGATGGAGTACACGAGTAGAAGTTGACACGGGTAGAGGTAAGTACTCCAACACACAACACCACCGAGGTAAATCCAGAATATGACTGACTAGACGACGTAGATGACGGTGGAAGAGACCTCGGGTGTATAGGAGGGTCAGAGAGGAAACTCCACCAAATCCTTGTCAGCGCCCTCTTGGATCCAGGAATCACGAATATAAGTGTAGGTTTGAAGTAACAGGTGAAGCGAGACATGCCGGAGACGGGAGCCACGAAGCAGTGGTGAAGCAGGGCAGGGTATGAATCCCCTCACACGAACCAAATGAAGCTTCAACAACTCGTACAGAGGTTCAGGGCGTAATAATATATATATATATATATATATATATATCACTACTTGTCGATCATCGCCCAATAAAAAACGACCCATCGTCGTGTTTAATATATTAGCGTTGTATGTATATTCCCATATTCAAAATATGGTATGTTGTTCCTTGTATTTCTTTCATGACCCCATCCATATTTATATATATATATATATATTGAACAGCCATGTGAACATCAAACATACTTGCTTTAACCCAACATTCAGATCAAATAACTCACTCGGCTCATTCTCCACACATACTGATGCCTTTGCACCCTCATACATGCTCTTCACTGCTTTCAGCAACTTGCCGTCTACTCCGTATATTCTCAGTACTTTCAAATACCTTCTCCATCGACTCTGTCACAGGCCTTCTCCAGGTCCATAAAGGCAGCTTGTCGCTTCTCCAGATATTTCTCCACAATACATTTCAGGGCAAAAATCTAACCTACACATCCTCTTCCCTTCCTAAACCCGCCCTGCTTGTCACCTATCCATTTCTCCGTTCTCGCTCTGACTCTCTCAATCACTACCCTAAAATACACCTTCCCTACTACGCTTAGAAGGCATATTCCCCGGTGGTTACCACACACTCCTCTTTCCCCTTTACCCTTATAGAAGGGGACTATTATGCCTGTCTTCCAGTCATCAGGTGCACTCCCCTTCTCCCATGCTAGTTTACACACTTTCCATACCTGATTTACCTAAATTCATACCCTGCCCTCATTTACTCACTAGTGCTCCAAATTGCCCGAATTTGCGAAATATAACCACCACAAGTTGTTTCGCCACAATAACCGCACCCACTGGCTACCCATGAATCTCGTCAAAACAGCTTAAAGGAATGGAAACAATATATTCACAGGATCTTGACATCTAATCACAGACCTCGTCCAATTTGACAAAGTCATGGCAAATATGCATTCGGTAAATGGCATTCATTTGAGGTATAAGAAATTGTCAGCCTTATTTAATCTCACATACTGGACCCCCGTACCTGCAGCAAAGACCACCACTGACTTGAGTTTAAACTGTGCCCGAGGAAAATATTTCTCTTTGACTAAAAGCCCTCCGGCACCTCACTGCCGAAAAACACCTGACAGTTACTAACACTTGATGTGTTTAGGCCCATCCCCTCCCACCATGGCTACCGAATCGTAGTTACGTTTGTTGATGTAAATTCAAAATTGCCAAATCTCTATTATCAGATGTATTTCCATATTTTGGCTTACCACATGCCTTACACAGCGACAATGCCCTATACTTTTCCAGAAAATATGGAAAGATATTCCAAAATAATGGGTTATGCCATTTCCCATTCATCCCCATATTGGCCAAGAGCCAACATCGAATTTCGAGCGTAGCCATCGCATGGTTGCCAACCATCTTTGAATAATTCATACTTGCTAAACAAACGAAATATTGGGCAGGACAAGACCAAATTGATACAATGGGGAATGAACTCTTCCCCTCGCGAGGATGACATCATCCTCCATGTATGTGTTTTTGGTACTCCACCTATCTTCCCACCCATCCCACCATATTTCTTACCAACCCAAGTTGATGTACTGATGAACAATCACATACCCTCACACACATCAAGACATGTTGTAGCAATTCCAGACATGTCAAGACCTTGACAAAGAGACGCCCCCACCCCACTCGAACAATAACCCGTTCAAATTAGGCGAAAAGTTGTTGTCATTAACATGCCCTTAAAAGATAAACTGCAACCAAAATTCTTAGCCTTGTCCACCATCATCTACCTTTTCATCCCATTCCATGTAATAATCAGAATATGAAGAAACTGCCATGTCTGCTGAATAACCCAAAATAATGACTCCTCTTTGAATGCTAAACCTGCTCCAACCCATCCATAAACCCTTTATGGACATTCCCCTCCTGTCCAGTTTGTGGTCTCATATCCATACACTAACCCACAACCTCCACCACCAAAATCCACTCCTTCATCCTTGATTTCGGGTAGGTGAGGATGTTTGGGCAGCCTCCTTACAAGCCCAGCCTCTGATTGACTAACAACGCATGTAACCCATGGTGGGTTTCTATGTAATTCCGTGCCCTGTTTATACTCCCCCCAAAAAAAATAAAAATAAATAAATAAATAAATAAATAAATACATAAACTATAAAGTACAAGCATAAACAATAATAATAATATTAAAAATATTACGTCAATGCAAATATAAAAACAAGTGTCACTGCACTACTGTGAGTATGAAGGGAGTCAAACTTGATGAGATGAGGTGTTATGTGTACGCTTTCCCCGAACTAGATCGCTTAAAAACCGCTCACTGTCATGAGGGGAAAGTGATTGAGATTTGTTGAGTTTGGAATATACTGCATCTTCCAGGCTAAATTATTAACTACATTTTAACTTATGTATCTTATCTTAATGTGTCATGTTGCAGCCCTAATTAACTCACAGATTCTCTCTCTTCACAAAAGAAGGTATATGTACATGTAGGTGTATGAGAAAAAGAGAGAGAGAGAGAGAGGACGCATTCCTCGGTGCCACTAGAAGAGTGGCGAACACAACCTTAGCTGAGCCTTATGTAGGTAGGTATACGAAGTAGCTGGCACCCGCATGTATGCGGGTGCACAGGCGACAGTAGGTGTGGAGAATGAACAGAGCGAATATTAGTAGTAGTAGTTGTTCCCTAGGCTGCCTGGCTGAACAGCCCCGAGTCCCTAAGGAAAGCCACGGCCGAGACTGGGTTTTCCCACAAAGTTCTCAAGAAGTGTGTGTTGTGTTGTTGGCCGAAATGGTTGTGTGTTATGCAGTATTCCATAATGTTTTTGATAGTGTGTGGTGTTGTGTTACAACCTGGACAGGTGTCCTGGACGGAGTTATCCAGCCTCTTCTGATAACTCAGAGCCTAGCCAGATGGACTCTGTCCTTACGGGAAAGGAGGTACGGTTGGAGTTGTGCAGCTGTGTTTGCATCTAGATGTGTACAGTGAGTGTTATGTCGTCTGTGTAAGAGCCTGTGTGTATCTTGGGTGAGTGGGGTATTGGTAGGTCGTGCATGTATAGACTGAAAAGTGTTGGTGACAAGATGGATTCCTGAGGGACTCCGTTTGGGAAATTTCTGATGTTCGATGACTGGCCAGCAAATCTTACATGGGCACATCTTCCTGCTAAATAGTTGGCCAGCCATCTTTTTGTGTTATTGTGCATGTTTATGTTAAGAATTTGTTTGTAAGGTTGTGGCGGGGAATGGCAACAAAAGCTTTACTAAACGTGTTCTTTGATTATTGGGTAAAAGCAAGTGTGTGTCATGTTCCCATGGTTGTTCAATATATATACTATATATGGATGAAGTCATGACAGAAATACAAGGAAGAGCAGTGGATGTTGGTGTACCGCTGATAAGGGAAAGAAGTAAGTGAAAGTTGCCTGTGCTGCTGTTTGCTGAGAATACAGTTCTGATGAGGGATAGAGAGTGCGATGCAGGGTTTGGTAAATATGTTTGGAACAGTGTGTCAAAAATGAAATCTGAAGGTAAATGTGGAAAAGAATAAGGTTGTGGTCTTTGAAGGTGGGCAGTCACAGAGTGTAAGGTGAAGTTGAACGGTCAGGTTATGAAGAATGTCAGCTCATTTAAGTATTTGGGCAGTGTTTTATGTAAAAATGGGAGTATGGAGAAAGAAGTGCGGGCGAGGGTGCAACAAGGGAAGAGGGTTGTAGGAACTCTGAAAGCAGTAACAAGAAATAGGGTGGTCAGCATGGAAGTAAAGAAGTCCTTGCATGATAGTGTGGTAATCCCGACATTGACGTACGGGAGTGAAGCATGGACGTTGTAGGAAAGCCACAAACCAAGAGTGAGAGGGCTGGAAATAAACTATTTGAGAAGTGTGTGCAGAGTTACATGGAGGGATAGACAGACGAATGAGGAAGTACGAGAGCGGTGTGGTGTGGATGTAGATGTGCTGGAAAGTGTGAAAAGGAACAGCTTGACATAGTTCGGTCATGCGGAATGTATGGAAAGCGAGAGAATGACTAAGAGAGTGTACAAGAGTGAAGTAGAAGAACAGAGAGGGATAAGTACAGTAGACCAAGAGAGATGTGGAAAGATGGAGTTAAGAACTAGATGCGTGAAAACGGTGTTGGATGGAAGGAGGGGCGTCGACTAACTGGAGACAGAGGTGCACGGGGGCGATTCATTCGTGGCCACCTCTTCGGGGATCATGGCAATAAATATATTATTATTCTTTCAATCTGAGTTTACATGTCTAATATAAACCATCATAAGACATGATATAGACCATAAATGGTAAAACCAACTATTGTTAAGCTATCAGTTATAGACAAGTAGGCCTATTCATCATCGAACTAAAATATCTTAAGAATAACCAACCAATTTAAATATACAAAATTGCACTAGAAAATATCATCAATTTGAAATTGAAGGGCAGATTAAATGGGATCGTTTAATAACCAATATAATACAAGTTATTTCAAACTATAAACTAACAGTAAACGTATACCAGGGTCGCTTCTTCTAAGCTGCTATTACATTTGATGTCCCTCATAAATTGAATAAGGTCGTATTCTTTTAACTATAATAAAACATTAATATCATACGAATGATCAGTTTTGTTAATCAATTGGTATCACTAATGACGTAATGTATGATTTAACCACTTGGGAGATTCACTCTACGATGATTAATATTAAGATAAAAATAATATGAAATTTATAAAGGTCCCTATAAAACGGATAAGAACGCTATAAACTTAGCCTATTTTGAAGTTATATACACTATAAATTAAATGGGTTAGTCAACTAACCACAAGGGTGTACAGTTACCAACTGATATACAGTACATGTATACATGTGTCATATGACACTTTTATTATTATGTTGTTTAGACCTATAATAGAGTAGTAGTAATATTCATATATATATTCCAAAGTATGAAGTGTAACACAAACGGTATATCTGTCTAAAGATTACTGTCAATATGTATTGGCATTTCTCTCAATGCCTGGACCCACTGAATTGTCGAGTATACAAATATTTTTAGTAAATATATCGTTAATGCAATTCAATTAATTGAACATTGTCATTATTGCAGCCATTTCCAAGCAATGATAATAGTAATTATAGTTAAGAAGAGGCAGCTCTGGCTTACCACTCCTGCTAAAGATGAAGTCACACGATCGCTTTTCCCGGCATATTCATCGGTAGTTGATCTGCCAGACTGAAATATAGCTTTATGTGAACTATGCAACCCAAAATGATGTCCGACACCAGTGTAAAATATTCCAAACTTTAACTAGCATCAAACACAAAACAGTAAAAACAAGAACCTGGAATCGCCTTCTCATCCTTTAATATGACAACTGACTCCTTTCTCAAAAGGCACAATGCGAACTTTGAGAAGACTAACACCTAGGACCTAGGTCAATATCAATGGAAATCTGACTTAATTCATAAAGGTTATTCCAAACCAGAATAAAACCGTCCATTGGTAGCCACAACACACATGCCATCATAATATTGCAAGGGTTATGTGAGGTTGGTGATGAATAATTGTACAACCTCTGGTTGGTAATATAATCAATTAGAATATTCTGCAGCGTTTGGGCCCAGACACTTTAGTTAAATATGCAGAACACTAGGAAGGAAACTGTGTGGAGGAAATCTAATTATGCTGATGACTATAATAATGTGTGTGTGTGTGTGTGGATGTGTCTGTCTGTATGTGTGTGTCAGTCCTTATTTAAATTATTACAAGTATTTTCTGTAGATATATTCATTTAATGATCAGTACTAAATTAATATTCTAGAGTGGTCAAATAATACACATAGAAACAAAACTTCCACACACACACATACATTATATATATATATATATATATATATATATATATATACTGTATATAAAATATATTTACTATATACAGTATATATATATATATATATACTTTTTTTGTTTTTCTATTTTAATGAGGGAGACAAAAGGCATAACTGCCTACAGCGAGCGCCTCCCCCAGATTTCAAAGAGTGACAGGGACGAAATCAAGGGACGTTCGAGCTAAAATGCCTGACCGTGCGTAGTTTGAAGCAATTTAAGTCATAGAAAGAGGGAAAGACTGATTCTGGGAGAGAGTTCCAGAGCTCAGCCGTTGAATAGAAGAAAGTCTGAGAATAGCGTTTTACTCTTGGGTTGGAGAGTTGCACAGAGTAGGGGTGGGATTGTGTTGCAAGGCAGGTACTACGTACCCTACATAGAGGAGGTGGTATACACTGTGAAAGCTCCGAGGAACACTGATTATTGTAGTAGCGATAGAATATATATATATATAGAGAGAGAGAGAGATTTACATAGATACACTGGCCACACAGATCTTACGATCCCTGCGAGGTGGCCAGGACTTAATCCTAATAGAGATAGCAACCCTAAGAAAAAGTGGAAGGAAAGGATAGCAAAGATGAAGGCTCTCGCCCCACCTTCCGCTCCCTCCGGTAATTTGCCGTACCCGGTACATAAAATTAGTTAGAAGTGAATAACCTTGCAGGGCTTGGAAATCGCCTGAAGGAATTTATAGTATAGTAAGGAAAAGGCATGCACACCTTCACTTTTGTGTTTTTTGTTCTGCTCTCTTCAACTGAAAACGTGTTCATTTCTGCCAGGTTCTCTTGTCAGTGATCAGCTTCTACTGCAGACCAGCTTCTCTGTGATATGTGTCTAACCTTTTTTTAAATGTGCATATTGAGTCACTGTCAATAACTTCATTAGGGAGCTTATTCCACTCACTAATAATACTGTGGGTGAGGAAATGTTTAGTTATTTCTAGGTTCGCTTTCCTGCCTGTTAGTTTTAACTTGTTTCCTCTTGTGGAATCTACTTTGGCTATCTTAAATAGATTATTAGAATTTACGTTTCTAAATCCTTTTAGCATCTTAAAGCATTCTATCAGCTGTCCCCTTACGCGCCGTTTCTTAAGCGAAAACAGATCGAGTTCTCTTAATCTCTCATTGTATGGTTTATTTCTAAGGGAAGGGATTAACTTTGTTGCTCTACGCTGAAAGGATTCAAGTTTCTCTATCTCTTTTATTAAGTAGGGAGACCAAAACTGCAGAGCATACTCCAGATGAGAGAGAGAGAGAGAGAGAGAGAGAGAGAGAGAGAGAGAGAGAGAGAGAGAGAGAGAGAGAGAGATAGATAGATAGATAGATAGATAGATAGATAGATAGATAGATAGATAGATAGATAGATAGATAGATAGATAGATAGATAGATAGATAGATAGATAGATAGATAGATAGATAGATATACAGGTACATATATACTGTATATACTGTATACAATATATATTGTGACGCTCCTGCATAGTAGCCACGTGCGGGCATGCGCGCGCGTTGGCTGCCCAGCCGTTTAGAAACCGGCAGGCGGCAGCCGGCCGGCCGGCTTTTCCTTAGTTTATATCCTACGACAATGTAACTAATGTCTGGGATATTCTTATGTTGTTTCACAGCTTGAAGCTGCCCTTATTCTTAACCAACGCATCATAGTATATTTTATTCTCGATAGTTGATTGTTCATTATAATATATAAGATGTAAGTCTAGTGAGAGTGGGAGGAGACGAGCAGGAGAGAGAGACCGGCTGGGGGACGTTGCTTCGCGCGGAGAGTCCAGCTTGGGACGAGCCTGATGTTGCCACGTGCATTTGATAGCAACGTTAGGCTTAGTTTCGACTCACGCCAGGGGTAGAGGATTTTGACCCGGCAACTGTGTTGAGTGTTGCGAAGCATGGGATGTATTTTGCATGCCTAGGGTGGGGTCCAGACAGATTCAAGACTCAGAGCTCACCTCACTGTCGTACCCTTCGGACCCCCTTGATATCTATCCCTCTCAACCCCCCTTAGAAACTTTCTCTCTTACTTGGTATACCTTCTTTCCACTACTTCACCAATCTATTTAATTACCCCATCCCCTTGATAGACCTTATATCTATTATTGTATTAACGACGAGCTCTCAGATAACTAGATAGGATTTAGGGCCTTATACAGAGACGTAATTGTTAATGAGACCTAGGAAGCTTTTTTGTTGTCTCATACTTGGTGGTTTCATGCTTGCTAGTGTGTTCTTGTGTCAGGTTAGCAGGGGCTAGACCGGAGGGGAGGCTTTTTGCGATCCTTTAAGTAAAGTCTGCTGGTGCGAGCCCTGTGGACCCGCACGACTTTACTAGGATACCCGTGGGAGTCTGGGGGCATTTTCTTGTCTGTGTCCCTGTGTGTCTAGTGTTGTGTTGTGTGAGGGCCCTTGCCTAGTCCACTCAGCACTGCGCTAGCACGTCTTGCTTTTGTTTTAGGGTCGCCAGGAGAGAGTCAGATACTTGCGATCTGAGTCTCTCAAGAGAGCACCCTTTCAATTAGAGTAATTTGGCGCACAGACTTGGGACGTCCCTAGGCTAGAGCAGGTGGCTCAGCCCGGGTATCCGAAGCCCATATCCTTCCGGCTAGACCTCTGCCACCTGGCAGATTAACAGCTAGGAGTTTATCATCTCTGTATGCTTGTTATTGTGCCACAGTTTACCGTTTTTGTGAGCATTGTGAGTCAGGGTGTGGCTTAGAGACTCTGTCCGAGCAGGCTTGCCTGACTAAGAGTGAGAAGAACACCTGTATGTGGTTATGTTGCGAGTTGCTGCCTTTATTTAATTATGCCTATGCCATTATACACTGTATGGCCTATCACTAGTATTTATTCCTGCTTATGAGTTAAGAGTTCTCTAAATCCGTAACGTACTTTCTTTGCTAAGCATCAGATCCTACAGTAGCCGCATGCAGTTTAGAAACCCTAGAAACTGTTTGCTTTCACCTTCTTTCACGCAGGGGTGATTAGTTGTATTAATTAACGTAACGTTAAATGTACTTTCTTCTAGTTTGTTATTAAATTGTTTCTGCAATTTAATTCCGTTATCTATCTTTTCCTTGAAGCTTTAAGTCAACTTAATTGTGTGATCTTTTATATAGCCTGCTTGACTATCAGCAGTCTATAGTGCGTGCACCCTGTAACCGAGTCATACGATACCTCGTTGTCCAGGCAGGACTCTTGACGGTTTAGGGTGGTTTGCTGCCTGGGTTTATAGATAAGGGTTGGATCTAGCGTTTTCCGTTGTTGCTTGTTGCCGCATACCTAGTCCAATAAAAAGAGCCCAGTGTTTATATATCCCAGGACGTAACAATCTATATACTGTATATATATATATATATATATATATATATATATATGAAGATGGGACTATGGATGAAGAAGTGTGGGAGAGGGTGCAACAGGGGAAGAAGGTTGTAGGAACGCTGAAAGCAGTAACAAGAAATAGGGTGGTCTACATGGAAGTGAAGAAGTCCTTGCATGACAGTGTGGTAATCCCGACACTGACTTACGGAAGCAAATCATGGACGTTTGAGAAGAGACTCAGACCAAGAGTGAGAGGGGTGGAAATGAGTTACTTGAGAAGTGCGTGCGGGGTCACATGGAGGGATAGACAGACGAATGAGTAAGTAAGAAGGAAGTGTGGTGTGGAGGTAGATGTGCTGGAAAGTGTAAAAAGGAACACCTTGAGATGGTTCGGCCATATGGAACGTATGGGAAGCGAGAGAATGACTAAGAAGGTGTACGAGAGCGAGGTGGAAGGACAGAGAGGGAGAGATAGACCGAAAGAGAGGTGGAAGGATGGAGTGAGGAAGTATATGGATGAAGGCGGTGCTGGTTGGGAGGAGGGGCGTCGACTGACTGGGGACATAGGTGGATGGGGGCGGTTCATTCATGGCCACCGCTTCGGAGATCACGGCGTCAGGCAATAGATATATAGATATAGATATGCATATATATACTGTATATATATATATATATATATATATATATATATATACCGTTATACATAATACTGTATACCACAAAATGTTACACCTAGGAACATCAGTTTTGGTGTTATATTAGAGATTCCAGCCATTTAAGAGCAATATTTTAAAGATTGTGGCTGTATCATAGCGATTTTGGACATCTATTTACTATCTAGCGGCCATTTAACGACCTTTGGGAACGGATCTAGCAGAAATTGTGTTTAGATTTGGCAAGCTGTGCAACGCTTATCTTATCATAATCAGTAGTTCATTAATCACGTAACTCAGACTGTCTCAGTGTGCTATGAGCGACGATGAGGGTTAGACGTAAGCAGATTCACTGTTAGACGTCTGGGAGCATAATTGTCCTCTTTTCGCGATTTTCTAACTAAAGGTATGTGTATATTGTGCCATGTTTATGATATATGTAACTATAGTTTCCTTATTTACAGCTGACCGTAATTTGATTCCCTTTGCAACTCTTCTCGATACGAGAGGAAAAATATGACACTAGCGAAACATGTGTGATCCTAGAAGACCTCCCTCGGACCAAGTAGCATTAAGTATATTGATCGACATATATTGATGGATTGCGAAGTTAAAACATGTATGAATATAATAATTGAAGGTATAAAAGCTAACAAATGAAGTGTAACAATAATGGTATGGTGTAAGGCAAAGGTTCGCAAGGTAGAAACAAACATTGTGTCCAATGGTAAAGTTGTAACTATCCTTGGGAGCCGGTGTCACACGAGCAAACCAAAGCAATGTTGTTTGAAGGCTTAAGTGAATTTGAGAAGGTATGCAAGAAAATTAACATGAAATAGAACTGTTTTGGCTACTATATCACTTCCAAACACATAATATGAACTATAAACCATATTTGTATCTTTGTGTATACAGGGCAGTACAATAAATACCCTTAACGGCGGATGTATCAGAGTCAAGGATTCCGAGTCAATAAGTAGCTAAAATCGAGTTTACTATCTGACAATGTTATCTTTCATTATTTCTGTATTATATATCTTAGAGCGTCTACTTACATACAGTCCAATTTAATATAAATGAATAAACTGTAGAATCTGAATATCACAATAACGTGTAGAGGATGCATGGCTCTGATACATGCAGCCGATATACCTACCAAGCTTTCAAAATTACCACTTGCGAGTTTCAGGCTTTAAGTAAGTTGGAGGCGCAACATGACGATATAAAACAGAAATGGTTAGTAATAATTGTTTCTGAGGCCTAAAAATTAGCCTATGTTCGGTGTTATGTTTACGACCGTATTTTAGTTGGTAATTCTACCTAACTCCCAAAGGATTATGATTACATTTGACTGTTAATTCTGGCTATCACTAAATGATTTTATACAGTTAAGGAAGGAATTGTGGGAGTCAGTTATATTTAAGATGGTTTTTACCCCTTTAACTGTTAGAGAGCCTTCTAAAACTGAATAAAATCGCTTAATGATAGCCAGAATAAACTGTCAAAACGCATCATGATCTTTCCTCAAGCGGACAAAGGCGGTGCCACACAAGCGATTTGTCCATATATTTTTAACTGGCACTTACAGTCTAGCAGCTTCAAAATGTAAGGTCTATTAGAATAGAACTTCCTAACAACTTTCTAAACTTCCTAAATTGTTCTTCCGTAATGACTCTCTGCCTAGGCAAACTCTTCAGTCTCTGCCTTTCCTCTAACGTCTTTCCTTCTTGCTGGAAGTTTGGTCTCATTCAACCTGTCACAAAGAAGGGTGACCGCTCTCAACCCTCCAACTATCTTCCAATTGCTCTGATATCTTGCATCTCTATAGTTTTTGAAACTATTCTTAGGTCAAAGTTTCTTAAGCATTTATCTTCCCATAATCTACTATCAGATTGCCAGTACGGTTTCCTTAAGGGCCACTCTACTGGTGATATTCTTGCTATCCTTACTAACTCTTAGTCATCCTCCTTTCAGTACTTCGGTGAGATTTTTTCTATTGCGCTAAACATATTAAAAGCCTTCGATAGAGTCTGGCACAAATCTGTAATATCCAAACTACCCTCCTTCGGTTTCTATCCCTCTACCTGTGACCTTGTCTCCAATTTTCTTTCAGATCTCTCCATAGCTGCAATTGTGGACGGCCATCGCTCACTTCCACAACCTATCACCGCTGGTGTTCCTCAGGGTTCTGTCCTGTCTCCAATTCTCTTTCTATATATTTATGAACTCCTTAACCCTTTCATGCACGTGTGGACGTGGTCGCGTCCTTAAGGGTTCCTTTAAACCTTTGAGACAATCATGGGTATTTAGCGCCTTACGAGCGGGCCCGTCAGTAACTTCTACTACCCACCAAGCGGATAGTTTTACCCTAAATGACCTTGTTTCCGTGCTCTTTTTCATGCATAAACAAGAGCCAGAGCATAATACAATTATGTATCCCTGAAAGGGCGATAATTGAGCTTTCCAATGACACCAGAACCATCCTTCTATGACCACGCGTTCTCTTGCAACGATCGTGCAAGACGAAGAAAAAATCCCTAAAATACGGTAATTTCCTTACATAATTCCCTGTGTAGCGAGGTAGTGAGTGTGGATGTGTGTAGAGGGGACGGCAGTAGCCGCGCTACTGATGACAGTAGTGATGATGGTGACAGTATTAGTGATGATGGTGAGTAGTAGTGATTATGGTGAAAGTTGTAGTGATGATGACAGTAGTAGTGATGATGGTAAGAGTAGTAGTGATGACTATAATAGTAGTAGTGCTGATGATAGTAATGGTGATAGTGACTAGTAGTGATGATGGTGACCCATCGCATAGTTGGGTATGCCGTTTGATTTTGGGCAAAACGGCACGTCTACTTTAGTTTAGTTGACATTAGAAGTAATGGTAGTAATAATGGGGATGATGGTGAAAGTTGTAGTAACAATGATGATGGTAGTGACAATGGTGACAGTAGTAGTTATGAAGGTAACATTAGTAGTGATGATGGTGAGAGTAGTAGTGCTGATTGTAATTGTAGTAGTGATGATGATCATAGTAATGGTGATGATGACAGTAGTAGTGATGATGGTGCAGTTATAGTGCAGATGGCAGTAGTAGTGATGACGGTGATAGTATGATTGATGATGGTAATACTTGTGATGATGGTAACCCATCGCAGAGTTGGGTATGCCGTTTTGATTTTGGGCAAAACGGCACGTCTACTTTATATATCAGATACTTTCCCCTCACAGGTGTCATAACTCATACTTCACCTCCACAGTCATGCCTCACTCATTTTATCGTTAAAATTTTCCTATTTTATCATTTGGAGCGGTACTAGTCGGTACTAATTGTATATTACGGCCTTACTTAAGTTCATGAATAATGTTTACTTTTGGGCCTTTGGCCCTTATGGGAAATATGTTATTATTAATATATTTAATTTGTCGGTACTCACTGTGACTCCCTCCTCATTTCATCAAATAAATAAGGGGTATAACGGTTGTATTTTACCTTTTATCTATCATGCGCATCGGAATGATTTAGTACTAAATTACTATTAGTAATAATGTGGGCCTAATAGATATATTTGCCTTTATTTGAGTGATTATTAAGGGAATGGCCCATTTTACAATTATTATATTGATATTATTAAATTATTTAATTTGAATTGCAGTTTTACATGTAATAAGACTCGGGAGTTTGAGGGCTTAGATGTGATTGCGGGAGTACTTCCACTATTCAAATCCTCAGATATACGCCAAGTTTTTCGCCCAAAAAAAACCGACAATAAAATCAGACTTCCGCAACTGCGGAATATGCGGTTTATGGAAGTGATAGAGAAAGTTCCCACCTCTGATGTGGGCAAGGATAATATAAGAAAAGATGGTAAATTGCTATGTCACAGTTCGGAAAATAGCGAGAGATGGCAGCACAATCGCAAACGAAAACGAGAGGATACCTAATAATTCATAATAATCCCTACCTTGTAGGCTACTATGAATGCTAATAATAATCAATTCATCATTAATCACAGTCTCTGTAAACACGACAGAGTTCAATAGACATATCTGAAGACTACTGGAAAGGCCAGATCATTAAATTGTGGTCATTATGAGGAGGTTCATAGATAAGTCTCCTCTACCGCCACCATTGTTGTGGTGAGATTCGGAGTTGCCAACGTCAAACAGGCTGGGATATCTCCCCAACAGAATATCACTAGATGTCATAATTATACCCTAACCTAAGTGTTTCGTCAACATGTCTAGCTTACATACACCTTTACAATTGAACATCTACATAAAATGTAACTAATACGTGGTGCGATGCATAAGGTGTTGATTTTCGGTGTGAGCATCCTGGATTCGAATCCACGGACTGCCACATGTGTTTGTAAATTTCATTAATCGATTTTAGGAGTATAGTTGGTTGTTGGAAGGAACATAATAATTATAAATTCGTAATTATCTTTGTATTCTTATTGTAATGCTTGGAGGTATAATTGCATATATAAGTATATTTATATAATATGTTATAAATACAGTATATATTTATTTTGTTCTCTTTCTTTTATATATCTATTTTTGTTTCTAAATATTGATCAAGTTGTTTTGCCCATATAAATTCACTCTCAAAGACGTTCCCTCCTTAATCTAACGCCCGTGCATTACGCGGAAGTTTCCCTAACTATCAAGGAGTATCTAAAATGAAGAAATAACAAGTTTTTTTGGTTGTACAGTATGCCCCATGACAGTTGGTGCTACCAAATCCGTAGGATCAAGCCTCATCCTCAGTTATTTCCCCACTCAAACAAAAACCACAATCCATTAATGTCAACGGTCATGAGATAAATAATCTTGCCCAAATACCTGACCACTTTAATTATTTGCTACTTTGTAAATATTGAACATACCTTGGTTGGCTACATTCTTGATCTTCAAAGTAACTTCTGCGACTACATAGGCCCTATGCCTGTATCTAATTTTAGTTTTAATCCCATAACAACCTGAATGACACGAAAGTTAAACCATTTATAAATCGTGCCCTTGCTTCCATAACAATAATTAAAACCATTCTTTCTGCAATCTCTCCAGAATAGCTATACCTCTGTAATAATTCCCTTTACTCAGGAAGTTTCCCAGACAAATTAGCGCAGGTCACACGTATACACAAATCAGGTCCCAACACTTTGGGAAAACTGGAACGGCCTATAATGACCTACATATTGTTGCATTCGTATACATCTAACCAAAAACAATATGCTTGTTATTACAATGTTCAATCTTGTAATCAGAAAACTGCATTAAAAAACTATTTGTTATCAAACTACTTGCTACAAATGTAACATTAACTGAAAGGGGTATGGTTTGTATATTATATTTTCTTATCTCTTATCACGAATACCGTTAATCATTCACCGTCGGTGACACCTCGCCTACTCATGACTGTCAGAATCATCTTTCATTCGTATTCTATACCCTAGCATCCATAAATTATATCCATATGCCTATTGTGTTGCTTTTCAGACAGAAGAAAACTGGATATTTCACATACATAAACTCGATATAGTGTTATATGAATGAGTGTTGGTTAAATGAGAAAATGTACATTAAATACATACTAACAAACAGACACACAAACACACGCCCAGCTGTGCATTCACTGGGTGGTTTGAAAGTGTTTCGTTCAATTCATAATATATTTAAGCCTATTAGGATATTCGTTCGTGTCCCAGTGTAATGCAGATATTGGATGGATTATACAATTTACCTATTTACTCAGGCCCATTCCAATTTTTTTTTTTTTTTTTTTATCTTGGGGTGGCCGACTCTAGAGCCCGAACAGGGACAACACAACACGAAACAAAAACACAATGAACACAAGAAAAAAACATAAATTCACACATCTAGGACACCCAGGAGAAGACCCAGAGACCAGGGATTACCAAGGTCACTCCAGCACTCCCCCGGATTATAATATAGTAATATAAATAAAGTAGACGTGCCGTTTTGCCCAAAATCAAAACGGCATACCCAACTCTGCGATGGGTCACCTACTATTACTACCATCGCTTCTACTGTCAACTAAACTAACTTAACCTATTAAATGCGGGGCGAGTTGTTTTCTCCCCCATAACGCCATCATCATTGCTGGAGGGAGGGAGAGGGGCTGGTGGAGGGCCGAGGTAGGGGGTGGGGGGGGGGGGGGGGCAATAACATTATTTTAATCTAAAATTAAAATTATTGCACAAATTCAAAAAATATGTTTTTAATTACCGTCGCATTCATGCACTGAATGTTCGTGTGAAGTTTGGTGAAAATCCGTCGAACGGTCTAGGAGGAGTTTTCGGACGGACAGACAGACAGACAGACAGACATTTCGGCCGGCATGTACCACTTTACGGGGGGCGATACCACTCTGCTTACGCAGAGTTGATAAAGTAGATGTGACGTTTTGCCAAAAATCAAAACGGCATACCCAACTCTGCGATGGGTTACCATCATCACTACTAATACCATCATCAATCACAATCATCACTACTACTGCCATCATCACTACAACTGCCACAATCATCACAACTACTGTCATCATCACGATTACTATGATCATCATCACTACTACAATTACAATCATCACTACTACTCTCACCATCATCACTACTACTTTCACCATTGTCACTACCATCTTAATCACTACTATCATCATTGATACTAAAACTATCAACCATCATCACTACTATCATCACCACCATCTTACAATCACCATTACTACTGTCACCATCATCACTACTACTGCCATCATCACCATTACTATGATCTTTATCACCACTATTGTCATCATCACTACAACTTTCACCATCCTCACTACTACTCACCATCATCACTAATACTCACACCATCGTCACTACCATCATCACTACTGTCATTATTATCACTACAACTATCATCATTACTTGTCACCATCATCACTACTATTATGACCATCATCACTACTACTAGTACTGTCACCATCATATCTACTACTGTCACCATCATATCTACTACTGTCATCATCATCAATATAACTACAACCATCATCACTACTATTATCACCATCATCACTACTATCACCATCAATCCCACTATTACTACCATAACTTCTAATGCCAACTAAACTAACTTAACCTGGGCATAGCGAGATGTTTTTGCCCCCAGAACGCCATCATTGCTGGGTTGTGGGGGGAGGGGGGGTAAAACTATATTTTGGACTTAAAATCATAACTATTGCATACATTCAAAAAATCTTTTTTGACTGACCGTCGCATTCACGCACCGAATGTTCGTTAGAAGTTTGTGTGAAAATCCGTCGAACGGTCTAGGAGGAGTTTTCGGAAAGACAGACATACGTCTCACTATTATCATCACATCTGAGACATGTCTATGATGTGTGGCTTTCTGTGATGTGTGTGCCCCTACGGGGCACACACACTCAGGGAATAGGTACAGGGTGGGCGGTGGGGGTCCTGAAGAGGCGGGGGGGGGGGGGCTGGTTGAGGGGGGCAAAACCATTTTTAGGACCTAAGATCATAACTGTTGCACAAATTCAAACAAACATTTTTTAATTACCGTCGAATTCATGCACCGAAGGTTCGTGTGAAGTTTGGTGAAAATCCGTCAAACGGTCTAGGAGGAGTTCTCGGACAGACAGACAGACAGACAGACAGACATTTCGGTTAGCCGCGAATGTAGGATGCGAATGCGATGCTGTAGGAATATCACTAAGGTCTTCTGTTGCAAAAACTGAGGCAAAAAAGGTATTGAGGACATCACTCATCTGCTCTTTGTCTTTGGTGGAATCTCAGTTCTCATCTACTAACGGTCCACTAGTTGAAGTGACTTCTCACTTCTTTCTGATGTAACTATAACATTATTTCGGGGTTGTTTTACTCTGATTCGCAACATGTAACTCTAGGGTGTTTATATTTGCCTTAACTAACTGTTTTGGCTTTATGTCGTATATCTATGAATTGTATTCGTTCTTCATCATTTTCCGAGGTTTTAAATCTTTCATGGGCAATTTTCTTCGCAAGCAAACAGTCTGCAATCACTCACTTCCTCATTCTATCTACTGATAGTGTACTGCCGTACTATCTACTATCTACTAATGGTGTAATAATAATATGGTCAGTAATAACAGTTATAATGGTGTATATGGTCAGTAATACCAATTATAATGGCGTATATGGTCAGTAATAACAGTTATAATGGTGTATATGGTCAGTACTAACAGTTACAATGGTGTATATGGTCAGTAATAACAGTTATAATGGTGTCTATGGTCAGTAATAAGTTATAATAGTGTCTATGGTCAGTAATAACAGTTATAATGGTGTCTATGGTCAGTAATAACAGTTATAATAGTGTATATGGTCAGTAATAACAGTTACAATGGTGTATATGGTCAGTAATAACAGTTATAATGGTGTATATGGTCAGTAATAACAGTTATAATGATGTATATGGTCAGTAATAACAGTTATAATAGTGTATATGGTCAGTAATAACAGTTACAATGGTGTACATGGTCAGTAATAACAGTTATAATGGTGTATATGGTCAGTAATAACAGTTATAATGGTGTATATGGTCAGTAATAACAGTTATACTGGTGTATATGACCAGTAATAACAATTATAATGGTGTATATGGTCAATAATAACAGTTATAATGGAGTATATGGTCAGTAATAACAGTTATAACAAGGATCACTAAGGGCCTCCAGCACTCCCACGGCCCCAGACCTCCCGGAGAGGTTCCGGTCTCAGCCGGCAGACACGCAGCCAGCGGAGCACAAAAACATTGCCGGCCCACCTCACATCCAGGCATGACCCTTCATATATACCAGCTCCCTGGGCCAGGCGCCTGACAGACTATTATCTAGTCCAACTGGCGCCCGACCCCCTCTCCCAATGACCGCGTTATCACTCATCTATTCACAAGCATTCTCCATTCATTCCTAATTATTATAACTTCTCTTACTTATTCTACAGTCATTTCTCTATCTTCCAACACTTGTACTACACAAACTCTCCATCTAAACGTAGGTCTTCCTACCAGTCTACCTCCCCTTGTGTCAGACTCATTTACTCTCTTTGTAAAGCCTTTCATCTCCCATTTGCTCAATACGTCCATTAAAACACAGCACCCTTCTGTCCACTTTAGCCGACAAAGGTACCTGCTGTCCCACTCTCCTACGTACCGGTACCTCTTAATTCCTTGATCTGTCTCTACGAGTCACTCCACATATACTCCTCAAGCAGTTAATCTCCATCACATCAAGCTTTCTTCTCTCTTGTGCCTTCAGAGCCCATGTCTCAGCACCATACATCACTGTTGGTACAACTATCCCTTGATCCATTGCACTTTTAACTGTAATTCTGATATTTCTCACCTTCCACATACTGCCCATTGCTACAAAGACTCTCCTTCCTTCACATACTCTCTGTTTTACCTCTATTTCCACACCTGCGTCCTTGCTTATCACTCCTAGATATTTAAAACACTCCACTTGTTTCAGAATTTTCCCATCCAGCCGCACATCTAAATTCACCCTACGAGCACCTATATTACACACCATCACATTACTTTTCTTAATGTTCTCCCTCAACTTCCTCTTTCCACAAACCACACCTAAGTCTTTGACTACTCGCTGTAGTTTCTCCTCAGAATCCGACATCAACGCTGTGTCATCAACAAACAGCAACTGGTTCAACTCACCAATCTCTACCGTTCTTTCCTACTAAACCCAATCCTCTATCCATAGTTATTATTTCCGCCTCCCTAACCTCACCATCCATATAATACATTAAACAACTACGGTGACGGCATTACACGACCCTGTCGCAGATTTACGTTTACCTCAAACCATTCACTCAACTCAATTCCTACTTTAACGCACACTCTGTTCTCTTCATAAAAACTTGACTGCTCTTGTCAAATTTCCTCCAATTTCACAAATCCTTAACACCTTCCACATTGCTTCTCGATCCACACGATCATACGTGTTTTCTAAATCCGTAAGAGCCCAAAATATCTCCTTATGCTTCTCTAAATACTTCTCGCATAGATGTCTTACTGCAAAAATCAGATCCACACACCCTCTTCCCCTCCTAAAACCGAACTGCTTTTCTCCTATTGCACCTTCTATACCCTTTATTTTCCTCTCTATCAACACCCTGCCATACAGCTTTCTAACAATTGATAATAAATAAATACATCTAAAACTTGAACACTCCTGCCGGTCTCCCTTCCTTTTGTACAATGGCACAATACATGTACTCCTCCAGTCTAGTGGTACCATTGAAACAATTAAAATAGTCTCATCACTCACCAGCCAATCTATTATCAATCTATTATTCCTCAGAGCTCTCCAGTGTATACCACTCCCTCTTCGTAGAGCATTTAGCACCAGTCTTGCAACACAATCCCACTCCTACACTCCAAACCAAGAGTGAAATGTTATCCTCAATCTTTCTTCTATTCAACAGATGAGCTCTGGAGCTCTCTCCCATATTCAGTCTTTCCCTCTTCCTATAACTTACATTGCTTCAAACTCCGTGTGTCCAGGCATTTTGGTTCGAACGTCCCTTGCTTTTGGCTCTGTCACTCTTTCAATTCTGGGGGAGGCACTCGCTACAGTCAGTTCTGCCTTTTGACTCCCTCACTCACATAGAAAAAAATCATCTCTACCCTTCTTAATCCATACTAAGTACCGGTACTGTGTAGGCTACTGGTGTAATGTAAGAGTAATCATAATTATGATTACTTTTTGAGAATAATCGATTGCGATTATGATTACATCCACAAATATAAGAAAGTAATCAATTACGATTACGATTACTTAGAAAACTGTAATCGATTGTAATCTATTACGATTACCCCATGCCTGCCTGGACCCCCCAAAAGGTATTTTATTCATTTGGCGAAAATGGCGTCATGAACCGCGCACTTCATTAATACCAAGTTAGGCCATTTCCGATTACTCTAGGTTGTGTTAGGGTTGGTTTGGATGGGTTAGATCTGTTTAGTGTTGAATATATAATATGTTTGTGCATGTCTTGGCATCTGGATGATGATGAGTGCTTGGATGATAATGATGGCTTAGATGATGAGGTCTAGGGACTCACCCTCACTCTCCCAGGTTCAGTTGAGGTGCCAGATACCTCTGTTAACTCATACAAGGATCGTTATGGTGTCATTCGAAAGCTCTGTTTATGCCCTTTCAGGGATAGGTACTTGTTTTACGTTCTGGGTCTTATTTAGGCAAGAAAATGATCACGTAAACAGCCCTATTTTGGCTAAAAACACCCGCTGTGCGGTACATATAATAAACCGCATAGGCCGCTCGTAAGGTGTTAAGAGTCAGAGAAAAACAAAAATCAACTTTTGACATCGAAATAAAAAATTTGTTTATTTTTTTTTTTGTATTTTTTTATTTTTTTTTGGCCCCTGGGCCATGCAAAATCTCAGTCCTCTACCTCCCCTCCTTCCCCACTTTCCTCCTCTCCTTCAGTTATCACCTATTTTCCCTGTTATTCCCTTATTCTGAGGTATATTTTCGTGCTAACATTAGAAATCCGATTGGAGGGTGTGGTCATCACTGATAGCAAGCGAGTGCAAGAGAGAGAGAGAGAGTATCGATCGACTGTGTCTCAGTGGCCTTGGGGGAAATTGGCGGGAAAGCAGATTGCCTCACCCATACATTATACAACTCGCGGGCTATATCTCCGATTTTGACCATCCAAACGCTGTTTTCACTCGTTTTATTGTTGTTTCAGGTTAATACCTTTATAATCAACCCATAATAGGCGCATATGGATAAATATTAATGCTATTAATGGCACAATGAATATTTTAGTGACGGAAACACCTCAAATACGTCAGCACAGGGGGACGTTTCCAATTACCCCCATGCGCACTTCAGAGGTTAACTGTAATTTGTCTATAATTGTGCTTAATAACGCGATTGTATTGGTTACTATCGTTCATACCACGATACCACATATATGTCGTGAGTGCGGGGGGGGGGGGGGAGAGGACCCTGTATTTAGGGTATTTTTTATTTTACGATTCTAAAACTTTGCCACATCACTCCTACAGTGTTTCTATCACTGCTGCAATAAAAATCTCAATTTCTGATTTTCCAATCCACACCAGTTTGGGCCATGGCGGACGCTCCCCTTAAAGCGGCCAAAACCAGAGGATTACACCAAAGCAAACTCCTTAAAAACACCACTTCCAATCTGCCAAACAACTAAGAGAGAACCCCAACATCATCATACGACGCGCCGACAAAGCCTCCTGCCTCGTGATCCATCTCTTGTATCTTTAAAGTTTTTGAAAATATTCTTGCTTCCAAATTTCTTAAGCATTTCTCTTTTCATAATCTGCTCTCAGATTGCCAGTATGCCTTCCTTAAGGGTCGCTCTACTGGTGATCTTCTTTCATATCTTACTAACTCTTGGTCATCCTCCTTTCGGGACTTCGGTGAGACTTTTTCTGTCGCACTAGACATATCGAAGGCCTTCGATAGAGTCTGGCACAAATCTTTAATTTCTAAACTACCCTCCTTCGTTTTCTATCCCTCCATTTGTGCCTTTGTCTCTAATTTCCTTTCCGGCCGCTCCATAGCCGCGGTTGTGGACGGCCATCGCTCACTTCCTCATCCTATCAACTCTGGTGTTCCTCAGGGTTCTGTCCTATCTCCTATTCACTTTCTAATGTTCATAAATTATATTCTCAACTGTACATCCAGTCCCATCCATTCATATGCAGAAGGGGTGAATAATTTGTATCTACTTCCAGAAGTCATACCCTTCCAAGACCAGTACTTCGCCCCCGTGCTGGAGACGTTTCGCAAGGCGGCTGACGGGTCTTTTCAACATATGGGTAAACATAGGTGAGGCGGGGTTCATAAGGCTGTATTGTTCTCACGTTATCTATAACACAATAACAACTAAGCATTACGGTAATACAAAATATACAATGCATGCAATCATTATCACTAATCTCTGACCAGAGAGTTAGCCAAAGTCGTGGTCAGGTGTAGGCTACACAATCGGACACACTCGATCGTCGTTCCAAAAAGGCTTAGTGCATCATTGAACAATGTTCGGAGCATTACTGAAACATGAGAGAGTTTTGGACACTTTTGCTTCACATAATCGTGTTACGTTGTTCATGTAATATACAGTATATGAAATTTAAGAAATAGACATGAAAGGTGGTGATAGCTGTTTATTTAGTGTGTATTGAGTGTGTGATGCTATCTGCCATTCATTTGCTTTTTGCTCAATCTATTTATTGTTTCAATTACCTATTTCTTGAGGGGAGCCTTTAACCGAGCTGTTGTTGGTTGCTATACAGTGGGAATGGTTGTGCTATTCTGACATGACGTCTAAAGCCTCGTTCACACACACAACTTTGTCAACGACAAAACGTCCTTAAACAACTTTACGAATATTTGGGTCCGGACCAAATGTGGGCAAGACGTTTGAGGGACATAATATGTTCCCGTCCCTGTTTCAAAGGCTGCACAAGGGTGGTAGAAGGACAGGAAATCCGCGTTTGCATGGACCCCCCCCCCCCCCACCTTCTTAATGGGGTATATTTTTCTCGATGGTCTAATGATTGATATTCTATACGGCAGATAGATAGATATCCTGTAGATCGATAGATACTGGTATATATTATATTCCTACAAGTGTTAACCCCTTTAGTACCGGTGCCATCATTTTAACTTTAATTTGGCTACTATTAGACGGATTTATTCAGTGTAAAAAGGGCCTCCAGCAAATACCGAGCTTCAAACTATCTCACGTAAACCTGTGGACTACCACGTCAGCTCCTTCCTAAACCGCACACAATCGTCTAAACATACAGTAGGTAAAAAACAATTAAAAAGACGTCGCCGGTACAGAACGGGTTAAGGGGAGATATGTAGTTTTTCTAGACCCCCTTCTACCTCATGTTTAGCCCCATTAGTTTTGAGATTTTAGGACATTCGCCCCATTAGTTTGCCGATTTTAAAACCTTTCGCCACATTTTTGTGTCAATATTATGACCGTATGTGCCAGCTAGGTGTCAATGTATTCCTGGCGAGCGATAGTGAGTCTGTATTTGTTTTAGGAACCGTCCTTCGGACGAGATATTTGTCTACCTAAAAATGTACAAATTATTCTCGAAGGGGGATACTGAGTATTTTTGTTTTCTTAGATGGAGGCCTAGTGAAGAAACTAAAATAATAGTAATATTTATCTTAAGATGGAGGTCTAGGGAAGAAACAAAAATAATAGTAACAAAGTAAATAAATATATACATACATAACACCTACCCCCTTTAACTACATTTCCCCTTCGTAGATTTCGTGGTGGTGTGGTGCCCCAGACGTTCGTGTACATCAAACCACAGTTCGTGCGTAACAACTGGCTTCGGAGTCACTTCCAAGACATGGTCCACCACCGCTGTCCCTTCCCTTGTTCCATCACAACCAACCGCTCCGAGGTACGCTATCTACACTTCAACCCTTCTGTACCGGTACTATATGTTGGCTACCATAACATGATTTTATTCAGCAATTAACAGGCTTCAGACTATATCCCTTTACCCATTTCACTATCATAGATCCTTCTTAAACTGCACAAGATCGTCTAACTATAGCTAGATGAAAGTTAAAAAGACGTCGCTGGTACAGAAGAGGTTAAGGGGAGATTTTTAACTTCAGGGTTTTTTCTTTTGAACAGGTTGTTTCTTCTGGACCCCCTTCTCCCTCATAACTTTTGAGATTGTAAGACATTCGGCCCATGGCAAAATTAAGACCTTTCGCTCCATTTCTGTCAATTGTAAGACCTTTCTTGCCAATAGATTGTCGACTGATTCCTAGCGAGCGATATCGAGCTTGTAATTTAGGAGGAACTAGCTTTTGGCCGAGATTATTTTTTACATAAATTTCTGCCTCGCTGCAAGGAAGAGAACAGAGGAAGTAGTAGGGGGTGAAGAAGGGAGCTCGAGAAGATGAATGTGTCGGGGCTTACCCCATCGTGTGTGTTGTATCCTTTTGAGAGTCTATATGCATATAGTCCATGAGCCAAGACCCGAATTTTGGGATATCGGTACCACCCGGGGTGACTAATTCTCTTAGGTGTTTTTAGCTTGCTACATGTCTCTAGTTTATGTTTTGATATGATAGCCCTTGCACATTGGTAGCTTAATGGTCGTTATCACTTCTTGAATAGACATACCCTACCGAAAATTCCGAAATTTTTTAAAATGTCAAATTTGGGGACAGGAATGCCTAAATGTCAACAAAATGCATATAGTAATTGTCACATTTAATACAAGTCCTGTAAATACACACTAAGCATGCCATGGGCTTGTACATACTATTATGGCAAATTACTACTCCTAAATATCATCTACGTCAGACTCGGAATCTGACTGTTGTGCCACCGGCTCTTCTTCAATAGCCTTGTTCTGACATGTCTGTAACCTGCACATGTCCGTGCATTTTAGACCATTGCTGAGGCAAGTACACTTAGGGAGTTCGCATGACCGCACACACTTGCAAGACAGTAGCTGCATAACAGCATCTGGTGCTGGTGAGCCTCGCATCCAGTTGACGGCAAGCTTACCGTCCTCATCTGTCATCCAACCGCAGTCTGTTGGGTTCGCAACAAATGGCTGGCTCTGAAGACTTCTCCTCCAGATCGCAGCCTGGTAGTTTGCACGCAGTGCATGCATGAAGAGGCAGTCCTCACAAGGAGGGAGTTGACTTGACTCTACCTCTCCACGTCTTGCACAGAACAGCTCATACCGAAGCTTGTTTACCTTAGTTGTGTGGGTAGATGGTAGGTACATGTGGCAGGTGATTTCCTGTAGCTTCTCAAAGAGTTCAGGAGACACTTCCCATGAGCGTCCAAGTTCGTGAAAAGCATGCTGGTATGTCTTGTCCATCTTCACCTGCTTGAGTGTCGTCATCTTCCCTCGGCCAGCGAATGCACTGACGGTATCACAGCCTGTAAAGGCATGCATACCAATCAATGAATCACACACGCTGCCTCCCAGTGTGCGGCTCAGTGTGGTGATATCCAGGAATCTTGTCCGGTTCTTCGTCCCGCACTTCTGGAACAGATGGGATGGGATCTTGTGGCACATGCCAAGACACAACACCATGACGTCTGTATCTTCTGCAGTGATGATGACAGACTTGTTCCCAGATTCTGCTGCATGAAGTGCATGGAGAAGAAGGCGTGTGTCTGCTTCTTCTTGAGTTGACTTAAGCTCAGGAGCCTCTTCCCACTGCTCTTTGGTGATCTTGAAGCAGCGCTGCTCACATGTGACATACAGCTCCTTGTCCTTGAGCTTCTCCCTGTGCTGTGGTGCCTTCCATTCTTCTACCAAGAACTTGATAAGACTTGCCTTGTTGGAGGAACTACCGAGTAACTTTCTCCACTGCTGGATGTTGTGCCCAGGTTGAATGTTCTTGAAATGAATTCCTGTGCCTGCACTTCTTTTGGCTCGTTCTGCATCCTTGATGGATGTCTCCTTGTAGATATCAAACACAACATCAATGCGCCTGCTCTTAGCACCTTCATGAACAGCGTGACTCAGTACTGTACCTGCAAGCTGTGAAAAAGTTTTGTCGTTTCCCTTCAGTTTGTGGACCAGGCTCATCCCATCAATTATGGTAGCAGAGGGCTCGGGTATCACTTCTGCAGGAGAAACATTCCTCTCTAACTCCTTTGCGAGGGCAGCCTTGTTGGTCTTGCGGAGAGACCCATCACCGCTGGCAAGTGCCCAAGGCAAAGGCCCCAGGGGATGAGCCAAGACATCACTCATTTTGAGCTTTCTGTTCTCGGCAACAAGGATCATCTGGCCAAATAGGTTCCTGTCAGCCTTTAAGATAACCTCCTTGGCATGGTCTTGTGAGCGTGGCTTCATTCTGATGTTAGTGAACGTTCTCAGTTTCGTCTTCGTCATCGTGTCATGAAACTGTATAGTTGGCGTATCGATCTCCAGGCGCTCTTCCTTGAAGGCTTGATATGCATCCTCTCCTATTCTGTAGGCCCCTAGAAGGTCTTTGACAACTTCTGGTGGTGCCATAGTCGCAGTTGACAAACTGACAAGATCTTCTTGCTCTGCGTTGAAGGGGTTCAACCAGCTGGTCTCCATCAGTTGAACTAAAGATTGGACATCGGCCTCATCTCTTCTAATCCTGGGCATCTGTAGGTCTGGGTGGCTGAAGTCAGTATACTTTTGGCCTACTACCATAGTCCTGAGCTGCCTTAAGTACCTGCTGCGATACTCCGATGTCAGGTAGTACCTGGCGACAGCTCCGCCTTTCAGGCTGAAGCCTTTTGTGCCCCCTGGTGTCTGGGTGTCTTTGTTGATCGTCTCTTCGATTGTCTGGTCCACAGGGATCCGTCCAAAGGGATTCTTGCTACCGATCTGGACCGAAAAGCCACCTTGCATGAAGTGTTCATGGACCTCTGGGTGTTCAATGGGCAGTCGAGACATCAAGGCATAGTAGTAGGTTAGGAACCGGGCATAGTTCACTTTGTCATAGGCAAAACACCACGGTATCATCTGTCGGATTGCTCCTAGGTGGAGCATCCAGTTGCCTTCTCTGGAGGCTCGAATTAAGTCCAGCATGATCTCAACCATGTCCAGGTATGACATCCAGAATGCTGAGAGGTTGTGTTCATCTCTGAGGGTCTCAAGATAAACTTGGAAAAGCTTCATGATATGTGTGCATGATTCACTCTCCATCAGCTCTTGAAAGAGTCCCTGAGACACATTGCTGTGAAAGCTGTTGATGTCCTTCAGTGTTTCATCTAGATGGTGTATGTCCCTTGAATGGTTTTCTTCTAGCCATGAAAGGAAGCCTTTCCATGCAAGCCTCATCAGTGCTTCATACACGAGCTTGTGTAGTCTCACTGCTCTGTTGTACCTCTTGCCGTTCATCACTCCTGACACTGATCCTTCTGCGATGATACCTGATTCCACACACAGATCTCTAAGACCTGCATCTTGAAACCTCTTTCCTATGGTGGAGATGAGATTACAGATTGTGTGGAAGACGCCCATCCTGATGATAATGTTCTTGAACTTCTCTTGTTTCCAGATAACTTCGGCAGCTTTGGCATAGAGTGCTTGATCAAACACGCACACAATCTTGTTAAGCTGTAAGGACTGCATGATAGCATGCGTTTGTTCCAAGATTTCATTAACGGTGGACATTTCTGTTGCGGGAGCATTGATAGTGGGCAGGTAGCTTACAGTGTCCTGAACCACTGCAATGTCTCTGCGCATTTTGATGTTGAACCCAGTCCAACTGCTGATGGACTGGTCCTCATGGTCTGACATTCGAGTAAGAAGCCAGATATGGTTCTTTGTCTTTGAATCCTGGACTTCCTTGGTAGTGTCGACATACGCAGTCTCAATCCTAGGTGGCCCTGCCCGCCGCCCAACATTGTATATTGGCAGCATTGATGATGTCTGAGTGATGCTTCTTATCTTGGACTTGGTAATCTCTGGCAGGACTTTCTCTGGCACAGAGCCTGCAACCTTGGACTGGACAGCAATGCCATTGACTCTATGAGAAGTACCTGCTCCACTTAGGGTCTCTTCAAGTCGGTCAATGTTATCCCAGGCCAGGGTTGTGAACACACCAGGGTAGATGTTTGCTGGCAGTGGAATGTCATCCTTTGAGCATTCCAGCTTCTGGATACAAAGGGCTGTATCGATCTCCTCAAACATTGAGTAAGACACACAGTGACCAAGACGATTCAGAGTTCGGATCAGTTCTGTGTTTCCTGTCAAAGACTTTACAGCATTGGTCAGCAGTACGTGCTTGGGTGGTTTTGTCTTGCCACTGGTAACAGCAAAGACCAAGTCACTGCCAAAGGAAGTGGCAAGACGTTGAGCTCTTTCAGAGGGAGTTTCACACTCACACTCTCCTGTCAGCAGGGTGTGCAGGAATTGAGTGACTGCTGCAGGAATGACATTCTGATCTGTATCGGGAGGCCATGGCTGACTCACATCTTGTTTATTGATCTCATTCCTCAGCTGCATTCCTGCTTTGGTTAAGACATCTTCAGAGTTAGCTGCTCTTGCTTCTTGCAGGTCTTTTGCCATTTTGTGTGCTTGCCGGGCAAGGTCGTCCATTGAGAGGCTGCGTGGATAGATTAGAAGCTTTCCTTTCTCATCTGGGACAAAGCGTAGTGATTCTCCAAACTCGGTTTCAATCTTTCGGCGAACATGTTTCTTTGTCGCTGGTTTCAGTTGGATAATACCACGGGACATCATGGATCTCTCAAGCCTAGATGTGAGGTTTGTCATAGGCAGTACCTCTGGGTTGGGGAATAATTTGGTCCTTATATACAAGCAGAGTTCCTCGAGGGCTTCTGTCTCAACCTCTTCGTAGCGTGCTTCCTCGCTTTCTTCCTGATTTTCACCTGCACCCGACCTGGCGGCCGCTGGGAAATCATCTTTTGTGAAGAGTTTGTAGCACGACTTGTGGTAGTGACCCTCTGCAGCAACAAGGTCTCTGCTAACTAAACCAAGGATTCTCTGGTTGAGTTTCCTTATTGCTGCTCTGCGAATCTTCTCATCTGCTCGTAGCTCAACACACTGTATGAGTGGCTCCCTTGTCTTTGTTGTTTTTATGTACTTGCTTGACTTCTCGCAGAAGATACATACTTTGGCATACACCCTGCTAGTACTAGGGGCATCCCTTGATGCCCTCCTCCTGGGGTCGACGCTTGCTGATTCTATCTTGACACCCTTGGCAAGGATAGAATCCAGTGACTTCTTCATTGTAAAGAGACTACGACATTTACGGTGATAATGTATGTGTGGTATTCCTCCTTCTTCAAGGCCCTTGGCTGCTTCCAGGACTGGATCATGCTGCCTGATTTCTGCAGCCCTGAGCAATGTGTTCCAGGAGTCCAAATCCTGTGGTGACACCAGAGCATCGCTGTCATCATCAGAGCAGTGGATGATACAGTCGATCCGTGCTCTCTTCCTCGCAGATGGTTCCATCCTGCCGTCAAACAGTCGACACACACCTGCAAAAAATATCACCATTAAACCATGAACAAACAAACACATTACATGCAAACCACTCTACATATGTTTGCTCCTTCCAATAATAAATTATCCCCAAAATATAACAAAAAATCCCCAAATATGAAATAAACCCCTAAATATGGAGAAACTTGAAATACACATCGGAATAATTCTTGTAGAGAATCAAATAAGCTACAAGAGCTGTTAGAATATATTTTTCAATGTTCCCCATATTTAAGGATTTATTCTAGATTTAGAGGAAAATACCCAAAATATAGAGTAAATTCCGAAATATGAGGAAATTTGAAAAATACCTAGGAACAACTCTGGTAGAGAATATAATTCTACATAGGTGTTCAAAGTTTCGCGATGATTGTGTGATGGATTTTAAAGAAAATGAGGAAAACGCCGAGCGTCACGCTAAAAATCTTTATTTTTGGGTAGCGCCCCTATTGCATCAAAAAAATTAGACTAAGCTACCAGTGCGAGAAGGCTATCATATCTTAATGTACTTACAGTCACTCTATAAACATTTTAGTACCATTCGTGTTTAGTCACCCCAGGTGGTACCGATATCTGGCCTGGCTCATGGACTAATAGGAGGGCAGACAAGACTGAGCCACAGAGCTGTACATTAACGTCTGTGAACTTTGTCACTGAAGGCTAATCAGGACCTCGCGTAACCCCTTAGTTTACATTGGCGACTTCTGGATTCGAAGGCCTAAGTGACCTGGAGTTGAGCCCCGATACTCTTGATAAAAATAAACTTAGAAAAGTTGACAAAATGAATATAAACACCATGTGAGGAAGAGCACTTTATTGAAAACGTTTCGCATATAGCTTCATCAAGACAAATGATTGGATCATTTGGCTTGATGAACCCGATCCTCTTGGCTGTGAAGTAAGGCCCAAGCTGGCAAATGACAGACTGTTTGTGTCCAGTCTCAAAACTAAGACCCTTGATGTTGTCAGAATTATATATTATAGACATAAATTTATGCTCCAAGGTTCTCACTATGCGCACCGGGGATTGCCGTTTAGAATTTAGACACTCAGATCTAGCGATACCTGGCAAATGTCCAGTAAAGTCCCTGTAACAAGGGCATGCCCGAACCATGTCAATCAAGGGAGTGCACAGCGTTAACCCTTACTGTACCAGCGATGGTATACAGCCGTCAATAATAATGTCACTCATCAGTATCAGTGACGGAAGATCGCCGTCAGTACTATGCGGTCCTTGTAACTGCTCTTATCAAACGGTACCAAGTACTGTGACTTATACGCACTGCTCTGAGACCTTGGCAACACTTCTCAGCCTGTATCCAAGCCTGTGGGAGCTAGCTAGGACAGTATTCCTCTAACTTTCGTGGTGAGTGGGTATTCTCTTTTGACTTTGAAACCATTCTTGCCACAATGCCTTGAACTGGAGGGTACATTAATTTTATAGTAATTTCCTTTGGTAAAGTAGGGGTTAATAACTGCATGATCATCATCATAATAACCTCTCTAAAATGGGTTTCCTTCCCACAGCTCCTCAAAGATGACTGTTACTGCAGAGGTTTAAATAACTAAACTAAAGTTTTCTGAACACCCCTGAATTTACAAAGGATATTAAAGTATCCCAGAAAAGGCGCAGATCACATCCTTGTGCGCGAAATGGTTAAATGGTCAAAGCAATGCAACTTTATTTAATTGGTCTTATAATCCCTCTCATACTCAACTCAGTCTTGAAACAACATTGTCCCGGTTTGAAACCCTGAATTTAATTGGAGGTGTTTGGTGTTGTGGTGAAATTAATAAAAAATATATTTAGTAAGCTCACACGCAACGGAACACCCCTCGGTCCACCATCGTTGGTTTTGTTAATTTGTATGTATATATTGTTCAGAGATGTTCAAAAACATTTCACACTTTTAAAACAAAATACATAGCCTAATTTTCATCCAGAATAATGGATTTTCAAGAGATCTGTCAGTTATTTCCCTTTATATTCCCTGTCCTCATTTATAATCCATGACAAAAACTCAACGGACAAAACCCCAGTCACCATCACCCTAGTCCAAACCTAACCAGGGGTTTGTGGATTGTGGAGTGTGAGCATATAAATCAAATGTGTGACAGCAACCATAAAAGTTCTATTATATATGTGATACTGGGGTTTAGTCCACCGTCCACTTTTGTCAAAACACCTGTTATTTCTGATTTAAACTTTGACAACCCAATCTATAGGGTGCACAGTCGTGGTCAGGCTCAATCATTTCTGGCAAATATTTGGAGGCCCAATTATGATACACTGGCAAATTATTTTGATAAATTGCTTGAGCCACTAAGATTAAATTACTGAAATTATCTAGTTACGGGGACGAATTGTTTCTTAATATTTGAAGCCTATTATATAATAAGAATATTGTAAAAGCTATATTCAAATGTGTTTCAACCACTGGAAATGCTTTTATGTACACTATATAAAGCACTGTAACATCTCCCTATTGACGGCAGTAAAACTTATTAAGCCCCTTACTGGCATCATCTATGCTGATTTGAATACGTAAACCGTTCACCCAACCCACCCACCCTCAAACCATTCTTTATCCCAAGGCAAAACATGGTGTACCGTATATTAACTCTGATAATGACGTGCATCTGAGTGTTTTAAGGTCGTTGGATATTTGGGGGTGGAGAAAAAAACATGGGGATTGTAACAAATGTCAACTACTGTGTAATGATACAAAATACCTAAATCCAATGTTACGTCCTGAGATATATAAACACTGGGCTCTTTCTATTGGACTAGGTATGCGGCAACAAGCAACAACGGAAAACGCTAGATCCAACCCTTATCTATAAACCCAGGAAACAAACCACCCAAAACCGTCAAGAGTCCTGCCTGGACAACGAGGTATCCTATGACTCGGTTACAGGGTGCACGCACTATAGACTGCTGATAGTCAAGCAGGCTATATAAAAGATCACATAATTAAGTTGACTTAAAGCTTCAAGGAAAAGATAGATAACGGAATTAAATTGCAGAAACAATTTAATAACAAACTAGAAGAAAGTACATTTAACGTTACGTTAATTAATACTACTAATCACCCCTGCGTGAAAGAAGGTGAAAGCAAACAGTCCTCAAAACATCGTACAGGTAGACAAGATGCGGGTCTCTAAACTGCATGCGGCTACTGTAGGATCTGATGCTTAGCAAAGAAAGTATGTTACGGATTTAGAGAACTCTTAACTCATAAGCAGGAATAAATAGTAGCGATAGGACCTACAGTGTATAATGGCATAGGTATAATTAAATAAAGGTAGCAACTCGCAACATAACCACATACAGGTGTGCTTCTCACTCTTAGTCAGGCAAGCCTGCTCGGACAGAGTCTCTAAGCCACACCCTGACTCACAATGCTCACAAAAACGGTAAACTGTGGCACAATAACAAGCATACAGAGATAATAAACCCCTAGCTGTTAATCTGCCAGGTGGCAGAGGTCTAGCCGGAAGGATATAGGCTTCGGATACCCGGGCTGAGCCACCTGCTCTAGCCTAGGGACGTTCCCAGGTCTGTGCGCCAAATTACTCTAATTGAAAGGGTGCTCTCTTGAGAGACTCAGATCGCAAGTATCTGACTCTCTCCTGGCGACCCTAAAACAAAAGCAAGAAGTGCTAGCGCAGTGCTGAGTGGACTAGGCAATGGCCCTCACACAACACAACACTAGACACACAGGGACACAGACAAGAAAATACCCCCAGACTCCCACGGGTATCCTAGTAAAGTCGTGCGGGTCCACGGGACTCGCACCAGCAGACTTTACTTAAAGGATCGCAAAAAGCCTCCCCTCCGGTCTAGCCCCTGCTAACCTGACACAAGAACACACTAGCAAGCATGAAACCACCAAATATGAGACAACAAAAAAGCTTCCTAGGTCTCATTAACAATTACATCTCTGCATAAGGCCCAAAATCCTATCTAGTTATCTGAGAGCTCGTCGTTAATACAATAATAGATATAAGGTCTATCAAGGGGAGGGGATAATTAAATAGATTGGTGAAGTAGTGGAAAAAAGGTATACAAAGTAAGAGAGAACGTTTCTAAGTGGGGTTGAGAGGGATAGATATCAAGGGGGTCCGAAGGGTACGACAATGAGGTGAGCTCTGAGTCTTGAATCTGTCTGGACCCCACCCTAGGCATGCAGAATACATCTCAGGCTTGGTAACACTCAACACCGTTGCCTGGTCAAAATCCTCTACCCCGTGCGTGAGTCGAAACTAAGCCTAACGTTGCAATCAAATGCATGTGGCAACGCTTCAGGCTCGTCCCAAGCTGGACTCTCCGCGCGAAGCAACGTCCCCAAGCCGGTCTCTCTCTCCCGCTCCTCTCCTCCCACTCTCACTAGACTTACATCTTATATTATTATAATGAAAAAATAAACTATCGAGAATAAAATATACTAAGATGCGTTGGTTAAGAATAAGGGCAGCTTCAAGCTGTGAAACAACATAAGAATATCCCAGACATTAGTTACATTGTCGTAGGATATATACTAAGGGAAAGCCTACCGGCCGGCTACCACCAGCCGGTTTCTAAACGGCTGGGCAGCCGACGCGCGCGCATGCCCGCACGTGGTTACTATGCAGAAGCGTCACACCAAGAATAAGAAAAACACATGGGCAAATCAGTGGTAGGTTCGGTAATATTTTTCCAAATATGGAATTATACAATACGTGCATTATTACAAACTAAAACAATATAAATGTTTATAACAGGAAGTTATAAAGAGGAAAGTGATGTTAAATAGGCAGATCCGGGATTAACCCATCATGTATCTCAATGCAAAACACAACAGGATTTTTCCTGTGAAATAATTATCAAAACACACATCTCATGATAGTAGGCTATAGCAGAGAAGTAATGTTTACTAATAAAAACTCATCAGTCATGATGGTATATGCATGTATGTATTTTTGTATTTATTTATGCATACCGGTATATATATATATATATATATATATGGGGAGGTGTGGTGGAGTGGTCTTGCCACTGGCCTGGTAATCCAAAGGTCCCGGGTTCAAATCCCGATGTATCAATGGGAAGATATTATTGGGATGGAATTTGTGCTGTACCTAGTATCAGTGCATTACCACAAGCCCACCGAAACGTCAATAAAATACCCTCATTGTTCCCTGATTAAATAGCACTGTATGAATATTCCCATATTCAAAATATGCTACAGGGGTGCAATGCCTGGTGAGTTATCTGCTCAACAGGTGGCGTTGTGTGTGTGTAAGTGTGAGAGTCCGAGTGTAGGCGGTGAGACAGTGAAGCACGGGAACGAGGTGGCTTCAGAGATGGGGTCGTTTCGGTCCATGAGTGAGCACCATGCCTAATGTGAAGGCAAGATGGCAGGTGCTCGTTGTACTCTACGTGCTTCACATGTCTCACTCCCTAGACTGGAACAAGACCTCACGGGCTTCACTGTTCATTGTAAAGCGGTGAATGTTAAGGCTCTCAGCCTATGCCCGAGAGGTATAAGTTGGAATATAGAAAAAAAAAAAAATATATATATATATATATATATATATAATATATAATTATATGTGTGTGTGTGTGTGTGTTTCCTCCCTAGACCTCTATCAACTTAAAAATACTCCCAAAATCTCCTGCTAGTTCGGTTATATATGTTTGTATTTATTTATTTGGGTATTCTGCAGAACAACTACTCCTCGATTACGGGATTCCTGTCTCGTGGAATTATTATTTTTCGCTCTTACCTTACTCAGGGGACCTTACTGATGTGCGGATAAGGGCTACTTTTCTTATTTTGTCAATTTGATTTTCACTCCCCTATAACATTATCAGAGTTATTTTTGTACTGCCAGTCCAGGACACTATGTTTACATTCTAGCCTCCTTGGAGGCTCCTCCCTGATATTTAGTAGCCAATTAGAGTGGAGCTTCACCTACAAAAAGTCAGTACATTGTTATTGGTATTTTCCTGTTATCGACAGCCAAACCTGAAGATTGCAGAGTAAACACCATAGACTTTATCCCATCAATATTTGTATAGTTTTAATACACAATTAGCGGGGGTGTGGGGGCGGCAGCCCCCACCCATAATACTAGGATAGGTTAGGTAAGGTTGTTAGGTTAGGCTAATGTCTTTTTAAAGTTGACTAAATCGAGTAAACTCTTAGATTGTTTGGGTATCTGAATTTCAATTAACAATGCAAATGCTGATAAATAGTGCTTTCCTCACTTTCTAACAATATAATTCACACTTACTAACCATTAAAATACACAAATAAAATCAATAAAACCTAAAATAACAGGAGTAGTAGTTATGCAGAATTACCATTTATTTATTTATTTTTTGTATGGAAATGCCTGTCAAGTTAATTCGACACCTAAATGACACGGAAGGTCTTAACATTGACAAAGAAATGGGTCGAAATGTCTAAAATAACCAAACTCTAAAACTCTAATGGTTGAAAATGCAAATTTTCCCTTTGCTTGCAATAAGGATATATACAGGTTTGGTATTAATTTTAGACTATACACAAAATGTAATAGTACATTCGATTGCATACATACAGTATATATTTGCATAGGCCTAATAAACACCAGTTGACATTGAACCATTTGTCCCAGACGATAAGCCTAATCATATTATCAAATATATAATAGTAGCGTACAGTAGGCTAGTATGCATAGGACATTGTAGTATTAGCTGCACATCAATGGTCAATAGGCTGACTCTAGATTTCCGGTGTTAATATTGATTTATTTAGATATAGTACACAATATTATTAGGCATGATAATAGTAAAACAACAATTCACAGAACTTACATTAAATGTTCTCTCCCGCCAGCTGGAAGCCTCAGACGCGGTGTTGATCCACCTACGAAGCGTTGATAGTCGGGAGACACTGTTGCAAAACCTTCAACCTCGAGACCCTTCACAACCCTGGGTTATGTTCGAACCAGAGACACACCTCCAATCTCACAAACACCTTCGCTACCAGACCCTCAATGGCATCTTCAACCGCACCTTCCATCACCGCAGGGATTCCGATGTGTTGATGCTTCATGGGTTCATAGTGCGTCGCGGTCAAGACTCCGAGCATCTGCCACCTTCATGGCGCCGGGAACCGGAGCTATTGCCAACAATCACCAGGAGTAAATTGGCCGTGGCCTTCATATCAAACTGCCATGATAATAGTGGGAGGCTATGGTACATTAAGGCACTAAGTAAATATGTACACGTGGATATATATGGTAGATGTGGGAATCTTAGCTGTGGGAAGTCTCGTTATGCCGAACACGAGTAACGTTCTGACACGGATCCTTGTATGAAGATGGCTGCCGAAAAGTACCTCTTCTTTCTAGCCTTCGAAAACGCCATGTGTCGCGATTACTTAACGGAAAAAGTGTACAACCTTTTATATTATCCAATGGTGCCCGTGGTATTGGGGGGAGCCGATTATTCAGCACTTCTTCCACCAAATTCGTACATCAACGCACGACACTTCACCCCACAACAACTTGGAGATAGACTGATTCACCTTGCTGCAAATCCTCATGTGAGCAACTATAGTGTACGCATAAATATATAGTGAAATACTACAGTAATCTGGAATAAACACCTGAGTTTGAGAAATCATAATTATTGTTATAAATAGGTTAATACAAGTTGGGTGATAAATAATGGTGATGATGAGTAGCCTATAGTAAAATGAGCAACTGTTACATAAGAACCTCTAGGAAGAAGTGAGTGAAGGAGGAATCTAGACGTTCATTCTGAGGAGGTTGGGGGTAATATAAGTAAAACAAAAAAGTTAAGTGTCATTAGTATTTAATTTCCGAATTCGATCTTTACTATAAATTTCCGGGTAGAAATGTTCTCAAACTAATGAGGGCCATTTTTCCTAGCTGTATGTAATGCCGGCTCTAGGTCGGAGGGACTAATGGGTGGGGAGAGAGGCTTCTGCTTTGCTATTCTTATCTTCCACTTATTAGCAAAGTTTGTTAGAATTCAGTCCAGACTGCCTATTAAGGGCAGCAAGGTCTGTGTTTCTATGTAACTCACTCTCTCTCCAAATAAATCCCTGTCTGGAGTAGTAACTAATGTATAAACCTCTCGCCCACACAGGAATACCAGGCGCTGCTCAATTGGCGCCACCACTACCAGCCCTCTACAGTAGGGGGCCCAGGGTGCTGTGTGATCTGTGTACCCAACTGCACAACGATCACTTCTACTTCTACCACGTCTACCATAACTTTTATGAGTGGTACGTCGATGGGGCCAATTGTAGTAGACAAATCGTGCTTTAACCCTTTCTGTACCAGTGACATCCTTTTCATTATATTCTGGCAACTATTAGACGATTGTATTCAACTTACGAATGATGTTTACCAAGCTAAAAGGCAACAGGCTATCTCAATATATTATTTTTGTTACCAGATATCCTTCCTGAACTTCATTAAATCATCTATATGTAGCTAGAATAAACTTTAATACGACGTCGCCGGTACATAAGGGGTTAACCCTTGCAAGATACGAGGACGCATTTATTTTCTGTTTTCTGGCTATTATTAGACGATTATATTCAGATTAGGAAGGTTATATGTAAGTCAGAGGGTTAATTTAGATAAACTGTACCCTTTCCATTCCCACAGATCCTTCCTAAGCTGTACATAATTATCTAATAATAGCCAACAAATTTAAACAAATGCGTCATTCGTGAAAGAGTTTACCTCTCCAATATTGTAGCGTTAATATAGAATCACTCTGTCATCATCAAAATAATTTGTTCCGACTAAGGAATTTTGATAACAGTTAAACTTCTCATTAATATATGCATGGAATGTTGCACTATAATACATAGAATATGGGGTATTGTTACTAATGTACACTAATGTACATTCATATACCAGAATATATACACTTACATGCATTATTAAACATAAGTGAGGTCCACGAACTTGCATGAGTGAATGTACAATGTTCAGTGTATTACTATTATAGAACTGAACCATATTAACATATTTTCATTTGTTTGCAAATTGTTCATTCACTTAAAAATCTTTAGTATATAGTTAGGATATAAGATTTATAGTGGATGTAGAAGGATTAGAGGTCCAATCTCCAGAGCGGTCAAGGATATGGGTGGGTTGCTGAACTAACTTCTCTAGGTCATTTAGGATAAAAAAGATATAGACTTGTTCACCAGCTTGGTCAGTGAAAAGAGAGGACAGCCATTGACGGGGGTGAACGTTGAATTTTCCTAAGATGGAGATTTCAGAGAAGGGAGAGATGGATAGAATGTGTTCCAATTTAGAAATAAGATAAGTTAAACATATTTTTTAAGCAAGAGAGTCGAAATTCCAAAGATTAAAAGGTGGGAACACGAAAATAAGCAAGGTTGTTGCGCACATACACATATAATCCACCTTTGGCTTTGACTCTAGGATAAAGATAGTAGGAGGATGAAGAGAAGGGTCTGCTGTCTGTTGCCATAGACAACTGGGTTTCGGTGAGGAAAAGTAAGTCAGGTTTGGTAGAAGAGAAATGGTGTTTTACATAGGAAAGACCATAAATGTTACAGAAATTGATAGATAGAGTAGATGCTAGAGGTCCAGAGTACTTTGAGGAATCTTCATCAGGGGTCATACCCTGGGGATTCCGAGGCTGGTTAAAGTTTGTCTTCCATCATGATCACTATTTGTAATTTTGGGAAAATAGTGTAGCATGTAATTTGTTTATGGTATAATGTATTGATAGGAAGAGATGTTTTGGAGGTCAGACTGGGATTGCTCTCATTATTGGCAAGGCACGGAAAGGATCAGCTAGGGAGGCCAGGTGATGAAACAGGAGTTCCAGCTGTCATTATCAGCTACCTGTAGCACTCTCCGGGAATACCGCCATGTTTAGCTGGTGCCTACAGCCTCCTCACATATATAATATATATATATATATATATATATATATATATATATATATATATATATATATTATAATAACACATATATATATTGTTACGAGGGGAGCCGGGGGAAAACAGATGCTCTAATAGCCTAGCCCACAGCACGGTCAAAAAGGAAACGCCGTAGCAAAAATACACCAATGCTGTAGTCAATGCATCCAATACTGCCCACCGTACTACACTACCCTGCAACAGACACGCTCTTAATATCTGACTCAAACACCAAGACACGCAAGTTCTCTAGGAAAAATGGTTATCTTCCACTTTGCTCTAGTAAAGTAGTAACAAGGAGACACAAAAATATCTATTGTCCCCGAGCCTAGTGAATAGTGCGTGTAGTATTTAAGAGAACTTCTAAGGTTATTCTATACTGCACCAGTATTACCTAACCATACCAATACTAGACTCCCAGAACAATCTATATGGTCACCATGCCCTATTGCTTAGGAATTGAGAACAATACAGAGCAAAACCATGGAAAGTCCAGTGCAATAAACCTCTGTGCCAAGCCTATTATCCCTAGCCTATGTCCTAATAATACACCAGTGGCTCTCTTCAGCACAGCTTGGCGGTGGTGTTGTAAGGGATAAACAACTTTAATGACTTATCACTTACATCATCTGGGGTTAGCTCAATACACCCGAGTGCAATGGGGACAACCTCACCTAGTAACAGGCTCCACCCCTAGTCCCAAACTGCATCGAATGTATTGTTGCTAAAACTACACAAGGCACAAGGGTTGATATCCTGGGAAAGTTGGATACTGGCGGCCACCCATAAAGGGTTGAATAAGGCCCGAGTCAAAGGATGCTGTGTGGTGAAAAAGTGGCCTTAGCCTACCATCGCTCCCACCCAGCAACCTCGGTCCTCAAAGGCCTAACAAAAACAGAGATAACCAGTCCAGTCACTCAATCCCCCCAGAGATATCAACCATGAATAATATGCACATCTATTAATGGTAAAACAATGCAGCAGAATAATGGAAATGAAATAAGAAGAGCACAGGTGCAACCTTATATCTAAGATTTGCGAGAGAAGAATATGCAGTGAAACTAAATAAATTCTAGTACTTAAACTAATGAGGTTAAAAAAAAAACAATATGCTTATAATGACTCCAGCCCTACAATGCTTCGATCCACTAAGAAACAAAAGTGATAAATGTGGTATTTAAGGGAAACAAGGGAACACACCCTAACAGCATCAGACAGTTGATGTTGTCAGTGTGAACGTCCGGACTGAAGTGGTGAGGCCGTGCGGCCCAGAGTCGAGCCAGGGGCCGCGTGGCAAGGAAGGGTTCCAAGCATCGCTATAATGCTTAATTATCTCAGGCGCCTGTATTCTCATTAACTTCACGAAAGTAATTGAATAAAACATAAGACAACATTGTGTAAATTTACGATAACGAAACCAATCGCACAACGGCTAATAAACTAATTAATTATACTACTAGCCGAATGGCAACACAGACTGCAGGCGCCGTCCTGCTAGCCACGAGAGGAGAAAGACAGAGGTATAGCAAGTGACTAGCCTCTCCCAAGGCTCCCTCAATATAACAAAGGCTATGTAATTGTAACTCGCTCACAAATGACATAGGTTACAAAACCTATTTGGGAGTGACACCCTCACACCCAGGAGGAGTCTGTTGGTGCATCTTGAAACAACAGACTGCTTATACTTCAATAACACTACAAAACATATACAACATATACAACATATATCATATACAACATATATCACATAGAACAAAAAAAACAAAAAACAAATACAGTCTTTTTTTGAATTTTTATAGTTTATATTATATCACCCTGCTCTGGAGTTGTTGTTCCACTCCGGTCCCCAGGAGAATGGTAGCTAGCCTGACTGATAGGACGCTGTGGCACATGCTGGATGGTGCTATCATCCACAACATGAGTACTAGCTTCCTGAAGACATTTATACTGTGTGTGACGCCTGCCAGCGTTGGCAGAATCGCCTCCCGGTAGCCACTAGCGCTCGCCTGGGCAGTGAAATGGGCTACAGTCTATCTACAATGTTGTACTTTCTTTCTTGTGAATCGTCATGTCACAGGCAGTATAGAAGTGGTCTTTATTTTCGCCTGTGACAATGCATTATATTTTATATCATGAGTAGAACATAAGATGCATTGTATATTGTTAAGGAGAGAGAGCGGTATAGGCAGTGTTGTGGTAGTGTGTACGTGCGTATGCATGTCTTGCCTCCCTCGCTCGTAGGCTCGCGCGTGTGCCTTCCCACGCCTCTTGATTGGCTGGTGGTTCCTGGCGCCTGGTGACGTAGTGGCCTGTGATTGGCTGACCACCATGCCTTTGTGTGATCCTGGGGGCCCCGAGGAGCTACTCTCTTCAGAGCTTGCCTGACCAGCATACCCTTCACATCTCCCTTACCACCTGTCCCCGACTTCTACCTATAGAACACTTTCTCTCTCTCTCAACTTCTTATCTCTCATTCTTCCACTCTATTTAACATCATAACTCCCCCTTTGGTTCTGCACGATTGCATATATCGGCCATCGTATTATATGCTGAAGCTCTCAGATATTACATGTTTAGTTAGGCATTTTGGAGGGGTTACCATTTTGTCTGTAGAGGTTCGACACACTCACGGTGTCTCCCTACCTTTTTTCTTGGCTGTCTGCTGGGCTATTTAACCCTTTACGAGCGGCCTATGCGGTTTATTTATATGTACCGCCCAGCGGGGTGTTTTTAGCCAAAATAGGGCTGTTTACGTGATCATTTTCATGCCTAAATAAGACCCAGAACGTAAAACAAGTATCTATCCCTGAAAGGGCATAAACAGAGCTTTCGAATGACACCATAACGATCCTTTTATGATGGCTAGTTTTCTTGCAATAACCGTGCAACGCGAGTGCAAAAAGCAGGTAATTAGCCACTTTCCCGATACAATTCCGTATATAGCGAGTGAGAGAGGTAGGAGGGAGGTGAGATTCGTGTCAGTAGGTTCGCCGCGGTGGTCTGGAGCAGTCATACACTCGCTACTCTCCTGCCACCACTTGTCTCTCTCTCTCAGCAACATTACGTGCTGAAATTGCCACTCGAGTTATGTCGAGCGCCGCCACATAGTCCAACTTTATTTAACTCGACTTATGTGGTGAGCCGCTTTTTAAGGGTTAATGCTAGACTGGGGTGAGGCTATTGTTGTTGTGATTTCCGATGTGTACCAGGTTTTGTTGAACCTGTACAATCGCAATGGATACGTGGGAAGCCTAGGTGGTCTTTCTGACTGTGTACCTTGTGAGTTTAGCACTGTGTTGCGAGTGAGGGCTTTTGCCTCTGCCACCCAACACTGTGCTAACTCGTTTTGCTTTGACTTTGAGAGGGTCGCCAGGAGAGAACCAGATACTAGCGATCTGGATCTCTCAAGAGAGCACCACGTCATTTAACGTAATTTGGCCGTACAGTCTTAAGGACCTCGCTAGGCTACGAGCCGCTTGCTCAGCCATTGTTTCCTAGCCTACTACATCCCCGCTAGACTTTATTCGCCTAGCAGACACCCGATTAAGATTATAAACTCTTATGTTATGTATGCAGCATTTTTATTCACGTAGATTGTAAGCCTTGGTTGTTGTTGAGTTGCACAACCCGATCAGGCTTATTGAGTTGCCTGAGGAAGTACTTCTTTTGTTGTTGGAGATAATACTATTGCGCATTTATTATTGTTCCCGTGCCAGTTAACACTGTATGTCCCTACACTTGTCATATCTTGTTCCTGCTTTATATAACAGTTCAAAATCCGATTCGATCATCTTAAGCAGCATCAGACTTTCTTCAGAAGATTCCTGCTCGATGCTTTAGGACTTTCGTTCGCTTTCTTTAATATAGGAGTGACAGTTTATTATTGTTTAGAGTAACTTTAATTATACCTTCTTCTTGTTTGCATTAAATCATTTCAGTGATTTAATTAAGCTCTCTATCTTTTTCCTTGTATACATTATTAACGTAATTGTATATTGTTGTGATCAGGCTGTATCAGAGATCATCAGCCTGTAGTAGTAGTAGTGCATTTATACCGAGTTATAGGATACCCCGTTATCGCAGATTTAACTCTGGAGGGTATAGGTGTTTTTGTGCGCCGGCATTATAAGTTTGAGGGTTGGATCTAGTGTTACCGTTGTTGCTGTGTGCCTTTCTAGTCCAATGATTAAGAGCCCTTGTTTTATACAAGCCCCGGTCATAACATGTGCAACTACCTTACACTCCTCTTGAACTAACTCTGCCTTAGCCATACCACTGCACCTCCAACCATACACCTTCAACACACATCTTAATTCATCACTACTCCTGCTAGCAACCTCTTCCTGACTAGGTTGGGTTGTAATAAACTGCCAAACGTCCTCCTTCCCCATGATATGAACAGGAATGTAATCAACATGCGACATCTTAGCAATAGTTGTGGAAACGGGTTAATGAAATAAGAATACTATGTCCGTAGACTTTCAACTGCAAACAAAATTACTGACCAATCTAAATATAATTGCTTCACACCACAAGAACTCTATACTATCACACTATCCTGGCCTGAGGTCGCCACTGTTACGAGGGGAGCCGGGGGAAAACAGATGCTCTAATAGCCTAGCCCACAGCACGCTCAAAAAGGAAACACTGTAGCAAAGAGACACCAATGCTGTAGTCAATGCACCCAATACTGCCCACCGTACTACACTACCCTGCAACAGACACGCTCTTAATATCTGACTCAAACACCAAGACACGCAAGTTCTCTAGGAAAAATGGTTATCTTCCACTTTGCTCTATTAAAGCAGTAACAAGGAGACACAAAAATATCTATTGTCCCCGACACTAGTGAATAGTGCGTGTAGTATTTAAGAGAACTTCTAAGGTTATTCTATACTGCACCAATATTACCTAACCATACCACTACTAGACTCCCAGAACAAACTTATATCATGCCCAATCGCTTAGGAATTGAGAACAATACAGAGCAAACCCATGGAAAGTCCAGTGCAATAAACCTCTGAGCCAAGCCTATTATCCCTAGCCTATGTCCTAATAATACACCGAGTGGCTCTCCTCAGCACAGCTCGGCGGTGGTGTTGTAAGGGATAAACAACTTTAATGACTTATCACTTGCATCATCTGGGGTTAGCTCAATACACCCGAGAGCAATGGGGACAACCTGACCTAGTAACAGCTCCACTCCTAGTCCCAAACTGCATCGAATGTATTGTTGCTAAAACTACACAAGGCACAAGGGTTGATATCCTGGGGAAGTTGGATACTGGCGGCCACCCATAAAGGGTTGGATAAGACCCGAGTCAAAGGATGCTGTGTGGTGGAAAATTGGCCTTAGCCTACCATGCCTCCCACCCAGCAACCTCGGTCCTCAAAGGCCTGACAAAAACAGAGATAACCAGTCCAGTCACCCAATCCCCCCAGAGATATCAACCATGAATAATATGGACATCTAATAATGGTAAAACAATGCAGCAGAATAATGGAAAAGAAATAAGAAGAGCACAGGTGCAAGCTTATATCTAAGATTTGCGAGAGAAGAATATGCAGTGAAACTAAATAAACTCTAGTACTTAAACTAATGAGGTTAAAACAAAACCAATATGCTTATAAATACTCCAGCCCTGCAATGCTTCGATCCACTAAGAAACAAAAGTGATAAATGCGGTATTTAAGGGAAACAAGGGAACACACCCTAACAGCATCAGACAGTTGATGTTGTCAGTGTGAACGCCGGGACTGAAGTGGTGACTACTGGTGAGGTCATGCGGCCCAGAGTCGAGCCAGGGGCCGTGTGGCAAGGAAGCGCTGCAGGCGTTGCTATAATGCTTCATTATCTCAGGCGCCTGTATTCTCATTAACTTCACAAAAGTAATTAGATAAAACATAAGCCAACATTGTGTAAACTTACGATAACGAAATCAATCGCACAACTGCTAAATAAACTAATTAATTATACTACTAGCCGAACGGCAACACAGACTGCAGGCGCCGTCCTGCTAGCCACGAGGGAAGAAAGACAGAGGGATAGCAAGTGACTAGCCTCTCCCAAGGCTCCCTTAATATAACAAAGGCTATGTAATTGTAACTCACTCACAAATGACATAGGTTACAAAACTCATTTGGGAGTGACAATATATATATATATATATATATATATATATATATATATATATATATATATATATATGTGTGTGTGTGTGTGTTATCCACGGTGACAATGTTGGAAGAATGGGTGGTATGGAAACATCTCATTGCAACTACAACACCTAGCATATTATATTTATTTGCTAGGAAAACAGCAAATTATAACAATTACCACCAACAATTATTGGGTTTGTCTAGGAATACGGGTCACAATCCCAATTTGGTTTCCCGATTTAGATAATTAATTATACATTGCCCTTTTCGTTTTATTACTCTTCTTTTCTAGTTCTCTTAACACGAATACAATTAGCCAGTATACAAACAAGAAAGAAACCTGTGTGACATTTTCAACATGAAATTCAATACGTGTTTGTGAGAGAACACAAACAAGGTAAGGAGTATGTTGATTCAGGAATCAGTTGCACACATGGCTGGATATTGGAGGCATGTTAAGAATAAGTGTGTGATCCAATTTCTGAAATGTTCAAAATATCATCGTTGCAAACTAAATTAACTCTGATAATGAAGGCAACTCATCCCATACACCAAAAATGGAACCAGGCAACTACAGACGTTTGTAACTTATAAGTATTGTGGGTTATTTGTTTGATATATTTGTAGGCTATACGATTACTCATTTAAAAAACAAAATTATAATGTAATAATATCAGATTGTCAGCTTAGTTTTAGATCAGGCAGATCATGTGTGTAGAACTTGCCGAGTTTCTATGAACGAGTTACTGAAATCATCCAGGAAAGAGAAAGGTGGGCAGGTGACCTTATTCTAGAGTTCAAGAAAGTGTTTGATTAGGTGCCTCGCAAGAGGTTGAAGTGTAAATTGAAAATGTTGAAGAAATCACAAGGTATTTTCAACTGGTTGAAAGATGTTGCGTACGGTAATAATATATACAGATTCATCTTGGAAATAGGTAACAATTGGAGTACCCCCAAGAATTAGTACCCCATACCACTGAAGCGTATTCCAGAATTAGTTGTAGGAACTGAAATATGGGTACCTTTATCATGTCCATATTTAGGTATATAAATGTTTGCCCACCTTGCTTAAGATTTTCTAACAACACTTGTAATATGGTATAAATTGGTATGAACGAAAACACATAAATCCTTCTCTTTTTCTGATTTATTTAACACTGTTCTGCTCAAGCTGTACACTTCATATGTTGTAATTTGACTTTCTCCAATGTCCATCACGTGGCATTTATTTGGTTTGAACTCCATTTTCAAATGTTAACTATGTTTACACCTTGTCTATGCCGTTCTGAAGTGTTTGCAAAATGTATTGCTTACAATTTTCTTCACTAACTTGGCATGATGATCGAACATGTTGATATACCTTCAAAATCTATTTCACAAGGCATTAATAAAACTGACAACATAATAGGTGCTAACACAGATCCTTGAGGTACTCCAATTGTTACCTCTTTCCAAGATGAACCTTTTTATCTTGTTACCGTACGCATCATCCTTCAACCAGTTGAAAATACCTTGTGATTCCTTCAACATTTTCAATTTCCACTTCAACTTCTTGCATAGAAACTCGGCAAGTTCTACACACATGATCTGCCCGATCTACAACTAAGCTGACATTCTGATATTATTACATTATTTTTTTTAAATGAGTGATCGTATATAAATATATCAAACAAATTACCCACTGGTAATCCAATGGTCCCGGTTTCGAATCCCGATGTATCAACGGGACGATATTAATGGGATGGAGTTCATGCTGTACCTAGTGTCAGTGCATTTCCAGAAAAGCCCACCGAAACGCCAACAAATATTCTCATTGTTCCCTGATTAAATAGCATTGTATGAATATTCCCATATTCAAAATAGGCAATGCCTAGTGAGTTAATTGCTCAATAGGTGGCGTTCTCAGGGTGAGGGTCCGAGTCTGTGGGTAAAGACAGTGAAGCACAAAGGCAAAGTGGTTCCAGAGATGGGGCTGCTTCGAGCTGTGAGGGGGCAACCAAGCCCCAATCATCCTGCGAAGGCAAGATGGCAGGGGCTGGTTGCAGCTGAAAGTTCATCGCATGTCTCACTCCCTAGACTGGAATGAGACCTCGCAGGTTTCACCGTTCAATGTATAACAGTTGAATGTACACACTCTTAGCCTATGCCCAAGAGGGAGTAGTTAGAATATAGAACAAAACATTACAATAAAATAAATAAAAGAAAAATATAATCAACAAGCTAGGGAAAATGCAGTCACGAGTTAGGTGCCGGGATTATAGCATCTACAATAGAATGAGAGGCTGCTTATAGGCAACAGTTTATCGATACCGAATACTTTTTTTATGCAAGACAAATAAAGATCATGAAGTCACGATCGCAAGCTTCCTAGGAAAAAGTAGGGAGGTCTCATTGACATGTGATAAGGAACTGCTGAAACTCCTGTTTCATTTGTCTGACTTCCCTCACTGTTTCTGCTTATGTATCACCTGCAGCTCTCCAGCTGGCTGTCAGAATCACCTCTTCCTCTGGTCCATTGCACTACACTAAATAAGCACACTGTAAACAATAGTGTACGCTAAAAAACAAAAAAAAAACACAAAAAAACAAAATCAATATGGCTCCTTCACTCTTTTAAATTTTGGGGAGACGCTGGTTACAGGCAGCATTGCTTTTTTTGTCTCCTTCATGCATATAGGTAAAATATAACTATACCAACGCTCATTAATCGCATGGCTGAGTCAATGGCATCCCTTAGTCAATGATCAGTATCTCAAGTTTATCAAACAATAGTGAACCAAATACTTCCACAGATGAATGTTAATTAATACCGTCGCACTTTGGCATCTCCAAAGTGATTAAGGGGTAGAGTTTACTTAGTGTCATAATTTAATTTGTTATTATTTTTGTAGTTTTTTTCCCTAGACCTCCACCAAGTTTAATGAGTAATCCTCACTATCTCCCTTCAAGATAAATGTGTACATTTCTCGGTAGAACAATGTCCCGGCCGAAGGCCAGTTCCTCCAAAATTACAGGTTCGCTTTCGCTCACCAGGATATAATCGACTCCTACATGGCACGGAAGGCCTTGAGAGAAGTGGGACAAGGCTTAAAATCGACAAAATAATGGGGCAAACGTCATAAAATCTCAAAACTTACGAAGCTAAACATGAAGAAGAAAGGGGTCCTGAAAAAAAAAAATCCCCTAAACGTACACCACTGAAATGGCAATATATCGGTTTTCGTTTAAGTCTGAGACAACTACGAATATGTAACATCATTAACCCCTTAAGCACGATGACGTAATTTTCATCATTAGACCATTAGACAATAATTGTCTTTAACTTGTAACCTACCTCTAGGACTCAAATGGGTGAACACGATCTCAATGAACTCTCTGAAAAACACAGGTCCGTCTTGTGGTTAAGTGCCCCATTAATTACCCCTTCCATTTGTCTAAATATTAGTTTATCATAGAGCAGTTGGGGGTATGTACGTACATGCTTATATTAATATGCAGTACTAGAGAATGCATAATGTATCGTAGGCTTGTGCATAAACCTTTAACTGTCTTGATAGCCTAGTGCTTAGTGTGCGGAATTGCGATGTGTGTATCCTAGATTCCAGTCGTTGGAGTACCACATGCATTCATTACTTTCATTGATTTCACTAGCTAGGCTTACTTGTCATTTAATTGGTGGTTTGGTGAAAACAAATATGAATATATACAGCACAAAATTGTCTTATTTAGCCATAATCAAAGTTAAAACGGCGCCATCGTGGTGAAGGGGTTAATGACAGTAGCCGTCTGAACCGGGTTGAATAAATAAAACTCGCTCCCAGCACCACTGTTATTAATGGCCATTATGTATCACACTCTCGGCCTCTTACATAGTTCCTACTTCCTGCAATCGTTACTTATGATTAGAAAAGCGATTTTCTCTTATTATCTCGGAAACAGTTAAAGAATGTAAAGGTTAGTTACATTTAGTTTATTACTAATATGATGTTTTCGTTTTTTTATATATATAGTATAATCTGATGGTGTAAGTAGTTTTTGATTTACCTCTTCAGTGCAATTAACCCAAGGAAGGCCCCAGGACTCTTAAGGACGTCAGTTCGCTAAGAGGTCGAGATTCACTTCTAATAGAGCTAGAAAGCTATTTTTTTTACTGGAGATGTGTTTATATTGGAGACTCTGCATACCAATTTTTATTGATTTTTAATGAAAAGTAAATGCATGAAAAATATAAAACGTGTGAAAATATGCGAAAAAACGCACTTTTCCGCTGCTACTATTCAGTAGCTATTACAACTTAGGTCATGGTAATTTCTTTGGGGGAAGTACTAGCCATGATTGTAAAACTGTGGGTGAATTATTGGTGAAGGTCCAATGGGTATGTATTGGTATACTTACCCAGTTTACTCATGGATTTTTCTCAGCTATCTTCAAGTTTTAGAAGAAAAAATTAATGTTTTTAATTAAAATCCATCAAGAATTCCCCAAGTTATATCAACAAATATGACATTATTTTAGCAAAAAATATATAAATAAATAAACATTTCGGGAAACGCACTTCAAAGTTTACCTTTTACTGTGACTTATGATGTAAACTAACCCACACTACCATATAAATATATACAATCATACTTTATAGTAAAACTTGCACAATGAAGCCGAAACTTTAGAAGGCTGTTGCCAACACGTTAGACGATTTTTCAGGAAGTTTTAGCCATATTTCATAACTTTTTTTGTTTTGTTCAACCTTTTAGTGGACTGACGTCCTTAAGAGAATTTACTGGGCGAAGGCGCCTGGACTCTTAACTCCTTCAGTGCGAGCTTTTATATAAAAAGTATGGTCATCACTGCGGCACTTGTCATATGACAATTGCCAAATTTCTGCCTTGAACAAGGGCTGGGAGGCAGGCAAGCGAGTTTAAGCAGCGCGGGACCGTCCCATCCACCGCCCCCCCCCCCCCGTGTCTGAGCCATCACTAGTGGCAGTGGGATACATCTCCAACTCCCTTACAGACTTGGGAAAAGCGGAAACCGCTCAAACTCCCTATTTTTTACTGATTTAGCGTCACGTGTGCAATATCGCTGCACGGCAACCAGTGGTCGTACAGACATGATTCAGGTGTCATTGGAAAGGTCTACCTCTTCTGCTTTCAAGGATATATCATTGAAATACGTTCTAGCTCTTGTTTATACATAAAAAAGTACAGGGAATGAAGGTTACTTTTAGTCCAAAGCCCCCGTATGGTACAGTGCAGACCAAGCAATTGTCACATGACAAGTGCTGCAACAAAAGTGTTAAGTGTCAAGGCATAAAAAATAACTTTCAAAACACCCCACTGGCACTCAAATCAAAGCAATATTTGATTAAGCGAGTTAATTCACCTCCATACCTCCTCTCATTCCTCCACATGTGTCCCCCCCCCCTTCCCTGCCTCCCCCCTCCTTAATTGTCCGGTAATTTCCTTTTTATTACCGATATTTATCAAGTGATTTCACGCAAAGACGAGTCTCAGAGCTCTCCTAGTCTCTCAGTACCATGCAAGACACGAGAGAGGGAAGATGTTTGCAAAAATATAAATTTTTCACAAGCCAATTGCTGTTACCACTTGTTTTATTGGTTTTCAATGTTCACATGTTCATATTAACACCTTACGAGCGGCCTATGCGGTTTATTTATGTGTACCGCCCAGCGGGGTGTTTTTAGCCAAAATAGGGCTGTTTACGTGATCATTTTCATGCCTAAATAAGACCCAGAACGTAAAACAAGTATCTATCCCTGAAAGGGCATAAACAGAGCTTTTGAATGACACCATAACGATCCTTGTATGATGGATAGTTTTCTTGCAATAACCGTGCAACGCGAGTGCAAAAAGCAGGTAATTCGGTACTTTCGGTACATAATTGAGTATGTAGCGAGTGAGAGAGGGAGGAGGGAGCTGAGATTTGTGTCAGTAGGTTCGCCGCGGTGGTCTGGAGCAGTCATACGCTCGCTAGTCTCCTGCCACCACTTGTCTCTCTCTCTCAGCCACATTACGTGCTGAAATTGCCACTCGAGTTATGTCGAGCGCCGCCACATAGTCCAGCTTTATTTAACTCGACTTAAGTGGTGGGCCGCTTTTTAAGGGTTAAAAGTAAAATAGGCGCATATGGATTTTCGTCAGAAATGAAGCACCGCGGGACCTTTCAAATACCATAGCTTCGCAGCACTTTACGAGTTAAGCCTTTTTTACCTTCTAATAGCGTTTGGCGATTCTATGTAGCTTAAGATATTTAGATGGTATATTTTTCCCCTTGAACCGGAGCAGGGTTTAACAGAAGCAAATATTTACAATAAGTTGGTACTATAATTTCAATGACTTCTTCAGAACTTTGCCTAGTTTTCTTAAATCGCTTTATGCTAGCCAGATCACAAGACAACACGCAGTTATTTGAGGTAGTTATCAACACCATACCTTTAAATCCATTTCGGAAGGTAATAACAAAATCTTAAAATTCTTAAAAAATTTAGGTTTAATGGCATTATCCTTGTAAATGGATTACTAATTATAGATAGCAGCACACAAGCGTGAATCTTCCATTTTACCAATTGTGTTGATACAATATATAATATATGAATCTGATTTATTAAGATCGAAGATTGAGAATATAAAGTAAGATGACTGAAGTCTTTAACCCGAGAAGAGCGCAAATGGTTTTGACTTAGCCACCCCTGGTTCAAATGAATGGCCGAAAAGGTCACTATCGCAAACCGTAATGTAATGTGGATCAATGTGTTGGTATCACACCAACACTTCACATTGCGAAGGTTATTTGCACAATAATTAAGTGCATATATTGTGGGCGTAGTCTGGAGTTGCCTTGTTGGCGAAAATAGGCACCCGTGCAGCCTTGTTTTAGTTCGATGCGCCCGGGATGAGGGACGGAAGGAATTATGTAATATCCCTTATATTTCCCTTATAAAGCAATATTTTTTCACCACAAGGCATATGTGAAGAATTAGGACCCAGAGCACTCCATAGCGCTTCATGATCCTCTAGGGGTTAGGCCTAAGCCTGTTGGCGTGGTTGGCACGTTTCAAAATCTCTCTTAGAGAAGGCTTATCGCTGTCTTCTACATGAACCTTTAGGAAGGTTTATCACACTCCAAAGGTTAAATTTGCATGTATTAGTTGTTAGAGAAAACCAAAAGGTTCAACTTTTAATTATCGTACCAGATATTTGTAACTTAATCTACATTACCCAATAGAATACAAAACCAAACATATGCCTAATTTTATACTAGCTATATGGCTTTAAGATTACATTAAAAATTTCTTGAATGGGGAAAAATATGATTTTCCGAAATAAGCTTATAATGATAAAGATAATGATAAGTTCATACCAATAATGGTCCATGGTGGCAGAAGGGACAGCCGTCACTACCATTGATGGACCACGGTGGCAGAAGGGGCCGTCATCACTACTATTGATGGACCATGGTGGCAGAAGGGACAGTCATTACTACCATTGATGGACCATGGTGGCAGTAGGGACAGTCATCACCACCATTGATGGACCATGGTGGCAGAAGGGACAGTCATCACTACCATGGTGGTAGTAGGGACAGTCATCACCACCATTGATGGACCATGGTGGCAGAAGGGACTGTCATCACTACCACCGATGGACAATGGTGACAGACGGGACAGTCATCACTACCATTGATGGTCCATGGTGGCAGAAGGGACAGTCATCACTACCACTGATGGACCATGGTGGCAGAAGGGACAGTCATCACTACCATTGATGGTCCATGGTGACAGAAGGGACAGTCATCACTACCACTGATGGACCATGGTGACAGAAGGGACACTCATCAATACCACTGATGGACCATGGTGACAGAAGGAACAGTCATCACTACCATTGGTGGACCATGGTGACAGAAGGGAGTCATCACTATCATTGATGGACCATGCTGATAGAAGGGAGAGTCATCACTACCATTGATGGATCATGGTGATAGAAGGGACAGTCATCACTACCACTGATGGACCATGGTGACAGAAGGGACAGTCATCACTACCATTGATGGACCATGGTGACAGAAGGAACAGTCATCACTACCACTGATGGACCATGGTGACAGAAGAGACAGTCATCACTACCACTGATGGACCATGGTGACAGAAGGAACAGTCATCACTACCACTGATGGACCATGGTGACAGAAGGAACAGCCATCACTACTAGTAATGGATCATGGTGACAGAAGGGAGTCATCACTACCATTGATGGACCATGGTGATAGAAGGGAAAGTCATCACTGCCATTGATGGACCATGGTGATAGAAGGGACAGTCATCACTACCACTGATGGACCATGGTGACAGAAGGGACAGTCATCACTGCCATTGATGGACCATGGTGATAGAAGGGAGAGTCATCACTACCAATGATGGACACATGGTGGCAGAAGGGACAGTTATCACTACCACTGATGGACCATGGTGACAGAATGGACAGTCATTATGATAAGACCCTTAATTATGATAGACCCTTCCATAGACTACAGTAGATCTGGACTGGACACGAAAATGAAACTTTGCAGTAAGGGACCCAAAATCGGAGAATGAACCCCCAAGTTTGAACCTCGAAACCGCGAAAATATCATATATTCGTGGTTTCGAGGTTCGAACTTGGGGGTTCGTTCTCCGATTTTGGGTCCCTTACTGCAAAGTTCCATTTTCGTGTCCAGTCCAGATCTACTGTAGTCTATGACCCTTCGTTTTTGTTTTTTAGATCATCTTGTTTTGAGGTACTGAATTAATTTTAGGGGACTATGTACTATTATGTATATATAATAATAAGCTTACGTAATTGGAATAAATAATGTGATGTAGTTTAGTATACTATATATGCATTACTTTATATACTCCATAAATAATTCACAGCAAACTACATCACATTATTTATTCCAATTATGTAAGCTTATTATTATACAGTATATACAGTCTAGTACACAGTGCCCTAAAATTAAATTAGGTTATGTATGTTTGTATGTACTCGGGTACTTACTTTTGTTTTTCTTGCCTTCTTAGATAAGTAAACTATATCAATTATCATTACCTGTAACATTATGAGCGAGATAATAATATCCCAAACTCCAGTGATGGAGAGAACCACTGCTCAACTACTTCCCCGCCCACATTACCACCCGTTACATGGTTAACTCATAAGCTGCGCAGCTATGGTATTTGAAAGTGCCCGCCATGCGAAGGTATTCTCATTCATTCCTGACTAAAATCGTCAATTTACCACATATATATATATATAATAAATACTTATATATATGTGCCTATTTTACTTTTAATATGAACATATGAACATTGGAAAGCAATAAAACTAGTGGTAACAGCCATTGGCTGGTGAAAATTGTATATTTTAGCCACGCGATCGTAATATGACCTTGAGCGACGAGAGAAAAACACCCTCACTCTCTCTTGTCTCGGATGGTACTGAGCAAAAGGGGAGCTCTCAGACTGGCTTAGAGGGTCGGAGATAGACTCCTCCAACCACCTCCTCTCCCACCCGTCCTCAAACGAAAATACTCGATAAATATCTGAAATAATAGGGATAATACCTGAAAATTGAGGAGGGGGGAAGAGAGGGAAAAAAAGGGGGAAGGGGGGGGGGGGGGTGCACACATATGTAGGAGTGGTAGCAAGTAATGGAGGTGAATTATCTCACCTAATCACAAATTGAGTGCAACTAGGGTGTTTTAAAAAACAAAATTTAGGCCTTGGATCTTAACCCACTGGATCCCAGCGTCGCACGTGATGCGTCGGTAGTGTTTGATCACCAGCTCCCAGTGACGCATCACGTGCGTCCGGCACATTAAAATCAGTTACGTGGCCGTAAGGTAGGAAATGGCGGGAGAATAGGAGGGGGAGGTACCGTAGTGTGTGTGGGAGCCGGGCCGGTAGGTGTGAGCGGGCCAAGACAGCCGCGCGGCCGGTGGTGGTGGGCTTAGTGGGGATACTTTACACCCTTAGTTCACCGCCACTTGGAACCTTCATTACTCCGGTCGTATGGGAGCTAGAGGCTTGAGATTTATGTGAGACACTCCTTAGGATGTATGCCATACAATGCCATACTCAGTTTTCACCCATGTGCTCCCGGGCGGGTGGTCATGCGGGGGAGACGAACTTTCGACCTCCCCCCCCGCCCCCACCAAAATGACCGAGGTGAGTTTTTTTTTATTTTTTTATTCATTTCTCACCATTCTCTTCCATTTTGGCTCAACACATTTTTTTGAGGACCCCCCCCCAAAAAAAAATATCCGAGGTGATTTTTTTATTTTTTATTTTTTTCATTTCTTATCCTTGTCTTCCATTTTAGCAAACAAAAACAAGAAGTGAAAATGGCTTGGGACTGGAGTGAACAAAATATTATAACTAGCCGGGGCTCAGCGGGTTAAGAGTCTGGCTGCATTCGCCCAGTAGAACCTCTTAAGAGTCTGGCTGCAGTCCAGAGGTTAAGGGGGGTCACCTTCTTTTTTATCTCCTTTTCTCTCTCTCTATGGATTCCATTCATTTGGCCCCATTCAGTCGATTAAGTATAAGTCTCTAATATTTACCTTGTTTTATAAGTAAGGCTTTAATGAAACATCGCCAACAATATGCCATCAAAAGTTTCCATTTGCTTAATTTATTTACTTTATGTAAATGCTTTCCATGCACACAATTATCATATTTTATGAGGCTCTTTAAACTTATTGCGATAACTGTTCAACATATATCACAAAATATAATTATATAATATAAGTGAAAACAAAATCTATATTTCAATTTGGTGATTGAAAAAGTAATTAAAGAAGACATTGTGGACAAGGATATAACCAACCAAACTTCCGAACAAGGTACCATTATTACTGGAAGACTTTTTTAACCCTTTCACTACCGGAGATGTAAGTTGTTTTATTTCAACAATATTTAGACGATTTTATGCAGCTTAGGAAGGATCTGTGGTAGTTAAAAAGAGTCAATTGAGATAGTTTGTAGCCTTACAATAACTACACGCCCGTCCTAAGCTGATTAAATTGTCTAATAAATGCCAGAATATCATAAAAAGAGGCATCGGTACTGAAGGGGTTAATAGCTAAAGATAACCCACTGAGCACATTATGTCAGGTGATAAACTATAAATGGTGGACTTTGGCAAGAACATATTGACATTTAGCGCCTTATTTGTTGACATACAGAGCTGAGTTATAGCAGTGAACGTTGGGTAAGATATATTTTACACCATTGCTCGATATACTAAGGAATTGCAAATAAATATACACAGCCTAGACAAATGTTGCCTCAAAATATTATGTTTGGTGTTTCTACTTTATATTAACGAATAGACATAAAACTAAGTATATATTAAATCATGATGGCGGACAAAATATTATATATATATATATAGACAAGGGCTCGTTACTAAGTTTAAAATAGTTTCAGTAAACAAACATTTCGTGTCCTTTATTTCATGTAAGCTGGAAACAGAGCGGGTTGGTGGGGTGGAGTAGCGGAAAATGCTCCTATGTGAACTATATTAAATTGGGTGGTTAACGGGTAGACTGTTAGTGAGTGACCCAAGCAAAGCTCAACACCCGGTTCAATAATCCGGGTGGCCACTTTTTAAATTTGTTCATATTGTTTTTATTGCAATATACACTTATATCTATGAGCATAATGATGCATTCATTAAAGGAATGTATTATATACGATTAGAAGAAAAAAAAAGTGTCCACCCGGAGTATTGAACCGGATGTTGAACTTTGCTTGGGTGAATCACCAACAGTCTACTCGTTAACCATCCCGAAGTAAACAGTTCACATAGGACCATTTTCCGCTACTCTACACCGTTTAATGTATATACTTGCAAATTATATCATTTCAATGTGTTTGTGTTTTATCATATTATATTTAGCTTTATCTGTGCATTTCCCCATTGAAAAAACAATGGGGAAAAATAATGGATTAAGTGGCGGAGTAGTCCAGGCACTTGCCCCATTATTATTATTATTATTATTATTTTATTTTTTTTTTTTTTTTTGTTTTTTTTTTTTTTTTTGGTGGGGGGGGGGGGCCCGACTCGAGACAGATTAGGACCTGTAAAAAACACCCCTGGTTTAATTTTGTTAGGGGGGGGGGGGCGACTCGAGACAGATAATACATTAATAGGACCTGTAAAAAACACCCCTGGTTTAATTTTGTTAGGGGGGGGGGGGGGGGGGCGACTCGAGACAGATAATACATTAATAGGACCAGTAAAAAACACCCCTGGTTTAATTTCAGTGGGAAGTGTTTGGTGTTGGGAGTGAAATTTATTAATTATATTATACAGTAATTATATAACAAAAAGACTGATGCAATATGTAATGTCTGTTATAGTCGCTATTTCCCAAGTATTACGCTGATTTCTATATTTATTCATTAACAAGTTTAACATTGAAGATTGTTGAACGACAGTGTAATACTTTAGAGTCACAGTGTTAGGTTTCATCATTACTTACCAGATACTGAGTTGTGGAGAGAAAATATAGTGTTTTGTGTTGGAGTCGTTAGTCAGTATGCCATATATCAGCCGTGGATGACTTCAGTTAGTTTGGTTGTTAATCTTGATATAGTTAAATGAAAACTATGCTACGAATTATGAGAGAGAGAGATAGAGTTTATGAATATTCATCACGGGGAGGTTTTAAGGGTAACTACTATCGCAATAAACTATTTGCCGTGTACATACCCTTATTAATCTGAATATATTTGTCAAATAGTAGCCCCCCCCAAAAAAAAAAAAAAAAAAACATCGAATATTGAAAGGGTTAATACTTATACATCAAATATATAATATACAAACTAAAAGGGAAGGTTGTACTGTACAATCTGAGGAGGTTACAATTATTTCCCGTAAACAAACAGAGCGGGTGGGTGAATACTCCGGCTGGTCATTGTTTTAATTATTTTTTTTGTATGTATTTGTTTTACTTTATCGTATATAATACATTCCGTGAATGCATGCATCATTATGCTGATAGGTATAACTGTATATTGTATTAACAACAATATGTCCACATCATCAATTATATTCTGTTTAAAAAGGCCTCCAGCAATTAACAGGCTTCGAACTATATCAATTAACCCTCCTACTATCATAGATCCTTCTTAAACTACACAAAGTCTTATCAATATAGCTAGAATATAATTAATAAGACGTCATCGGTACAGAGGGAGTTAATTTTAGTTCGCCTCCTTTCCTGTCACGGAACTATAAACAGGCCATAATAGCTCAGTCGTTTATCGTCGCACCTCTGCTAACAATTCCCCCTGTCAGCTGTACTAAGTCGGGGTTCCTACTGCAATGTATCATGACAAGGAGGCTCTTCGGTGTCGTGTAGAGATCCAATAGTTAGAAAAAGTAGTTAATCCTATAGAACAAATGTTTGCTTGGAAACAGAAACAAAATGAAGCGACTTATATACTACATACAAATTGCATTTAAAAACAAAGGAGGTCAACTGATTTTTCGTTGTGACAGAGAAGGCTTTTCCTAAATTGGCAAGAGAGACTCACTAATACTAATACATAGCTGCGTGTCCGTAGGGTGCGAGTCAAAGACTGAGAATGACTCAACTTTAATGGGATAGTCTGATTCCAGAGCATGCTTGCGAATCGCACTGAATGAAGGATTGGATAGCGGATTATTTGTTCTAATAGATCTTCCCTTGTGTTTAAAGAATTGAACAATGAGTTGGCGTTTATTTTTACCAATATGCACTGCGTTACAACAATAATACTCGTACATATACACTACAGAAGACTGCAGCTCCTAATATTATGTTTTCTTTCCTGTAGCGCTGTAAGGCGATGTTTCCTGACACACCTCCATGATCGTAGGAATGTTAATTTGGTGTTTACTATCACCCATTAATATTTGTACATGCATTCCATTAATACCATATATATATATATATATATATACATATATATACATAAGTAGGGTCATTTGCTTTGAATCCGTGACCATGTTGTTCCTACCTTTATCTGTCGATGGATTTGACAACCTGAACCATTTTAAAGGAAAATTAGCTCCTATGCCCCTCTGAAAAATGACCGCTAACTCTGCTAGAGCCCAATATTCAAAATTGCCACCAACGCCATCTTGAAAAACATGAAATGTAATATCTCTGGCATCAGATGAGCTATAAGGACGATGAGGTGTCCTTTTTCACTCATTCTGGCATTACAAATCCACTGGAATGGTTATTGTATTGTATTGCATTGTATATTGTATTGTTATTGTATTGTATTATACTAATTGTACATACTAATCTGCCACTTCACTGTCACTACATGATTCACTGTATGAGCCACTATCAGAATCACTGTCCTCACTTTCGCTGCTATCATCACTGTTGTTCTCTGCCTGCGGATTTGTAGGTAGTGGTATGGATGGGGGAAGTGGGGGCTGGGTTGAACGGACAGGCAGACATAGGCCTTTACAAGATGCCATCCATGGCCGATCAGTGAGGGGTGACTTTGGAGCTGGTAATGCTTTTGCAGATATGCAAGATAGTTTGCACGCTCCAAGTGTGGACGGAGACTGTCCAAGTCAGGCACAAGTCGGATAGTGCTTTTTTTCTTCTGAGCTCTCCACTTCGCTTCCCTCGCATCTCCCAGGGTCTTGCTTTTGGTATCACCATAGACATATCGAATGACAAACCGCTCCGAATCACGGATGACCTGTTCTGTGACTAGGAGCTGTGTACCACATGCTGCTAGCAGGTCGTGTGCCTCTTTAGACTTCTCCAGACGATCTGCGATGAGCTTCTTGCTTGCTCCATAGAAGCCAGAGTTGTGGTCACACCCAGTGAGGACATGAAGTGGTATGATGGATGCAGCCATTGCCTCACTGTACAAACATCGGGCATCGATAAGCTGACGTTTGCGTTTCACACACAGGATTCCTGTTGTCTTCTGAGCAACATATGCCGCTTGCACGTAGTTGTCTGTGTCCTCTGTGTCAAGAACGACAGCTGCTGTGTAGCTGTCTGACCGGAGCACACTATATATGGTGAGCATTGCCGTATCTGCCTCTGCATGGGAGCATGTGAAATGAAGTGACAAGGAATCCTAGGAACAAGGATTCCTGACAAGCTTGCCTGTGGTGAGATTCTTTGCAGTGCTGCCAACTACACAGTAGATGATCTCGGTGCTAGTTGTTGCTGCTGTTCTCTGGAATTCCGTTTGAAGAAATGCCTGAAGGCGGATTTTGTTCTCAGGTTTACCAAGGAGAGCATGGAAAACTTTACTAGAAGGAAATTTATCTTCTGTCTTCATGAAGACATTGCTGATTGGCAGGTTTTTTTGGCGCAGTATTCTCTTACTGTCCTTGATCGTGTAATTCTGATCATATGAATCATTGACGCAAATGATGCGCTCAGCATGCTTGTGTCTCGTTAGAACGAAGTGCACCAACTTCTCTGCATAATCTCCCCAGGTATACTTGGTACCGTCTCCCTTCTCTCTGTCTTCAATGGTAGGAGTTGTTAGGCGCCAGATGAGGCCCATATCAATAATAGACGAGTATACATCAGGCTCTGGAATGACAGTCATAGTTAGTTTTTGTTGAAGCTTGCTTTTCTGTGCCTTACGGATGGTTCCATTGACGTTGAAGATGGAAAGGCACTCGGCTGTAACACGATGCTGCAGGACTTCTTGAAGTTTGAGGGCACCACTCGTTTCAACCAGTCCGAGAACAGAGGCCAAGGCAATACGCTCCATTTCCTCAGTCTCTCCCTTCAGGTTCTCACCATCTGCTTTATTCAATTCCTGAGTTGAAAAGTTCAAACCCTTGCTACGGGGAACTCTGTCATTGAGAGACTTGGTCTTGGAATACTCTCTCATTCAAGAACTGCTTCAGTTTGCTTGTGCCATCCTCCTTTGCCGATTTCAAGTTAGCAGCGAGAGCGTCTGAGGCTAGGATTCCTGACTGTAGGGATCGAAGTGTCTTGTTTGTATAGTCAAATGGATCACACTTGAATTTAGTGAGACATGCACTTATATCCTGTACAGCTTGTTCATCCTTCTTCATTTTACTCGACAAGCAATCAGCATGCTTCCCTTTTCCTTGTTTCTTGCGATTAGCATGGCGATGGACCTTTGTTCTCACCCGATTGATGTTATTCACATTCCGAGTGTTTGAAAGGATCTGCTTTTCATTGTTCAGAATGGCCAACCAACCAGACTTCAGCTTAGAGCCCTTATTCATTGTTGACTCTATCCATATGTCGAGGGCGACACACGAATATGGTTTTCCTGTCATTGACTGTACAAACATACCACTCTCCATGAATGCAGCCTGATCGACAGGAAGGGTATCAAGCACTGCGGTGAAATCGGGGAGATGCCGACAATACTTGTCATTATCATAGATTTGCATCAAAGGAAGCATGAGCTTGAGTGACGACTTGAACTTAGTCCAGTTGCTTGTTCTGATTGCATGGATATTTTGAGTTAGAACCTCAACCATTTCCATGATTGACATCCAGTATTCTGCTTGTGAGGCACCCTCAAAGTCCTTGAAGAGAGCATCAACGAGGTCCTTCAGCTCAGCATTTCTCTCTAGTTCTGCATGTTCATCTGCAAGTTCCTGTGCATCAATCGGATGTCGAAGCTTGGCAAAGGGATGCCTTTACTTCTTCAGATAGAGGGGAATCTTCCAAACGTTTGTCTATGACATGGTGGACCAGAGTCTCGTAGAATAGTCGCAAGCAGCGAACCCCACGCTTAACATGTTTTCCACGAAGGGCCTGATCAACAGACCCGTCTGCTATAACACCAGCTGCCACCAACACATCTGAGATGCCAGATCCCTTAAACCTCTTGTATATAGTGTAGATGAACGACATTTGGATGTGGAAGGGTGCCATGAATGGTAAGATTTTGCTGAACAGCTCAGCATTCTCACTTTTCAATTCTAGCATGAGCACGTAGACAGGATGATCACCAACAATTATTGCAAAAGGCATCTTTTTTTCTTCAATTGATTTTGCAAGCTTACACATCACATCATTGAGAATTGTCTTACTGGGTGGGTTGGGATAGGTCATGTGGTATATTGCTTGACTCTTCTCATCTGCATTTGACATGCTGGCGTGAAACTCTGAAAACCCAGGCACAGTCTGTTCTTCTGGCTTAGGTCTCGTTCGGTCATCTTGCGCCCTGGCCAATGCATGGATCACACCACGAATTCTTTGCACCGATGTGTCAGGAGGAGGAGTACTTTGATCAGCTGGTGGCTTCCTGAGAGATGGTTCCCCACGCTTCGCTGTCTTGTATGGGTTGACTTTTTGCATTTCACTTCCGAGCTCTTTGAGAGTTGTCGAGAGGTTTGATGCAAAGTTGGCACCGGGAACTGGTCTATCCTCGTGATTCTCGGAAGGAAGTTCTGTATCAAATTATTCTGGCTGCACAAACATGACATTAGTGCGGTGTGACTGGCCAACACCGGTCAGTGTGTCGCTCTTGAAGTCATCGTTGTCGACTATAGCGATAGCAGGCTTACCCTCAGCTAGTTCGAAGGGGCAATCAGATGAGCACTTGAGGTCATTGACCACCCATAAATCTCGCAGCATACGTACGTCATTGTAACTGATGCCCAGTCCATCTTTGTGCATTATGTCGACTATCTCCCTACTCTTGGTCAGTCCATGTAGCAAGACAGAGAGATTTATCTCAAATGCAGTGCGTTTTGCAGTGATGTAGCTTGTGAGGATAGATGCAATCGATCAGATGGATGGACTGTCATCAATTGCAGACTTATTTGGGTGTTTCAGCCATGTGAGCAGCTTCAGCAGGAGCTCACTGAGGTCTTCTTCTCTCTCCAACTCGTGTATATATGGGAGCCAGGGAATAATATTTGTCCTGATGACTTGCTCTTTGAGTCGTGCCGCAACATTCATCACCAACTGATCATTGCTGACACCCAATGAAGATATTGCCGCCTCGATGTATGTACCTGCTGCTGTTGTATCATATACCAGTTCACTCACATTCTTTTGAATGCGTTCATGAAATCCGATGTCTTCCCCAAATTCATTGACGAGAATTTCCTTTAAGTAGCTGGATTTTACTACTGAGTTATGTACGTGATTTGAGATAATGCGCTTATAGTCCTGCAGCAGGCCTTGCAGTGTGCGAATTTCATGGTCTTTGAAGATGACTTGACGAATATGATGAAAGAAGAGAGCTTGGGCCTCTCGGAGGTTTACACGCTGCAGATGTTGAGTGCTTTCATCTGAAAGGGGCTTGTGGTCGCTTACACATTTGCGCCAGCATGCACGATGGTAGCGGATTTCCAACCCAAATGCTGTTTGACTATCTGCGATGGATGCAATCAGAGTGTCAAGTCTCAATCTCATGACCTCATCTTCCAGACGGACAGTATGTAACTTGAATTTAGTCCAGGCATCTACTGTTGAAAGGAGTAAAATCTGCTTGTCACGATCACTACTCTTATATGCCCCTTTCATGCACCACACACATAGAGTCTTATCGTGAAGGACACCCATACTGGAGCAGAGCCTTTTAGGTGCACTGGCCTCTGGGGAATGGTCTTGTTGATCTGATGCTTCATCTCTTTCAAGACGTTCCTCGGATTTGTGTTTGCGTTTTTCGGCTTGAGAGAGCTTGCACTTGCTGGATAATGATGCGTAACAAGTGCTATGTAAATAATTATATAAATACATATACATTCCATAACTGTAATTATTAAAATGCGCATATAAAGCTGCTATTCTTAGGGTCCGGGACTATTGTAGTTGTTGTTGTTGTTGTTGTTGTTGTTGTTGTTCCCCAAGCTGCCTGGCCGAACAGCCCCAAGGCCCCGAGCAATTCCAAGGCCACAACCGAGCGCCCCCACAGAACCCTCCCTGCCGACCACAATAAAGCCTGGGTGACCGAAGCCACTCCATGGCGGGGAGCTGAGGAGGGTGCAGAAACGCCCGGGAAACCAGAGCCCCACCCAGGGCCCTGTGCCCCTCAGCAATTATGAAGAGAAAGTTGAGGGGCAAGGGAAAAATGTGACGCTTTGGCTTCCAATCTTGGTAGATTGGGAGGTCAATGCACGGAAAAGACGCCGCCACTTGAGATCCAGAAAATATATAAGTTATAGGAACAGTCAGATTAAGCTATGGGTATGGCAGAGATCGCTCAGTTCTCACTCTGATAAACCAGCCCATCACCACATGACTAGAACCCAATCCTCTCAGCATCAGCTAGGAAAGGCCCTAGAAAGCCGCCTTTGGCGGGGGGGGGATAGCTCCCCTATTTCAACCCCTTTCGGGGTCGGGCACCCGCCCCGGACTATTGTAGTTAAACGAATATGTAAATGTCAGTCTCATTTCTTTATAGTGTGTGCATGTTTTCCTGAACATAGCTATGCATTCAAAAGGAACATGACCATAGTCCTGATGATTCCAGATATCTTGTTTATTCAATGTTGAACAATATCCTTAAAATATTCTTATTGTGTAAGTTTATGTATGTGACTGTTAACACTCTCTGGTCCGACGACTTGTAGGTCATCATGATACTTTGTTTAATCATTATTGAGGACTTTGCTTGTATTTTGCCATTTTCGAGCAAAATAGTTTGTTTGTATCCTAAGCTAACAAAACACTTTTGAAGACTTCCTTCAAACTAAAACAGTCACCTAAATCTATAACATTTTCAATAGCAAATTGTTCCGGCCGAAGGCCGATTATTTTAAAGTTGCAAACTCGGTCTTCACCAAAATCCCTGCACTCTTTAACACTATCTCATCCGACATAATGTGGGTTATTATGATATCTTGTTATATTGAGGACTTTGCTTGCTGTTGTCTTTCACGAACAATGTTTTTCCAGTTTGCCCCCTAGGCTAACGAAAACACCTTCCCGGACTTCCTTCAAATTAATAGATGCCCATTCAGACCCCATTCGGCCGAAGACCGATTTTTTCCCAGTTACAGGCTCGCTATATATGCAAATCAGCACCTAAGTAGGGTGAAGCCTATTATCTATGAGGTAAAATGTTTTAAAATATCTAAGGTAATGTTGTGAAACGGGGTAGGTACAAAAGACCTCCCTCGAACTAAATATTAAAATTAACTATAGATGTCAATGCAACTGAATACGTTATGACTAACCAACTTACTGTATTATTTAACATATTATTATTTATATTTGTGGATATATTTGTGGAAGTATGTGAAAGCCGAGGTCTGAAAGTAAATGTAAATATAAACAAAGTAATGGTAGTAGAAAAAGAAGGAGTCAATGTGTGTATTGTAAGGATTAATGGAGAACAGCTTGATCTAGTAGAAACAATAATGTATCTGGGAGTCATGATTGAGAAGAAAATGTACAAGAGAAGTAGACAACAGAGTAACACAAAGACGAAAGGTAGCTGGAGCAATGAAAGCCTTGTTTAGGATAAGAAACTTGAGTATGGAAGCAGTGAGAGTATCGCATGTGACTATGTTGGTGCCAACATTGATCTATAGATGTGAAACTCTGGTATGGTGTAGTGATGAACAGTCACGAGTTAGAGCAGTTGAAATAGATTTGTTAAGAAATGCGTGTGGAGTTCAAAGACTAGAACACGTAAGAGTTTGAATATAAGAGAGGCATGTGGAGTTAATAAGTTGATATACCGTTTTTTATTTTTTATTTGTTTTATGTTTTGCCAGTGTAACGAAAATCCAATTTAACCCTACACAACTTTATTAAACTTTGATCACACCAAGTATTGTACATATACTGTATGTTTGTATGTATATTTAGTTTATACACGTAAGCGGAAAGTGATTAGAATACAAAGATATATACATTAATATATAATTGTGTAAATATATAATTATCATATATTCAGAACATAAAACTCAGATCATTATCCCGTTCAGTCGTTCAGAGTACGAAGTACAAGAACAGTGTATTAACGAGGTGCTATAATTAAGGCTATTTTATCTGGTTTTGACGCTCCAATGATGATGGCATTCACCAACCAACCTGCAGGGAATATTACCTAATATATATTTCGTACCAGATATCTTTTGTCTTTCTCTGAATTACACCCACACCCACACACACACGTACACACACACTCACTCTAACCTCAATTTTACATTTTAGTTACAGTTTTCTCTTCCATCTCTCTGCAGCTGACAAAACAAACCTTAATCTTCGTTGGATGTAATGTTTATACATACTGTGTTGTATTATGTATTTATTATTCTTGTTGTTTGTTTAAGGCTTGGAGGGCTAGAGAGAAAACTAAACAAATCTCCACTTGAACATATTAAACTAGTAAGAGCTCCTTGCAGAAGTGTTAAACAAAAGAAGCTGAGGCCATTATACTCTCCCTGTCTCTCTAATGAAGCTAAGAGGGGAGTAGGAGGAAAAGGGGGGGTGGGGCATAGAGAGGGAGGCCATGTACGCAGCTCTAATACTCACCATCTTCGCATGCGTGTATATTTATGCCCTGCCCCCGAAAAATTAATATTATATTAGATTAACCTAACCTAACCTAACCTAACCTAACCTAATATATCCCTCGGAATGGATATATCAGGTTAAGTTAGGTTAGGTTAGGTTAATCTAATATAATATTTTGTTATTCGGGGGCAGGGCATAACTTCACACGCATGCGCAGATGGTGAGTTTTAGAGCTACGTACATGGCCTCACCCATAGAGAATGAAAGGAAAGGGGATGAAGGGATGCCAAATCTAATGAACCTTCAAATTATCCTGAGTCAACACTTGAACGAACACACACTCACATATCCGCCAGGCACACAGACGCACACACAGTTAATATTCATAGGCCTCAATCGTCATATTTATTATTTTAATAACGTACCACACACAAAGATAACATTTAAAGTCTTAAGAGCAAAAGGAGGACCTGGATAATCACGAACATCTTTATTGTTTCAACTTCTCAAACGTCATTATCATGATTTAAAGATTGAAAACAAAATAGATATAATATTTTTATCTAAAATTATTTACACATCTAAAAAGACAAATATTATTGTAACTAATATTTTAGTTTTACTTTACATTTCAATCAACAGCAAAATATAGAAAATAAGCAAGTCACTCGGGGAGTATCAACTTACAATGAGCTAAAAAATATAAATTATTATGAAATTAGATTTCGTTACATAAATATCGGCAAATAAAATAACACCCTGGGATTATCAAACAATGAAATTATAGTTCAGCTTACAATATATTAAGGGGGAATGCTGACACGGTGTAATTAAAAATATGTGTGTGCGCTTTGATGTAGAGAGCACGAAACATTAGGTCAATTATCAGTGTAACCTCTTTCTAATGATTCATTCACGCCCAAGTTATTCACATGTCAAAATGGATCACCTGTGTGTTAATAACTTTCAATGGTTAATGGTTATGACATAATAATATTATATTCTTCATCACACAAAACATTATGAAGCTCAGAACAACACAGAATTCAGCCCACCAAACTGGTCGTTAGGCCAATTGTCCTGTTCTTGGTTCACATCCTGTACGGTATATACTGATACAACTTGTGTGATGGACCTCTTCAACATGTTCAGTATGATGACGGAGACTACAACACACACACATACACATAAACCCCATACACACACACACACACACACACACACACACACACACACATTGCCGGGGGTCTATTCTGCAAACGACAGTGGATCGGCACAGATGTGGCGTTGTACATTATACACAACCCCATTCTGACCATTCATTCATATGGCAACACCTTTATTTGCCAATGTATACTAATAGTCTTATCTTAACCAAATTGAAATTAATCCAAATTATACGATAATCACAAATATATAACAAATTAATAAAAATACAAACCCTAAGAACCATTGTATGTACAATATGTTGACAGCCAACCAGACGTAACGCTGTTTTGCCACATGTATGATTGACCACATGTACAGACTGGGTTGTAGGACATAGATTCGCGGCCCAGCTTTGTTTATTTGAACATTCACCCCCAGTAGTAATGGGCCAGTGGAACAACACAGCTGGTAGGAAATCTGAAGCTCTCAAATGGGATGGAATTCAGACAGCTGTTGTGTTCATACGCATCACCTTCGGTATGGTGATGTTACTCTGTAATTTATTATGGCTCTCATTAGAATATTGTATTTTGTATAATTATGAAGAACCTATGGGGAGTCAGGTAATTATCCGATATAGTTGATAGCCTCTTAATTCCCAGAGGTCTTTCCTAATCTTAGTCAAATCTTTAAATGCCTGCTTACACTGACAATTACGCCAATTGTTTAGGAGGTTATGTATTAGACATGATCTGTATTAGTAGGCTTCAACCAACAACCCAACACAACCTATTTTTTTGTGGGGGAGGCACTCGCTGCAGTCAGTTATGCCTTTTGTCTCCCTCATTCACATAGGAAAAAAAACAAAAAAACAAAAAACCCACCCCGGACGCCTCTCTTTACCCACAATGTGTGTTCTGACCAAGCCTCCACTGGTACGGGTCGGATATTCACGTACCATTGTCTTGTTATTGTAATAGATCCAGGATGTTGCAGTGTTTGTTTGTATCGGTAATATCAATATAGTGGAGGTGTTATGGTCGAGACGCTAACGAGTTAATTGTATACATCCCTCCTCTGGCCACTCGTATTGTTGATTTGGCTTTGCTCGTTTGATTGTCCATCTACATACCGGTACATACAGTGATATTCTGATGTTCTTAGTTTTAATTGATTAATTACTTAGAATGATAATACTATATAACTCTGAGTAAAATAACTTTCATGAGTGTTAAGGAAAAGTGTTGTGTTATTTCTCGACCATCTTGTCACTCATATACAGTATATATATATATATATATATATATATATATATATATATATATATATATGCTCAGGCCCAATCCCCATTTTGGGGGTAGCCAACTCAAGACAGAGCAAGAACAGGGAAAACACACAAACAACATAAAACAACGACATAAACACAGATAAAAAAATACAAATTCACACACATCCAGGTCACCCAGGAGAAGACCCAGAGACCAGGGTCACCAAGGTCGCTCCAGCACTCCCCCGGCCCCCGACCATCTGGAGAGGTTCCGATCTCGGCAGGCAGACATGCAGCGGAGCCAAAGACACAAGCTCTCCCACCACACTTCCAGGTGCACCCTTCATATTAATCGTCTCCCCGGGCCAGGCGCCTGATGGACTATTATCTAGTCCAACTTGCGCCCGACCCCTTACTCCAAATGACCACGTGTTCACTCAACTATTCACAAGCATTCTCCATTCACTCCTGTCCACCACCACTTCCCCTGCCTGATCTATAGTCATTCCTCTATCATCCAAAGCTTTTCTTACACAGTCTCTCCATCTCATTGGGGGTCTTCCTGCCCTTCTATCTCCCCTTGTACCTGACTCACATATTCTCTTTGTAAGCCTTTCATCTCCCATCCGTTCAACATGACCATACCAGCTCAACACCCTTCTGTCCACTCTGGCTGACAAATGTTCCTGTTGCCCCACTCTCCTACGTATCTCTTCATTCCTCAATCCGTCTCTACGAGTTACTCCACACATACTCCTCAAGCAGCTCATCTCCATCACATCCAGCCCTCTTTTCTCCTTTTTCTTCAGAACCCATGTCTCATCCCCATACATCACTGTTGGCAGAACAATTCCTTGATACTGTGCACTTTTTACTTTCACTCTGAGATTTCTTGTCTTCCACATACTTCCCATTGCTCCGAAAACCTTCCTTCCTGCACACACTCTCTGTTTTACCTCCATTTCCATACCTCCACTCCTGCTTATCCTTCCTCCTAGATATTTAAAACACTCTACTTGTTCCAATATTTCCCCATCCAGCCTCACATCTAGATTCACCCTATGCTCTCCCCTATTAAACACCATTACTTTACTTTTATTGACGTTCACCTTCAGTTTCCTCCTTCCACAAACCACACCAAACTCTTTGACTACCCGCTGCAGTTTCTCATCAGAATCCGCCACCAATGCTGTGTCATCAGCGAACAGCAACTGATTCAACTCCCAATTTCTACCATTGTTTCCTACTAAACCCAATCCTCTTCCCATAGTTCTCCTTTTCACCTCCCTCACCACACCATCCATAAACATATTAAACAGCCATGGTGACATTACACAACCCTGTCGCAAACCTACCTTTACCTCAAACCATTCACTCAACTCACCATTTCCTACTCTCACACATGCTCTGCTCCCTTCATAAAAACTCTTAACTGCTTCTAACAAATGTCCTCCTATTTCATAAATCCTTAACACCTTCCACATTGCTTCACGGTCCACACGATCATACGCTTTTTCCAAGTCCATAAAAGCCCAAAATATCTCCTTATGCTTCTCTAAATACTTCTCACATAACTGTCTTACTGCAAACATCTGATCCACGCACCCTCTTCCCCTCCTAAAACCGCACTGTTCTTCACCTATTGCAACTTCCGTACACTTTATTATCCTTTCTATCAACACCCTGCCATACAGCTTTCCAACCACTGACAATAAACTAATACCTCTATAACTTGAACACTCCTGCCGATCTCCCTTCCCCTTGTACAACGGCACAATAAATGCACTCTTCTAGTCTATTGGTACCATTGACACAGCAAAGCACACATTGAAAAGTCTCACCAACCAATCTATTATCACATCTCCACCCTTCTTTATACACTACACGGCAATACCATCCAAACCTTCTGCTTTTCCCGCTCTCATTTATTTCACTGCTTCTTTCACCTCATTTTCCTCAATCCTTTCATTCATTCCCTGCCACCTGGGTGGCCTGGGTAACCTATCTCCATCCACCTCTGCTTCAATCACTACTTCTCTTCCATCTCTTGCATAATTTATAGCAAAGATTCAAAATACTCGGCATATCTTTTCTTCACTTCAACTGGTTCCACTAGTAATTCTCCATTTGCATCTTTTACTGACTCTTCCCTCTTGTCCTCCTTTCCTTACTTTATTTACCTTCTTCCAGAACATCTTCTTTCGTTCTTCAAAATTCTCACTCAACCTCAATATATATATATATATATATATATATATATATATATATATATATATATATATATATATATATATAATTATATATTATATATTTATATATATGAATATCTGGGAAACACTTTTGTTCATTATTTCTGGATGAGATTTTTGGTAGTACTGGAACAGGAAGAGTCATCAGTAACTCGTTAGAGCAATATTAAACTAAAGTGTTAATGAACGAGGGAGAGAGAGAGAGAGAGAGAGAGAGAGGACGTTAGTATGTATGCGTGTTGTTGTTGTTGTTGTTGTTCCCCAAGCTGCCTGGCCGAACAGCCCCAAGGCCCCGAGCAATTCCAAGGCCATAACCAAGCGCCCCCACAGAACCCTCCCTGCCGACCACAATAAAGCCTGGGTGACCGAAGCCACTCCATGGCGGGGAGCTGAGGAGGGTGCGGAAACGCCCGGGAAACCAAAGCCCCACCCAGGGCCCTGTGCCCCTCAGCAATTATGAAGAGAAAGCTGAGGGGCAAGGGGAAAATGTGACGCTTTGGCTTCCAATCTTGGTAGATTGGGAGGTCAATCCACGGAAAAGACGCCGTCACTCGAGATCTAGAAAATATATAAGTTAAAGGAACAGTCAGAGTAAGCTATGGGTATGGCAGAGATCGCTCAGTTCTCACTCTGATAGACCAGCCCATCACCACATGACTAGAACCCAATCCTCTCAGCATCAGCTAGGAAAGGCCCTAGAAAGCCGCCTTTGGCGGGGGGATAGCTCCCCTATTTCAACCCCTTTCGGGGTCGGGCACCCGCCATGTATGCGTGTAATACAATATGGATAGTATGAGGATGTGAGTTTCTTAGTACTCAACATACTGTATATACAGTTAATATATCGATCTATCTAGCTTTGTATATACTGAGGCATTTACCCCTTTTTTTATTTTCTATTTAAACTGGAGGTGGCCGACTCGAGACAGAGCCCAGACAAAGACAACACCTCACAAAAAACAAAATACAAGAACAAAACACATATTCACACACATTTAGGTCGCCCAGAAGAAGATCCAACCACCGCCCAGGAGAAGACCCAACCACCAGGGATCACTAAGGGCACTCCAACACTCACTCCAACACACGTTATAGACTGCAGCACCGTTGATTCATTTAAACTCCGCCTAGACAAATATCTTGCATCAAACCCGCGACTGACTGAGTTTGTAAATTAATAACTTTATTTTATCCCCCCCTCAGTTACTAACCCATCCATCCCCTACTAACTTTCCTAATCCTGCCACGGACATTAGTTCCAGGGCAGTAATTCCCTTTCCAATGTTCCCTTACCCACTCGAAACCACTGTTTGGACACTTGATCCCCAGTGTTTTGGAGGACAAGCAGCTTAGAAGGGTCACTAGATATGTTGTTGCTTGATTTCCTTTGTACTCCTTTGTACTTTGTACCCGGCCCCTGACCTCCCGGAGAAGTTCCGGTCTCAGCAGACGTACCTTTCATATATACTGGCACCCCGGGCCAGGCGCCTGACGGACTATTATCTAGTCCAACTGGCTCCCGGCCCCTTTCCCAAACAACCACGTTTTCACCCATCTATTGACTATGGGTAGGGCCAACAAATTTGACACTAATATTGATCCATGAACTCTTTGTAACTCAAAAGGGCCTAGAGCAAACTGGCTGTACAAATCTACACCTATTTCCCGGTGTACTCTTCCCAAATGATAGAAACGTCAGCCCGATTGCTTTCATTCATTTCGAGTTATAAGAAGTTATGAGGTCAAGATTATTGTCAAGTTCGCTGGCGCTAACTATAGCATTCCCCATTAATTCCTATTTAATACCACTTCTCTTGCCTGATCTATAGTCATTCCTCTATCTCCCAACGCTTGTACTGCACAATCTTTCCATCTAAATGGAGATCTTCCTACCCCTCTATCTCCCCTTGTATCTAATTCATATGTTCTCTTTGTATGCCTTTCATCTTCCAATCGCTCAACATGTCCATACCAGCACAGCAATATATATACTGTATATATACTGTATATATATTATATATATATATATATATATATATATAGATATATATTATAATTATAATAATAATAAATGTAAAAAATGTACTTCATAAAAAGTGGTTAGGTGAATTTAGTAGACCTAAGTTGCATTATTGACAGTGGTAGTGACTGGCAGTTATGATTGTTTAAGCCCCATTAGTTTGATATTTTAACAATCTGTTCGCCCCATGTCTTTGTCAATAATATCTCTCACGCCATTTTGGTGTCGTTTTTGTTTGCATGGCGAGCGATAGAGAACTTGTAATTTAGGAGAAACCGATTTTTGGGCGGGGCATTCTTATACCGAAAAACGTACAAATTTATCTAGAAGGAGAGGCGGGGGAGGGGTGGGGGGGGGGGGTATATTAAACATGATAGAGGTCACGGACGCAAACTAACCCTCCACCTATTAAGAACGACGTAGGGGCAACAATTCAACCGTTACTGAACACAAATGTTAATTATAACTCTAAACAACTTCATTTTCAAGGTTGAATTGTCGATAAACTAATGAAAGTGGTTGTATGTATCTGATTGTCCATCACAATCTTCCTCAAGAGTATCAATTATTCTTAAACAGTACACATCTAAGCCCTTCATCCTCTCTCGATATTCTATGTGTCTCTTTTTCATCCAACCTTTCTTTGAAAGACCATATTACCACACTTGCTAAAACAGCTTCCCAAAATGTAGGTGTTTCAATGGGTTCTTCACCCCCGCACAGTTTCCTGCTCTGTATTGAGTATTGATCGCATGTGTGGGTAGGCTCCAGCCATACCACACTTCTTGAAAGAGGAGAGACAAAAGCATTTTGTATCATCAACTCACTTCCTCTTACTAGTTCCCCACAATATCTTTCTACACGCCGCAATGTTGTATCTCTCTTACTCTTCTATCACTATTACAACAATCAGGGTTCTTCAGAGCTCTCTCAGTGGGACGAGTGCGAGGCACCGGCATTTCAAGACAGTCCCCTTCCTATTCCGTTCAGCTCTCCAACCCAAGAATTGGCAAATTTGTCTTTCTTCTCCTCAACAAGTGAACTCTGGACTTTCCCCCTCAATCAATGTCTCCATCCTATGATTTAAGTTGCTTCAAACGTAGTGTGTCCAGGCATTAGGCCCCAACGTCCCTTGAATTTGGCTCTGTTACTCTTTGGGCTTAGGGGGAGACACTTGTTATAGGCAACCTGCTTTTTTTGTCTCCTTCATGCACATAAACAACAACTGTGGTTATGGTAAAGACTTGACCAAGTTTGTGTTTACCAAAGTGCCCCCCACATCACTGGTCGGTGTAATCAATAAACTCAAATAATACCTTCCGTGCACCAAAGTCCACACTACTTAACCCCTTCTGTACCGGCGACGTATTTTTCATTATTTCCTGACAACTATTACACGATTTTGTTCAGCCTATGAAGGGCGTCTACCAATAAAGAGGCTACAGACTATCTCAATTAATCCATTCTGCGATCATGTATCCCTCACAAGTTTCATAAAATCGTCTAAATATAGCTAAACAAAAATAATATAAAGACGTCACGGGTACAAAAGGGGTTAACAAGTGACGGTCAGACAGGGACCACTGCATATATTTTATTATTTTCCTAGCATGGTATAATTTCGTTATATTTAAGCATTTTTTGTCATATGTATTCCTGTATAATCAATCCCTTTTGTGGTATGTATTCCCGTATAATCAATCCCTTTTGTGGTATGTATTCCTGTATAATCAATCCCTTTTGTGGTATGTATTCCTGTATAATCAATCCCTTTTGTGGTATGTATTCCTGTATAATCAATCCCTTTTGTGGTATGTTGTGGTATGTATTCCTGTATAATCAATCCCTGTTGTGGTATGTATTCCTGTATAATCAATACCTTTTGTGGTATGTATTCCTGTATAATCAATCCCTTTTGTGGTATGTATTCCTGTATAATCAATCCCTTTTGTGGTATGTATTCCTGTATAATCAATCCCTTTTGTGGTATGTATTCCTGTATAATCAATCCCTGTTGTGGTATGTATTCCTGTATAATCAATCCCTTTTGTGGTATGTATTCCTGTATAATCAATCCCTTTTGTGGTATGTATTCCTGTATATCAATCCCTGTTGTGGTATGTATTCCTGTATAATCAATCCCTTTTGTGGTATGTATTCCTGTATAATCAATCCCTGTTGTGGTATGTATTCCTGTATAATCAATCCCTTTTGTGGTATGTATTCCTGTATAATCACAAACACCTTCACCTCCTATTCATTTCACTACACTTTGGTTTGCTTTTATTACTCTTTCATTTTTGGGGGAGACACTCGTTGCAGACAGCTTTGCTATTGTCTCCCTCGTGCATACAGAGATAAAATATGTATTCCCGTATAATCAATCCCCTTTGTGGTATGAATTCCCGTATAATCAATCCCTTTTGTGGTATGTATTCCCGTATAATCAATCCCTTTTGTGGTATGTATTCCCGTATAATCAATCCCTCTTGTGGTATGTATTCCCGTAAAATCAATCCCTTTTGTGGTATGTATTCATGTATAATCAATCCCTTTTGTGGTATGTATTCCTGTCCTGTATAATCAATCCCTTTGTGGTATGTATTCCTGTAAAATCAATCCCTTTGTGGTATGTATTCCTGTATAATCATCCTCTTGTGGTATGTATTCCTGTATATGTATTCCCGTAAAATCAATCCCTTTTGTGGTATGTATTCCTGTATAATCAATCCCTTTTGTGGTATGTATTCCTGTATAATCAATCCCTCTTGTGGTATGTATTCCCGTAAAATCAATCCCTTTTGTGGTATGTATTCCTGTATAATCAATCCCTTTTGTCTTAGATATTCCTGTATCATCAATCCCTTTTTGTGGTATGTATTCCTGTATAATCAATCCCTTTTGTGGCATGCATTCCTGTATAATCAATCCATGTTTGCATAGACTCTCCAGCCATCATGGTTTCATTACAAGCCGAACTAATTCTGATATATAAATAGTAAAGTTCAAGCTGAATAAAGTGTATTATTCTTAAAAAATATACACATATAATATGTGCATGCATAATTAGTACATTTTCGAACTTTTTGTTATGTATTGTATTTGGCATTGTTGTTGTTGTTCGTTTTCTTGACCCTTTCCACTTTTGTCCGCCTATTTCAATTCCAGACCCAATACCATAAATCACGTTTTCTCCTTCACCAACACCGGTTCTTTTTCTAACCGATTGTCAGCCTGTGTCGTTCCGCAAGTTTTTTCTCCAGTTTTGTTGGTATGCTGTGTTATGTTCCAATCGTCCACTTCTTGTGTTAAGACCTACTCTAACTCCTATCGTTTTGTATCAAATTACAATTTTCATATATTGTATTGTGTGCTGTTCTTCGTCCCTTTTCAGTTTCCAAATCTTTCCTTTCTCGTTTCGTGCTTTATTCGGAACTGTCCTCATTTCCTTTGTCCATATTTTTCTAATTTCCGTCTACCTTCCAATATTTGCATAATGGAAAACGTAAAAATCCAAACAATATAAGTATGAGTAAGTTTGCGATGTCATAGGGAATTGTGGTGATTTTGACCGAGATAATATTTAATATGGCCGGAGGAAATGTCTGAGAACCTGAGCTAAGGAAGGGCGAGGGTGTGCTGGGGTAAAATTGGAGAGAGTACAAAGGAGCTAGTGTGGTATTTCAGGAATGTTAAGGGGCGAACAGGCAAGTTATTATTATTTAAACAATACCTTTACCTTTAGATACCTTTAGATGTGTTCGCCGCTCTTCTAGCGGCACCAAGGAGCGCGACGCCCCTCGTTATGGGTGGTGATTTGGTGCAGTAGACTGTTGGAAGCGACAGCTCGCTCCCTTGCGAGGATGGGCTCGTCTGGCACTTTTTGCAGTTCGACATCTAGGGCTCTCTTGAAGTTGTCTAACGAGATGCCCCTCATGTCTCTTACTCGCCGTAGGAGTTTGTTGAAGAGACGTGGGCCTCTGTGTGATAACCAGCCCTCTCGCAGAGAGCCCATAGCACCCCTGTTATTCATCCGGGGGATTTCGCATTCCCAGCCTCTCCTATCACTGAATTTCATGACTATCGGAGTATGTAGGTTTGGTACTAAACCCTCTGTGATTTTCCACGTGTATATTATTAGGTAACGTTCTCTTCTACGTTCCAGTGAGTACAGATTCAGTGCTCTTAAACGCTCCCAATAGTGTAGATGTTTTATCGAACTTATATGCGAAGTGAAATTTCTTTGTACACTCTCTACGTCATTTATTTCACCTGCTTTGTATGGGGATGTTAATACGCTACAGTATTCAAGCCGCGGTAGCACTAGAGATTTGAAGAGCGTTATCATAGGCAATTCACCGCGTGTTTTAAAAGTACGCAGAATCCAACCCGTTAGACGTTTCGCAGCCGCCACTTTGACCTGGTTATGTACTTTGAAACCCATATTTTCAGACATTAATACCCCAAGGTCTTTCACACTGTCTTTCCGTTCTATTATGTGGTTAGATTCTGTTAAGTAATTTGTAATTTCTTTAACACCATTATTATCTCCGTACCGTATTAATTGGAATTTTTCCTCATTGAATTGCATGTTGTTTTCCCTGGTCCACTGGAACACTACATTCATGTCTTCCTGCAGTCGGCCTGTGTCCTCTTGTGTGTTTACTATCTTGCTTAATTTGTGTCATCAGCAAAAGACGACACCGTACTGTGTCTAGTGTTGGTATCTATGTCGCAAATTAGTATGAGGAACAGAAGGGGCGCTAGCACTGTTCCTTGGGGCACTGAGCTTTTGACATCCGAAGGCTCAGAAGTGACTTGGTTTACTGCTACCGATTGTTTTCGGTTTACGAGGAAATTGTATATCCACCGTCCGATTTTCCAAGTTATACCTTTTGCTTTCAGTTTGTGGGCTATTATACCATGGTCACATTTATCAAATGCCTTAGCAAAATCGGTGTAAATGACATCCACGTTTTTCTTTTCTTCTAGCGCTTTAAGAATTTTGTCATAGTGTTCCAAAAGTTGTGAGAGACATGATCTTCCCACTCTGAACCCATGTTGACCGGTGTTGTGTAGTTCATTTGTCTCCATGAATGTTGAAATTTTGCTTCGCAGGACTCGCTCGAAAATGTTAATGATGTGAGAGGTTAGAGCTACCGGGCGTTAGTTTTTTGGTAGTGCTTTACTCCCTCCTTTATGCAGTGGGGCAATTATTGCGTTTTTCAAGCTATCTGGTATGTCACCAGTGTCTAGACTCCTTCTCCACATTATAGCCAGGGGTTTTGAGAGGTTTTCCTTACATTTTTTCATTAGGATCGAATTCCATGAGTCCGGGCCTGGTGCCGAGTGGGATGGCATGTTGGAAATGGCCTCTTCTATGTCTTTTGGACCGAAATCAATATCCAGCATCTGAGGGGTTTCCGTGGGGGAGGTTTCCATGAAAATATATTTTGGTCTCTGATGACTTTTGTTTCATCAGGCTCACTGAATGCCATTTCATACTGCCTGCTTAAGAGTTCGCTCATTTCCTTTTTGTCCCCTGTGAAAGAGCCGTCCCCTTTGCTCAGTGGGCCGATGTTTGATGGTGTTTTAGCCTTTTGTTTGGCGTATGAAAAGAAGTATTTGGAATTTTCCTTTATACCTGCAATAGCTTTCCTCTCCTCTTCCATATGTTGTAGTTCATATGATATTCTTAGCCTTTGTTCAATTTCCACAATTTCTCTATCTATTTCGACCTTTTGCCTATCCTGTAGATTTTGATGTGTGCATCTTTGTGTGAGTAATTTTCTTCTGTACAGCCTCCTCCTTTCCCGATCTTGTTTGCTTCTTCGTTTTGTTTGTCTTGCAGGTATATGGTGGCTACAGATTTGGGTCATGGTTTCTGTTATTAAGACTAGACATTCTGCTGGTGTCAGGTTATCCATTAAATCTTCCCAGTCTATTTCCTCCATTTCTTGATTTACCTGTTCCCATCTAATGTTTTTGTTATTGAAGTTAAATTTACTGAAGGGGCCGGTTTTTGTTCTCGATTCTGAGGTTGTCTGTACACTTTCTAAGGTTGTTTTGATCTCAATTAATTTATGATCTGAGTATGTTGTGTCCGATATGTTAATGCTGTGTACTAGAGAGTCGTTGTTAGTGAAGTCCAGGTCTAAGATATTGTTTTCCTGTGTGGGTTCAACAATATGTTGGGTAAGACTAAAAATATAACAAAGTTAAAAAAGCTCTCTCGTATTAGTATTTGCTTCTCCGGTGTTATTTGCCACTAACTGGTTTTCTAGTTGTCTCCATTTAATGTTTGGTAGGTTAAAGTCTCCTAGACATATAATATTTGGTGTTGGATTCCCCAGGGAATTTTCTGATTTTATTTTGTTGAGCTGGGTTTTGAATTCTTCTCGGGATGAGTCTGGAAGCCTGTATGTAACAATAACTGCTAAATTTAGGGATTCTATTTTAACTCCAAGTATTTCCTCCACTTCATTACTGTTATTAAGGAATTCAGTACATATCAGTGAGTCATGTATGTACAAGGCTACACCTCCATGTGATCTATGCGTTCTGTCCGCCCTATGTAGGTTGTAACCAGGAATCCATACCTCACTATCTTCCTGATCTTTAATGTGAGTTTCTGTGAGAGCCGCAAATATAGCGTTTCCTTCTTCTAGCAGGCCCCTGATAAATGGTACTTTGTTCGTGGTTCTATTTTTTAGGCCTTGGATATTTGCAAACAAGATTGAGGAGGGATTGTTTGGAGTACTATGTGTACCTAATAGTCTTCGGGATGTATTGGCCACTCTTGGGAGGCCAGGAGGTGCTCGAGGTGTTCTATGTGCTCTTCCATCTCCCTCAGTCTCTTCATCTTCATCTGCCCTTTCCCTCCTTGCCTTTTTCCTCTGTCTCGTCCTCGCATAGCTAGAGAGTTTTTTGGGCTACCATTCGTGTTAGGTCTAGCATATCTCCAAGTCCCTTTAATATGAAAAGCTGGGCATTTCATATTGTAGCAGGTCTTGTTCTCAAGTGATGTCTTGCAAAGGGATGGGTGGTGGTATTTGCAGGTTTCACCAAATCTACATTTTCCATGACTGGTTATGTTGTTGCAAATTTTGGGATGAGCAAATCTACATGCATTCCCATTATATTCGCCCTTTTGACCAAAGTAGCACCTTCTTTCCAGATAATATCTGCACACTGGTGTAGACAACCCCAGTAGGTGTGGCTGGGGCTGCAAGGGGTTACGTGGTGAGCTAAGTGTGGTTGTGGGTGATAGTGGGCTTGGTGTATGGGTGGGTGAGGCCTGCAGGGGGGTGGAGTTACGGGTCGGTTGTAGGTGGGCAGGTGGCAGTGGTGATGGGGAGACGATGTGGAAGGGGAGCCTGATATGGGGGCTTGTTGCATCCTATGTTCATCCTGCAAATGTATTTGATCAACAGCAGTAGGGTGGTCAATGGCCATAGATGGGATTAATGTGGGTGTTTTCTGGGTCTGGGGAGGTGTGGGGAGATGTGCGGCAGGGTTTGTGGATATGTAGGGTGCGAAAGGTTGTTGTTCGGCAGGCGATGTGTGTTGATGTGCAGGAGGCAATGTGGGCATTTTCATGGGAAGGTGTGCGTGTGTGGGTTGTGATATTAGTATGGGCCCTGAGGCCCCAATAGTTCCCCATTTTCTGTGAAAGGTAGCTATATCTTGGCTATATTTCAGTCTATCTTGTACTTCTGTATTTTCTACAGTCTGTATGACTTGCCATGTGATATCGAATCAACTATCGCAGAAATGGAGGTTCTTCGCTCTTGTATTGTACGCCTCATTTATTTGTGTCAATCCTATGCAAATCCAGTGGTATGGTTGCTTGCATATCCGACATGCGGTGCCATTATGCATGTGTATATTCATCTTATAACTCGTACAGTTGTCTCTGGTAAAAAAACATTTTTTTTTTCCCACCCGCCCTTACATGGGGGAGAGAGAGAGAGAGAGGGGGGGGGGGGGCGGCTTTGGAGGACAAGGAGGTGTTTGTTACGCGGTTTGTGGGGGGAGGGGGGGGGGGGGGGGAATGCCACTCGTTTACATTCGTTATGTTTAAACTTTAAGTAACTTTAAGTAACACTTTCAATAATTATCTTATGAAACAGAATTCTCACTGCCCTAACCACTTTTTTCCCGTTTTTGGTCGACTGTTTAACGGAATATACGGCACTCTAGGAAAATAACGAACTTTCCAGGCTACCTATACCTGTATATAGTATCTATTTTAATTTTCATATTTTACCTATCAACTTGATTCAACACTGCTCAGGTTCGAATTTTCACCACATTTGGTTGCGTGGGAGATCTTTCTCTCCAATAACGTCACTACTAACCTGCGATATGGTCGAGAAATAATCTGCACTGATTAATTTGTTTAAATATTGTTTTTCTCTGTTTGCTATTATTTATGATATTTGTTTTGTCGGTACCCTTTCCTGTCGAGGTTAAGTTTCGCTTTTGGTAAAATCGTATAGGGGGAGGGGAGGGGACGTGTCCAGGAGAGCGAGGGGATATATGTGTTTATGGTCTTTGCGGTCACTGAGGGTATTTTGTTTACAGCATACGTCCTGTTCCCAAGCTAAAAGTTAAAAGTTCCCCTGACTTTAATTCTCTGTATTATACTTTCCTAGTTTATTTACGTGATATACGATGTTCACTATCACTTTTAACTTAGGCTTCCTATTTTCCCATAGCCCTGTTTGATTTCATAGGACTATATAGCTAACACGTGGCGAGATAAAAGAGAGCCAGCAAGGGAGAACATTCTGCATATTAATGGTAATTGGTAAAGTTTCTCTCTCTCTCTCTCTCTCTCTCTCTCTCTCTCTCTCTCTCTCTCTCTCTCTCTCCAATCAATCGAGTGTAAAACAGTTATGCCATAATCATTATAAAGTGCCTCAATAGCTATGTACGATAATAGCAATACAAAATCCTTCGTAAGACATCGTGTTAGCAGTGATAAATAAGCAAATGTATTTCGAGTTAGAAAGAGAAAAACAAAACCTTAGTCAAACAAGTTTGCTTCAAATTTGGCAAGCCATGAAGAGGATTAAATCAAGAGCATTGGCTAAGATAGTTTATGTGTGGGGTTAATAACTGCAAAGTAATCAACACAAATAGTAGTCGAATTTGGATGTTGAAGCCATGATCAAAATAAAGTCATTATTGGTCGAATGTTGGTTAATGGATGTTTTGAGGGTCTCCTTCCACCGTCACTCAGGTTAATGACAAACAGTTTGGCCAGAATTACTGAAGGAAGTGAGGTCTGGTGTTCCGACTCACTTTCATGTACAGTTGCCCACAAACATTTTGTCCTCGTCGTGATCTTATGTATGAAAGTAAAATAAGTATGAATGAATAGCGAGTGTAGTTTTTTTTAAATTCTGGGTTGACTAATAAGGTGAGTTAACCACTGCATAAGAAACTTCACTCGAAATCCAACCATGCGCATAATATTTCCATGTATACGATCATGGAGAGGAACAGAACTTACGTGGCCAACTGTACATGCAGGTGGAACGAGAGTTGTTAATGTAATCGTCCCATTCGTTTTACTCAACAATTGTGTTTCTTTCCTTTCCCATTTTTTCTTCTCTCCCACGCCTCTCATTCTTCTTCTTTTGATTTTACATCTGTCTGTTTTCGTCCTATTTCTTTGTTTTTCTCTAAGTATATTTTCTGCTCTTCTTTCTAACATGAACAATTTCATAGACTAGGGTTAAATGGCTTATGCACACATCATGATGAGGAAGTGTTTATGGCACAATGTTAATAAGCTTATTTCCTAGTAATAAAGAGCTTTAAAATAAAACCCAGATAAAATGGTGGTCTCAATAATAATTATAAAACATAAATATGAAAAGTAAACAAAATCAGCAACTCCATGATGTTATGCTGTACAATGTGAGTATGTTTGCAATTATTCAGTGGCTGACCATTGATCGTAGATGGCATATATCAGTGTTGGTCATAAATGGCAGATCAGTAAACGAGAGCCATGACCTGATGTGGTTGTTGCTGCCTGGCTTACCCTCATCGTTGGAAGTAGTAACAATTGTTTATGTCTCCTGGTGTGCGAGTTTTGTTGTAATAAAGTCACAAGTGTAGGGAGGCATTGGCAGGCACATTGGTCATTGTGGTTTGTGAAGGAGACAAGGGTTGCTAGCCTTAGTGTGACTCAGTGAGTCCTGTTTCCATTGTCTGTGTTGTTAAGGGTGAATAACAATAATAACAGGTTTTGGGGAACCAGTGGCTTTCTATCATTTTATATTACTGTACCCTGTCCACCACTGACAAATGCAATATATAGTAATTACTATTATGCACCTGACTCGAGAGGGAATACATAGATTTACATATTTTACTAGTAATACAATTTGCTAACCTAATAATTATATACCATGATGTTTCAGTTCCAATTGAATATTTTTCACACCCAGAGTGCTCCCTTTTACAGACTGCTAAATCACACGGAAATTCATCCTTGGATGCCCATTTACATGTGTAACGTTTGAGTTTCTATATCATCAAAATTATCTTGAAGGGCGGTTTAGGGGGTGTTTTTTGTTAAGCTTGATGGAGGTCTAGGGAGGGAAATGTAAACAATTATAGAAAGATGAATACATTAGCAAATAAATATGCCCAACCCCCTTAACGAAGTGAGGAGGCTTGTTCCTACCGTGCACTTATTAGATCTGATGGATGCATATATCTGGCCTTTGTGGGAACTAGAAGTGCACGGATGGTACTAATTAGCAGAAGTGTAAACCATAGATACTTTATGTTAGGTGCTATATGTAGGTTATGTCTGGTAATTTTATACATCAATTGTGTGGGGAACCAATCGCATAGTTGGGAATGCCGTTTTGATTTAACCGAAAACGGCCTTACTTTAGCTCAGGAGATATTAGAATAATAGGTGACATTGACATTTATTTTGACTCACACCTGTATAATAATTATTTGAACATTCATAGGTGTCATTTGCATTTAAAATTTATTTCAGTGAATTTTATAAAACTTGAATGAATAGTAAAGGAAATCATATATTGATCGATTTCATCTTCTTTGTGACTTTGATGTTTCAATATTTTGTGTCGGGCAGTGCTTTGTCATACATATTCTGAATATATAGTTTAATGCACATTTGTCAGATAGCTTAAACACATTAAACACAAATATATTTTGTCCTTGACCTTAGCCAATTTATTTCGAAACATTTATTTACAATTTAGGCAATATAATATCCATGTAAACAGTAACTGGTGTAATGAAAATGGTGACATTTGAGCTAAAAACTGAAAATATGAGACAACACATATATGTTTATCTTGGCCTTTGACCAAGACCTTTGAGTATAATAAAAACACACTGACCAACTGGATGTGCCCCTGAAAATTGATAAAAATCCATTAAACTATAACAGAGGAGCTTACTGACAGACAGACGCTGGATACCAAATAGGCTGTCTAGTGAACAGCATACGGGCAGGATTTCTGTGTAATACCACTCTGCTTTCGCAGAGTTGGTAATAGTATTTTATATAATAGTATGCTAGCTGGAACTTTCTTTTTTATTTTCACTGAAGTAACATCAACGCCAACAAGCATTTGGGAACTTTATTAGGAAACAAATATGCACAGCGACTTATAAAATACGGAACCAAAACTTCCCTGATTCTTTCAATGCCTCAAACTTATTACTTAACCAACAATATATTCCACTCCCTTCAATGTGTTATCGCCCATGTTAGCGTAACTGGCAAGCTCATCCCCTACCCGGGATTCAAGCACCATAAAGGCAATGCCCAGGAATGCTGGTTTTCTAAGTACTGTTTTCTCTATCTCGATTATTAATGTGTCGGGCGCTGTTTTAGTGCATATCTGAATATTTCTAATATAATGTCATATCACTTGAGCTAATCTACCTGCAGGTTGTTGCTGACATCTTTGTCAAAATATCCCAGGATGGTTGCTAGAATATAGATGTTGATAGAAAGTTGCTTGGAATATCGCTTGAGTGAAGCCGCCTTTTTCACCGTATTAAGGCCAGGAGACTCGTTTCGGCACCCCAAGTTTTTGTTCGATCTTACTCACCCCCAGTCATCTACATAGGTGTGAACGTCGGGACCTTAATGTACTGGTGATATAAGGAACATTTAGCCCAGCTTTATGTGCAGTTTGCGTTTGGCGGGGAGGAAAGGCGTTTCGGGCTGGAAACCTCTTAGGTGTTGCAAGTGGTGGCCGCGGGAGCTATGATAGGACAGCATTAACAGCGGCAAAGAAAAGATTTCCAAAAGAAGCACTTAGCTTTATATATATACATTAGCTTCTGCAACACTCGTGGCCTCTCCTCTAACTTCCACTTTGTGGAACACCACCTCTCCTCTGCCAACCCTAACCTTCTCTTTATCACCGAAACTCAGGTGTCTGGGACTGCTGACAGCACACCCTTCTCTGTATCCTCCTACTATCTCAATCTTCAGTTTCAAGCCAAAGGTGAATGCTACGTATATGTGCGCAACAATCTTGATTTCTCTCTTGTTCCCAACTTTGACTCCTCTGAATTCTCAACTCTCTGGCTAAGGCCTTCTTGTCACTCTCAAACTAAATATTTTGGTGCTGTTTACCTCTCCTTGGTGAACAAGCCTACATCTTTTCAATCCTAAATGACCTAGAGCAGTTAGTCCAGCAACTCGATCGTATCCCGGATCGCCCAATTTGTTTATTTATTTCTATCTTCTAAACCTGCTTATACTGTAAATATTTTCTCAGCTTTGGGCTCCCCTGACAATAAACTTATCTCTGTCACCTGTCTTATCTCTCCGGTATGGCCGCCCAATCCTCCCAGCCGGCGGCGTTTGTGGAACTTTAGCGCTGTCGTAGTACTTCTTTGATTCCCCATGGAATGACGTTTAATTCGATGGCCAGGGACCCTTGGAGAGTGCTGAACGCATTACCGAGGTAATCCTCTCGGGCATGGAAGCATTCCATTTTCTTTCGCTCAGTCTAATGCTAAAAAATCTTGGTTTACTAACGCTTGTTCTACTGTTGTTCGCAATAAGGAGGAAGCATTCAAACGGTACCATCGCCTTCAAACTCAAGAATCTTATGCTTCCTATGTTTCTGCCCGGAATCAAGCGATATCTGTTCTTCGGCTTGCCAAATTTTCTTTCATCAATAATAAATGCACTGAACAATCAAACTCTAGCTCTTCCCAAGCTTTCTGGTCTCTAGCTAAAAATCTCTCCAATAACTTTTCTTCGACGTGTTTCCCTCCTCTTTTTCACTCAGACGGCATCACCGTCACTTCTTCCACTGACAAACCTGAACTCTTTGCTAAGACTTTTGCAAAAATCTCCACTTTGAATGAGTCCGGTGCTATTCCTCCCCCTCCCCTCTCTTCTACTTATGCGTCTTTTCCAGGGATGTACTTTCCACCCTCTCTGGGCTAAATACTAAGAAGTTGTACAGACCGGACGGTGTTCCTCTTGTTGTACTGTGCTGACTCCCTGCCTAGGCAAACTCTTCCATCTCTGTCTATCCTCTAACGTCTTCCCTTTTTGCTGGAAGTTTGCTCTCATTCAACTTGTCCTAAAGAAGGATAAAGACTCTCAACCCTCCCACTATCGTCCAATTGGTCTTATTTCTTGTATCTCTAAAATTAATTAAACTATTCTTACCTCAAAATTTCTTAAGCATTTAACTTCCCATAACCTACTCTCAGACTGCCAGTATGGCTTCCTTAAAGGCCGCTCTACTGGTGATCTTATTTCTTATCTTACTAACTTTTGGTCATCTTCCATTCGGGACTTAGGTGAGACTTTTTTTGTTGCGTTAAGAAATATCGAAGGCCTTCGATAGAGTCTGGCACAAATCCCTCATCTCCAAACTACACTCCTTAGAGTTATGTCCCTCAATTTGTACCTTTGCCTCTAATTTCCTTTCCGGGCATTCCATAGCTGTGGATGTGGACGTCCACCAGTCACTTCCTCAACCTATCAACTCCGGTGTTCCTCAGGGTTCTGTCCGATCTCCAATTATCTTCCTATTATTCATTAACGACCAAATCAACTGCACCTCCAGCCCAATCCTCTTTTATGCTGACAATACACTCTTCAACTAACCTTCCACAAGAGCATTCACAGCAGGAACGTAAGGAGTCCATAAAGCACCTATCCTTTGATCTCTCTACTTTCTTACTTTCAATGCTTCCAAAACTCAATTTCTCCATCTGTCCACTCGTCGCCTTTTTGTGGAAAACAACGACCTACTTTTCAACAACATACAAATTTTCCCTTTACTGTATATTCTCTTAATATTCTCGGTGTCTCTTTTTCTTCTGATCAAATCATCACTCTTGCAAAAGCAGCTTCCTAGAAACTGGGTGTGCTCAACCGCCTCCGGGGGTTCTTGACCCCTGCACAGATTCTAGATCTGTACAGGGGCTCAGTGCGTCCATGTATTAAGTATTGTTCTCACGTGTGGGGAGGATCCTCTCACACAGCACTACTAGCCAAAGTAGAAAAGAACGCCTTCCGTCTCATTAACTAACATCCACTTGCCAATTCTTTGCAGTCTTTCTCTCTTCGCCGCAATGTTGCATCTGTCTCACTATTCTACCACTATTACAATAATCAGTGTTCCTCAGAGCTCTCTCAGAGTATACAACCCACTCTTCAGAGAGCACATAGCACCTGTCATGAAACACAATCCCACCCCTACTTTGTGCAACTCTCCAACCCAAGAGTGAAACGTTATTTTTAATCTGTCTTCATTCAACAGCTGAGCTCTGGAACTCTCTCCTAGAATCAGTCTTTCCCTCTTCCTATAACACACTCTGTGTGTCCAGACATTTTGGCTCGAATCTTCCTTGATTATGGCTCTGTCAGTCTTTCAATTCTGGGGGAGGCACTCGCTACAGGCAGTTCTGCCTTTTGTCTCCCTCACTAACATATAATGTTCTCTCTCTCTCTCTCTCTCTATATATATATATATATATATATATATATATATATATATATATTCTGACATACGGAGCCCTGTATGTTAATTTAAGAGTTAGAATTAGAGTTGAAGGAGTGTCAAACTATCCAAGCGGCGAAGCAGACTAGCGAGCGAACCAGCGAGTGGGAAACCAGCTCGCCCGCATACCAGCAAACAAGCCTTCACACCTGCGTGCGTCATAGGGGACCCTGCAAACTACTTCGATGACCCGACGCTATGACGTATGATCGACGCCAGGAGCCCCCATTGGTCCACGCACCTGCTATGCAACTCGAGGAGCTATGATAGGGGCGCGCACCATCACTCGCCTCCTGATTCGTTCCTACACCATCATTGTTTAGTATATACGACCCGAGTAGTGGGCATTCAAATCAGTCTCATTTGGAGTTGGGGAAGGTGAACTTGCAGCTGGAGGAAGACGGGGTGAAGTATTATAATGGGATTGTGACTGTCAGTCAGATTATATAAGTGTGTGTTAAGTGTGTTCCGTGTAAACACTTACGTTATGTTGGTTAGTGAGATATGTGATTGGGACGTTAACGCTACTATTTATGTACTTAACTATTTGATTGGGAATTAACGTTAACGCTACTATTATGTGCTTAACTATTTGATATGAATTAACGTTAACGCTACTATTTATGTACTTAACTATTTGATTGGGAATTAACGTTAACGCTATTATTATGTACTTACTATTTTAGTTGACTAACTTGTGGACTAAAGCAACTCTTTAAGTAATTGGGTTATGATGAAAGTAATACTATTGTTTTATATTAATACTTACGAGTTCTTTCATTTTCTTTTAATTAAGCTTACATTGCTTAACGGTGCTTAGTACGGTGATGCTATTGTCTCATATTAGTAATATCGCCTTAGACTAACATGGCTGTGTTAATATTACTTCTAGTGATTTCCTAAGCTGAAGACAATTATTTTAGCTTCAAAATATTATTTTTGCTTTTCATATTATTTGAGTGAGACCTGAATCGAATCTATGAAGCGATCCTGTAACTTAATTTACTCATAATCAAACCTCAATGTTACGTGGTTAAGAAATACATTTAACTAATTATTAAATATATATCTAACTTTTGATGTGACTTTGATATTAATCCTGATGATAATAATAATATAATACTGTTAACGTAAGACAAGAACCAAGAATAATTACATTAAATATAAATAAAAGGACATATAAGAAAACTATCTATTCATTTCAAAAAGGGTAAGAGATAGAAATATTCTTACTTTAATATTTATCTTTCAAGACTTTTTATAGAATTAATAGTCTTTCTTTAGCGATAACTTATTCGGTTCATAACCATAGCCTACTAAGCTTCGGTTAAATAATAATTCTTTATAAATACTACATGACTTTAATTAGTTTCAGTATTTTTCATAATTAAAGAGTATCAGTCAATAAAGGATACTAAGTCCTAAGATCCAAAAGGAAAGGAAGCAACAACAGGAATAATTTTATTAGATTTTACTTTTGTTTTGCCTTCAGCTGACTGATACCTTAATATATATCTCTGTGCTATCTAGATTCATCAAGTTAACCACTTGAGGATCAAGATACGTAACAATATATATACTCTTCCACTCCTCTACTCTGTTTCTAATATGTAAAGGTTAGTTCTTATATTTATGAAAACATTTATGTTATTAACTTTGCTCCTCCCCTCCTTTTATTGCTCACATAATATTTCTGCGTCTCTCATTTTATTATTTCACTTTACTAGTTCTAATATGTATTAGGTTATTTTTATATCTATTAATTTTAAGTTTTATTCTAGATTTGTTAAATTTAGTCAATAATAAGAATATTAACATTAGAAAATACTCTGCCATTCATATAGGCTTTTATTTCATTTTAGTTTAGGTCTGAAGATGGTTTATGCTTAAACCGAAACGTTACCAAAATAAAGATGTTTGTACCAGCGCTGGTGTTGATTTCTATCAACCGACTCCGATTCCCGCAACAAGAGAGTATTGCTTATATATATATATATATATATATATATATATATATATATATATATATATATATATATATATATATATATATACAATTATACATATATAAAGGTATATTCAAAAGCTAAATTTCCTTACCGATATTTAGGTATATTAAGTCATAATCACGATTATATAATGCTTGAGTCTGTAAACTAAGGCAATCCAACTGCCAGGCAATCCGTTCCCTCTATTGCGATACAGGTGTTCCGGCATCCAAGGTTTCAATAGCCTCGGTGTTGATGTTCTATCTATCTATCTATTGCCGGACGCCTTACTCCCCATAATAAGGGTGGCCATACACAGAAGGCCCCCAAGCCGAACTATTTCCTGTAGGAGGGACAACCCGAGCCAGTTTTCTGAAGGACTTCCAGGATTGACCACTGAATTCAGGATCCGTCCGACTCCGAGGCCCTCTATGTATCTTGTTAGCATTATTTTTCTAAAGTGGTGCTAACCTGCCTTACACTTGGATAAGCAGTACGGATTTGTATCAGGTTTACTCCCATAGACAGGCTGCCGACCAAGGCTGACGAGTCCCATCCACCCGGATTTTTATAAGGTTGTCTCCCCTAGATGAGTTGCCAACCAAGGCTAACGAGCCCCATCCACCCTGTTGATATTACTTACAACAAACGTGTGAAAGAACTATAGCTTGTTTTGTAAGGTATACCTGGCACGATTAACAACTGACCTGGGCTAACTTTTTATTCCATTTAACCTATTTTACGTAGAACAATGACAAACCAAATATACAGACTTCATCTATCCATCGCCCATCGGTTTGTTAATGTGGGTTGTTTGCGTTTCTATTTTTCAATATTTATTGTATGCTAAAATAATATATACTGTATACAAGCAGTTGATAATCTTGCCGACTGGACGCTAGGATATATATAACATCAGTTGAAGTGTGAGTAAGAGGAAGGATTTCCTCGCACTTATCTGAATTATCGTAAAGGACTACATTTCTTCTTCATATTATTGGTTATTTTTCATATCACTCAATAAATGGCTTGGCCTCTCTTACTGATTTTCTTTGTGCCTCATTTACACTGAGAGCAATCCAGCTAGCTCTCACAAACACCTCCTCCTCCTATCCACTTCACTACACTAAACATGCACACCACACTTCATTCCTCCACACCAAAATTAAAAAAACACAAAATGATGAATTTTAGCCCAGCCTCGGAGTCCCCAGGGGGGGGGACCATAAATGCCCCCTCACCCGACCGACCATCCCCTGACGACCCCACACAATTACCTGGACCTCGGCCTGTTACTCTTTCTATTAATTTCTGCAACATTCGCGGACTTTCCTCTAACTTTCACTCTGTTGAGCACCATCTCTCCTCCTACAAACCTGATCTTCTCTTCCTCACCGAAACACTGTAGCAACATCCAGCAACCCCTTCTCTGTATCCTCCTACTTTCTCTATCCTAGTTTCAAAGCCAAAGGCGGATGTTGTGCATATGTGCACAACAAACTCACTTGCTCTCGTGTTCCCGATTTCGACTCCTCTGAATTCTCAACTTTATGGCTCAAACTTTCCTGTCATTCTCTTACTAAATATTTCTGTGCTGTCTATCTTTCCCCTAACTCTACCAACTTTCCTAAATTCTTTGACTATCTAAACTCTACAGTGGAACACATTCTATCCATTTCTCCTTTCTCAGAAATCTCCATCTTAGGAGATTTCAACGTTCACCACCGCCAATGGCTCTCCTCTTACACTACTGATCCACCTGGTGAACAAGCCTACGTCTTTTCTATCCTAAATGACCTAGAGCAGTTAGTTCAGCAACCCACCCGTATCCCGGATCGCATCGGAGATCGGCCCAACATTCTTGACCTGTTTCTAACTTCTAACCCTTCTTCTTATACTGTCGATCTTTTCTCTCCTTTGGGCTCCTCCGACCATAAACTTATCTCTGTCACCTGTCCTATCTCTCGAGTACAGCCACCCGATCCTCCTAGCCGGCGGCGCTTGTGGCACTTTGGCGCTGCCGACTGGGAGGCTCTTCGGCAGTACTTCTTTGATTTCCCATGGAATGATTTCTGCTTCCATGGCCGGGGACCCTCGGAGAGTGCTGAACGCATTACCGAGGTAATCCTATCGGGCATGGAAGCATACATTCCATTCTCTTTCTCTCAGACTAATGCTAAAAAATCTTGGTTTACTCACGCCTGTTCTACTGCTGTCCGCAATAAGGAGGAAGCATTCAAACGGTACCGACGCCTTAAAACTCAAGACTCTCATTCTTCATATGTTTCTGCCCGGAATCAAGCCAAATCTGTTCTTCGACTTGCCAAACACTCTTTCATCAATAATAAATGCACTGAACTATCCAACTCTAGCTCTTCCCAAGCTTTCTGGCATCTAGCCAAAAACCTCTCCAACAATTTCTCTTCCTCGTCTTTCCCTCCCTTTTCCCACTCTGATGGCACAACCATCACTTCTTCCTCTGACAAAGCTAAACTCTTCGCTCAAACTTTTGCTAGAAACTCCACCTTGGATGATTCCGGTGATATTCCTCCCTCTCCGCCCTCCTCTCTCTTACTTATGCCTAATATCCTAATCTCTTCTAAAGATGTACTTTCTACCCTCTCTGGGCTTAACACTAATAAGGCGTACGGTCCCGGACGGTGTTCCTCCTGTTGTTCTCAAAAACTGTGCTTCCGTGCTGACTCCCTGCCTAGGCAAACTCTTTCGTCTCTGTTTATCCTCTAACGTCTTCCCTTCATGCTGGAAGTTTGCTCACATTCAACCTGTCCCAAAGAAGGGTGACCGCTCTCAACCCTCCAACTATCGTCCAATTGCTCTTATCTCTTGTCTTTCTAAAGTTTTTGAAACTATTCTTGCTTCCAAAATTTCTTAAGCATTTCTCTTCTCATAATCTGCTCTCAGATCGCCAGTATGGCTTCCTTAAGGGTCGCTCTACTGGTGATCTTCTTTCATATCTTACTAACTCTTGGTCATCCTCCTTTCGTGACTTCGGTGAGACTTTTTCTATTGCACTAGACATATCGAAAGCCTTCGATAGAGTCTGGCATAAATCTTTAATTTCTAAACTACCCTCCTTCGGTTTCTACCCCTCCATCTGTGCCTTTGTCTCTAATTTCCTTTCCGGCCGTTCCATAGCTGCGGTTGTGGACGGCCATTGTTCACTTCCTCACCCTATAAACTCCGGTGTTCCTCAGGGCTCTGTCCTATCTCCTATTCTCTTTCTAATTTTTATAAATGATCTCCTTAACTGTACCTTAATTCCCATCCATTCATACGCAGACGACTCAACCTTACACTACTCCATTAGTTTTTCAGAACGCCCCAGCCAGCAATCCCTCAACGACAAACGTAATGAAGCCATAGAACTCTTAAATTCTGATCTAAATACTATTTCCAATTGGGGCAGAGAAAACCTTGTTAACTTTAATGCTTCCAAAACCCAATTTCTCCATCTATCTACCCGTCAGGATCTCCCAGCGGACTATCCCTTATTCTTCAACAATACAAAAATCAACCCTTCATCTTCTCTCAATATTCTTGGTGTCTCTTTTTCTTCTGCTCTCATTTGGAAGGACCATATTACCAGTCTTGCTAAGGCAGCCTCCCAGAAGCTGGGTGTGCTCAACCGCCTTAGGGGGTTCTTTTCCCCCAGCACAGCTTCTTGCTCTGTACAGGGGCATAGTGCGCCCTTGTATTGAGTATTGTTCACATGTGTGGGGAGGTTCCTCTCACACCGCTCTCCTAGATAAAGTTGAAAGGAAGGCCTTTCGTATCATTAACTCCCGTCCACTCACCAACTCTCTGCAATATCTCTCTCTCCGCCGCAATGTTGCATCTCTCTCGCTATTCTATCGCTACTATAATAATCAGTGTTCCTCAGAGCTATCCCAGTGCATACCACCTCCTTTACGTAGGGCACGTGGTACCCGTCTTGCAACTCAATCCCACCCCTACTCTGTGCAACTCTCCAAACCCAAGAGTGAAACGTTACTCTCAAACTTTCTTCTACTCAACATCTGAGCTCTGGAACTCTCTCCCAGAATCAGTCTTTCCCTCTTCCTATGACTTAAATTGCTTCAAACTCCGTGTATCCAGGCATTTTGGCTCGAACGTCCCTTGATTTTGGCCCTGTCACTCTTTCAACTATGGGGGAGGCACTCGCTATAGGCAGTTATGCCTTTTGCCTCCCTCAATCACATAGAAAAAAAAAAAAAAAAAAAAAAAATTCATTATTAATTTCTACCATAGGCCAGACAAACCGACGCAGCTAGACACACAAAGCCAACTAGGCAGACAGGTAGATGGGCAAAGCAATAAACAAATAGCCAAATAGAGACAGGCAAAGACAACACAATTGAGACACGTATGCACACAGACAGAGGGCGCTTAGACAGACAGGAAAAAGGAGGAACCGTTGGACAGACACATAGACAGATAGATAAATTAACATGAAAACCTACCTGGAGGGAATATAGGAAAGATGAGACAGTAATAATTTTGATCACCCAATGCCTCGAATACTTAAGTTGGGACAGAGGAAGTAGTAGGAGGTGAGGAAGTGAATTGTAGTAGGAGATGTAGGCGTCATGGCTTGACCCAACCTGCGTGAGTTGTGTTTATTTGGGCTAGGATGGGGGACAGGCAGGACAGACTGACACTTATGAACGGAGGGAATATAGGAAAGATGAGACAAGTAATCAAACTTACCCCAGGATACGACCTTGCCAAGGCCGTCTTTACACTTCAGGTACCCAGTTTTACGTATGGATGGGACGAGGCGAACACGAGAGAAGGCCAGCCCAATGACCACTGAGCAATCCTGGTGGCTAGCCAAGTTCTCATTCTCATGTGTTTGATTGGTTGCAGGAAGCCACCAATCAGGTCCCTGGATTCATTTGAGCCACAATGATTCCAGGTACTCATTTTCGTCTGAGTGAGACGGAACTACACAGGAATTGGAGTTTGTTCAACACTCCTGGGCTACTTGGACCCTGGGGGCAAGCCAAGGAAATTTCACCCATCCCATGCATGTGTGACAACCATCTGATCAATGTCGGTCCCGGGTGCAATCACCCATCCAGCTACACCGTGCTGGTACAGGGCCACCCAACCCACCCAGCAGCTGTGTGCTGGTACCAGGCGGTCACCCATCCAACTACTGACCAGACCCCACGTTGCTTAACCTCGCTGATTTAAACCAGCGTTGCCATCCCCATAGGCCATGGTTGCCACTGAAAACCTACCTCCCCACCCCCCTGCTTAAATACCCGGCCCTCCTTGCAGGCGGCGCGCTGATTGGTGGAGACGCCCGGGTGGAGTTACCAGGGTAACATGCAGCAGCTTTGAAGTTCACGTTCTCTCTCTTGTTTTATATCATTGTAATAATATCCGACAAAGCATTTTCCACATTATTAAGTGACTTACAGGAATAAAGGCTGGCACCGTGGTAATAGAATGATTTTTGCCGGGATATATAACACAGGAAGTGAATGAGGGCGAGTTATAACTTAGTTACATTTGGGGCAGCTGAACTAGAAAGTCGGCTAGCTCTTGGCGACAGCGCTGATTGGTGGAGACATTTGAGGTGCTAATATCACAATCTAGCTTACCTTTCCTGTGGTATTCCTTGGAGAGTTGTGCTTGTTGATTGGTGCTTGGAACTTTCACTTAAAATATTATCAATAATAATACAAACTCTATAATCCATAATCAATAACCAATTGTTGAACGAATATAATAAACCGTAGCCACTTATACGGCACTCTGCATATAAAGTCCTTACACCATATGTACCAAAGCCATGGTTGAGGACATATGTTTGTAATAAATATATTTTGTAATAAATATATAACCAGCCGTCCGGCTGGCTCAGTTGATAGCGTGCCTGATTCCCATCTTGAAGGTCTCGCGTTCAATCCCCGCTCAGATTGAAAAGTTTTCTGGGATATAGCCGGCGGCTACCATCTCCCCATGAGCAAGGGGGATGGGTAATGGTCTCTGGTAGACTAAAGAAAGCCAAGCGCTTGTGAATCCTCGAAGGAGGAGATACAGGCACTATACAAGTAACCAGAAGATTATTATTATTATTATAAAAGGCCTAAAAATATAATCACCAGGGTTCTTTGAACATTCTTATAAAGGTCAAAGGTAGTTGGGAAAGATAGTGCCGCTCTGGTCACACTTCTTCCCCACGTTCGCCTGTTGAATAGTTACCCTGTCATGACTTGAGTGACTGTTCATTAAAGACCCCACATCCAAGAGTACCGAAACTTAACTTCATCACCGACTATTAAAACGGTCAACGAGCAACCATAGTGCGGGACATGTCCTCACTCATGCTCTCGTTAATCCGATAGTAAGCCCCCTGTGTCATGATATAAGGAACTACTATTAAAGGCCCCAAACCATATATATAGTCCATCTGTAAACCCCACTCCATTAACCACACGGCAGGACCACTTAAGCGGCCCAACTAAGACAGAAGAAAGGACTTAGCAACAAACAACTAGATTAACAGTATTAGTGTTACTTCAAGACTCTATCCAGTGTTAAAATAGAAGAACTAGTGGATTCTCTAAGTTCGCATGGATCCTCGTCCATGCTTGGCGTTATATTATTGTGTTATTTTTCCATGTAAACAGTGTAATATATATCTTGAGTTTATTTCCATCTTTGTATCAAGTGATCATTAATAAGAAAACAAAAAGTGAGTACTCTGTATTATATTTATCTTGTACGACTTCTGTGCATGTGTAGTCTGATTTTAGTTTCTCCAATCGAGTAAAAACCTACCTTTATCCAATCAACCCAAGTAAAAACAAAATGGTATAATAATATTTGTATATGGTGGTGAAAAAGGACAGCCTAAAATCAGGTTTTTTCAACAATTGTCTCTGCCTTTCTTCTACTCAACAAGTGAACTCTGGAACTCTCTCCCTCAATCAGTCTTTCCTTCAACCTATGACTTAGACTGTTTTAAACTTCGTGTTTCCAGGCATTTTGACTCAAACGTCCCTTGAATTGGGCCCTGTCACTCTTTTAACTTTGGGGGAAGACACTCGTTACTGGCAACCTGCCTTTTGTCTCTTCCATGTACATAGAAACAAAATCAAGAAAACATTCCGAGTAAGCAAAATCCTCTTGGAGCAAAATCCCTAATTGAAGTACATTTTCTGTACTGTTTTAAAGCAAGATAAAATTTCGAGTTTGGTAAATTGAATTACATTAGGCACGGTGAAATTACAGCATGCTGAAATTAACAATGCTCGGGTTAGGTTAGATTTGGTGATACGTTTAGTCCTGCAAAATATATTTCGGTTACCTTACCTTAGGATAAGTAAGAGTAGGTTAGTAGATTATCAAATATCATAACTTATTTACCTGACGGGAATCAAGTTTTCTTTAACCCTTAACTGGCGGTGCGCAACATAAGTCGAGTGAAATAAATTTGGACTATGTGGCGGCGCGCGACATAGGTCGTGTGGCTATTTCAGCACGTAATGTTACTGAGAGAGAGAGACAAGTGGTGGCAGGAGAGTAGCGAGCGTATGACTGCTCCAGACCACCGCGGCGGACCAACTGACATGAATCCCACCCTCCTCCACCCTCTCACACTCGCTACATAGTGAAATGTATGGGGAAAGTACCGAATTACATGGTTTTTGCACTCGTGTTGCGCGGTTGTTGCAAGAAAACTAGCGTTCATACAAGGATCGTTGTGGTGTCATTGGAAAGCTCTGTTTATGCCCTTTCAGGGATAGATACTTGTTTTACACTCTGGGTCTTATTTAGGCATGAAAATGACCACGTAAACAGCCCTATTTTGGGTAAAAACACCCCGCTGGTGGCTACATATTATTTACCGCCTAGGCCGCTCTTTAGGTGTTAATATTCATTCAAACTTTTACAAAATCGCGGGGGTCTTTACACTGAAGGCAAATATATAAAAAAGTCATGAAAGGTTAAAAGTAAAGGTCAAATATTGTTTATAATATATCCTATATTCAAATATTTTGTATAATATATCCTATAGTAAATTAATATTTTAACAAAATTGAATACACATAATACATTTGTCAATGCAACTGTCATGTATGTATGACATGTAATTCTACATATAGGTCTAGGTCAAGGTCAAGGGTAAAAATTTGTAATACAATATTTAGTTATTCCAAATATATTTTATAATATAATACTATCAACCCTCCGTGTAATCCTCGCCTTTTACTACATCAAGGCCTTAAATGGTAGCATTAATTTCCTTTTGAAAGAAGATAATTTACACTTCAATTTATGGTTGAGACTGAAGACGGATCTAGTACTGTAAGCTCCAGATAATAATAAATTAGTATAATCTGCTAACAAGGGGGCTCCTGTTATCATAATGGTAAGACAGTCCAGGAGAGGTAATGTAAATCACCAATGACCCGTGATAAGACAACCTTATTGATGACCTTCATTAATACCCGGAGCAGATCTGGACAAGATATATCACCGGAGAGAGACACTATATTTTGTACAACAGAGATGTGAGGGTCCGTACAGCAGCGGCCAGATGATCGTGGTACACTCTCAAACAATATACATGCAGCAGTGAGTGGTAACTGCTGTAACTTACAACCCTAACTTTAACCCATAGAGGACTAGCGACGACACGTTGCCGTCGGCAATGTATGTAACGCTAAACCGCAGCGACGACAATGTGTCGTCACTGTTAACGCTTTCGCTGCGGGTGACGTTCTGGAATGTTTTGGAAAGTTACAACAATTTCCAGGCTTTAAAACCCTGTAAAAAACGTAAAAATCGAGTGTCAGTGGGTGGGAGCGTGAGGGGCTCACCTCCAACCCTCAGAGCACCGAGCAGCTCACTGAGCTAGTCTGTGTCTCGCGCGGGTCTCTGGGACCACTGCGGGTGAACCAGACCACGTACAGGGTCCGTTCTGGTGTCATTTTGAAGCTATTTTCTCCTAGTTTTTGGCAGAATACACTTCATTTAATGCAGATGCTTGATTTATCATTCAGGAGTGCCTGAATATGCCCTAAATAGCCCAAACATAGCCACAGCCAAAGGGTTAATTACTCCGGTCCTAGCGCACCTAGAGGGCTCAGATTTGTATGGGAACTGTGTAAGTATCCCACGCAACCATGCCGATGGTTGTAAACTCTCAAAGTCCAACCGCGTGCGCGTGAGCATGCAAAAACCTGTTTGTTGGTGTTTTTACCTTCAATTTTCCCTTCTTGAAAAATCGACTTTCGGGCGCACCATAGGACCCCTTTTTGACCTAGGGGATCCTTTTTTTTGTGGTTTTTCCTTCATTCCTAACCCATTCCCTATTGTTTCTGGAAAAAACGTGTTTTCAAAACCTGCCGGTCCCTGGTGGTACATTTATTATAAACTAGCTGGGGCTCAGTGGGTTAAATGTCATTGAATAATTTCGAAATACAGAGCCTGAGTGTTTATGATAAGCAAATTAGTAATCGTTTTTATACAGAAGGCACCACCCAAACTTATCTAAGCCTAGTCTAATTTACACAATCTATTCCATGTTTATATCAATGCAACTAATCCAGGAAGGCTGAAGAACATCGTTGTTGTGTGTATTTGTATGTATATAGTCAATCAGATGAGACGCGATATTAACATAAGTATGATTGGTCTGGAATGGGTTGCATAAAATAAATGTGCGGCACCAATATATCAATGAAATAGTCTAATCATTTTGGAGGTAATGCTGGGAATTTTAGCAGGAGAATTAGGCAAGATTGCAGCCATCTTGTGCAGTAAATTATGTTCATGAGATGGCGCCTTTACTTACTTTAGTATTACCATTATTGCGCGATTGTATTTAGGATTGACTTCCTTGAAGTAGTTTGTAAGCTGAAGAAATAAACTGTTTTATGATGATAACTACTTTTTTTATTGGTCTGACTATTATTATTATTATTATCATTATTAAAATACCCAAGTTAAGGATAAACACAGTACCAACTCGCCCAGCAAAAAGGAAACAAACGAAGAAGGGGAAACTAATCTAACCAACACCACAAGGCAACATCATCTAGTAAAACGAAACAAGATGGACGAAGGAGAAACTCAACGAGAAATAACCAAGACGAAGGAGAGAAATACCAACACAAAATTAACGAAGATGCCCAGGACACCCAAACTCCACCACACCATAACAAAGGAAGACAGCAACAGAAACCAGGCACAGAATATCCACACCGAGAAAGAAAACTCAACTCCATAACGGAAGATCAACGCGGCATCAAAATCACATGAAGACAATAAAACCCTAACAAAACTCACCACAGATAACCACACAAAACCTACCTGTGCACCACTACACCTTACCAGGTGAGATGCCCGAATTGCCACAATCAAACCTGATCTACCAACCATGCCAGGCAAAACCATTCCAGTTCCCCACCCACACCACGAGGCCTCGAAGAAGGAAATAGTGTATAGTCAGAGGCCCAAGAACCAAGATGGACGCACTAAGAAGGGACAGTTACGCCGTTCTTCCACCAAGAGATCTACTTACCTGCCCGCAAACTTCTAGGGGGTCCTCCTAATCCCCCGGAATATGCCCCCCTGTACTTATGACCTTCTGACCTCCGCACACTTGACCTGGGACATCTCAGTCGAAGTCGTCACTACCCCGATGGAAACCTGGATAAGGAAAGCAATTCTAGGGCTTTGTTTAACCCGTACAATCCCAGCTACAGCTATAGACGTCAGTAGATAATTAATTCCCCTGTCCCAGCGACGGTTTTAGCCGTCAGTAATGTATTTGCCTTGAAACTACCTGTACAAGGCTATTTTTGTTTAAAGTCTTGTAAAAAAAACAAAAAACAAAACAAAGATGATATATCCACTCTTGCCTCATCTCTTGAGGTGAAAAGGTGATCTCTCCTGTAATTTTGGCCACATTGCTTGGGACTGCAGGGGACTTTTATTACTGTATCCTACGGTACAGTACAGGTTAACTAACATGTTAGCAATCTAGCCCTAAAATTACCCTCCCATTCAAGGAAAGCACTGGAACCATGGTGAATGTATTTCGAGGTCTGAGGAGTTGTTTTACCTATTAAGGAATTAATATTATCACATGCCATGGTATAGTGCTTGATAATAAGATCCCTAATAAGCTGCACCTTTGGTATTAGAAGAATAACCATCGGACATGTCCCCACCTTAACCATCTTAATAATGGCACTCTACAAATATAAGTCCATATTGTATCTGTCCGACGCCATGGTCGAGGACACTTACAGTAAAAAGGTCAAAACACCGCCCCCTGAGTTCTTTGAACCTCTTTTAACGGTCAGTGGCAGATTGAGTGAAATTATTAAGTTCATGATCTTACTATCTCCTCGCATTAGCCCGATACCTTGTCGCTGTGTCATGAAACTAGAGACATTGTATTTAAGACCCCAAGTCAAGAAAACGTAACGGAACTTCACCAACAATTTGCATAACCGTTAGGATAGACTGGACATGTCCTAGCCTTTGCTCGCATTAGTCCGATGAAAGTGGCCAATGTTATGACATCAAGGAACTATCATTTAAGACCCAAAACCAGCTAATCCATCTGTATCCCAAACTACTCCATCCACACGGCAGCACCACCTAAATGGCTTAACGGAAACTAGATGACCAGACTTCAACCACCTCATCTCTACCCAAACTACGCTCGTCACTCCAATCTTCAAGTGTTAGATTAGGAGTAAATGTTGAAAACTCATTCTCACACATACACCAGTGCGACAAGGTAAACTAGTTAGTATGACAGAGCTTAGTTCACACCAGTGCACCCTGGTGGACCCTTAGGAATACAGAGTCCACAATTTAGACTTTGACTATTCTTATAATCGTGAGATTTATATAATAACCGTTCCCTTGTTCTATCATATGAGTGACAATCTGAGATTAATTAATTGAACCTATGTGTATGAATCTTCATCAAGACAAAATATGAGATCAAGTATTAAGAGTGAATAACATAACGTATATCTTGCACTAGTAAATTAAGGTGTATTTTTTTTCTTCTATGTGAGTGAGGGAGGCAAAAGGCAGAACTGCCTATAGCGAGTGCCTCCCCCATAGTTGAAAGAGTGACAGGGCCAAATTCAAGGGACGTTCGAACCAATATGCCTGGACACACAGAGTTTGAAGCAATTTAAGTCAAAGGAAGAGGGAAAGACCGATTCTGGGGTAGAGTTCCAGAGCTCAGCTGTTGAATAGAAGAAAGTTTGAGAGTAACGTTTCACTATTGGGTTGGAGAATTGCACAGAGTAGGGGTGGGATTGTGTTGCAAGACGAGTACCACGTGCCCTACGTAAAGAGGTGGTATACACTGTGAAAGCTCTGACGAACACTGATTATTATAGTAGCGATAGAATAGCGAGAGAGATGCAACATTGCGGCGGAGAGAGAGAGAATGCAAAGAGTTGGTGAGTGGACGAGAGTTAATGATACGAAAGGCCTTCCTTTCAACTTTGTCTAGGAGAGCGGTATGAGAGGAACCTCCCCACACATGTGAACAATACTCAATACAAGGACGCACTATGCCCCTGTACAGAGCAAGAAGCTGTGCAGGGGTAAAGAACCCCCTAAGGCGGTTGAGCACACCCAGCTTCTGGGAGGCTGCCTTAGTAAGACTGGTCCTGTACATACTGTAAGTATGGTCCTTCTAACTGAGAGCAGAACAAAAAGAGACACCAAGAATATTGAGAGAAGATGAAGGATTGATTTTTGTATTGTTGAAGAATAAGGTATAGTCCGCTGGGAGTTCCGGAGGGATAGATATATGGAGAAATTGGGTTTTGGAAGCATTAAAGGTAACAAGGTTTTCTCTGCCCCAATTGGAGATAGTAGTTAGATCAGAATTTAAGTGTTCTATGGCTTCATTACGTTTGTCTTTGAGGGATTGCTGGCTGGGGCGTTCTGAAAAACTAACGGAGTAGTGTAAGGTTGAGTCGTCTGCGTATGAATGGATGGGAATTGAGGTGCAGATGAGAAGATCATTCATAAAAATTAGAAAGAGAATAGGAGATAGGACAGAGCCCTGAGGAACACCAGAGTTTATACGGTGAGGAAGTGAACGATGGCTGTCCACAACCGCAGTTATGGAACCGCCCGACCTTCCCCTGACGACTCTACCATATTTTATCAATTTCCTTTTGTTTTCCTGGGGCACCAACACAAGTTATATACCAACCTTTTGTTAGTGAATAAGAACAAGTTCACCAAACTGAAGAAGCATTGTGATATGTGTTTGTATACCGTTGATTACTAAAGACCATTCCTATGTTTACATCTCCCAAGGATTGTCTTGAGGGTATGATAACAACCCCTTCTGTACCAGCGACGTAGTTTTATATTTAATTTCAGCTACTTTCAGATGCCTTTATGAAACTTAGGGATGATATGTGGTAGCTAAAAGGATACGTTGAGATAATATGTGGCTGTTAGGTATCCTTCCTAAGCTGAATATAACAGTCTAATAGTTGCCAGAGTATAATGAAAAGGATGTCACCGGTACTGAATGGGTTAAAGGATTTTAAAACCACCAAAAGTCATCCACATTAATATAATAGCATCCTAACATGTAAGCTTGTTTGCCTGTAGCATTGTGAACCCAAACACATCAAGTTCATTGTTTGATAGTGCTTAACCCTTTCAGTACCGGTGACGTATTTGTATATTTTGTTTCAGCTACATTTAGACGATATTATGAAGCTTATTTTTGATAGCCTATATGGTAGCTAAAATTATGTATTTAGATAGTCTGTAACCTTTTGATGGATAGACGTTCTTGCTAACCTGAATACAATCGTCTTATAGTTGCCAGCATAATATGAAAATCCGTCCCTGGTACAGAAGAGGTTAAGGATTCTGGGGACGATAGCTTCTTCCTCAACCTCACTTCTATCCTTTGAGATCAGTGACGCTATCATCCAACAGGTACACTCGGATGCCGTAGGTCTCTAGCCCACTCATAATAATGCGTGGACCACCTATGTTTTGCGTTTATGTATCTGGACCTCTTTTTTTCAATAAATAGTGTATATAGTTTTGTAGTATATTTATAGAACATTGTATTCATAAATTCGGTTCCACAGATACAGTTCCACAATTAAATTATGTGAAGTCCACGAATAGTTGAGTAGGCTAGATACTATGTCATCCGAGTGTACAACGAATGGATATAAGGTTAAACAATAGTAATGTAATCCCTAAAGCCTCAGCTGCATTATGCATTTGGTTTTAGATGTGTAGACATACCATGCCATATATGCACCAGTGTTAATGTGAAAGGATTAACTTGAGATTAATTTGTGCCCTCCACCATCATTACGTAATGTTCATCATTTGCTGGTTACCATTAGACGATTTTCTTTAGTTGTAATCTACCTCTACTACTCAACTGGGTAAATTCGATCTAATTACCCCTCTTCATAACATATCCTACTTAATTAAACTGCATAACATCATCTAGAATCAAAGGTAAACTAGTGGCATGGCGCTGAAGTGATTAATGGCTTGAAAGTTAGTCACAGTGCACGCACCAAAAATAAATTAGGATTTGGATGTTGGAAGACACAATAAATACACTGTTGTTGTTGTTGTTGTTGTTGTTGTTCCCTAAGCTGCCTGGCCGAACAGCCCCGAGTCCCTGAGAAAGGCCATGGCCACGATCGGGCTTTCCCACAGAGCTCTCATTGAGTGTAGATTGTGTTGTTGGCATAAGTGGTTGTGTGAAATGCAGTCTTCTATGATGTGTTTAATGGTATGGGGTGCTGTGTTACATCCCGGGCAGGCGTCGACAACGGAGTCATCCAGTCTCTTCTGATAGCTCAGGAGAGCTGGATGGTGTCCGCATCTCAGCCTGGCCAGGTGGACTCTGTCCTCGCGAGGAAGGGAGGATTTGGAAGGATGGATTTCGGGAGGTCGTGCATGCAGCTGCGTGTTGTCTGTGAGTGAGTGGATGGATCGGTGAGAGATATGAGTATGAATGTGCTTCTGGAAGTTGGTTCGGGGTGGGCAGGGAGGGAGAGAGGACAATAATTGTGTGTGATACAGTGTGCTGGGTGTTGTTTTGATATTTCTTGGTGTCTGTGGGTGTGTTGCCATGTAGTTTAGTGGGTGGTCTTGGTTCGTGGAGGCTGCTGCCAGGAATTGAGTGCCTCTCATGTCCAGATGGTCTTTGACTTTGAGGATTTTGGTTTCTTGATGTAGGTGATCTGTGGGTGCAGTAGCTGTGCAGCCTGTAATGATCTTCAGGGCTTTGTTTTGAATAGTCTGTAAGGTCTTATGATGTGTTTCAGCTAGGTTAGAAGCCCAGGCTGGGCTTGCGTATTCCATCACTGATCTTATGTATTCTTTATATACTGTGGTGGTAGTTTCTTTGTTGTGTCCAAATTTTGTGTGAGCAAGTGACCTGAGGGCGTTAAGTCTGGGTGTCAGTTTCGTTTTAATGTTTGTGGTGTGCTGTTTGAATGTCATATGAGTATCATATGTTACTCCTAGGATTTTGGGTGTGTGTGTATGTGTTAGGGGTGTGTTGTTTATGGTGAGTTGAGGGATGTATTCGTGTTCTCCTGTCCAACTTGTGAGCAGGGTTGCGGTGGATTTGGCTGGGGCTAGATTAAGTCTGTTTGTAGTGCACCAGCCATGTAGTATTGAGATAGGGTTGAAGGAGATCTGTTGCTCTTTTTGGGTCATGGTGTGTGCATGTGAGTGTTATGTCATCTGCATAGGAGGCTAAGTTTATTTGGGGCGTATTGGGTGTAGTTATATCGTGCATGTACAGATTGAAGAGTGCGGGCGATAGGATGGATCCTTGTGGGACTCCGTTTGGAAAGTTTCTGATTTTAGATGACTGACCGGCAAAAGATACGTCTGCACATCTGCCTGCTAGGAAGTTGGCCAGCCACCTTTTTGTGTTGTTGTGCATGTTTGTGTTGTAGATTTTGTTTGTTAGGTTGTGGCGGGGGATGGCATCGAAGGCTTTACTAATGTCGAGTGTAGCTAATAGTGATCTGTGTGGTGGTCTAGCTGAGTTGATGCCGTCGAAAGCTCTTTGTGTAAGGTCTGTGAGAAGAGTGTTTGTGGAGTGCAGTGGCCTAAAGCCATGTTGTGTTGGAGCTAGGGGTAGGTCAGGTGTAATTAGTTGTAATACTAGGCGTTCCATGACTTTGGAGGGGGAGCAAAGGAGTGTGATGGGGCGGTGCGAGGACGGTAGCGTGGGGTCTTTGTTGGGTTTGGGGAATGTGATGATGATACCATGCTTCCAAATGTCTGGTATTGTGTTGTGTGAATAGCTGTAGTTTGATATGTTAGTGAGTGCTTGTATGCCTTGTGGTCCCAGGTGTCTGAGGTGTATGTTGCTTATGTTGTCTAGGCCACAGGCGGGTGAGTGCTTGAGATTGTTGATGATATGCTTTGTCCGGTGATTGGTGAAGGGTGTATAGTCAGGGTCTGTGGGGAATTGTCTCTTACGTCGGATGACACGTCGGTCGTCTTTGTGAGGTTTTAGGTGGCTGACATGTGAAAAGTGATTGATGAGAGTGTTTGCTTGTTGTTTACATGAAGGAGTAGAGTCTGTTGTTGTGATTGCAGCATGTGATTGTGTTGTGTTGCTGTTGGAAAGTGTGATGCTGTTTAGTGTTTTGTAGAGTTTTTTGGAGTTTGTTTTGTGATCAAGTGTTTGTAAGAAGTTATTCCAACTTAGTTTTTGTTGTTCTTGTATTTTGTTGTTAGTTTGGGTGTTGAGTGCTTGAATTTGTTGTGTGATGTCTTGTGTGTGGGGTGCTGGGGAGTGTTTCAGTATGTCGCGTTGTCTGATGAGGTTTTGAATTTCTGGTGTGAAGTTGGGGTTGTGTCTTTTTCTGTTACCTCTTGGAATGTGTTTCTTGTCAGCATTTTGGATAGTTTTATTGAGTATGTGTACAGCATTGTTGATGTTAGTGATGGGTGTACTGTTTAGAGTTGTGAAGTGTTGTTCTGTCTCATTTGTGAATGCTTCCCAGTTAGCTCTTTTATAATTGGTGTATGTGTGTTTGTGGCTAGCTGGGGTGAGTCTGGTTTTGGTGGTGATAATGATCGGGAGGTGGTCAGAGCCTAAGGTTCTCACCACTCTCCAGGATGTTGCGGGGGCGAGTTCTGGGGAGCAAAAGGTGATGTCTGGAGATGATGGGTTATAGAGGGCTTGGTGAGGAATATGGGTATGTTGATGGATGTCGTTAAGGATGATGAGGTTATCGGTTTGGTTTTGTAGTACCAGCCCTCTGTCTGTGTCGGGGTTGTCGACAAACCAGGCCGACGTCTTGGCGTTGAAGTCACCATCCAGGATGATGTGTGGGGTGTGTGGGGTGTTTGTGATGTGTTGTAAGTGTGTGGTCTGTATTCATTTGGTACTGTAGGGGATGTTTGGGGAGGGATGTATGTGTTTATGATGGTTATGTTGGAGTTGTTGCCAGTGCATATTTTAATTGACTGTATTTCTGTTGTGTTATCATTTGGGGGGAGGAGGGATTTGGTTTGTACACTGGTTACTCTGTTTGATATTTCTTTGTGTACCAGGGTGATGAGTCACTGTACACTGTAATAGGATATCCCTGCAAACATTAGGGTTGGATCCTGGACCAGACCATTTATCAGGGAGTCTCAGGGGACCACTTTACCCACGGCCATACAGTTTTGTGACAGCCATTCCCTCCATCACAGGGCCAAAATACTCCACCAACACATTATTTGGAATGTAGCATATTATACATTTTGTTTTCAGTATATATACTTATCTATTGAAGTGCAGCTAGCCCCCGGGGCCTATTTCCAACGGCCAATGGGAGCGCAACTAGTACCCGGGGCCTATTTCCAACGGCCAATGAGAGCGCAGCTAGCCCCCGGGGCATGTTTCCAACGCCCAATGGGAGCGCAGGTATCACCTGGGGCCTATTTCCAACGGCCAATGGGAGCACAGCTAGCCCCCGGGGCCTATTTCCAACGGCCATTGGGAGCGCAGCTAGCCCCTGGGACCTATTTCCAACTGTCAATGGGAGCGCAGTTAGCCCACGGGGCTTATTTCCAACTGCCAATGGGAGTGCAGCTAGCCCCTGGGGCTTATTTCCAACGGCCAATTGGAGCCCAGCTAGCCCCCGTGGCTTATATCCATCGGCCAATGGGAGCGCAGCTAGCCACTGGAGCATATTTACAACGGCCAATGGGAGCGCAGCCAGCCCCTGGAGTCTATTACAAACAACCAATGGGAATGCAGCTACCCCTCGGGGCCTATTTCCAACGGCCAATGGGAGCGCAGCTAGCCCCCGGAACCTATTTCCAAAAGCTAATGGGAGCGCAGCTAGCCCAAGGGGACTATTTCCAACGGCCAATGGGAGCGCAGCTAGTCCAAGGGGCCTATTTCCAATGGCTACTGCGAGCACAGCTAGCACCTAGGGCCTATTTTCAATGGCCAACGGGAGCGCAGCTAGCCCCTTGGGCCTATTTCCAACGGCCAATGAGAGCGCAGCTAGCCCCCAGGGTGTATTTCCAATGGCCAATGGGAGCGCAGCTAGCACCCTGGGCCTATTTCAAACAACCAATGGGAGTGCTGCTAGTCCTCGGGGCCTATTTCCAACGGCCAATGGGAACACAGCTAGCCCCCGGGGCCTATTTCCAACGGCCAATAGGAGCGCAGCTAGCCCAAGGGGCCTATTTCCAACGGCCAATGGGTGTGAAGCTAGCCCCAAGGGACCTATTTCCAATGGCCAATAGGAGCGCAGCTAGCCCAAAGGGCCTATTTCCAACGGCCAATGAGTGCGCAGCTAGCCCCAACCCAAGGGCCTATTTCCAACGGCCAATGGGAGCGCAGCTAGCCCCCGGGGCCTATTTCCAATGGACAATGGGAGCGCAGCTAGCACCTGGGGCCTATTTCCATTGGTCAATGGGAGCGCAGCTAGTCCCTGGGACCTATTTCAACCGGCCAATGAGAACGCAGCTAGCCCCCAGGGCTTATTTCCAATGGCAAATGGGAACACAGCTAGCACCCGGGGCCTATTTCCAACGGCCAATGGAATCGCAGCTAGGTCCTGGGGCCTATATCCAACGGCCAATTGAAGCACAGCTAGCCCCCGGGGCCTATTTCCAACGGCCAATGGGAGAGCAGCTAGTCCCCATGGCCTATTTCCAACGACCAATGGGAGCACAACTAGCCCCCGGGGCATATTCCCAACGCCCAATGGGAGCGCAGCTAGCCCCCGGGGCCTAGTTCCAACAGCCAAATGGTAGCGCAGCTCTGCCCTGGGGCCTTTTTCCAATGGCCAATGGGAGTGCAGCTAGCCCCCGGGGCTTATATCCATCAGCCAATGGTAGCGCAGCCAGCCCCTGAAGCCTATTTCAAACGGCCAATGCGAGCACAGCTAGCCCCCGGGGCCTATTTTCTACGGCCAATGGGAGCGCAGCTAGCCGCCAGGGCCTATTTTAAACGGCCAATGGGAGCACAGCTAGCCGACAGGGCCTATTTCAAACAACAAATGGGAGTGCAGCTAGCCCTCGGTGCCTATTTCCAACGACCATTGGGAGCACAGCTAGCCCAAGTGTCCTATTTCCTACGGCCAATGAGAGCGCACTTAGCTCACGGGGCTTATTTCCAACGGTCAATGGGAGCACAGCTAACGCACAGGGCCTATTTCCAATAGCCAATGGGAGCGCAGTTAACCCCCGGGGCCTATTTCCAATGCCCATTGTGAGCGCAGCTATCCCCTGGGGCCTATTTCCAGCGGCCAATGGGAGCGCAGTTAGCCCCAAGGGCCTATTTCCAATGGCCAATTGGAGCGCAGCTAGCCCCCGGGGCCTATTTCCAATGGCCAATGGGAGCGCAGCTATTCCCTAGGGACTATTTCCAATGGCCAATGGGAGCGCAGCTAGCCCACCGGGCCTATTTCCAACGACCAATGGGAGCGCAGCTTGCCCCAGGGGCCTATATCCAACGGCCAATGGGAGCACAGCTAGCCCCCGGGGCTTTGTTCCAACAGCCAATGGGAGCGCAGCAAGCGCCTGAGCCTGTTTCCAACAGCCAAAGGGAGCGCAGTTAGCCCCAAGGGCCTATTTCCAACAGCCAATGTGAGCGCAGCTAGCCCCCGGGGCCTATTTCCAACGGCCAATGGGAGCGCAGCTATTCCCCAGGGCCTATTTCCAATGACCAATGGGAGCGCAGCTAGCCCCTTGGGCCTATTTCCAACGGCCAATGGGAGCGCAGCTAGACCACAGCTAAGGCCTATATTCAACGGCCAATGCGAGCGCAGCTAGTCCCCGGTGCCTATTTCCAACGGCCAATGGGAGCGCAGCTAGCCCCCGGGGCCTATATCCAATGGTCAATGTCAGCGCAGCTAACCCCCGGGGCCTATTTTCAACGGCCAATGGGAGCGCAGCTATCCCCCAGGGCGTATTTCCAACGGCCAATGCGAGCGCAGCTAGACCCCGGGGCCTATTTCCAACAGCCAATGGGAGCGCAGCTTTTTTTTTTTTTCCTATATTCCAACTTACTCCCTCTCGGGCATAAGCTGAGAGCCTGAACATTCACCGCTGCACAATGAGCAGTGAAGCCTGTGAGGTCTTGTTCCAGTCTAGGGAGTGAGACATGTGAAGCACGTAGAGTACAACGAGCACCTGCCATCTTGCCTTCACATGAGGCACGGTGCTCACTCATGGCCCGAAGCGACCCCATCTCTGAAGCCACCTCGTTCCCGTGCTTCATTGTCTCACCCCCTACACTCGGACTCTCACTCTTACACACACACACACACACAACGCCACTTGTTGAGCAGATAACTCACCAGGCATTGCACCCCTATAGCATATTTTGAATATGGGAATATTCATACAGTGCTATTTAATCAGGGAACAATGAGGGTATTTTATTAGCGTTTTGGTGGGCTTTGTGGTAATGCACTGATACTAGGTACAGCACAAATTCCATCCCAATAATATCTTCCCATTGATACATCAGGATTTGAACACGGGACCTTTGGATTACCAGGCCAGTAGCAAGACCACTCCGCCACACCTCCCCATCACCTATTTCCAATGGCCAATGCGAGCGCAGCTAACCCCCGGGGCCTATTTCCAACAGCAAATGGGATATATACGTCCCACATGGCCAAACCATCTCAAAGTTTTCCTTTTCACACTTTCCAGCACACCTACATCCGCACCACACCTCTTTGGTACTTCCTTATTCGTCTGTCTATCCCTCCATGTAACTCTGCACGCACTTTTTAAGTAACTCATTTCCACCCCTCTCACTCTTGGTTTGAGTCTCTTCACCAACATCCATGCTTCGTTCACGTAAGACAATGTCGGGATTACCACACTGTCATGCAAGGACGCCTTTACTTCCATGCTGACCACCCTATTTCTTGTTACTCCTTTCAGCGTTCGTACAACCCTCTTCCCATGTTGCACCCTCTCCCGTACTTCTTCATCCATATTCCCATCTTTACTCAACACACCGCCCAAATACTTAAATTAGCTGACATTCTCCATAGCCTGACCGTTCAACCTCACCTCACACTCTGTGACCCAAAGACCATAACTTTGCTCTTCCCCGCATTTTCCTTCAGATTCCGTTTTTCACTCTCTGTTCTAAACATATTTACCAGCCCCTGCACCTCCCATTCACTATCGCTCATGAGAACTGTATCATCAGCAAACAGCAGTACAGGCAACTTCCACTCGTTTCCTTCCCTTATCAGAGGTACACCAACATCCATTGCTCTTCCTTGTATTTCTTTCATGACTCCATCCATATATATATATTGAACAACCATAGGGACATCACATACCCTTGCTTTAACTCAACATTCAGATCAAAGAACTCGCTCTGCTCATTCTCCACACGTACTGACGCTTTTACACCTTCATACATGTTCTTCACTGCTTTCAGAAACTTGCAGTCTACTTTGTATAATTATTCTCAGTACTTTCCACATACCTTCTCTATCAACTTTGTCATAAACCTACTGCAAAGCCATAAATGCAGCATACAACTTATGTCCCTGCTCCAGATATTTCTTCATAACACATTTTAGGGCAAAATCTGGTAGACACATTCTCTTCCTTTCCTAAACCCGCCCTGCTTGTCACCTATCCATTTCTCCATTCTCGCTCTGAATCTCTCAATCACTAGCCTACTGTACACCTTCCCTACTACGTTTAGAAGGCATGTTCCCGGCGGTTACTACACACTTCTCTTTCCCCTGTACCTTTATACAGGGGGACTATTATGCCTGTCTTCCAGTCATCAGGTGCACTCCCCTTCTCGCATGCTAGTTTACACATTTTCCATACCCATTCAATCACTATCTTACCACCATACCTCAGCATTTCCCCACACATTCCTGATGCTTTCTCCATCTTCAATTTGTTGATGGCTTCACACACTTCTGACCTCCTGATCCCAGCCTCCTCCTCCTCTACTGCTCTTCTTCTCCCTCCCATACCCCATCCAACTATGTTTGCTGGTGCTTCATTCCTTACATTTAAGAGCCTCTCACACTATGCCGATTTAAGTGCCGACGCACCACGATTTAATGGTTTTAACGAGGTTGGCACCTAATGCTGCGCGCAGTGGTAATGGAGGGCAACTCACACAGGAGCGCGGTACGGGTCGGAACGGATCAGCCCGTCAGTTGAAAAAGTTTGACATGCTCAACTCAAATAAGCTTGGGTCGGCGATTTTTTTTTTTTTTTTTTTTTAAGAGACAATGAACGGAGGAAGGAAAAACACAGATAAAACAAAAAGGTCCATGTGCCTAAAGGCATCCTCCATTCATAAAATGTTTGTAACAACTGGATTTAAACATTTGTTGATTGTAAGTTTGTGGAAAGCAATTCGAGGGAAGTGAATTCCAAAGAGTAGTAGCTCTAGGGATAAATGAATTCTGATAAGCAGAAGTTCTGCATTGTGGAGGAGAAAGTGTAAATTCATGGGCGCTCTCAGCTGCCCTAGTTCTACGGGGAAAGATGTGGAGAGGCGGCACAATTGAAGCAAGTTCCTCGGAACAATTGCTGTGAAAATATCTGTAGAATAATGCAAGGGATGCAACGTTTCTTCGTATGGCTAATGTAGGAAGGTCCTGTGTGATTGCAGGGTTATTGATTAATCTAATAGCTTTATTTTGAATTTTGTCCAACTGCCTCAATGCAACCACTCCACTTCCACCCCACAGAGGTGAACAGTAATCCATCTGAGAGCGCACATGACTTTTATATATTACGGCCAACTGCTCGTCAGTGAAGAATTCTCTAACTCTGTACAGGAGTCCCAGTTTTTTAGAGGCATTCTTAGCAATGCTTCTAACATAATGTGTCCAGCTCAAGTTAGTAGTTAATGTTACACCGAGAATGTCAATACTAGGGGAAGTGGGAATATTTACATCATTAAAAAATATATGGGAGTCAGTGAGATTCTGTCGGTTAGAAAATTGAATGTACTTGGTTTCTGTGCATTAAAGGAAACTAGATTCTCTTGTCCCCATTCATTAATTCTAGAAAGGTCCTGGTTCAGAGAAATTGCAGTGTTTATTTTTGAATTTATAAGATCGGGTTGGGTGAAAGAATTGGTAAATGTGAAGGAACTGTGGAGTGTTGAGTCATCTGCGTAGGAATGTATTGGATTATGAGTGGTAGATATGAGATCATTGATATGAATGAGGAACAGAGTTGGGGCCAAAACTGATCCCTGGGGAACACCAGCATTTATTGAGTGAAATTGAGAATAAAGGCCATCTACCATTACACGTATTGTTCTGTTATGAAGATAAGAAGAAATTAGTGGAACTAATGATGCAAGGCCGTAGTGTGACATCTTCGACAATAAGGATTGATGCCAGACTCTATCAAATGCCTTTGATATATCCAGTGCTATTGTATGTGTTTCACCATGTTGGTCTGTAGCTTGGTTGATTTGATGCGTAAGAAGGCAAAGAATGTCTGCAGTTGATCGACATCGTCTAAAACCATATTGCCTATCACTGATTAATTTATTATTCTCCAGATGCTTAATTATGTGATTATTTAATATAATTTCAAAAACTTTGCCAGAGTGGAAGTTATAGCTATTGGTCTGTAGTTTGATGGATCTGAAGAGGCACCTTTTTAGGAACTGGATGGATGTTTGCTTCTTCCAGGGTACTGGGAAGCATGAGGTATGAGTACACAGACGGAAAAATTTTGCCAATACAGGAGCGAGCACCAAGGAGCAATTCTTAAGTACTATTGGAGGAATTTCATCTGGACCAGGAGCCTTATCTACTGAGAGATTCTGCAAAATAGTTTTGACATGTCTGGTGTGGATCTTAAGTGAGGGAATTTCAGGTGAATTAAAATTAAGTACAGGGACATCTTGATTTATTTCATCTAAGGTTGAGTTGGTGGAGAAAATATCTGCAAGAAGGTTAGCTTTACCTCGTGGGTCACTTACAAGATTGCCAGTCGGAGATTTTAATGGTGGAATGGATGAAGCAGTAGTGAAGTTGGATTTGAATGAGTTAAGAGTAGACCAAAATATTTTGTTATCATTTGGATTATTTAGAAGTTTATTTGCCTGCTTATGGAGAAAGTTTGATTTAGTTAGGTTTAATACAGTTTTGGCATGATTTCTGATGTTTCTAAAGTAATTAAAGGCTTCATGTGTTTTTGATCTTGTGTATGCATTGTAGGCTATTGCTTTTTGTTCAGTTACTCTAGCACAATTATGGTCAAACCATTTAGGTGAATTAGATCTTTTACTGTACTTTTGATGAGGAATAAAAGTTTCCATTCCAATTTTTACAAAATCTTGTATGTGGCTCAAGGTGGAGTGTGCATCATTAGAAAAGAAAGAGGTCCAGGGAATATCAATAAAGAAACCTTGAAGACCCTCCCAGTCTGCCCTATCGTAATGCCATTTAGTCACCAAAACAGGTTCAGAGTGGGAAGGTGTGGTAGGTGATAGACAGGTGGCCTGTATCAGACAGTGATCAGAAGATCCAAGTGGGGACCTCACTGTAACATCATAATTTTCTGAATTGGTTGTTAAAAATAAGTCCAGTAGGTGGGAATTATGATTAGGATTATCTGGTACACGGGTGGGTTGGTTGACTAGTTGAATGAGATTAAATGAGTCTGCAAATAGCTCACATTCAAGACCAGCATCATCAGGGAGGTCATGGCGATGGACGTAACGAATGCAGGACAGCGTCGCAGAGTGGCAGCGGCTGTTATGCGACCAAAGTAAGACGTTGGTGTAAGGTAGGTCGCCGTGGGGTTGCATGAGGCGGCGGCCTTGTTACGACATAAACAAATAATGCTGCGGCACCGTGGTGTCACACGGCATCACAAGTTTCTCGCTAAGTAGTGCACGGAGAGGCACAGGCCGCCACACTTGGAGGCAACAGCGTCAAAAGGCACCAATAGCCAATGCTATCTCAGATAGCTATCCCAGTCTCGGTGTTGTCCTGTTCAAGTAATAATATAATTTTTAGGTGGTTGAGAGTACTTGTGCGGATTGTTGGGGCGATTCAGGACATGGCGGTACAGCGAAGGACGTGACGGCATAGCGAAGGACGTGACGGTATGACGGGGAAAGTGTGACTGAGGCTGGGACCCTAGGGTGCGCGGGTTTTTATATGTGGCGTGTCCCGTATTTTTATCCAGTAGAGTACAGTAGGCAACACAAAATCGGCGATAGTGTGACACTATGAGCGGGTGTTGGTGCTGTACTGCGTCATGCATCTGCACCCTGGTATGCCCGTGAGAGGGGTCCGGCGCTAGCCACCGGCATGACGCCTGTATACCAGCGTCCTTCGTTGGCTTTTTTTGTTTACATTCCACGAATGTCGCCACATGAGGCCGTTCGATCCCGTCGACTATGCGTCTGAAGCCACTGCAGTGCATACACGTCGACGTCTGCACGCTGTGTGTGCTATGGATCACGATAATCTCCACCGTTCGCCGTGCATCGACCCCGACACACGGCACTCAAGTCCTGGTGTGGCGACACTTAAGTCGTCAGAATGTGACAGGCCCTTTAGCAATTCGTTGAAGTACTGTTTCCATCTTTCGACTCTCTCTTGCTTCCCGGCTATCACTCGCACATTCTTATCTTTCACACCTTTTTTATTTCCCTTGTTACCCTCCCTAAATTTCTTGACCTATTTCCAGAACAGTTTCTTACACTCCCTCCATGTTTCGCTTAGATTCCTTCCAAGTTTCTCATCTGCTCTTCTCTTACTTTCCTTCACTACTCTCTTTTTCTCCAAGTACCTCTCTCATTTCTGTCTCTCCAAATCTTCATTCCCTTTACTACCCAACCACTCTCTTTACGCTTTCTTCTTGTCTTCAACAGCTATTTTTACCTCTGCAGTCCACCGAGCTGTACCCTTCACTCCCCTAACTCTTCTCCTTACTTCACACACCTCCTCACATGCTGCACAGATCTCTTCCTTAACCCCTCCACCCCGGAAGGGCTCTTGAACGCCGATAACAAACTCGGCCCGCGCAACCCGGAAGGGCTCTTGAACGCCCATTGCTTGCGTGCGTGCTTTCGAATGCCGCGCGTACATTTTTGGTATCGTGGGATGGTAGGTGGCGCCACCAGGCGTAAACGACGCCACAGCAACAGTATCTACCCCGACGCCATCATGGACAGTACGCCAAATAGTGATTCCGCTGTGTCCGATATCATGCTTCCTACGACGCCCTTGCTAGTTCGTCGCGCCTTACCCCGACGCCATCGCCTAAATGTGTTATCTCCCGGAGGTATTGAGATGACATTGAGACTATATGAGCGTGCTGATGCCAAGTATATTGTTGATGATATAGTCAGTGACGACTCCAGTAATTATAAGTCGAGTGATTATGGCCATGAGAGTGACAAAGAAGAGCAATTCCTGGGATTTGCGAGAGAACAGGACAGTGATGAGAGTGATGAAGGTGATGTACCAGTTGTTGAGGAAGCTGGTTTACCTAAAGACAGTGAACTTGAGAGAGTGAGTGAGTGGGAGAGTTCAAGGTCACTCACCAAATTTCGCATAAATGACACGAAGCCAAGCCCTTCCCCAGGTAAATCGCCTTTCAACCTACACTTATATAAGCAGAAAATACTTGAGAAGGCGGCCGCAGCAGCTAGGGAACAAGCAAAAATACTTGGTGAGGATGAGGCTGTGAGTGAGGGTGAGCGTGGTGACCCTTCTCGCCCGCCATTGTCTCCCTTATCTACCCACGCCACCCAAGATGACCCGGATGCCCCGCATTCTTCCCCACCACCCCCACCACTGCCAAGGGTTGAGGACCCCCCACTTTCGGCCTATTTGCCTCCTAGGTCCCCCGACAGGAGACATACTGCTGCCGAAAAGGGGAAAGGCAGGAAATATACCAAAAAAATTAAGAAAAGTAAGAGAGTTTTGTTCGCGGCTCCCGCGGCGTCCACCCCTGCCGGCCCCAGCCATACGCCCCCGCAACTTTCCCCACGGTCCTCCCCACCTCTCCCGCCTTCAACATGTCTTCCTGAAGAAGTCTTTGAGCTCGCATCACCAATACCTGGGCCTAGTGACAGTGAAGCATTGCTTTCTGTCACTCGTCACAGGCCAAGGAGCCCAGGACCTCGGGGGGACACAGCCTCACCTGCCACTCCTTCCCCACCTCGCCCACCCGCACGCCGCCCACGCATCACTCGTTCCCCGCCAGATTATGTGGGGGCCACTGATGATGAAGGGCACCTCTCTGAAGACTCTGGCCATGATTACATAGGTCCACCGTCAGGGCAAGATGACCACTCTGACGATGACTATATGGACATCGACAGCCCTAGACCCATCCGCTTGGCCCGGCGTCGTGCTGCCCGTCGTGCTGCGCGAAGCCCTGACCGACGCCCTCGCCGCCCTAGGGCGCGGGCCTCCCGAGTTGGCCGTGGGCGTGCTGGGCCACCAGCTGGAGCTCCTCGTCAGCGTAGACAAGACCCATTCTACGTTTTTCAGTGGCAAGACGTAGTTGATGGGGATGGATACAACCCTGATGTGCCAGCTTTTGATGAGGTACTGGAGGGTTCAGGCATTACCCCCAATTTTCCTGCAGGCCCCAATTCTCCACCACACGAACTATTTGAGGCCTTCTTTGATGAGGAGGTGGTAGGCTATGTTGTCAAAGAGACAAATAAGCAGCACCAATACCAGGTCCACTTTTTGGGCAAGGTGACCAAGGGCCACATGAGGCAGTGGACCCCAGTGACTCATAAAGAGTTCATGGTGTTCCTGGCACTCACCATGCTAATGCCTCATGTCAAGAAGCATAGGTTGCCTGACTATTGGATCACCAATGATCTCATATCCACCCCTGCCTTCGGGAAATATATGTCTCGCGACCGGTACCTTGATATCCTCGCAGCGCTCCATCTTGTCACCAACCTTGACGTCCACCTCCCAGACAAGCTGTGGAAGATTAGGACGTTGTACGAGATGATGCGAGAACGCTTCACCTCCTACTTCAAGCCCTTCCGCAAGGTCGTCATTGACGAGTCTCTTGTGCTGTTCCGGGGCAAACTCAGCTTCCGGCAGTACATCCCCTCAAAAAGACATCGCTTTGGCATAAAATTCTTTGTGCTGTGCGACTGCCAAACTGGCTATGTCCTGGACTTCCTGGTCTACAGCGGGAAGGAAGGGGACTTGCTTGTGGACCCCCTCATTGGCTTTGGCGGAGCAGTGGTGCAAGCCATGATGGACCGCTACTTTCATAAGAATCACGTCCTCTATACGGACAATTATTACACGTCCCCCACTCTCTCACAGTACCTGCATGAGCGCAAGACGGGGACTGTAGGCACAGTACGAGGGAAAAGGAAGGGCATGCCACCTTTCCCTCCAAAGACCAAAAAAGGTGATGTGTTCAAGAAGAAGTTGGGGCCCATTCTGGCTATCCACTGGCACGACCAGCGGAAGGTCAACTTCCTGACCACCATCCACAAGGGGGAAATGGTGGAGACTGGCAAGGTGGATCGCCGCACCCAGGCCAGGGTGACCAAGCCCGATGCTGTCCTGGACTACAACATCAACATGAGGCTGGTGGACAAGTCCGACATGCAGATAGGCTTCATTAACTGCCTGCGTACCTCGTGCAGATGGTACAAAAAGTTCTTTCTGCATATGGTGGACATGTCAGTTCTGAATGCCTACAACATATACAAGCTTCGGAATGTGAACACACCCATGAAGTTCAATAGCCTGCGGAGGTTCCAAAAGCAGGTGTTGACGGAGCTCCTGGAGAAGTATGCTACGCCACAGAGGGCAGTGGCACATCCTGGGCCCGCCGTTATTGACCGCTTGCAGTGTGTTCAATACTTGATTAGGCACAGGCTTGGTTCCCTGCCTCAGAATGAATCAGGAAGAACGCAGCAGAAACGGTGCCATGTCTGCTACAACAGCAGGGTCAGGCCGAGGTCAGGTAAAAAGTCAACCATGGAGTGTGTGGAGTGCAAGGTGGCACTCTGCGCTTTAGAGTGCTTCTTTGATTACCACTCCAAGCTGGAGTTCTAATAATCATACTGAAAGTCCCAAATAAAATGACAATATGTACACTATATATATAGGCAAAAAGTGGAAGAAAACCAATTTAAAATGTTATACAAAAGTCATGTATTATGAGAAAATTTATACAAATACAATTACACCATAATAATATGTGAAAGTGACACATATGTAATATACCAAGTGACATTCATATGATTAGAACCTATAGAAATATATAAATCAGTGAAAAAAGACAATAAATTGTATATAAAACATTTACAAATCATATAACTAAGTGAAAGCGACACAAGACCTAATATTTGATGGCCAAAGTATAATAAACACCTGTGATAACGAATAATCAGTGCCTAATACAACAATAACCTACCTCAATTACTAATAAAATGTACGGTATCGAGTGAAATGAGCATTATCAGTGACAGTGACACTCTCTAAAGCATATTTGTCAAAGTGAAAGTGACACAAGACCTAATAATTGATGGCCAAAGTATAATAAACACCTGTGATAACGAATTATCAGTGCCTAATACAACAATAACCTACCTCAATTACTAATAAAATGTACAGTATCGAGTGAAAATGAGCATTATCAGTGACAGTGACACTCTCTAAAGCATATTTATCAAAGTGAAAGTGACACAAGACACAATACTTGATGGCCAAAGTATAATAAACCTGTAATAACGAATAATCAGTGCCTAGTATAACAATAACCTACCTCAATTACTAATAAAATGTACGGTATCGAGTGAAAATTAGCAATATCAGTGACAGTGATACCCTAATAAACATACTTTATATAATTGGCCTCAAAATAACTATAAAAATATCAAATAAACATCACATTCTCAATATCAAACACTAAAATCGTCTAAGGGAGATAAATACTTTGGCGCGACGAGCGGCTCCGTGCGTCGTAGCCATGGCCGGGGCGACGCGTCCGAACGCGGGAAGAATTTTCCGCCGAAAAGCACTCGTCTTCCCGCGCTCACCATTATGCAACCAGATGGGCTAGAGACCTCTACTCAACGCCATTCGACAGAGGAAGGTTTGTGGAACATTATTCTTTTTTATTCATAACATTACATGCCATATTCATTGAATTACAGAGGAGTTAACATACCCCAAAGATCGTCAAAACACCCGGTACCACAGCACAGTCGCGAGCTATAGCCCCCGGGGCTGGAGGGTTAAACACTTTGCTCATCTTCTCCACTTCCTCCATACTTTCCAGGTCATATCTACCTAGTCGTCTTTCTACTGCTCTCCTGAACTATTGTTTGATTTCCTCCTGCAACCCCTCCATCCTCCTCGCCATTCTCCTGTCCTCTCGCCTCCTTCCAGCTCTCCTCACCCACTTTTGTATCCTAATTTTAGCTACTACTACACAATGGCCAGACAGACTCCTCCAATACACCCTAGCACCCAACACAGATATGTTCATTCGTTCATCCACACATTATATAATCAATCAGTGCCTATCGTTCCACCACTGTCTCATCCTTCTACCTCCACACCACTTTCCATGTGTACCATTGTATCATTCTATGTCGGACGAAGGTGTTGGTTATCCACAGCCCCCTCCCCACACATACGTCCACAAGTGCACTACCATTCCCATTCATCTCTGACGGTACACCCCACCCTCCCACCACTCCATCAATTTTCTTATCACCCACCTTTCCATTCATATACCCAATCAGAAATATTCTTTCGCTCTTTTTTTTTTTTTTTTTTTTTTTTTTTTTTTTTAAAGAGACAATGAACGGAGGAAGGAAAAACACAGATAAAACAAAAAGGTCCATGTGCCTAAAGGCATCCTCCATTCATAAAATGTTTGTAACAACTGGATTTAAACATTTGTAGATTGTAAGTTTGTGGAAAGCAATTCGAGGGAAGTGAATTCCAAAGAGTAGTAGCTCTGGGGATAAATGAATTCTGATAAGCAGAAGTTCTGCATTGTGGAGGAGAAAGTGTAAATTCATGGGCGCTCTCAGCTGCCCTAGTTCTACGGGGAAAGATGTGGAGAGGCGGCACAATTGAAGCAAGTTCCTCGGAACAATTGCTGTGAAAATATCTGTAGAATAATGCAAGGGATGCAACGTTTCTTCGTATGGATAATGTAGGAAGGTCCTGTGTGATTGCAGGGTTATTGATTAATCTAATAGCTTTATTTTGAATTTTGTCCAACTGCCTCAATGCAACCACTCCACTTCCACCCCACAGAGGTGAACAGTAATCCATCTGAGAACGCACATGACTTTTATATATCACGGCCAACTGCTCGTCAGTGAAGAATTCTCGAACTCTGTACAGGAGTCCCAGTTTTTTAGAGGCATTCTTAGCAATGCTTCTAACATAATGTATCCAGCTCAAGTTAGTAGTTAATGTTACACCGAGAATGTCAATACTAGGGGAAGTGGGAATATTTACATCATTACAAAATATATGGGAGTCAGTGAGATTCTGTCGGTTAGAAAATTGAATGTATTTGGTTTTCTGTGCATTAAAGGAAACTAGATTCTTTTGTCCCCATTCATTAATTCTAGAAAGGTCCTGGTTCAGAGAAATTGCAGTGTTTATTTTTGAATTTATAAGATCGGGTTGGGTGAAAGAATTGGTAAATGTGAAGGAACTGTGGAGTGTTGAGTCATCTGCGTAGGAATGTATTGGATTATGAGTGGTAGATATGAGATCATTGATATGAATGAGGAACAGAATTGGGGCCAAAACTGATCCCTGGGAAACACCAGCATTTATTGAGTGAAATTGAGAATAAAGGCCATCTACCATTACACATATTTTTCTGTTATGAAGATAAGAAGAAATTAGTGGAACTAATGATGCAAGGCCGTTGTGTGACATCTTCGACAATAAGGATTGATGCCAGACTCTATCAAATGCCTTTGATATATCCAGTGCTATTGTATGTGTTTCACCATGTTGGTCTGTAGCTTGGTTGATTTGATGCGTAAGAAGGCAAAGCATGTCTGCAGTTGATCGACATCGTCTAAAACCATATTGCCTATCACTGATTAATTTATTATTCTCAAGATGCTTAATTATGTGATTATTTAATATAATTTCAAAGACTTTACCAAGAGTGGAAGTTATAGCTATTGGTCTGTAGTTTGACGGATCTGAAGAGGCCCCCTTTTTTAGGAACTGGATGGATGTTTGCTTCTTTCCAGGGTACTGGGAAGCATGAGGTATGAGTACACAGACGGAAAAAATTTGCCAATACAGGAGCGAGCACCAAGGAGCAATTCTTAAGTACTATTGGAGGAATTTCATCTGGACCAGGAGCCTTATCTACTGAGAGATTCTGCAAAATAGTTTTGACATGTCTGGTGTGGATCTTAAGTGAGGGAATTTCAGGCGAATTAAAATTAAGTACAGGGACATCTTGATTTATTTCATCTAAGGTTGAGTTGGTGGAGAAAATATCCGCAAGAAGGATATTGCCAAGCTTATCCAGGCACGCCTCCATATTCACCCAGAACTCCTCTTTCTCTCTTACAGGTGTATCCTCTGTCGGAGCATACACACACACACAACCACCCAAGTTTGTATTCCTACTTTCATTCTCACCCACACAATCCTTGAAACCAAAGACCCATAGTTTTTTACACGCTACTTCCATTTGTTACTTACAAACAAACACATAAACATAATTAGATAAAAGGTATATAACATATACTTTAAACCATATATTGCCTATGTATGTGCATAAACAATAGCAGGGAAAAGATTGATGTACCTTTCCTTTATTATCTCGCCCACCATTAATCACATCAATTATAGGTTAAAATGCTTCAGTTTTTGGATATTGCTATACATAAAAGTTACGGAAAAAAGAGAAAACTGCTGGAGGTAGACAGCAAAATCATTGCATTTGGTTTTGATATTTCACTCATCAATGATAAAATAATAACATTCATGATATTATAACTCATATCTCACTGTTCCCAATGTCTTATGTGTTCCATATTTAAGTAATACAACTTGTTAACCACTTACTTACAATAAACCTTTTTTTGCTTAATATAATTGTTTAGTGTTAGCGCAAACAAGATACAATTAATCTTATTAAGTTAATTGCAGTTGTTTTATATCTTTGTTTATGAAACCTCTTGTTATGGTAGATGGAAATAGCCAATGTTAGCCTAAACAAAATGTAAATTCAAGAGTTACTGGTATTGAGTAAATATACTTATGAGCGGTATAAACAATCAGTAAACAGGTTTTTTGTGGAACAAATTGATAGCATCATGCGTGACGGGCAGCTTGGCAGACGATGTAGGGTTTTAATGTGTAGAGGCATATAATATATAAAGCATAATCTATGTAATTATCGTATCATTTATTTTGCCCACGAGCAGGGAGGTGCAGTCTCATGATGTAATTTTTCTGTGAGACAGATATGTTTTTTGTAGCAGCGGTGTAGGCGAGATTATTTACATGTCGCTACATATTTTTTTCACATCATACTAATTATATTTAGATGTATCACAGTCACCCGTATATATATATATATATATATATATATATATATATATATATATATACCGGTAAACATTTACAGTATATATATTGTGTGTATATATATATATATATATATATATATATATATATAATTTATATATTTGTTTTTGTTTTACTGCAGTTTCATTTACATATTAGCCAAGTAAACATATCACCCAAAGGAACAGATATTTTTTAAGTTGAAAACCCGGGGTGAATCGCGAGGTGACAAACCGCCCTAGAATCACCAGTGTCGATATAGATGCTAAAATTTTGCCCCCAAATGAGCTTATGTGTATACAAGCCTATAAAGGTCTCGTATAATAAAAAGAGTAACATATCAATGAACCCTCTAAATCCGCAAGGTTCTCTCTTTTCTACATAATACTGTCAAACGATGACCATAATAACGTCAGAGGTTTCCATCATTCTGAAAGTGATAATGGTATCAACGATGGTATATATACCGATATAAGGATACTGGACACAAAACAATGCCAGTGTGGTCGTTGGATAATTATGATACACAATAATGGACTTGGAAGGGGATAGATGTAGATTTGCGTAATATAATTGACACGATGGAAGGAGGGGAGTCAGTTGTTTAGGGTTTTTGGTTTGTTTTTCGCCAACATAGTAGTGTAAACGATAAAATACTGTTAACGTGAGGATGACTGTTTACCATCACTTGTGCCTGCTGTAAGATTATATACTGTATCCCTTAAGAGAGTAGGGATTATTTTGTGGTCGATATATTCACTTACTTCATATATTTATAGTTTCCTCCATAAACCTCCATCAATCTTTTAAAAATATCCCTGAGATCGCCCTTCGAGATAAATGTATACATTCGTCAGTAGAAAAATGTCACGGCCTGTTTCTTCCTACATTACAGGCTCGCTATCGCTTGCCAGAATAAAATTGACAACTAAATGACACGAAAGGTCTTAATATTGATTAACCCACTGAACCCCAGCTATTTAATAATAAATGTACCACCCAGGACCAGGGGGTTGTAAACATTTTTTTTTTTCTCCAGAAAACACCAGGAATGGGTTATAAATGAAGGAAAACCCACAAAAAACCAATCCCCTAGGTCATTTAGGGGTCCTACGGTGCGCCCGAAAGTCGGAATTAACATGGGGAAATCGGTAGGCAAAAACAGGTTTTTGCGCGCACGCGGTTGGACTTTGAGAGTTTTCAACAATCGGCATTGTTGCGTGGGATACTTACACAGTTCCCATACAAATCTGAGTCCTCTAGGTGCCATAGGACCGGAATAATTAGCCAGGACGCACCATATACGTTCCTGGGGTTTAGCATTACATACATTGCAGACGCATGGTTTGCGTCGCTGGAGTTCTGTGGGTTAAGAAATGGGGTGAAAGGGATTTAAATCGAAAAATTTATGGGTCAAACGCCTTAAAATCTGAACAATTGTGGGGCTTAACATGAGGGAGAAGAAAGACAGAATTTGCTTTTTACTGAAGAGATAAATTTTGTAGAATATAATTATAAAACCTTGATATTTGATATTACTGAGGTGATACATTTTTTATAACTGTCTTATGGTATTTTCCTTTTATACACTGTCATATAATTTGTTTTTTGATAAACTGTCATAAACAATTAGTTGTGCTTATTTAGCATTTAAAGTGTCTTTCTATTAATTTAGGATTTAGCGTCTATGTTAGATTTAGCATTTGAATATATGAACTTGAGCTGAGGTTATGTTCTGTCCATGTTGAGTGATTGTTTTCAGTCTTTATTTTTAGTTTACGGTGTATAAGATATCTAGCACAATTAGTGTTTGCTTGGTTAATAATTAAAGTTATATTTGTATTAATTTAGAATATTCATATGAAACTTTCAATTTTGTGTACTTATTCAGTCAATACAGATAATTTGAATCATTTATACATATTTTTAGCTTGTGATTGTTAGAAGTTTGGCTCTAAGTTGTTATTTCTGCTGTACTTATGTAGCTGCTGCAGGTTCTTGTACGAGAATTGTGTAGTAAATAAGAATTATTTTGAAATACAATATAGATTTCTGAATAATTAATAGAATTTAAATTGAATTAATTATATTCGTGGTCTCATTATTGTTGAATTTCTACAGGTATGTTTTCTTTTAATAGGGATCTTGGGTTTTCCTGATGATGGTTGCGAGACATTAGCCGAAAATTTGAAAAATTTATAAATAAGATGTTTACAACTGTCCTTTTCCTCTTTACCCTTCTACTATGGAAGCTGAGATGCCTTAGGTCATCAACTGATGTACTTTTTACTATATATATATATATATATATAATATTTTTTTCAGATTGCTGTGGGAAACCTTTTCGCTTATCTATTACTTAATTCCCTTCATTTTCAGTTTATATGTTGCAATTTTGCTTACACATTAACTATTCAGCTTTAAATAATCTTTAAAATTATTCTTACACTATGAAGATTAAACGAGTTGATTGTAAGTACTATACAACTGGTAAATGAACTAGTTAAAGCCGGCGGTATCTATTTGTGTTTGTGTAATTGAACGTATATATACACAAAATAACAATCCTATAAATTATATTAATATCGTAATTATGATAATTTTACAATTAAATGCGAAGGTACTATGCAACCCTTACAGCCTTATAAAAAACAGTGCATTAAGTGTACAGAAAAATGCATCAATGAACAATTAATACAAGAGTACAAAGTAAAACAAGATACAGCATTGCCACTAATCCTTACTAGGCTGCTTGTAGTTATACTACCTAGCCTATTTGGAAGCCGGAAAGAAAAGGAACTATTCCTTTGTAAATTATATATGGGGGTTATATACAGTATATATATATATATATATATTACCATTATATATGCTTCTTAAGTGACTATCAACACATTATATATTCATGAGTAATTGAGTATATATAAGATGTCCTGCGTTGTGAGCAAATCCATATTATGTTCACAAATATTTAATAAAGAATATATATATATATATATATATATATACCTTGAGAAATTGAATATACAGTATATTGTATATACAGTACACAGTATATAATATTTCGTTGAAGTGTATGCTGAGTTAGGTACAGTATAATGGCCTAATATACCGATAAACACAAATGTTTACTGTATTTAATTGATGTGCTTTGCCGAATTATGTCGAATGATTGGTTGCCCTAATTGATATTGGAACAACACAATTACGTTAATTGGTTGTTAGAGGGAATTTGGTTAGCCGATCAATGCCAGTGTAATAACCATTTAAGTGTACCGGACAGTACAGAAGGCTACCGTATTCATAGCCACTGATACATTACCAAAGATTACATTTTGCATTTTACATATTAGGGGGCAATTTTATTAATGATATTCTACAAAATGTATCTCTTCAGTAAAATTATATAAATAAACCCCAAGAACCAGACTACCACACGTGGGACAAGGGACTGGAGTTCTCGAAAAGAGGCTCCAGTCCTTCGCGATTTTTGACTTGCAGTGTGCTGGCTTAATAATCCAATAGGGTTGATAGCCTCTAAAGTCCTATTTTAACTAAAATGACCACCACACAAGAAGGGACTGGAGTTCTTGTAGAGAGGCTCCAGTCCTGACGTTATTCTTGACTTACAGTGTGCTGGCTTAATAATCCAATAGGGTTGATAGCCTCTGAAGTCCTATATTTAACTAACTGACTACCACAATTCAATCAAAAATCCTCTGAATTGACATTCAAATAAACAGATACCCCCAAGACAACCCTGTGAGATATTTTGTTTTATTTCATTTTAAATTACAGGCTCGCTATCGCTTGCTAGAAAAGGAAAATCGAGACCTACATGACATAATAGGTCTTAAAATCGTCAACAAATTGTGGATAAACATGAGGGAGAAAGGGGTTCAGAAATAAACAAACCTTTATAATTTGTCTTCTGTAAGCTAGGTTTCAAGAAAGCAGGAAATCACTGTACTGGAAGATATACTTGTTAATACCTTTACAATGAGACGTCTTTCCTGAACTGGGTAGCATAATGTTAAGTAGCACCATAATAACAAACAGCGATGTCATTCTAAACATCTTTAATCTAGCTTTGATTAACCCTTGTCTATTGGGGCCCGACTTAAGTCCGTATCGAAAAGTTTGGACTATGTGGCGGGGCCCGACTTAAGTCTGAGTGCAATTTTGGCGCAATATTGGCTCTGAGAGAGAGACGAGTGACTGGAGGAGCATGGGTTACCTCATGACCGCTCGCCACGGCCGCCGTGGACCTACTGAGATTTACTCCACTTACATCCACCCTCACTCCCTCGCTACAAACGTAATTATATAAAAAAAATTACCGTATTTTAGCGATTTTGCCCTTCGGTTGCACTCGTTGCAAGACAACCAGTGATCGTAGAAGGATGGTTCGGGTGTCATTGGAAAGCTCAATTTATGCCCTTTCAGGGATACATACTTGTATTACGCTCTGGGTCTTGTTTATGCATGAAAAAGAGCACGGAAACAACCCCATTTATGGTAAAAAAAAAACGCTGAGCGGCACAGTGAAATATACTCCACCACCCACTCGTAAGGTGTTAAAGAAGTAATAAACTTTGTTATGCCAAGTATACGGATGAGTCGATCCTCTCTCTCTCGATATAAGCACAGTAAATTTAGTAGTGAAGAACAGAAATTGTGTTGGCTACTGCCCGTAGACTTTGCATAATTTCTTGTTGTGAAGAATGGCAGTATATGCGCGAAACAAAAGTAGTTTAATCGAAGAAACTTATTAGAAACCACTGATCCATTAGCAATGTATGTGGCAATCGCATATTATTGCCAAAACATGATGAAATTTCATTACTTTTATAGTTAAACTATGAATATGTGTAATGTGTTCATATCCGAGATACGTGTGTACTTGAATCATGGTTAACATGCAGCTATTTGAAACATATCTCACATGCACATTTATGTCCTGTTCTATGAAATAATATTGTTCTTCAAATTTACTTGTTAACGAATTATAAATATTACTCGAAATATACACGTATAAATACTTAAAATAAAGGGCCATGTACAAGCAGATATCACTAAGCATTATTAATGTAAGATAGTTAATCAAACGTGTTTTAATTAACATGCAAATTAAAGGAAATTAGTAGAACAAGATCTCTTCTCTTTGAAATCTATGCTCAAATCATAGACTCCTCTACATGTAAAGGGGTCTATGGCTCAAATAATATATTAGTCGACCCAACTGACAAACCTTCGCATTAACTACTTCAGTGTGATTACACGATTGCTGATTATAGTTTCACTTTTATTTCACGGTTATGATCAACTTAGGAAGGACCTGTGAGACTCAAAACGTAAACGGAGATATAATATATTGTATCCCAAACTTATTATTCCCTTCTAATCACCATCACCCCCCTCCCCCACCACACGTTCGTCCAAACCCCATGTCCCAATTTTGTTTTGCTTTGTGTCTGTGTTGCGAAATGTATTTGCATGATCCATTGCCACCGTAGGAATAGCTATTAAACAATCTGGGCACAAAACTCGGAATCGTGATAGAAATATATTAGTTGGATAGAATGCACAGTAATTTAGTAGCATGGGTGGCTAACCTTTTGAATTTAGTATATGAAAACTAAAGGCGAACCATGAACCCTATGCCTGAAGTAATTGGATATGTTATACTTTCTGAGATTATAATTATTGAGCTGAGATAAATAATGCACCTATTATCTCCAAAGATCCCCCTATGGATAGAGTCAGGAGGTACTTGTTGTCATGCTAATTTAACTCAATCTTTGCACACAAAATAGAATACAACATAATTCTTCTTGTATGTTCTTAACAATATTATAAGTTTCCTTTAGTGAAATGGGATTTACGATCACACACGTTCTGTCATACAATCCTCCCAATATCAACTATATCAGTGGTTCTCAACTGGTGGTCCATGGTGTCTTTTTTGGTGGTCCACAGGTCGTTCACTATATTTGGTATTAAACTGGAGATTGGTGCATATATTATTTAATTGATTGAAAATGCAATACAATTTTTTGTTATCAAAATAAATAATTGTCTATTCATGTTATTGTATTATTCCTATTTAAGAAATATATTTGCAATCTTCAGGTTGTAGCTGTAGAGAGGCAATGGCATAAACAAAAACACTGCCTGATCACCTTAACACCAATTTCAAAGGATTGGTGAAGGTGCTTAATTACATAAAATCGTCAGCAGTGAACACCAGGCTGTTCAGAAAATTATGCCAGGACATGGGTTCCGATTTTGAGGTGTTGCTGTTCTACACTTCTGTACGGTGGTTGTCAGCAGGGGACGTAGTCATCAGAATTCTTGAACTGAGAGAAAAATTTGTTATATTTTTCCAGTCTCAAGGGAAAGAGGATTTTAAAAATATGCTAACATAGTCAGAATTAGAACTTGCATACCTTGTTGATATTTTTGGAATCTTGAACAAACTGAATATTCAGCTGCAAATCTGTTCTCTCACCAAGACATCATCAAGGCTTTTCTTGAGAAATTAGAACTCTGGATCGAACGAGTCAAAGGTAAAAATTTGGTTCAATTTCCATATGTGAATGACATGCTCGGGGAAAAGGAAGCCATTCAGCTGCAAATTCTCGAGCATTTACGAAAGATGCAGGATGAATTTCAGCGATACTTTTCGGAGGTGGACATGACAAGGGATGGGTTATCTTTCATCAGGAATCCATTCGCAACAGGTGTTCATAGTGTTCCAGAGGATTTTCAGGAGGAATTCTTGGGTCTGAAAAATTATTTAGCGGCTCATGATGTGTACCAGAGGTCAACAATGGATTATTTTTGGGGCCAGTATGATTGGTACTTACCCAAATCTATCAACACATGCAGTCAGATGTTTGTTGTGTATGTTTTATTATCAAAAATTAAATGGTCCCCAATATTTTATTTATTGGGCTGATGGTCCGCGGCCTGAAACGAATTGAGAACCACTGAACTATATGGACACAACAATTTAAGCGACATTAATAAAGTGAGCATTTTATTACCCATAAATGAACCAGCCTCACAAAGCTTCAATGCGACCGTGAGAGGCTTCAGTGAGAAATAGCTAATGCCGGATGTTAACGATAAGTCAACTCGCCTGGCAAGTCTGCATACAATAGAGCCTCAACAAGAAGCCGGACACAAGGCTAGACCATGGGGAACCAAGGACAATAATTCCAAACTGGCTACACCCGTTTGGTACATTCACACACAAAGAGCGGGTGGTACGGTATTTTAAACTGTGCCTCCCAGCGTTTTTTTTTTAACCTAAATGGGGTTGTTTCCGTGCTCATTTTCATGCATAAACAAGACCCAGAGCGTAAAACAAGTATCTATCCCTGAAACGGCATAAACAGAGCTTTCCAATGACACCTGAACCATCCTTGTATAACCACTGGTTCTCTTGCAACGATCGTGCAACACAGGTGCAAAAAACCTAAAATAAGGTACTTTCCGTACATAATTCCCTGTGTAGCGAGTGAGAGAGAGAGGAGGAGGGTAGAATACACCCACCGCGGTGGTGGGGAGCGGTCATAAGGTTACTACGCTTGTCCCACCGCTCAGCTCTCTCTCAGAACAACATTACGTGCTGAAAATGGCACTCTACATATGTGGTGCACTGACACATAGTCCATATTTATTCAACTCGACATATGTGGTGCGCCGTTGGTTAAGGGTTAACTCCTGATCATACATGTATATACTTAACTTTAAGACCGAGTGCTCCACACGAAATATGGTTCCGGTCTCACATCCTAATGGCGGCGTTCAGAGCTGTTTCACTTGTCAGGTTGTTCAAATCAAGATCAGACTGCAAGGTTTGATCCCACATCTTTCCTGGTCTGCCTCTTGGTTCAACACCCTCCGTGTTCATTAACTTTTTTGATGGCAATTTTTCACCCAAATTAGTTCATCCATTCTCTCCACATGTCCAAACCATCCAATCCTGGTAATATGCTTATTATCACTGATACTCTTGATACCTAACCTTCTCATGTATGAGTATAGAAATAGCCGGGCTGGGATATGATACGTTCAATATTTACTAAGATGAGACTAACAATCGTGTTAACCATATATTGCAATAAATATTATTTATACATGTATATTATAGATATACTGTATATTAGAGTTATATGAATGCAATTGCTACTAATATCGGGTTTGCTTAGTTTTAAAAACTCAAAATATGAACAATACATTTCAGAACACGTTATATATATCTCTATCTATTTTGTTCTCTATCTCTCTCTCTCTTTATCTCTCTCTCTCTATATATATATATATATATATATATATATATATATATATATATATATAACTGTAAACATATACAGATTGATAATAACTAGATCTGAAAACTATTGTTTATATACAGTATATATATATATATATATATATGTTTCTAATCTCTCAGTGGGGTTCAAACCGCCGACCATCAGGACGATAGCCGACGCTTTAATCAACTACACCACGGCAGTCTAAAAGACACTCAACCCTCTATCCTATTTATGTTAGGGAGAAGGGAAACCCACTAGGCGAATATATTTTCAATTCATACCTAGTCGTAGGATCCATATTCCAGAATACCATACACGGATTTCTGAGTGTCCCGACGCAACTCGGGCCCAAATTAATTTCATTCAATTCTAACCCACCAAGCATCAGAGTTACAAATATTGAGTATATATCACAAATACACGAGAGCCACTAAATGTTTCTAATCTCTCAGTGGGGTTCGAACCGCGGTTCGAACCCCACTGAGAGATTAGAAACATTTAGTGGCTCACGTGTATTTGTGATATATACTCAATATATATATATATATATATATATATATATATATATATATATATATATATATATATAATTTCTGCAATGGAGCTTCCTCTTGGGAATCGAAGTCTAATAAGGAAAAGGAGAACCAGCGTAGTAGCGAACATCTCATCTCTATTGGGTATCAAACGTTTCGTTTCGGAGAAATCAGTCTCCATCTTCAGTGAATCTAAAATAAATGAAAGTTTATATAAGAAACAAAACAAATAATTACCTATGGATATGAAATATCAAACAGTAAGGTTCGAATGATTATGAACCGAAAAGAGCTAAACATAATTAAAACACGATGTATTAAGAGAACAGCGTTAAGCTAAACTTAAACAAAAACAATAATAATAATAAGAGAGGGTATACAATAAAGTACGAAAAGAAAATTGAAGGATATTTACTGAGTGAAAAGCGGTGTTGCAGTGGCCGTGTTGTTCAGGCTGGGATTTAATTTATTTATATAGATAGATTCTGAGGTGATAAGGTCACAGCGTGAATGGCATGTGGTTAGTATCTGGAAGTCTGTGGAAGAGAAAGGGTGATCAAACTGGTGAGAGTGATCGCGGATAGCAGAAGTGGAAGGCTTATAAATCAACCTGCCTGTTCGAATGGATTTACCTTGGTGTTCCCGGATACGGTGAAGCAACCTATGGCAGTATATTGGGGTCACCCGCTCCACGGAGCCTACCTGCTTCCGCGGAGGGTCCGAGGTCCACGTAATTTTAGAGATTGATATGAAATTTGAATAATTAAGTTAATTACTCGGTTTTAATACATAAACAAGTGTATAAAATTACATATTATTTTATCTTCATGCATACAAAAAAAAATCTTGGCTTTATTGATTTATTTTTATTTGTTTGCATTAACCTAACCAAAAAACCTAACCTAACCTAACCTAAATGTATTTGGGGGCTATTAGGTTAGGTTAGGTTAGGCTTTTTGGTTAGGTTAGGTTAGGTTTTTTGGTTAGGTTAATGCTAAAAAAAAAAAAAAAAGACAAACACAAATATTTTCGGTCAATATTTACGAGTCACACCACAGCTGGAATCTCATTTCTAAGGGTAGTTTTGGGTTCCTATCATTCTATGCTTCATTGCTATATACTTTTTATCCACCGGATTTTTTTTTTTTTTTTTTTTTTTAGCATTAACCTAACCTAACCTAAATGTATTTGTGGGCTATTAGGTTAGGTTAGGTTAGGTTTTTTGGTTAGGTTAATGCTAAAAAAAAAAAAAAAAAAAAAAAAAAAAAAAAAAAAAAAAAAAAAAAATATATATATATCCGGTGGATAAAAAGTATATAGCAATGAGCATAGAATGATAGGAACCCAAAACTACCGTTAAAATTGAGATCCCAGCTGTGGTGTGACTCGTAAATATTGACCATATTTTCTGGTGGATACAAATTATATAGCAATGAAGCATAAAATGATAGGAACCCAAAACTACCATTATAAATGAGATCCCAGCTGTGGTGCGGCTCGTAAATATTGACCAAAGTTCCTTTGCACTAATATGGGAGGAGTATGTGTTTTAGATCATAATAAAGTCAATAAGTCATTTACCAAAGCTTTTGTTTACATGGCGAAGACTCGGCAGACGACGTAGCTAAACGCTATTTTCACCATTATATATATTATTTATTAGTAATCTTTTCTACTTTAATGCATGAAAATAAAATAATTTGTAATTTTATACACTTGTTTATGTATTAAAACCGAGTAATTAACTTAAATATTCAAATTTCATACTCCATCTCTTAAATTACGTGGACCTCGGACCCTCCGCGGAGGTAGCTAGGCTCCGTGGTGCAGATGACCCCAATATACTGCCATAGCAACCAACCTGAGGTGGAACCCACATAGCAGTACAGCTAGAACAAGTGAACTGGTAAACCACATTGGAATGGAGGTTCATAGGAAGAGAAGAAGTATGTTTGAGGAAATTTCCTAGTGTTTTTATTAGTAAAAACTAATTTGAAATGGATATGTGGGTAGCAGCTGCGAAGAGTTTTGTGGAGGGATTTCCTAATTTCATAGCTATGTGGCCCTAAATATGGGAGTTTAAATTATCTAGTGTCTTTTTGTACGGTTTGAACTGGGGTGGGTGGGCAGAGCTTAGAGGTAAGAAAATGAAGTATACTAAATAAGTTGGTCACCAATTATTTTGCAATATTTGAAAATAAACATGGATTTTATATGCTCTAAATATCACATGGAAATGTGTTTTAAGCCTCGGCCAAACCTAATAAAAATATATGGTACTAAAATGAAAAAAAATCTTAACATGGTTGTCAATACTTTCCTATAGACGGCACCAATTCGTAGACACGCCATTTTCACCTGTCTCCCGCTGTTGCTGGCATGCAAGGGCTAGTTTAGTAGCCCACGTACTGGGTACTATGAATCCGCTGTTGCTGGCATGCAAGGGCTAGTTTAGTATCCCACGTACTGGGTCTAGGTTAGGTTAGGTTGGGTTGTTTGGTTAGGTTAATATACTAGGTCTCAGAAACAAGATTAGACTATTAGGCACCGGTAAGGGTTCGTGTTGTATCCCACGGAGGCCTACTAGGTACTACGGACACATTGTAGGCGTTAGGTGTGGATTAGGCTTGTATCCAATGTACTAGGTCAATGTTACTGGATATTTATGATTTAAATAAGTGCTACGTTTTCGATAAATCTGGTTATATGGCTTTGCAATTAGGGAAATCATGAGCCGATTTCCGACATTTCGTTAGTCTTTTTCGATTCTCAAAATCCGATCCAAGTTTTGCCATAAATTGGCTCGGGTTTTCCAAAATTCGGGTTTTATGGCTTTGCGATTTCGAGAAACCTGAGCCAAATTTCTAAATGAGGTTACTGTAATTTTTTTGTCTACAAACTCGCAAAGTCCGAGCCAGCTTTGGCCAAAACTTGGCTCGGGTTTTCGAAATATTGGGTTTTAGGCCTTTGAAATACCTTAAAACCCGAGCCAAGTTTTGCTAAAATACGTTTTTATCGCCGTTTTACCCATTTAACCCCTCATTTTCCCTGTACTTCATAGCCCTCCCCACTATCGGGCGGCGTGTCTTAAGATCGTTGTATAATGGGGAAAACGGTTTCGCCGAGGGTTGTAATTATTTCCAAACACTATATATTGATGAAACTAATAGGGAAAAAAAAGAAATCCATGGGAAAATTAGTGACCATCTTATTTAGTTTTTCCGAAAATGGTTCAGAAATGTGTTAAACATATGAGTGGGGTATTTATTATCAGTAAAGAAGTTAAGAAGGAAACAGGTTTCAGAGTGAAACGAAACTCAAGATGAACAGGAATTGTATGCTCTGTTAAGAAGAGTCATGATGCTGTTGGTTTTATATTTAAGAGGTATGAAACTTAAAACATTTGTACCTAGACCTGTAAAAGTGGGCTTACGATAAACACTAGTGGATAAGGAAGTAGAGTGTTTGGTGATAAGAGTATCAAGGAAGGGGAGTTTATGATTGTCTTCTACTTCATGTGTGAATCTGATACTGGGATGTTGTGAGTTTAGGTATAACAGAAACTGTTCGATGTGAGTGGATTGGTTAAAAATCAAGAAGGTGTCATCCATGTACCTACGGTAGAATATGGTTTAAAATCTGGAGGACAGTTATTCAACCAAATCTCCTCGTGGTGGCAAAGGAAGGCATTTGCGTATGAGGGACCCAAGGGTGACCCCATCGCCACACCATCGGTTTGGGTGAACAACTTGTCATTGTATGAGAAAAGTGATTGGTGGGCAGCGATTTCCAATAGGGTATGGAATGATGGCTTATTAAGACCAAATGAAGAGAGGGTAGAGCTGGGAATGTTATTAGTGATAAGATTAATTGTGTCATGTAATGGGACATTTGTGAATAAAGATTCTATATCAAAGCTAGCAAGAGTTACTTCGATCACCCAGTCACCCTTCCCTCCCTCCACAAAACTCTTCGCAACTGCTACCCACATATTACGTTCAAATTCGTTTTTACTAATAATAACACTAGGAAATTTCCTTAAACATACTTCTTCTCTTCCTATGAACCTCCATTCCAATGTGGTTTGCCAGTTCACCTGTTCTAGTTGTACTGCTACGTGGGTTCCACTTCACGTTGGTTGCTTTACCATATCCGGGAGCACCAAGGTAAATCCATTCGAACAGGCAGGTTGATTTATAAGCCTTCCACTTCTGCTATCCGCGATCACTCTCACCAGTTTGATCACCCTTTCTCTTCCACAGACTTCACGATACTAACCACATGCCATTCACGCTGTTAGTACATGCTGCTATGTCACATTTTTGGCTGTCGTGGAAAATTCATATAGATTTTTGCCAATGTGTTTTTTTGTTAGCCTAGAGTACTAGGAGCATGAAAAATGTGTTTGGCATTTTTTCTGAGGTCATCTTGACATTTTTTTAGCCTGTTAAAGAAGATCGGGTGGTATCGCCAAAAACAGATTTTTTTTTGCCGCAAATTGCACAAGTTTCGAACTGTTTGACTGTCTATGGGGGTGTGAAGTGTGATGTACCCTATATTTGTGCATATCAATGCAATGAGTAAAGCAGTATTTTTTTATTATTTTATCATGTCAAATTCTGTGAGAAGAAATTATTGTAAAATACGTTTATATAATAATTTTACTTGCCATCAGATTTAGATTATTATTTTTTTGTTATCAAATGACAGTATGACAGTTAACCTCTGTTGCAAAAATTAGACACTTTGATTGTTTAAATAAAAGAACAGTTACTATGTTATGTTCCTGAGACAAGTTCATGTCAAGTCTGATACTCATTCAGTGTCAGATTCGTCACTAGCTTCGCCCACATCAGCCAAGTTTTTACATCCATCTGGATCACACTTGCACAACTCTGTGCAGGGCATTTGGTTTTCGCAGCAGGAACATCGCCCACTACATTGACTCTTTGTGCATTTACACCGAACCAACTGTAAGATGGAATCTGGAGCCAGAGGTATTCTGCTTAACTTGGGAACGAAATGTCCCGAAGTGTCACTGATGGACCATCCCAATTCAGTTGGTGCTGGAACGGTTGGTTGTGGAATTAAGGCCTGCCTCCAGATTAAGCACTGGTAATGTGCCCGTCGAATGTGCTCATGCAATGATCCTTGTGTTGGGGGCAGCTTCTCGATTCCTTGTTTGGTGGTGAGTCCACGAAAATGAAACCATCTGAGTGCCGCAGCTTGACTAATACCTGCGTTCTTTGGACCGAGTAACTTGCAGATGAATGCTTCACAAAGACCCAGCACTTCACAGGATGGTTCACTCTCCTGTCCCAGACGAGCAAGTGCACCAACAATGTCATCACCACAGTCCATAAACGCCTTCCACCATGAAGTTTTGCTTTTGCCGAATATCCTTCCAGTTGTGTCACACCCGCTTATGGCATGAAATCCCATCAAGGCTTGAGCACGTTCCTCACCAAGTGCATTTTGGATAGACAACAAAGGCAGTACACGTCGATTGGTTCCAGTGCCCATTATCATAGCTGCATCCTCGCCTAAGACTGCCAAATTGTGTATGGCAAGTACCAGCACATCTGTGTCCTGGGAGTAGATGTGAACAGTAAGTCCAAGTTTGCGTGCTTCACTGGCGTATATCAGCAACGTATCCGCCTCGTCATGCTTGGCAGCATGACAACTGCCAGATGTGTTGGACTGGACACCTTGACAAGTGATAGTGGTTACGTCTGCTGTGCAGCTGACAACAATCTGTTGGGCCAAGAATATTGTCAGAAGCTCCTTCGTCTTGGTACTACTGAGGAACTTGTTGAGATCTTTAATATGCGTGTTTCTGTCGACTTTGTATTCTGTTCCCCTGGAAAGCTTGGCTCCACTGCAACGCTGTCTTGTTATCTCTTTCAATGAGGACTGGCAGTATTGGTCAAACACCACGTAGCACTTCGAGTAAGGGCGACTTTTGGAGTTGATGGCATTGACGAAATGCTCTGCCAGGTCTCCACATGATGATATTTTGTCCTTGAAAACGGCCATCTCATGAACTACTGCCATGGCATCGATGATAATAGAAGCTCTATCAAGTGGTAAGTCATCCAGTAAAGGTGCATCAGCTTGGCCATTTTCAGCTGATCCATGGTTCTCCAGATGGTGAATGAGCTGTTATTTGTCGTTGCATGGATGCAACAAGCCATCTGGTGCATAGACACCTTGGTTGTCCGCCATGTTTTCCTGGACAGCAGCTGCAAGCTGACCAACGCGTTCTGTAGCATGATGATATGATACTCCAGCTCCAGTATTTGACAATATGTCTATCGTTTTCTTGCTTCTTTTGGCATAATGGAAGTGCAGTGATAGCCCTAAAGTGAGGGGAGTCTCTTTTCTGCTTCGAAATGAGCTTTGCACAAGACTTAGGTTGGTGCCTGATCTGCCTCTTGGTTTTGTGGCTCTGAATTATCATTTGAGCCAAGTTTGTGCATCTAGAATGTATTTCTTGACTTCGGACTTCTGAAACAACTGCTGTGTTACCCTGAACGATCCATTTCAACAGCCAGATCAACTCATTTGGGATGACATTTTCTTGGTTGCTGATTGAGCCCTCAAACTCCCATGGCTTGGATTGGTCAATAGCTGTGCGGACTATTTTTGCGCATTTGAGTATTGTAGTCATCTCTTCTTTGTCATTCAAAGTTGAAGTTTGCCGTATTGCGGCGTCAGCAACACCGGAAGAATGGATCAAATCTGATTTTGCTGGATTGGCAGAACTTGTGAAGGCAACACCGTCAACATGCTGTCAGATCTTTTCCTTCAGGCACTGACGAGAAACTGTATGTGGGAGATTATGCTGATGCATGATTTGTTGATAGTCATTCTGCGCTTCACTGACTGGAATAAATTCTCCAGAAGATGTCCGGTCCTGCAGCTGACTGAAAAAATGTACCTCTGCAGCAATAAACTTTCTGTCACCTTCAATATCTGGAATTTCAGCATCAAATTCCAGTGTTGTTTCCTGCTTTCTGCGAGTTGTTAGCTTCTGCCATTCAATGGTCATACATGACTTATGATACAGTAAGTCTCTCGACAAAGCATCTTTCTCATTCAGCAGTTCCGAATAGTTTATTTTCCAGGTTGTGTTGTCACTTTCTTTTACCACAGCTGCTATTTGCTCCCCAATGTTTTCGGTTTGGCACATGTGAGTATTTTAGGCTGTCGCTCTTTGACAGAAGAAACACAATTCTTTTCGCACCTTTGGAATGGACGAACGTGTTACTTTCCGTTATGATCCTGTATGTGACGTAGATGGAATACTTGGTGTACGACTGCTCGGTGGCCGACCTTTTCATCTGATCAGTACTGTGGTATCACCCTTCTCGAGGGCTTTGCTGTGGCGGGTCTTGGCTCGCTGTATGTCTGTTTTGTTCGTGGCCTCAGCATAGCATTTCTGGTGCCACACTGCACTGTTAGTTTGAAGATCTTGCGGCTCCAGATTAACCAGACGTTGCGACATAGATATGTATTTTTGTTCTCCATAGTCTGACCTTTCTCTGACACACTCCAGGAAACGAATATAGCTGTCTGGCTTTGGTGTACTGAGTGTTTCATTTGTATTTTCTTGACATACGATGCACTGTCTGTACTTGTTTTCTATCTTGCATCGCTTGGTTTCCATGTTCTGTGAACAAAGAAAAAACAATTAGAAAAAACAAAAAAGCAAATGAACAAATTCTCGTAAAATTAGCCGCCATCTTGGATTTAGAGGTCTGTATATTATGTCCTGTCATTCAAAATATTGAATGCCATGACTTTATTTCATGATACAAACACCTTAGTCATCATTTGTGTTAATAATTAAACAAAATATAATGTATAAAGGGCTTAGAATTTGCACAGATGGGCAAAATATCCATATTTTATGCCGAAAATTCAAGATGGCCACCATTATTCCAAGATGGCATCCACAAAAATGCCAAACACGATTTTTGTAGATAATGGGTCATAATCATTAAAAATAACACATTGGTAAAAATATATATGAAATTTCCACGAAATTACATAACACCATATACTATGTGACCTAATCTCCTCAGAATCTATCTATATAAATAAATTAAACCCCAGCCTGAACAACACGGCCACTGCTACACCGCTTTTCACTCAGTAAATATCCATCCATTTTCTTTTCGTACTTTATTGTATACCCTCTCTTATTATTAATATTATTTTTGTTTTAAGTATAGCTTAACGCTGTTCTCTTAATACAACGTTTTTTATTTATGTTTAGCTCTTTTCGGTTCATATTCATTCGAACGTTACTGTTTGATATTTCATATCCATAGGTAATTATTTGTTTTGTTTCTTATGCATACTTTTATTTATTTTAGATTAACTGAAGATGGAGACTGATTTCTCCGAAATGTTTGGTATCCAATAAAGATAAGATGTTCGCTACTACGCTGGTTCTCATTTTCCTTGTGAGACTTATATATATATATATATATATATTGTTACGTATCTTGATCCTCAAGTGGTTAACTTGATGAATCTAGATAGCACAGAGATATATATTAAGGTATCAGTCAGCTGAAGGCAAAACAAAAGTAAAATCTAATAAAAGTATTTCCTGTTGTTGCTTCCTTTCCTTTTGGATCTTAGGACTTAGTATCCTTTATTGACTGATACTCTTTAATTATGAAAAATACTGAAACTAATTAAAGTCATGTAGTATTTATAAAGAATTATTATTTAACCGAAGCTTAGTAGGCTATGGTTATGAACCGAATAAGTATAGCTAAAGAAGGACTATTAATTTTATAAAAAGTCTTGAAAGATAAATATTAAGTAAGAATATTTCTGTCTCTTACCCTTTTTTAAATGAATAGCTAGTTTTCTTAATGTCCATTATTTATATTTAATGTAATTATTCTTGGTTCTTGTCTTACGTTAATAGTATTATATTATTATTATCATCAGGATTAATATCAAAGTCACATAAAAAGTTAGATATATATTTAATAATTAGTTAAATGTATTTTTTAACCACGTAACATTGAGGTTTGATTATGAGTAAATTAAGTTACAGGATCGCTTCATAGATTCGATTCAGGTCTCACTCAAATAATATGAAAAGCAAAAATAATATTTTGAAGCTAAAATAATTGTCTTCAGCTTAGGAAATCACTAGAAGTAATATTAACACAGCCATGTTAGTCTAAGGTGATATTACTAATGTGAACAATAGCATCACCGTACTAAGCACCGTTAAGCAATGTAAGCTTAATTAAAAGAAAATGAAAGAACTCGTAAGTGTTAATATAAAACAATAGTATTACTTTCATCATAACCCAATTACTTAAAGAGTTGCTTTAGTCCACAAGTTAGTCAACTAAAATAGTTAAGTACATAATAATAGCGTTAACGTTAATTCCCAATCAAATAGTTAAGTACATAAATAGTAGCGTTAACGTTAATTCGCAATCAAATAGTTAAGCACATAATAGTAGCGTTAACGTTAATTCCCAATCACATATCTCACTAACCAACATAACGTAAGTGTTTACACCGAACACACTTAACACACACTTATATAATCTGACTGACAGTCACAATCCCATTATAATACTTCACCCCGTCTTCCTCCAGCTGCAAGTTCACCTTCCCCAACTCCAAATGAGGCTGATTTGAATGCCCACTACTCGGGTCTTATATACTAAACAATGATGGTGTAGGAACGAATCAGGAGGCGAGTGATGGTGCGCGCCCCTATCATAGCTCCTCGAGTTGCATAGCAGGTGCGTCGTCCAATGGGGGCTCCTGGCGTCGATCATACGTCATAGCGTCGGGTCATCGAAGTAGTTTGCAGGGTCCTCTATGACGCACGCAGGTGTGAAGGTTGTTTGCTGGTATGCGGACGAGCTGGTTTCCCACTCCCTGGTTCGCTCGCTAGTCTGCTTCGCCGCTTGGGTAGTTTGACACTCCTTCAATTCTAATTCGAACTCTTAAATTAACATACAGGGCTCTGTATGTCAGACCTCCCCCCTAGAAAAGAGTTTAAGGAGTATAGTACATAATATTAAACATAATACATAAATAGATTCACCACCAGATTGGCAACAGCAAGATTATAATGAGGATATAATAAGGATATCACCCAAAGTAGGCAACGTATCCAGGTACCACATCAGAACATAGCCGGAACGTAGCTGGAGCGTTATTCGAACTGCAAGGCATCTCACAGTTGAAGGCTTGACAGCGCACTACTAAAGCATGATATTTACCTCGCTACAAGGGAGAGCTAATTGCCAAAATCCTCTCATTAAGTTAAACTTACTGCTGTATGAGGCCAACCCGGTAAATGTAATCTTTGATCCGTGGCAGTGGGTAGGTATCGTTCTTTGTGACAGCATTAACTTGCCTATAGTCCATACATAACCTATGGCTCCCGTCTGGCTTTGGCACAAGTATGACCGGACTACTCCACTGGCTTAAGGCCCTTGTGATCAGCTGGTTTCAAAACATGATGTCAAGATCAACCTGCAGTATACTCCTGCGTTGTGGTGAGACACGGTAGGGGGATAGTTTAATGGGAGTTGCATCCCCTACGTCGATGTCGTGCAAGGCCAAAGAAGTGAGCCCTGGAGTATCACGGAACACACTGGGAGACTGAGATAAAACAGAGATTAGTTGGTTCGCTTGATCAGAGGGAAGATGACATAGTTTAGATGGTAATTCCCCCCAAGCTACTGAATTATACTGAAAGTTGGATAGGCTACATGACAAGTCAAAGTCTGCATGGATACCTTCAGGCTCTGGAACAGTCTGTTGCGGGTCAGTAAGAGAACTGAAGACTTTGTCCGCACCAGGCTGCCCACAGGTCCTGACATTCACTGCCACAGTGGGAGAATCTGGAGGAGAGGAATCAGGGGACCTATGCTAGGGTTTCAACATATTTATATGGAATACTTGCGTGGGCTTTCTCCTGTCTGGGGTAGTTACTAGATAATCGGTAATGCTCACCCTCCGAATGATCTTATATGGGCCCCTGAACTTGGCAGATATAGGTTGGCCAAAAAGGGGAAGCAGGACCAAAACCTCATCACCGGGCTGAAACTCCCTCTCACAGGCTTTTCTGTCATACCATTTCTTCATGGAGCTTTTAGCCACTGTCAAGTTTTGAGCGGCAAACTCACATGAGGATCTCAGCCGGGTTTTGAAATCTGAAACATACTTGAGGAGGTTTTGGTTCCCCTCCTGGCCAACTAGGCTATCCTGCAATAGTTGCAAAGGACCTCTTACCTGGTGACCGAAAACTAGCTCATTAGGGGAAAAACCCAGGGATTCAGTTGGAACCTCACGAGTAGCAAATAAAAGAAATGGTACCCCCTTATCCCACTCAACTCCGGTCTCTGTACAATACTTATGTAACATTCCCTTTAATGTCTGGTGATATCGTTCGAGAACCCCTTGACTCTCTGGGTGGTAGGTGCTAGACTTAACATGCTCGATATCCAACTCCTTCAGGGACTGCTGGAAAATGTTAGAGGTAAAATTAGTTCCTTCATCCTTTGCACCTCATGGGGGAAACCCATTCTGGTGAAGAATTTGAGCAGTTCCTTGATGATAGTTGGAGCAGAGGTAGCCCTTAAGGGTATAGCCTCTGTGTAGCGAGTTGCCATGTCCATAATAGTTAATAAATAAATGTTACCTTGGGAAGTCTTAGGCAATGGGCCTACAATGTCCACTACCACCCGAGTAAAAGGATTCTCGAAAACGGGCAAGGGCACCAGAGGATGTACAGGCACCTTCTGATTGGGTTTTCCTGTTATCTGGCAAGTGTGACACACTCTACAAAACTCCACTACATCTGCACGCATTCCTGGCCAGTAAAAGTGGGCTCTGATTCTGTCTAAAGTTTTTCTCACACCTAGGTGTCCTGCCAATGGTATACAATGTGCCATTTCCATGATGTCTCTACGACAAGGTTTGGAGACTACTACTTGATGGACGTCCCAAGCCCCGTCATCGATTGGTCTGTGTGGCGGTCTCCATCTACGCCACAATACTCCTCCTTTGAGGTAGAAACATTCACCACCCTCCTTCTCACATTCCTCTTCACTCATGGACCTGGCAACTAACTCCTTGCATTCACTATCATCTCTCTGTAGCTCTACCAGGCCACTAGGACAATTTGGAGGGGTTTCATGGTCATCATTAGGGTCAAGATGAGCCATAAAGGTGTCAGATAAATCCACCTCAGTCACATCATCAGGCACAGTTGGAGCGTCATTCACACTCTCATCATCCCTTTCATCAACTCTTACATTCGGTACATTTCTGTCTGAGGGAACTGCTACTGGAGACATTGAACGTGTGACAGCACACACAGGGAAAAACTGTTGGCATCTCCTTTTCGAGCTCACCGGTTAGTGGCTCGTTAACAGGGGAAAGTGACAAAATGGGGTCTGGTCGGACCTTCTCACCTGCTACATCATTCCCCAAAAGGAGTGTTACCCCGGGCACAGGGATATCTTGGGACCTACACAAAGCTATGGTGGCCTCACCCTGTAGTAACTCACATTCAATTTCGACTTTTACCAAGTGTGCATAAAATTGGCCTCCAGCACCTCTCATTACAACTGGTTCGCCAGGTGGGCACTCAGTGTAAGGATTCACCATGAGGGTGCTAGTAGAACCTGTGTCTCTCAGAATTTTTACCTCATGCATACAACCATTTAATCTCACGTTGCCAGATGAAATAAAGGGACGGTAACTGTCCTGCACTGATGGTGAAATTATTATTGGCTTAACCCTAGTGGGTTGCACCACACATGCTACTACACCCCTGTCTAGATGGTTTACGTTAGCTGCTAGGTACTCCTTCTATCGGGAGTCCTGTATTAAAGGAACTTTTGGTGCTAGGTACTCCTTCTGTCGGGAGTCCTGCATTACAGGCACATATGGAATTTGAGATACGGCGGCAACTGTCTGCCCCGATCTCTCGGTTTTCTCCTTGGCCCAGCACTGATAAGCTAGGTGGCCTCTCATGCCACAAAAAGTACATACTTTAGGGGATACGGGAACGTTCCCTCTTTGAGCATTACTATTAATTTGGGGCCCACCTCTGTTACCATTGCCCTGAGTCGCATTTTTAATTGGGGGAACAATTCTATTTTGGCTAGCTGGGGAAGACGTTACAGGCTTGTGACTGGGTCTGTCAGATTTGTGATTGGGATACTTAAAATTAGAACTAGAATTATCGTAGGGCTTCTTTCCACGAAATTTGTTGTTGAGCACGTATGTGTCAGCCATGTCAGCGGCGTCGGCAAGACAATCTACCTTTTTCCCCTTTAAGTTATAGGATACAGAAGAATCAATTTTCCATAGGAAATTTTCTAACAGGACCAACTCCTTCAGATCGTTGTAGCTTGTGACTTTCTTACTCTTGACCCAATGATTGAAAGTTTTAGTCATGGTCCTGGCAAATACCTTATGGGTTTCTTCTAATTTCTTCTGGTTTTTACGGAAAGATTGCCTGTAAGCCTCAGGCTGCAATTGATAGGTTTTTAGGATAGCTTCTTTGAGATTGTCATAATCCTGCCTAACTTCTGCTACTTCTGACAAATACGTGGCTCGAGCCTGCCCTGTCAAAACGGTTTGTAACATAAAAGGCCATTGATCTCTTGTCCACTTCATACCTCCAGCAACTTCCTCAAACAAAACAAAGAAATCCTGCACATTATCCTCAGTGAAAGGTGGAATGACACTAGTCATAGTCTATCCCAGAGGGGGAGCAATTACGGGAGCATTTGTATTGACATTTAGTTGAGCCGTACGATATTGATATTCACATTGTTCGGTAGTTGCACTGGCATTTATTCTGGCTAGTTCTATACTTAGTCCGGCTTGTTCGGTATTTGCTCTGGCCTGTTCGGCATTTATTCTGGCTAGTTCTATTTTTAGTTTGGCTTGTTCTAGTTCGAATATTTGATCACCGGTCAAACCAGGTGGCAATTGTATATCAAGTTGGCTAGGTTTACTCGGGATCCCACCAACTGCTCCGTCACCCTCCCCGCCTTCTACAGGGAACAGGTGGGTTTTTATGGTCTGAGCCAGCTCTACTTTAGACATGTTTGAGACAGTTAATTGGAGATGTGAGGCAAGCACTTCCAGTTCGGATTTTGACAGACAGTCAATGTCAGGGGCTGTGGGTTCTGATTCTATGAAAACTCGAGCATCTTCGTCATTAATTAGATGAGGCATGATTAATATTTGATTTTTAAGTAGTGAAACGGTAATGAAACTGAGTGAAACTGTATGAAACGAATCCTGGCGAGGTCGCCACTCTTCTGTTACGTATCTTAATCCTCAAGTGGTTAACTTGATGAATCTAGATAGCACAGAGATAATTATATATTAAGGTATCAGTCAGCTGAAGGCAAAACAAAAGTAAAATCTAATAAAATTATTTCCTGTTGTTGCTTCCTTTCCTTTTGGATCTTAGGACTTAGTAGTATTTATAGAGAATTATTATTTAACCGAAGCTTAGTAGGCTATGGTTATGAACCGAATAAGTTATAGCTAAAGAAGGACTATTAATTCTATAAAAAGTCTTGAAAGATAAATATTAAGTAAGAATATTTCTGTCTCTTACCCTTTTTTAAATGAATAGCTAGTTTTCTTAATGTCCTTTTATTTATATTTAATGTAATTATTATTGGTTCCTGTCATACGTTAATAGTATTATATTATTATTATCATCAGAATTAATATCAAAGTCACATAAAAAGTTAGATATATATTTAATAATTAGTTAAATGTATTTCTTAACCACGTAACATTGAGGTTTGATTATGAGTAAATTAAGTTACAGGATCGCTTCATAGATTCGATTCAGGTCTCACTCAAATAATATGAAAAGCAAAAATAATATTTTGAAGCTAAAAGAATTTCTTCAGCTTAGGAAATCACTAGAAGTAATATTAACACAGCCATGTTAGTCTAAGGCGATATTACTAATATGAGACAATAGCATCACCGTACTAAGCACCGTTAAGCAATGTAAGCTTAATTAAAAGAAAATGAAAGAACTCGTAAGTATTAATATAAAACAATAGTATTACTTTCATCATTACCCAATTACTTAAAGAGTTGCTTTAGTCCACAAGTTAGTCAACTAAAATAGTTAAGTACATAATAATAGCGTTAACGTTAATTCCCAATCAAATAGTTAAGTACATAAATAGTAGCGTTAACGTTAATTCGCAATCAAATAGTTAAGCACATAATAGTAGCGTTAACGTTAATTCCCAATCACATATCTCACTAACCAACATAATGTAAGTGTTTACACCGAACACACTTAACACACACTTATATAATCTGACTGACAGTCACAATCCCATTATAATACTTCACCCCGTCTTCCTCCAGCTGCAAGTTCACCTTCCCCAACTCCAAATGAGACTGATTTGAATGCCCACTACTCAGGTCTTATATACTAAACAATGATGGTGTAGGAACGAATCAGGAGGCGAGTGATGGTGCGCGCCCCTATCATAGCTCCTCGAGTTGCATAGCAGGTGCGTCGTCCAATGGGGGCTCCTGGCTTCGATCATACGTCATAGCGTCGGGTCATCGAAGTAGTTTGCAGGGTCCCCTATGACGCACGCAGGTGTGAAGGCTTGTTTGCTGGTATGCGGACGAGCTGGTTTCCCACTCGCTGGTTCGCTCGCTAGTCTGCTTCGCCGCTTGGGTAGTTTGACACTCCTTCAACTCTAATTCTAACTCTTAAATTAACATACAGGGCTCTGTATGTCAGAATATATATATATATATATATATATATTTATATATATGTATTAGTAAAGCCAGGTACTACATGCATTTCCTTTAAGGCAAACAAGGTTAAAGGAAATAGCAATTTCAGCATTAGATATTTTATTATGCAGAGTTTCAAGGTTTCTGATAAATCTTCGTTGAGGTTCAGTGAGCAGGTGGATAAGGTTAGCAAAGTTCATGGTGGTTCGACGTTTCGCTAGGTATCTAGTATCTTCAAGGAATGATTACAATGTCAATCAATCAATCAAATGAATATAGAAAAGGTGGGTGAAGGTGAAAGAAGGGAAGTTTTTATTGGTTAAGTAGGAGAGACAGTGGTAATAGCGAGAGAAAATAGGGTGTCGGGGCTTGACCCAACGTGCGTGAGTTGAGTATTGGGCTGAATCAGTATGGCTTGCCAAGAAGGGGGCTGGGGCTGTCAGGTGAAGGTGGGAGATGGTGGTGATGATGGTGCTGGTGAAGAAGTCGATGGTGTTAATGTTGGTGTTTTACGAATTCTTCCATGTTGAAGGTCTTTCTCGATCTTTTTGGCTTTTTCTTGGAGCTCCTCCTGATCTTGTCCAGCTGTCTTTGGAAGGTCCTAAGACCTTCTACTTGCTGTGGTAATAAAGGTTGTGATTCAGGGGGACGTATTCCTGCTGCTGTATCCTCGTCTCCTTCCTCGATCGTTTCCACGTCGACTATTTCTCCTATGGTGGACTCAGAGAATTCAGACGACGCGGAGGAGGGGAGTGCCACCGGATGATCAATGGTGGCAGGTGCTGGGGTCTAGGCTGCTACTGGTGTTGATGGTGGTGCCTTCTCCTTGATTGTTGTTGAAGTTGAAGCTGTAGATGTTGTGAAGGAGTGCCCCACTTTGCTCCTGCTTAGACTGAGAGGTCTTGGCAGAAGCAGCTGTTGTTTTGGAGCACTCCTCGGTTTCTGTGGTGGAGCTGAATCTTCTTGGAGGGCTTCTTCCTCTTTGGTGTCTTCCTCTTGGTGGTTGATGGGGTTGCAGAAAAGGCCTCCTGAGGAATGTTGATTGTAGGCAGGTTGTTGTGTTGCAGCAGATAGGGGATCAGCTGGCAGATTCGAAGTTCGACTGAACCAGCGATGGCTATAGCTGATTGGATGCATGCGAAGATCTTGGCTCTTTGTACTGCTTCCCCTTCTGCTGTAGTTGTTGTTGTTGTTACCTTTTCAAAATTATTGGTATATATACACATGAGGGAACACGGGGGCAAGGAGTGGGCAGGGCTACTGCGTGTTTGGTGGCCTGCCATTGGTTGAGGGTAGCCGTCCTGCAAGTTGCCGCTGCTCTTTGTTTGTGGTTGGCTGGGGGTGGGCGAAGTTGATGTTGATTGGCTGCTGGAAGTTATCAGGGTAGAGGGCTGCATTCTGGGTTGCGTGGACGTCTGGGGAGCGGGAGGGAGGTGGGGGGCGGCGCCTGTAGAGAGGTAGTGATATTTAGTAGACGGTAATATTTGTAGATCCAGTATTTGGTTGTTTATGTTGGGGCTTAAAGCTTGGATATAAAGAGCTTCAAGAATAGTCTTCTGGGGTAATTTTTTTGGTCAATTATAGAGGTGTGTTTATTTAAATCGTTGCGGGTAAGGGTGGGGTGGTTAGGGGAGAGGTAGTGGTCTTTAATAGCTCCAGACTGAAGGTGGAGAGTTAGCCGGCGGAACAGATGAGTCTGAGTCATACCAATATAGGAATGGGGCCCACAGTCCCCATTTTTACAGGTTTGCTGTTATATCACATGATCGTCATTCATCGGGCTCTTAGTCTTGGAGGTAGGACCTTTTTGTTTTCTGTGTTTTTCCTTCCTCCGTTTATTGTCTCTTAAAAAAAAAAAAAAAAAAAAAAAGTCTGTTTCGGAGTACAAGGTTGGAGGTCTCGGGGGATTTGTAGTAAATGATGAGTTTAATTTTGTTGTCATGGTTGGTGGGTAGGACATGTTTGTTGATTATTTCTTTCATGATTGATTCTTCGGTTTTGTGATCAGAAAACATGTAATTACGGTAGAAAATCTTGATTTTGTCTGAGGAGTTGGTGTTAGGGGGATATTGAGTGTACCATTTCTCTAGGTGGTGGTTAATGGTGCTGGAGACATCATATATATTATATATATATATATATATATAGAAACAATTGACTCTACGGCAGGGAATCGTAGGCGTACAAGGATATATATATATATATATAAATATAATATATATATATATATATATATATATATATATATATATAGCTGTCATCAACATTTTGAAAATACTAGTTACAGATAAGGTTTACATAATTAAGTGTGTTAAACAAAAGGTTATCAAGATCTGTATTAGCCACATACCTATCATTGTCATTGGTGAAATTTGTTTTGGGAAAGAATAAATGGTTGGAAAAAGTGAGAGGAGTGGAAAAGGGAGAGGGAAGGGAAAACTGGGAAAATACTGAAGTTAGGGTTGTGACAAATGGCACGAGGGGTCGCAACAACCAAGTTTAATGCCAGCTCAGAATAATGAACTCACATAACTTGGCAACACTAAGTAATGCACACCCTACAACACTGCCACGGTAACACACTCACCTATTCTGGTCAGTAAATTCAAAGCTTTTACCAAATATTTTGTGGATAATTGTATATTACGTTCGATGTTTTAGTTTGGAGAGTTTAAATAAGGTTCAATGTTTGTGGACAAGAAGAGGGCTTGGTAAGATTAGGTTTGGCTGAGAAGAGATAGGTTCGATTAAATTAACTTGGTTTAGGTTGGATTAACCCCCTCCGACTCATATTGCGTCATATGGCGGTTCCGCCCAACTGCTCATATGACGTGATCGCGTCATATGAGCCTAGTGAAATAGCACTACAATAAGTTATATGACGCTTCTGCGTCATTTTGAGCTCAGTAAGTTAGGTAAGTTAGATCAGAATCTGACGACTGGTGGCAACCCCAAATTCCTTCGACTTCTAACGGTCCCTCAGTGTGATTTTGACTGTTGTGGAAAAAATTCCGGGAGGTCCGCCTCCTTGTCAGTAAGTTAACTATTCCTGTCTGAGGGGGTTAAGTACGGTTTGTATTGTTCTGATTGGTTATGATACATTATATAATGTTACGTTATGCTAGGATTCCAGGTGGGGTCTAATTGATTGGGGAATTAACCCTTAACTGGCGGCGCCCGGCTATTGTCGAGTGAAATAAATGTGGCCTATGTGGCGGGGCCCGGCTATTGTCGAGTGCAATTTTGAGCATGTAATGTGCTCTGAGAGAGAGCGGAGCGGTGGGAGGAGCGTAGGTTACCTCATGACCGCTCGCCACGGTGGCCGTGGAGCTACTGAGATGTACTCCTTTGTACTCCACCCTCTCTCACTCGTTTCACACGTAATAATGTAAGGAAATGACCGTATTTTACCGATTTTGCCCTTCGGTTGCACGATCGTTGCAAGACAACCAGTGATCATAGAAGGATGGTTCTGGTGTCATTGGAAAGCTGAATTAACGCCCTTTCAGGGATACATACTTGTATTATGCTCTGGCTCTTTGTTTATGCATGAAAACGAGCATGGAAACAAGCTCGTTTACGGTAAAACACCCCGCTGGGCGGCACAGTCAAATATACTCCACCACCCGCTCTTTGAGTGTTAATGTATTTTAAATATATTTACCCTCCCAGAGATAGAGCTTTTTTCAATCAATAATTTGTTGTACAAACAACAATGCATGCTCAATCTTCCAAGATTGATTACAATTATTACAATCATAACAAGGGTGCTGTTCATACAAGACAAATTCAATGTTAAATATTTTAACACCCAAATGTGCGTTTGATTTCAATAATTCATCGGATACTTAGTAACGAGCCAATTAAATAAAATGGTCAATTTATAATATTATGATAATAAAGGCTCCAAATTAATGTTGACTGACTTTAACCCGGGAAAGACGAAGGCTATGTTTTTTAAACGTTCCGCCATGCAAGCCCATGCGAAGGTATTTGGTTCGATTCTGACGAAAATCGTCTTCTATCTATTTATCTATTGTCTGACGCCGTGATCCTCGAAGGGGTGGCCACGAACGAACCGCCACCATGCACCTCTATCCCCAGTCAGTCGACGCCCCTCCTCCCAACCAGCACTGCCTTCATCCATATACTTCCTCACTCCATCCTTCCACCTCTCTTTCGGTCTAACTCTCCCTCTCTGTCCTTGCACCTCGTTCTCGTACACCTTCTTAGTCATTCTCTCGCTTCCCACACGTTCCATATGGCCGAACCATCTCAAGTTGTTCCTTTTCACACTTTCCAGCACATCTACCTCCACACCACACCTCCTTCTTACTTCCTCATTCGTCTGTCTATCCCTCCATGTAACACCGCACGCAATTCTCAAGTAACTCATTTCCACCCCTCTCACTCTTGGTCTGAATCTCTCCACCAACGTCCATGCTTCGCTTCCGTAAGTCAGTGTCGGGATTACCACACTGTCATGCAAGGACTTCTTCACTTCCATACTGACCACCCTATTTCTTGTTACTGCTTTCAGCGTTCCCACAACACTCTTCTTCTGTTGCATTCTCTCCCGCACTTCTTCATCCATAGTCCCATCTTTACTCAACACAATGCCCAGATACTTAAATGAGCTGACAATCTCCATAGCCTGACCGTTCAACTTCACCTCATACTCTGTGGCTTCACTCCTTTTGAAGACCATAACCTTGCTCTTCTCCGCATTTACCTTCAGATTCCGTTTTTCGCACACTGGTCCAAACACATTTACCAGACCCTGCAACTCCCATTCATTATCGCTCAGCAGAACTGTATCATCAGCAAACAGCAGTAGAGGCAGCTTCCACTCATTTCCCTCCCTTATCAGCGATACACCAACATCCACTGCTCTACCTTGTATTGCTTTAATTACTACATCCATATATACAGTAAACAACCCCGGGGACATCACACACCCCTGTTTCAACCAAACATTCAGGTTAAAGAACTTGCTCTGCTCATTCTCCACCCGTACTGCAGCCTTTCCCCCCTCATACATGCTCTTCACTGTTTTCAGCAACTTGCCATCTACTCCGTATATTCTAAGTACTTTCCACATCCCTTCTCTATCCACTCTGTTATATGCCTTCTCCAAGTCCATAAAGGCAACATACACCTTTCGTTGCTTCTCCAGATATTTCTCCACAACACACTTCAGGGTAAAAATGTGATCTACACATCCTCTTCCCTTCCTAAAACCTCCCTGCTCATTTCCTATCCATTTCTCTGTTCCCACTCTCACTCTCTCAAACACTACCCTACTGTACACCTTCCCTACTACGCTTAGAAGACATATTCCTCGGTGGTTACCACAGACTCCTCTTTACCCTTTACCCTTATATAGGGGGACTATAAGGCTTGTCTTCCAGTCATCATTTGCACCCTTCTTCTCCTGTGCTAGTTTGCACATTTTCCATACAAATTCGATCACTATCTCACCACCATGCCTCAACATTTTCCCACACACTCCATCTGTTCCTGGTGCTTTCCCCAACTTCACTCTTTTCATGGTTTCTCATCCTTCTGATCTCCTGATCCCCACCTTCTCCACTACTTCTCTTCTTCTCCCTCCCATACCCAATCCAACTATGTTTGCTGGCGCTTCATTCCTTACATTTAGTAACACGTTGAAGTACTCCCTCCATCTTTCAACTCTCTCTTGCTTCTCGGCTAGCATTCTCCCATTCTTATCTTTCACACCCTTACTGTTTCACTTGCTACCTTCCTTAACATTTTACACTCAGATTCCTTCCAAATTCCTCATCTACTCTTCTGTTATTTTCCTTCACTACTCTCTTTCTCTCCACTTACCTCGCTCGTTTCTGCCTCTCCAAATCTTCATTCCCTCTACTACCCAACCACTCTCTATACGCTTTCTTCTTGTCTTCCACAGCTATTTTTACCTCTTCTGTCCACGATGCTGTACCTTTCACTCCTCTCCCTCTTCTCCTTACTCCACACACCTTATCATACTTACCTTAAATATTCTCCGTATGTGCCTATTATACGTTAAATAATTATGAACATATTAAATTATAAGAGCAATAAAATAAGTGGGAATAGCATTTGGGGGGTGAAAAAGGCGTATTATTGCCGCCCAGTCGTATCATGAGGCGAGAGCCCAGGCGGCGAATATCCTTTCTCTCCGAGCTCCAAAGCGGCACTGAAGCCTTTCAATAGAAGTCTCTGTGTTGCAAGGATCTCTAGCTGCCTCACCCGTGTTAAAGAGACCGTGTAAGGGAAATTACCCGATAAAAGGGGGAATAAGAGGAAAAGTAACTGGTAATTGAGGAGGGGGGAAAAAGGGGGAAGGAGAGGAATGGGGTGGGGGGCAGGCTTAGCAAGTAATGGAGGGGAATTATCTCACCTAAACACATATTGCTTGTTTTGAATCCCAGTGGGGTGTTTTGAATTTTTGTTTTATGCCCTGACTCTTAAGAGGACCTTTGCCTTTGCCCACCAAACCTCTTATGTGGACGTTCGCCTTTTCCGGGTTAACAAACTTACCAGTGTAGAATGTGTTATTTGGAAAGGAGATTGTACCTATTGTTACTGAATATAATTATCAAGTCTACTTATTTCTAAAATTCTCCTGAAACAAATACAATACTAGTATGTTCGCTGCCAAAAAAATATAATCATTTATAGCTACTCATTCAAATGGTGTCACATTATATTTAACCCTTTCAGTATGGTGGATTCTATAGGTAAGAATACACCTTGGCTGCTAATTCCGTTCAATATATGTTGCCATAGCGCATATCCGTAGTCCAGACCGAATTCTAACGAGTTCCAATTTAAAAACAGGGTCATACACACCCTAATAAAAATGTTCAGTAATTAATTCCTCCCGGGATTATCATCTGAGACTTTCCTCCTTTTCTCCTGGTATAATGTTGCAATCTCGGTCTCCATCTTTCGTATCCTTATACTCAAGAGCTACCTCGATGATATAACTAGTCAGTTTAGCAACAAACAGTATGAGTGATGTTCTGCAATATGAAATTAACCTTACATTAATACCTGGTATATAGCTGTCTAAAATCATCTCTTGCTTAGACACACATCCTTCTAAACCAATACCTGGAGCACACTGATTTTACTATGGATGGCAAGCTGAGCACCTCCTGGAAGCATCTGGCAACAATATGGGCAGTTTGGTGCAACCAACTAATCCAGTACTACCGATACGTACATGTACGTCACCTAAAGTGTAAAGCTTCCCTATATACAGTAGGACTAAAATATAACCCGGACACGCCCGAAAGAGTTAACATAATTATTAGGCCAGTTGTGAAGTATATTTCCATAGTTTGCCATTCTGCTCTTACAAGAAGGGGTTAAAGGAAGAATTTGAAGAAATTACATTATGCTAGAACTAAGTAAGCTATCATGAAGCTTTGGGTTATCAAACCATACAGCATCAGATACGTAAATTGTATGTACACTCGGATACCATAGTCTCTAGCACACTTATAAATATGTGTGGACTTCACCCATTTCTAATTATGGAAGTATATCTCTGGAAACAAAGTTATGAATATAATTTTCTATTCATCAACTACAAAATTCGGTATGCTATATATTGTAATTTAAGTTCCATCAAAAAATCAATCCAGATAGTTATAGTTGCATACTTAATAACACAAATTCTTAAGAGTGGGCTAGAGACTATAGCATCCAACTGTACCACAGGGTTTGTGTTGTTTTTTTTTTCTTTTTTTTTAAGAGACAATGAACGGAGGAAGGAAAAACACAGATAAAACAAAAAGGTCCATGTGCCTAAAGGCATCCTCCATTCATAAAATGTTTGTAACAACTGGATTTAAACTGTTGTAGATTGTAAGTTTGTGGAAAGCAACTCGAGGGAAGTGAATTCCAAAGAGTAGTAGTTCTGGGGATAAATGAATTTTGATAAGCAGAAGTTCTGCATTGTGGAGGAGAAAGTGTAAATTCATGGGCGCTCTCAGCTGCCCTAGTTCTACGGGGAAAGATGTGGAGAGGCGGCACAATTGAAGCAAGTTCTTCGGAACAATTGCTGTGAAAATATCTGTAGAATAATGCAAGGGATGCAACGTTTCTTTGTATGGATAATGTAGGTAGGTCCTGTGTGATTGCAGGGTTATTGATTAATCTAATAGCTTTATTTTGAATTTTGTCCAACTGCCTCAATGCAACCACTCCACTTCCACTCCACAGAGGTGAACAGTAATCCATCTGAGAACGCACATGACTTATATACAGTATATTACGGCCAACTGCTCGCCAGTGAAGAATTCTCGAACTCTGTACAGGAGTCCCAGTTTTTTAGAGGCATTCTTAGCAATGCTTCTAACATAATGTATCCAGCTCAAGTTAGTAGTTAATGTTACACCGAGAATGTCAATACTAGGTGAAGTGGGAATATTTACATCATTACAAAATATATGGGAGTCAGTGAGATTCTATCGGTTAGAAAATTTAATGTACTTGGTTTTCTGTGCATTAAAGGACACTAGATTCTTTTGCCCCCATTCATTAATTCTAGAAAGGTCCTGGTTCAGAGAAATTGCAGTGTTTATTTTTGAATTTATAAGATCGGGTTGGGTGAATGAATTGGTAAATGTGAAGGAACTGTGGAGTGTTGAGTCATCTGCATAGGAATGTATTGGATTATGAGTGGTAGATATGAGATCATTTATATGAATGAGGAACAGAGTTGGGGCCAAAACTGATCCCTGGGGAACACCAGCATTTATTGAGTGAAAATGATAATAAAGGACATCTACCATTACACATATTTTTCTGTTATGAAGATAAGAAGAAATTAATGGAACTAATGATGCAAGGCCGTAGTGTGACTTCTTCAACAATAAGGATTGATGCCAGACTCTATCAAATGCCTTTGATATATCCAGTGCTAGTGTATGTGTTTCACCATGTTGGTCTGTAGCTTGGTTGATTTGATGCGTAAGAAGGCAAAGAATGTCTGCAGTTGATCGACATCGTCTAAAACTATATTGCCTATCACTGATTAATTTATTATTCTCAAGATGCTTAATTATGTGATTATTTAATATAATTTCAAAGACTTTACCAGGAGTGGAAGTTATAGTTATTAGTCTGTAGTTTGATGGATCTGAAGAGGCACCGTGTTTAGGAACTAGATGGATGTTTGCTTCTTTCCAGGATACTGGGAAGCATGAGGTATGAGTACACAGACGGACAAATATTGCCAATACAGGAGCGAGCACCAAGGAGCAATGTTTAAGTACTATTGGAGGAATTTCATCTGGACCAGGAGCTTTATCTACTGAGAGATTCTGCAAAATAGTTTTGACATGTCTGGTGTGGATCTTAAGTGAGGGAATTTCAGGCGAATTAAAATTAAGTACAGGGACATCTTGATTTATTTCATCTAAGGTTGAGTTGGTGGAAAAAATATCCGCAAGAAGGTTAGCTTTACCTCGTGGATCACTTACAAGATTGCCAGTCGGAGATTTTAATGGTGGAATGGATGAAGCAGTAGTGAAATTGGATTTGAATGAGTTAAGAGGTGACCAAAATATTTTGTTATCATTTGGATTATTTAGAAGTTTATTTGCCTGCTTGTGGAGAAAGTTTGATTTAGTTAGATTTAATACAGTTTTGGCATGATTTCTGATGTTTCTAAAGTAATTAAAGGCTTCATGTGTTTTTGATCTTGTGTAGGCCCCCCTATGCATTGTAGGCTATTGCTTTTTATTCAGTTACTCTAGCACAATTATGGTCGAACCATTTAGGTGAATTAGATCTTTTACTGTACTTTTGATAAGGAATAAAAGTTTCCATTCCAATTTTTATAAAATCTTGTATGTGGCTCAAGGTGGAGTGTGCATCATTAGAAAAGAAAGAGGTCCAGGGAATATCAATAAAGAAATCTTGAAGACCCTCCCAGTCTGCCCTATCGTAATGCCATTTAGTCACCAAAACAGGTTCAGAGTGGGAAGGTGTGGTAGGTGATAGACAGGTGGCCTGTATCAGACAGTGATCAGAAGATCCAAGCGGGGACCTCACTGTAACATCATACTTTTCTGAATTGGTTGTTAAAAATAAGTCCAGTAGGTGGGAATTATGATCAGGATTATCTGGTACACGGGTGGGTTGGTTGACTAGTTGAGTGAGATTAAATGAGTCTGCAAATAGCTCACATTCAAGACCAGCATCATCAGTCCTGGCTGAATGAGTGAGCCATTCAACATTATGGACATTAAAATCGCCCAACACAGTGATTTCAGAAGAAGCATTTAAGTTGAGGACACTGAGTTGTGAGGACCGAGAATCAAAAAGACTTTGCTCTGGAGGAGTATTTGGGGAACGGTAGATGCAACATATGTATTTAAATTTACCAGCCGAAATTAATTTGTATATAGAATAATCAAAATAGGGACAATTGAAAGTAGTAACCTCTTCCAGGGCAATTTCAGATTTTGCGAAGCAACATACACCTCCTTTAGGTCTGAAATTTTGGAGCAGTTGATAACCTGGAAAATTAAATCTAGATGTGTCAGATGTGGATGTTTCTTGAGTCTCTGTCAACAAAATGAGAGTAGGGGATTCTGCTTGAAGAAATTGGTGTACAGAATTGATGTTAGAGTGAAGTCCCCTTATATTGCAGTTGGGATGTGTGTACATGCTTAGATTGATATGCAGGATTCGAAGTTGCATAATAAATTGTAGGCAGTGTCCACCATTCTTTAACTGCCTTCGTGGTGTAATGCATAAGGTGTTGATATTCGGTGTGAGTGTCCTGGATTCGAATCCACGGACTGCCACATGTGTTTGTAATATTTCATAAATCGATTTTAGGAGTAGAGTTGGTTGTTGGAGAGAACATAATAATTGATATTGGTTCAGGAGTAATTTATCGAGAGGCCTTCCCTAGTGGTTAAGGCCCCATTAATTGCTCTTTCCATTCACATATGCATAGCCTACGTGAGTTGCAGTTGGGATGTGTGTACATGCTTAGATTGATATGCAGGATTCGAAGTTGCATAATAAATTGTAGGCAGTGTCCACCATTCTTTAACTGCCTTCGTGGTGTAATGCATAAGGTGTTGATATTCGGTGTGAGTGTCCTGGATTCGAATCCACGGACTGCCACATGTGTTTGTAATATTTCATTAATCGATTTTAGGAGTAGAGTTGGTTGTTGGAGAGAACATAATAATTGATATTGGTTCAGGAGTAATTTATCGAGAGGCCTTCCCTAGTGGTTAAGGCCCCATTAAATGCTCTTTCCATTCACATATGCATAGCCTACGTGAGTTGCAGTTGGGATGTGTGTACATGCTTAGATTGATATGCAGGATTCGAAGTTGCATAATAAATTGTAGGCAGTGTCCACCATTCTTTAACTGCCTTCGTGGTGTAATGCATAAGGTGTTGATATTCGGTGTGAGTGTCCTGGATTCGAATCCACGGACTGCCACATGTGTTTGTAATATTTCATTAATCGATTTTAGGAGTAGAGTTGGTTGTTGGAGAGAACATAATAATTGATATTGGTTCAGGAGTAATTTATCGAGAGGCCTTCCCTAGTGGTTAAGGCCCCATTAATTGCTCTTTCCATTCACATATGCATAGCCTACGTGAGTTGCAGTTGGGATGTGTGTACATGCTTAGATTGATATGCAGGATTCGAAGTTGCATAATAAATTGTAGGCAGTGTCCACCATTCTTTAACTGCCTTCGTGGTGTAATGCATAAGGTGTTGATATTCGGTGTGAGTGTCCTGGATTCGAATCCACGGACTGCCACATGTGTTTGTAATATTTCATTAATCGATTTTAGGAGTAGAGTTGGTTGTTGGAGAGAACATAATAATTGATATTGGTTCAGGAGTAATTTATCGAGAGGCCTTCCCTAGTGGTTAAGGCCCCATTAATTGCTCTTTCCATTCACATATGCATAGCCTACGTGAGTTGCAGTTGGGATGTGTGTACATGCTTAGATTGATATGCAGGATTCGAAGTTGCATAATAAATTGTAGGCAGTGTCCACCATTCTTTAACTGCCTTCGTGGTGTAATGCATAAGGTGTTGATATTCGGTGTGAGTGTCCTGGATTCGAATCCACGGACTGCCACATGTGTTTGTAATATTTCATTAATCGATTTTAGGAGTAGAGTTGGTTGTTGTTGGAGAAAACATAATAATTGATATTGGTTCAGGAGTAATTTATCGAGAGGCCTTCCCTAGTGGTTAAGGCCCCATTAAATGCTCTTTCCATTCACATATGCATAGCCTACGTGAGTTGCAGTTGGGATGTGTGTACATGCTTAGATTGATATGCAGGATTCGAAGTTGCATAATAAATTGTAGGCAGTGTCCACCATTCTTTAACTGCCTTCGTGGTGTAATGCATAAGGTGTTGATATTCGGTGTGAGTGTCCTGGATTCGAATCCACGGACTGCCACATGTGTTTGTAATATTTCATTAATCGATTTTAAGAGTAGAGTTGGTTGTTGGAGAACATAATAATTGATATTGGTTCAGGAGTAATTTATCGAGAGGCCTTCCCTAGTGGTTAAGGCCCCATTAATTGCTCTTTCCATTCACATATGCATAGCCTACGTGAGTTGCAGTTGGGATGTGTGTACATGCTTAGATTGATATGCAGGATTCGAAGTTGCATAATAAATTGTAGGCAGTGTCCACCATTCTTTAACTGCCTTCGTGGTGTAATGCATAAGGTGTTGATATTCGGTGTGAGTGTCCTGGATTCGAATCCACGGACTGCCACATGTGTTTGTAATATTTCATTAATCGATTTTAGGAGTAGAGTTGGTTGTTGGAGAGAACATAATAATTGATATTGGTTCAGGAGTAATTTATCGAGAGGCCTTCCCTAGTGGTTAAGGCCCCATTAATTGCTCTTTCCATTCACATATGCATAGCCTACGTGAGTTGCAGTTGGGATGTGTGTACATGCTTAGATTGATATGCAGGATTCGAAGTTGCATAATAAATTGTAGGCAGTGTCCACCATTCTTTAACTGCCTTCGTGGTGTAATGCATAAGGTGTTGATATTCGGTGTGAGTGTCCTGGATTCGAATCCACGGACTGCCACATGTGTTTGTAATATTTCATTAATCGATTTTAGGAGTAGAGTTGGTTGTTGGAGAGAACATAATAATTGATATTGGTTCAGGAGTAATTTATCGAGAGGCCTTCCCTAGTGGTTAAGGCCCCATTAATTGCTCTTTCCATTCACATATGCATAGCCTACGTGAGTTGCAGTTGGGATGTGTGTACATGCTTAGATTGATATGCAGGATTCGAAGTTGCATAATAAATTGTAGGCAGTGTCCACCATTCTTTAACTGCCTTCGTGGTGTAATGCATAAGGTGTTGATATTCGGTGTGAGTGTCCTGGATTCGAATCCACGGACTGCCACATGTGTTTGTAATATTTCATTAATCGATTTTAGGAGTAGAGTTGGTTGTTGGAGAGAACATAATAATTGATATTGGTTCAGGAGTAATTTATCGAGAGGCCTTCCCTAGTGGTTAAGGCCCCATTAATTGCTCTTTCCATTCACATATGCATAGCCTACGTGAGTTGCAGTTGGGATGCGTGTACATGCTTAGATTGATATGCAGGATTCGAAGTTGCATAATAAATTGTAGGCAGTGTCCACCATTCTTTAACTGCCTTCGTGGTGTAATGCATAAGGTGTTGATATTCGGTGTGAGTGTCCTGGATTCGAATCCACGGACTGCCACATGTGTTTGTAATATTTCATTAATCGATTTTAGGAGTAGAGTTGGTTGTTGGAGAGAACATAATAATTGATATTGGTTCAAGAGTAATTTATCGAGAGGCCTTCCCTAGTGGTTAAGGCCCCATTAATTGCTCTTTCCATTCACATATGCATAGCCTACGTGAGTTGCAGTTGGGATGTGTGTACATGCTTAGATTGATATGCAGGATTCGAAGTTGCATAATAAATTGTAGGCAGTGTCCACCATTCTTTAACTGCCTTCGTGGTGTAATGCATAAGGTGTTGATATTTGGTGTGAGTGTCCTGGATTCGAATCCACGGACTGCCACATGTGTTTGTAATATTTCATTAATCGATTTTAGGAGTAGAGTTGGTTGTTGGAGAGAACATAATAATTGCTAAAGAAAAAGCTGCACCGACGAGCAGCTTTGGAACGCCAGGTACGTAAAACGTATTCACCTCGTTTTGCGTGCAAATTAATGCAGCTCGATGCCCAATCTGTGCAATGGGGATGGTATTTTGGGTGTTGCCACATGTACAGATGCTACAGCCAGGATGCTTAGACCAGACAAAGAGTCTACCAGCCTACGTGGCAACACTGACAGCCTGACCATGAGTATATAGCCACCCATGTGGATCTGGGTGTAGTGGTGTTGGTAGGGAGGAAGGAAGCATGGAGATGCAAGCAAAGGAGAATAATACAAGTATGTGAGGGAAGAAGGGAGGTAGGATCCTTGGATAAATAAATGAAAACATAAATAAGAACATGAACATTAATATGAAATTATTTCTTCCAGAAGGTGGAATTAGGGCATAAGGGAGAGCGAAGGAACATACGCACGCACACACACAACACACATGACAGAAACAATCAATACTAGTCTCTTCCTTCATTCCTACCCTACACCGCTGGCTAAAAATACCTTTCATATGGCCTGCCTCTCTCTCTCTCTCTCTCTCTCTCTCTCCCTCTATCGCTGTTAAAGGAGGAAGGGAGGGGAGAGAGAGAGATGAAGTAGTTACCGGTGTATGGAGGGCGGGGAATTTAGAAAAGAGTTAGGAAGAGATACAAAAACTTGACTTTGGAAGGAGAACGAGAAAGATAATAAGAGTAGAAACCATAGAGAAAGAAGGGATTTAGGGAGGGACGATAAATAGCGAGGGGGGAGCATAGATAGAGAAGGACTTATACATGGATGAGGGAGCAGAGAGATTTTAGTTCGGATCACAGAAGGTGTGGAAAAAGGCCAAAATCTTCACTGTTCAGGGTCCGGTGAGAATAATATTTTCACTGTCCTCATGGTTTTACACCATATATATATACAGTATATATATATATAATGACAGATTAGATAGATACGGTTGATAGATAGTCTGTGAGAGTAACCGTAATATAGTACCAGTACCATATATTTATTATGGTTACAGGGAGACGTGAAAAACAAAACCATGTTTATTTTATTTTTTCCTGGCGATATGAGCTGTGTGTGTGAGTGAGTCTGTAGGCGGCTTATTGGCGATCGTGAAAACACCTGGATGTATTTTTTGCCGAAATGTTTTCTCAGTACAGCCATGCGACTATTACAACAGTATTTTTGCGTGTCCGTACTTGGGTGTCCACCCAATGTAGTCCATGAGCCAAGACCCGAATTTTGGGATATCGGTACCACCCGGGGTGACTAATTCTCTTAGGTGTTTTTAGCTTGCTACATGTCTCTAGTTTATGTTTTGATATGATAGCCCTTGCACATTGGTAGCTTAATGGTCGTTATCACTTCTTGAATAGACATACCCTACCGAAAATTCCGAAATATTTTAAAATGTCAAATTTGGGGACAGGAATGCCTAAATGTCAACAAAATGCATATAGTAATTGTCACATTTAATACAAGTCCTGTAAATACACACTAAGCATGCCATGGGCTTGTACATACTATTATGGCAAATTACTACTCCTAAATATCATCTACGTCAGACTCGGAATCTGACTGTTGTGCCACCGGCTCTTCTTCAATAGCCTTGTTCTGACATGTCTGTAACCTGCACATGTCCGTGCATTTTAGACCATTGCTGAGGCAAGTACACTTAGGGAGTTCGCATGACCGCACACACTTGCAAGACAGTAGCTGCATAACAGCATCTGGTGCTGGTGAGCCTCGCATCCAGTTGACGGCAAGCTTACCGTCCTCATCTGTCATCCAACCACAGTCTGTTGGGTTCGCAACAAATGGCTGGCTCTGAAGACTTCTCCTCCAGATCGCAGCCTGGTAGTTTGCACGCAGTGCATGCATGAAGAGGCAGTCCTCACAAGGAGGGAGTTGACTTGACTCTACCTCTCCACGTCTTGCACAGAACAGCTCATACCGAAGCTTGTTTACCTTAGTTGTGTGGGTAGATGGTAGGTACATGTGGCAGGTGATTTCCTGTAGCTTCTCAAAGAGTTCAGGAGACACTTCCCATGAGCGTCCAAGTTCGTGAAAAGCATGCTGGTATGTCTTGTCCATCTTCACCTGCTTGAGTGTCGTCATCTTCCCTCGGCCAGCGAATGCACTGACGGTATCACAGCCTGTAAAGGCATGCATACCAATCAATGAATCACACACGCTGCCTCCCAGTGTGCGGCTCAGTGTGGTGATATCCAGGAATCTTGTCCGGTTCTTCGTCCCGCACTTCTGGAACAGATGGGATGGGATCTTGTGGCACATGCCAAGACACAACACCATGACGTCTGTATCTTCTGCAGTGATGATGACAGACTTGTTCCCAGATTCTGCTGCATGAAGTGCATGGAGAAGAAGGCGTGTGTCTGCTTCTTCTTGAGTTGACTTAAGCTCAGGAGCCTCTTCCCACTGCTCTTTGGTGATCTTGAAGCAGCGCTGCTCACATGTGACATACAGCTCCTTGTCCTTGAGCTTCTCCCTGTGCTGTGGTGCCTTCCATTCTTCTACCAAGAACTTGATAAGACTTGCCTTGTTGGAGGAACTACCGAGTAACTTTCTCCACTGCTGGATGTTGTGCCCAGGTTGAATGTTCTTGAAATGAATTCCTGTGCCTGCACTTCTTTTGGCTCGTTCTGCATCCTTGATGGATGTCTCCTTGTAGATATCAAACATAATCAATGCGCCTGCTCTTAGCACCTTCATGAACAGCGTGACTCAGTGCTGTACCTGCAAGCTGTGAAAAAGTTTTGTCGTTTCCCTTCAGTTTGTGGACCAGGCTCATCCCATCAATTATGGTAGCAGAGGGCTCGGGTATCACTTCTGCAGGAGAAACATTCCTCTCTAACTCCTTTGCGAGGGCAGCCTTGTTGGTCTTGCGGAGAGACCCATCACCGCTGGCAAGTGCCCAAGGCAAAGGCCCCAGGGGATGAGCCAAGACATCACTCATTTTGAGCTTTCTGTTCTCGGCAACAAGGATCATCTGGCCAAATAGGTTCCTGTCAGCCTTTAAGATAACCTCCTTGGCATGGTCTTGTGAGCGTGGCTTCATTCTGATGTTAGTGAACGTTCTCAGTTTCGTCTTCGTCATCGTGTCATGAAACTGTATAGTTGGCGTATCGATCTCCAGGCGCTCTTCCTTGAAGGCTTGATATGCATCCTCTCCTATTCTGTAGGCCCCTAGAAGGTCTTTGACAACTTCTGGTGGTGCCATAGTCGCAGTTGACAAACTGACAAGATCTTCTTGCTCTGCGTTGAAGGGGTTCAACCAGCTGGTCTCCATCAGTTGAACTAAAGATTGGACATCGGCCTCATCTCTTCTAATCCTGGGCATCTGTAGGTCTGGGTGGCTGAAGTCAGTATACTTTTGGCCTACTACCATAGTCCTGAGCTGCCTTAAGTACCTGCTGCGATACTCCGATGTCAGGTAGTACCTGGCGACAGCTCCGCCTTTCAGGCTGAAGCCTTTTGTGCCCCCTGGTGTCTGGGTGTCTTTGTTGATCGTCTCTTCGATTGTCTGGTCCACAGGGATCCGTCCAAAGGGATTCTTGCTACCGATCTGGACCGAAAAGCCACCTTGCATGAAGTGTTCATGGACCTCTGGGTGTTCAATGGGCAGTCGAGACATCAAGGCATAGTAGTAGGTTAGGAACCGGGCATAGTTCACTTTGTCATAGGCAAAACACCACGGTATCATCTGTCGGATTGCTCCTAGGTGGAGCATCCAGTTGCCTTCTCTGGAGGCTCGAATTAAGTCCAGCATGATCTCAACCATGTCCAGGTATGACATCCAGAATGCTGAGAGGTTGTGTTCATCTCTGAGGGTCTCAAGATAAACTTGGAAAAGCTTCATGATATGTGTGCATGATTCACTCTCCATCAGCTCTTGAAAGAGTCCCTGAGACACATTGCTGTGAAAGCTGTTGATGTCCTTCAGTGTTTCATCTAGATGGTGTATGTCCCTTGAATGGTTTTCTTCTAGCCATGAAAGGAAGCCTTTCCATGCAAGCCTCATCAGTGCTTCATACACGAGCTTGTGTAGTCTCACTGCTCTGTTGTACCTCTTGCCGTTCATCACTCCTGACACTGATCCTTCTGCGATGATACCTGATTCCACACACAGATCTCTAAGACCTGCATCTTGAAACCTCTTTCCTATGGTGGAGATGAGATTACAGATTGTGTGGAAGACGCCCATCCTGATGATAATGTTCTTGAACTTCTCTTGTTTCCAGATAACTTCGGCAGCTTTGGCATAGAGTGCTTGATCAAACACGCACACAATCTTGTTAAGCTGTAAGGACTGCATGATAGCATGCGTTTGTTCCAAGATTTCATTAACGGTGGACATTTCTGTTGCGGGAGCATTGATAGTGGGCAGGTAGCTTACAGTGTCCTGAACCACTGCAATGTCTCTGCGCATTTTGATGTTGAACCCAGTCCAACTGCTGATGGACTGGTCCTCATGGTCTGACATTCGAGTAAGAAGCCAGATATGGTTCTTTGTCTTTGAATCCTGGACTTCCTTGGTAGTGTCGACATACGCAGTCTCAATCCTAGGTGGCCCTGCCCGCCGCCCAACATTGTATATTGGCAGCATTTTTTTTTTTTTTTTTTTTTCTATGTGATTGAGGGAGGCAAAAGGCATAACTGCCTATAGCGAGTGCCTCCCCCATAGTTGAAAGAGTGACAGGGCCAAAATCAAGGGACGTTCGAGCCAAAATGCCTGGACACACGGAGTTTGAAGCAATTTAAGTCATAGGAAGAGGGAAAGACTGATTCTGGGAGAGAGTTCCAGAGCTCAGCTGTTGAGTAGAAGAAAGTTTGAGAGTAACGTTTCACTCTTGGGTTGGAGAGTTGCACAGAGTAGGGGTGGGATTGAGTTGCAAGACGGGTACCACGTGCCCTACGTAAAGGAGGTGGTATGCACTGGGATAGCTCTGAGGAACACTGATTATTATAGTAGCGATAGAATAGCGAGAGAGATGCAACATTGCGGCGGAGAGAGAGAGATTGCAGAGAGTTGGAGTGGACGGGAGTTAATGATACGAAAGGCCTTCCTTTCAACTTTGTCTAGGAGAGCAGTGTGAGAGGAACCTCCCCACACATGTGAACAATACTCAATACAAGGGCGCACTATGCCCCTGTACAGAGCAAGAAGCTGTGCAGGGGAAAAGAACCCCCTAAGGCGGTTGAGCACACCCAGCTTCTGGGATGCTGCCTTAGCAAGACTGGTAATATGGTCCTTCCAAATGAGAGCAGAAGAAAAAGAGACACCAAGAATATTGAGAGAAGATGAAGGGTTGATTTTTGTATTGTTGAAGAATAAGGGATAGTCCGCTGGGAGATCCTGACGGGTAGATAGATGGAGAAATTGGGTTTTGGAAGCATTAAAGTTAACAAGGTTTTCTCTGCCCAATTGGAAATAGTATTTAGATCAGAATTTAAGAGTTCTATGGCTTCATTACGTTTGTCGTTGAGGGATTGCTGGCTGGGGCGTTCTGAAAAACTAATGGAGTAGTGCAAGGTTGAGTCGTCTGCGTATGGATGGGAATTAAGGTACAGTTAAGATCATTTATAAAAATTAGAAAGAATAGGAGATAGGACAGAGCCCTGAGGAACACCGGAGTTTATAGAGTGAGGAAGTGAACAATGGCCGTCCACAACCGCGGCTATGGAACGGCCGAAAGGAAATTAGAGACAAAGGCACAGATGGAGGGATAGAAACCGAAGGAGGGTAGTTTAGAAATTAAAGATTTATGCCAGACTCTATCGAAGGCTTTCGATATGTCTGCAATAGAAAAAGTCTCACCGAAGTCCCGAAAGGAGGATGACCAAGAGTTAGTAAGATATGAAAGAAGATCACCAGTAGAGCGACCCTTAAGGAAGCCATACTGGCGATCTGAGAGCAGATTATGAGAAGAAATGCTTAAGAAATTTGGAAGCAAGAATAGTTTCAAAAACTTTAGAAAGACAAGAGATAAGAGCAATTGGACGATAGTTGGAGGGTTGAGAGCGGTCACCCTTCTTTGGGACAGGTTGAATGTGAGCAAACTTCCAGCATGAAGGGAAGACGTTAGAGGATAGACAGAGACGAAAGAGTTTGCCTAGGCAGGGAGTCAGCACGGAAGCACAGTTTTTGAGAACAACAGGAGGAACACCGTCCGGACCGTACGCCTTATTAGTGTTAAGCCCAGAGAGGGTAGAAAGTACATCTTTAGAAGAGATTAGGATATTAGGCATAAGTAAGAGAGAGGAGGGCGGAGAAGGAGGAATAGCACCGGAATCATCCAAGGTGGAGTTTCTAGCAAAAGTTTGAGCGAAGAGTTTAGCTTTGTCAGAGGAAGAAGTGATGGTTGTGCCATCAGAGTGGGAAAGGGGAGGGAAAGACGAGGAAGAGAAATTGTTGGAGAGGTTTTTGGCTAGATGCCAGAAAGCTTGGGAAGAGCTAGAGTTGGATAGTTCAGTGCATTTATTATTGATGAAAGAGTGTTTGGCAAGTCGAAGAACAGATTTGGCTTGATTCCGGGCAGAAACATATGAAGAATGAGAGTCTTGAGTTTTAAGGCGTCGGTACCGTTTGAATGCTTCCTCCTTATTGCGGACAGCAGTAGAACAGGCGTGAGTAAACCAAGATTTTTTAGCATTAGTCTGAGAGAAGAGAATGGAATGTATGCTTCCATGCCCGATAGGATTACCTCGGTAATGCGTTCAGCACTCTCCGAGGGTCCTCGGCCATGGAAGCAGAAATCATTCCATGGGAAATCAAAGAAGTACTGCCGAAGAGCCTCCCAGTCATCCCATTGATGATGTCTGAGTGATGCTTCTTATCTTGGACTTGGTAATCTCTGGCAGGACTTTCTCTGGCACAGAGCCTGCAACCTTGGACTGGACAGCAATGCCATTGACTCTATGAGAAGTACCTGCTCCTCTTAGGGTCTCTTCAAGTCGGTCAATGTTATCCCAGGCCAGGGTTGTGAACACACCAGGGTAGATGTTTGCTGGCAGTGGAATGTCATCCTTTGAGCATTCCAGCTTCTGGATACAAAGGGCTGTATCGATCTCCTCAAACATTGAGTAAGACACACAGTGACCAAGACGATTCAGAGTTCGGATCAGTTCTGTGTTTCCTGTCAAAGACTTTACAGCATTGGTCAGCAGTACGTGCTTGGGTGGTTTTGTCTTGCCACTGGTAACAGCAAAGACCAAGTCACTGCCAAAGGAAGTGGCAAGACGTTGAGCTCTTTCAGAGGGAGTTTCACACTCACACTCTCCTGTCAGCAGGGTGTGCAGGAATTGAGTGACTGCTGCAGGAATGACATTCTGATCTGTATCGGGAGGCCATGGCTGACTCACATCTTGTTTATTGATCTCATTCCTCAGCTGCATTCCTGCTTTGGTTAAGACATCTTCAGAGTGAGCTGCTCTTGCTTCTTGCAGGTCTTTTGCCATTTTGTGTGCTTGCCGGGCAAGGTCGTCCATTGAGAGGCTGCGTGGATAGATTAGAAGCTTTCCTTTCTCATCTGGGACAAAGCGTAGTGATTCTCCAAACTCGGTTTCAATCTTTCGGCGAACATGTTTCTTTGTCGCTGGTTTCAGTTGGATAATACCACGGGACATCATGGATCTCTCAAGCCTAGATGTGAGGTTTGTCATAGGCAGTACCTCTGGGTTGGGGAATAATTTGGTCCTTATATACAAGCAGAGTTCCTCGAGGGCTTCTGTCTCAACCTCTTCGTAGCGTGCTTCCTCGCTTTCTTCCTGATTTTCACCTGCACCCGACCTGGCGGCCGCTGGGAAATCATCTTTTGTGAAGAGTTTGTAGCACGACTTGTGGTAGTGACCCTCTGCAGCAACAAGGTCTCTGCTAACTAAACCAAGGATTCTCTGGTTGAGTTTCCTTATTGCTGCTCTGCGAATCTTCTCATCTGCTCGTAGCTCAACACACTGTATGAGTGGCTCCCTTGTCTTTGTTGTTTTTATGTACTTGCTTGACTTCTCGCAGAAGATACATACTTTGGCATACACCCTGCTAGTACTAGGGGCATCCCTTGATGCCCTCCTCCTGGGTCGACGCTTGCTGATTCTATCTTGACACCCTTGGCAAGGATAGAATCCAGTGACTTCTTCATTGTAAAGAGACTACGACATTTACGGTGATAATGTATGTGTGGTATTCCTCCTTCTTCAAGGCCCTTGGCTGCTTCCAGGACTGGATCATGCTGCCTGATTTCTGCAGCCCTGAGCAATGTGTTCCAGGAGTCCAAATCCTGTGGTGACACCAGAGCATCGCTGTCATCATCAGAGCAGTGGATGATACAGTCGATCCGTGCTCTCTTCCTCGCAGATGGTTCCATCCTGCCGTCAAACAGTCGACACACACCTGCAAAAAATATCACCATTAAACCATGAACAAACAAACACATTACATGGAAACCACTCTACATATGTTTGCTCCTTCCAATAATAAATTATCCCCAAAATATAACAAAAAATCCCCAAATATGAAATAAACCCCTAAATATGGAGAAACTTGAAATACACATCGGAATAATTCTTGTAGAGAATCAAATAAGCTACAAGAGCTGTTAGAATATATTTTTCAATGTTCCCCATATTTAAGGATTTATTCTAGATTTAGAGGAAAATACCCAAAATATAGAGTATATTCCGAAATATGAGGAAATTTGAAAAATACCTAGGAACAACTCTGGTAGAGAATATAATTCTACATAGGTGTTCAAAGTTTCGCGATGATTGTGTGATGGATTTTAAAGAAAATGAGGAAAACGCCGAGCGTCACGCTAAAAATCTTTATTTTTGGGTAGCGCCCCTATTGCATCAAAAAAATTAGACTAAGCTACCAGTGCGAGAAGGCTATCATATCTTAATGTACTTACAGTCACTCTATAAACATTTTAGTACCATTCGTGTTTAGTCACCCCAGGTGGTACCGATATCTGGCCTGGCTCATGGACTAATGATCTCTAGTCACTAGTCAGCGGTGTGAAGACTTGTTGAGAAGGAACAATGTAACATTGTTACGAAGGGCAGCGCAGGCCTATTTTAACTTGAAAACAAAACAACTACTTTCAGGTTGTCTCCTCATGCTCCTTTGGAACTGTGACTGCATTGCCACTATCTCGTTGTCTTATCTCATTCTCTCGGATAACTTTCCCTCTCTTAGAAACAACGCAGGTAGTTTTGTGATATGTCAGTGGTCTTTGTGTTGATGCACTGACACCAAGTACAGTCTACGACAGAACTTGTTGTCATGGCCTGAGGCAATGTGTTAGTTCACTCACCTTTTAATAGATGGCACTTTATCGCTTCTAATAAAACGGGGCGGGGTTAATATAGAGGTTCGAAGGAGGAGGAGTCAAACGTGTGTGTGTGTGTGCGTGTGTTCGAGAACGGCACGCAGAATAAGTTTATTTTAACATAACACACAGGCTATATTATAAAATTAGCCCATGCTGGATCACAAATAAGTAACACACATTAGGTGTTGCGTTATTTATGGAATTTAATACACAGACAAACAAGTTTCTATCCTTCGCACTTTCCATTCCCCCCTCCTCCCCCTCTCCCTTTCACCCCAACTCTCCTTCTTCACCCGCTTCCTCTCCCCTCCCTCCCTCCCACCTCTCTCTCTCTCTCTCTCTCTCTCTCTCTCTCTCTCTCTCTCAAGGACATAAAAGATACCTTCTAAAATACGCAGAATAATACTATGCGATTGTTTTGAATTTACATATACATAATCTATTTTGTATTAATTTCACCACACCACCAAACGCCTCCAATGAAATTAATGAAAGCATTTATGTGATCCACCGGGATTCGAACCTGGGTTATCACACACAGATTTTTAGACACCTTAACCATTACACCACCAAGACGGTTAAAGGTTTATGCACACGCCTACGACTTATGAAATAAATAATAAATGTTAGGGATGACAAAAGTAACACATATATGTTGATTAGCAATAGGATAACTAGCGAGGCAGCGAACAACACCTGTTACTCGCTGTCTCGATAGATATCCTATTCCTAATTAAGCTACGATTTCCGAAGAACACGTCTATATTTGTTTATATATATATATTAAGTGTAACAATAATACTTAGGATTTACGTTATTTGTGTTGGCTTAATTTGGATAATACATATACTTGTGACCTCCACAATTTGTAATGTTTGAGGAGACGGCGCTTCAACCTCTCTCCTCTGTCCATCACATTCAAGCACCAACCCACCCACACCAATACTAACACAGGATACAAAACAGACACACACACACTCACACCCAATAACATAAAACGCACATCACACACATGATCACATACAACGTAATGGGCACAAATCACTCACACATGATAACATAAAACGCACACACACACATACACACACACACACACACACACACTCTGGTCCAGGTAAACTAGAAAAGGTATTAGCATTATTGAGGAAATGCTGCTGTCTTCAGTGCGTGTCATGGCCATCCTGAGCCTTACGACGTATACACACTAATAACACACATAACAAAGCCACTATAACAACTTCGACTCTCTCAAACACTCCTTCTCCCCTCTCTACACTCTTCAGAAAATAGGAAAAGTAGAAAGTAGCTACGAGGTGCCGTTGTGAAGGCTTATCCTTCAATACCTTCACCTGACCTGACCCCATCCGGGGTTTAGCTGGTCCACAAGGGTGTGTGACATGAACCCAATAGAGAATTTGTGGGCCATCATGTCATGGAGTGGAATGTGGTCCAGGTTAGGATTGGAAAGGGCGGGAGGAGTGGGATTGGGGGGCAGGGGGGGGGGGGGGGGGGGATCCGTCGCCGCCCTAATATAAGTTGGAACATGTTTAAATCAGCTCCAACGAGAATACAGGAGGTAATTGATGCAGCTTGTGGGTGGAGATCATATTGATTTCATAAATATAAATTGTAAATGTTTACATTTAAGATCCCTTTATATGTATTATATAATGTGTATGTGTTTCCAATGTTCACCGTAATATAATGATGGTGAAATAATACATATTAAATTAAATTCAAGGTAACATACACAGAGCTATAGTATACTTTTAATTATGTTTGGACGATAATTTAAACAATACGAAGTAAAAATATAAAAGCCTAAACAATTTACAGTATATAAACTTTAAAACAACATAACAAGATTGCTTGGATTATTGTTAATTGTTCAATTTGATGACTTACTTTATAGTAAATCATTACAATGGGTAACGCCGAACTGTTTACTGATAATGGGAAGCCACAGTAATTAAGCTAGTAATTAAGAATCCACTGAGAAAAGTATAATGCAATAATCATAGCGTGTCATATTACATGTTAAGGTAATATGTAATATGACATGTTAAGGTAGGCGGATGCCCAACCCCGAAAGGGGTTGAAATAGGAGAGCTATCCCCCCGCCAAAGGCGGCTTTCTAGGGTGTTTCCTAGCTGATGCTGAGAGGATTGGGTTCTAGTCATGTGGTGATGGGCTGGTCTATCAGAGTGAGAACTGAGCGATCTCTGCCATACCCATAGCTTACTCTGACTGTTCCTTTTACTTATATATTTTCTAGATCTCTTCCGTGGATTGACCTCCCAATTTACCAAGATTGGAAGCCAAAGCGTCACATTTTTCCTTTGCCCCTCAACTTTCTCTTCATAATTGCTGAGGGGCACAGGGCCCTGGGTGGGTCTTTGGTTTCCCGGGCGTTTCCGCACCCTCCTTAGCTCCCAGCCATGGAGTGGCTTCGGTCACCCAGGCTTTATTGTGGTCGGCAGGGAGGGTTCTGTGGGGGCGCTCGGTTATGGCCTTGGCCTTCAACAGGGCTTTGGGGCTGTTCGGCCAGGCAGCTTGGGGAGGAACAACAACAACAACAACAACAACATGTTAAGGTAGATTATGAATTGGTCAACCACAGTGCTGTGAATAGTTGTATGGAAGAAAACAAAATTTACTCTAATATGAACATTTATTTTTATTAAAAATAAAACACGTTTCGGTTCATCTAAAGTGTTTTCTCTAACTGAGTCGATATTATCTTGTCTTTATGATATATAGTTTTGGTTATAATTTGGTCCAAGCTAGATTACAATGTGATCCAACTTGTCTTGCTGCGTGGATTGTAACATCCCGTTTCAATTACTTATATATTTATACGATTGTTTACACTAACCAGGACGCCAAGGTTGGCAACTTTGAGTGTTTTGCAACGGAGCATACTGTATATATTTATTTTCTATAACACATTGTATAAGGTAAAGAATTGAATACGAGTTAATAATTGAGAATCAGTAAAGGTAAAAAGAACAGTATTATTAAAACACCAACGATTTTTTATGGACAGCTTTGAACACGACGATGAGGAAAATTATATATTCGGTTAGGAGAGAGAAGGGGGAGAGAAAAAGAGAGAAGGGGGGAGATAGGGGAAGGCAGCAGAGAGAAGGGGAGGAGGGGGGAATGGGAAGTTCGAAGGATAGAAACTTGATTGTCTGTATATTAAATTCCATAAATAACGCAACACCTGATGTGTGTTACTTATTTGTGATCCGGCATGGGCTAGTCTAATAATATAGCCTGTGTGTTATGTTAAAATAAAGTTATTCTGAGTGCTGTTCTAGAACACACACACACACACACGTTTGACTCCTCCTCCTTCCAACCTCTATACTAACCCCGCCCCCTTTTATTAGAAGCGATTAAAGGGCCATCTATTAAAAGATAAGTGAACTAACACATTGCCTCAGGCCATGACAACAAGTTCTGTCGTAGACTGTAAATCCCAAAATTATACCATCCCAATAATATCAGCTCATTGATAAATTGGGATTTGAACCTTGCGTACTTATGATTACCAGAGATTACCAAAGTCATCAATGAAAGCAAGCATGTGATCCACAGATAATAGCTCGGCTAATTTTGAGAAGCCAGACGTAACTAATAATTGAGAGAGCAAGGTGGTAATGCAAACTTCATACTAATAACCATGGACCAATGTGAATATGAAAGAACGTAACATGGAAATTATAACTCAATATAAAATAATTGTACTATAGTATGCTATTTTTGACAGTGCAAGAAGAATCTTCCGTAACAACTGATTATCGTTCATATTATTGTACAATTAGATATAATTATATAACTACCTCAAAATATTAACCCTTAATTAGCGGCGAGCAACATAAGTCGAGTTAAAAAAAGCTGGACTATGTGGCGGCGCTCGACATAGGTCGAGTGGCAATTTCAGCACGTAATGTGGCTGAGAGAGAGAGACAAGTGGTGGCAGGAGACTAGCGAGCGTATGACTGCTCCAGACCACCGCGGCGAACCTACTGACACAAATCTCAGCTCCCTCCTCCCTCTCTCACTCGCTACATACTCAATTATGTACCGAAAGTACCGAATTACCTGCTTTTTGCACTCGCGTTGCACGGTTATTGCAAGAAAACTATCCATCATACAAGGATCGTTATGGTGTCATTCGAAAGCTCTGTTTATGCCCTTTCAGGGATAGGTACTTGTTTTACGTTCTGGGTCTTATTTAGGCATGAAAATGATCACGTAAACAGCCCTATTTTGGCTAAAAACACCCCGCTGTGCGGTACATATAAATAAACCGCATAGGCCGCTCGTAAGGTGTTAAGTATGTATTTTGATCTACCGCTATATTCAAGTATTACTAATAAGTTAGATCTTAGTAGTCACGATAGTGGCGTGACTTCTGTGTGGTTTGACTTGTCATTACTGATTTTTTGTATTACAAAATTACTATTAATAAACATTCAAACATAACAAGGTGAAGGGTTTGCTCGCCCACCCACGAAGCCACGTGAAGGTATAGCTGGTGAAGATACCGACCTCTGCCCTTGATTGTCCCACCAACATATGTCTCATGTAACCCCCTTCCCCCCTTTTTCTCCTAAGGGCATTATATTCCATCCATGATAATGCCTGATATAATCTCGGCCGCTACCTCAAAACAGTAATGGATGGAGGGTTTGGCTTAACCTCCAGCAACATTGTATACCACCACCCGGCCGTATTAACCCACTTTACCAACCTACTTACGCTGCTCATTACCAAAGGTTAACTGGCCAGAAATATCTTAGGAGACGCAGCAATCATTATGGTATGATCATGAATCAGTGCTAAAAGGACTGTTCCGGGCAACTGTTTCTGTATATATTCAACCCAGTTATGTCATTGGGTCAAATAGCATGCTTCGTTTGACTGACGCTTTACAAAAATACCATATCACCCCGTGTACTTTATTTCTTATATTCATGTCGGTATGTGGTAGGTTAGATTATACTACAGTAGGTTAGGTTAGGTGAAGCTTGGGTGACATTCTAGCTAAAGATTGAGCGAAGAGTTCAGCTTTGTCAGAGAAAGAAGTGATGGTTGTGCCAATCAGAGTGGAAAAGGGGAGGGAAAGATGAGGAAGAAAAATTGTTGGAGAGGTTTTGGGCTAGATGCCAGAAAGCTTGGTTAGAGCTATAGTTGGATAGTTCAGTGCATTTAATATTGATGAAAGAGTGCTTGGCAAGTATAAGAACAGATTTGGCTGGATTCCGACCAAAAACATAGGAAGAAGGAGATTCTTGAGTTTGAAGGCGTTGGAACTGTTTGAATGCTTCCTCCTTGTTGTGGACAGCAGTAGAACAAGCGTGAGTAAACCAAGATTTTTTGGCATTAGACTGAGAGAAAGAAAATGGAATGTATGCTTCCATACCCGATAGGATTACCTCGGTAATGCGTTCAGCACTCTCCGAGGGTCCTCGACCACGGAAGCAGAAATAATTCCATGGGAAATAAAAAGGTACTGCCGGAGAGCCTCCCAGTTGGCAGCCCCAAAGTGCCACAAGCGCCGCCAGCTAGGAAGATCGGGTGGCTGTACTGGAGAGATAAGGCAGGTGACAGAGATAAATTTATGGTCGGAGTAGCCCAAAGGAGAGACAATATTGACAGTATAAGAAGAAGGGTTAGAAGTTAGAAAAAAGTCAAGAATGTTGGGCTGATCTCCGAGGCGATCCGGGATTCAGGTGGGTTGCTGAAATAACTACTCTAGGCCATTCAGGATAGAAAAGACGTAGGCTTGTTCACCAGGTTGGCCAGTAGTGTGAGAGGAGAGCCATTGACGGTGGCAAACGTTGAAATCTCCTAAGATGGAGATTTCTGAAAAAGGAGAAATGGATAGAATATGTTCCACTGTAGAGTTTAGATAATAAACAAATTGGGGAACGTCGGTAGAGTTAGGGGAAAGATAGACAGCACAGATATATTTAGTAAAAGAATCACAGGAAAGTTTGAGCAATACAGTTTGAGATTTCAGAGGAGTCAAAATCGGGAACACGAGAGCAAGTGAGTTTGTTGTGCACGTATGCACAACATCCGCCTTTGGCTGTGAAACTAGGATCGAGAAAGTAGGATGAAACAGAGAAGCACAAATACACAAATAATACAAAAATAAGCACAAATACACAATTACACACATGCCAATCCGTACAAATACACAGGTAAACATATATGAAAACACACATATGGTGGAGTGGTCATGCCACTGGATTGGTAATCCAATGGACCCGGGTTCAAATCCCGATATGTCAATGGCAAGATATTATTGGGATTGAATTTGTGCTGTACCTAGTATCAGTGCATTACCACAAAGCCCACCGAAATGCCAAAAAAATACCCTCATTGTTCCCTGATTAAATAACACTGTATGAATATTCCCATATTCAAAATATGTTACAGGGGGACAATGCCTAGTGAGTTCACTGCTCAATAGGTGGCATTCTGAGAGTGAGGGTCTGAGTCTGGAGGGTGAGATGGTGAAGCACTCGAACGAAGCAACCAGCCGCTTCAGAGATGGAGCTGCTTCGAGCCATGATGGATGCTTCACATGTCTCACTCCCCAGACTGGAACAAGATCTCACGGGCTTCACCGTGTTGAGCGGTGGAATGTACAGGCTCTCAGCCTATGCCCGAGAGGGAGTAGTTGGAATATAGAAAACAAAAAAATACACATAACACATTGCGGATTGATATGCATTCTCACTTTTACACATCCACCAATACACACAATCACATTTACACTTAAATACTGTACATCGAAGCTGTTCATCATACTAGCTCCATAATTACGTGGAATATCAGAACTTAGCTGAAGCCCTCTTTAATAATGGAACACACATGTAGATACAGACACATTTATATGATCATATATACACACAAACACATACACACACACTAATATAAAGTAAAACTCTTCTTATCAAATACACATGCTGCACACGGTTATAAACATTTACACACATATAAAACATATCTCAACAAACATATACAACAGCCAAAACAAAGCAGATAGTTTTTACACGCAGACAATGCCAAACATACGCCTCTCTAACATGCATTTGAGATGATCCACAAATGATCCACATTACGTATTACAATGCACATATTGACAACGCTCATCCCAACTATCATACAATGAAACACACATCGAAATACACAGTACGACACACACATGTTTGGCTTGATTCCAAAAACATCCAATCACATCACCGACCCTGAATGTCTCACATTTGATCACTGCCTTTTACGGGAAATAATTAGTTCCCAAATATCGCGAAATAGAATACGGAATTCATTATTGTTCTCTCTGCTTTTGGGGAGTATTGCGGATTGTTTACTTGTTGGATCACTACTATTACAGTAATCTATTTTTTATTAGCTTCACCACAACACCAAACACCTCCAATGAAATTAATGAAACCACATGTGCGATCCACCATGATTCGAACCCGGGTTATCACACACAGATTTTTGACACCTTAACCATTACACCAACAAATTTGAATTTGTGATTTGCTTTTATTCATACCATAATAATAATAATAATAATAGTAATCGTCTGGTTACTTATATTGCGCCCGTATCTCCTCCTTCGAGGATTCTCAAGCGCTTGACACTTCATTAATCAACCGGAGACCATTACCCATCCTCTTGCTCATGAGGAGACGGTAATCGCTGGCTATATATCAGAAAAACTTTTCAATCTGAGCGGGGATTGAACTTGAGACCTGCAAGATGTGAAGCAGTCACTCTATCAACTGAGCCAGCCGGACGGCTAAATATATATATATATATATATATATAATATATAATATATATAATATATAATATATATAACTGAGCATGTTTTAATATTCACAATTGAAATCAGAACATCTACTCAGGATCGTTGTTTATTAAATAAATACCTGATACACAAATATACGTTTCATCCTGCAGCAGATATTCGAGCTTTCATCTTTCGTGACAGAAATCCTCTCCCAGTGTCTCCTTCCTCGTCCTTCAATGTTTCGGCCGTCTGTTTGAATATCTGGCAGTCCTCCACCTCCACTCTTATTATTATTATTACTGCCACCTCTTTTACTGTAGGTAGCGTTGTAGGAGACCATGTTGGCGGTGTTGGTGGGAGTTTTGTCCTTACTGAAAATGCCTACCACCAATATTACACACTGTAATCAAGTTTCTATCACCAACCAAGGGGGTACCTATATTACAATTGAAATACAAAAACATAAAATTCTGTGAGGAACATTGTATGGTAATCTTTGTTTATCACATCCTTGTCTAGTTACATCCGAGAAACCCGCACACTTTAGGGCGGATATTATTCAATATTATATGAGCGCAGTGCGCCCATATATCGAGCACTGTTCGTATATGTGACGAGGTTCCACCCATACTGAACCTCTTGAGAAAAGCATTTAGTTTCATAAACTCACTTCCTCTAAAGCCTCTGTCACACACATGACTTTGTCAACACGTCCTTGGTCGAGTATACTTAATTCTGGGTGGAAACCAAATATTAGGGACTTGGCTAAATAATTTAATATTAACCAGAATATGATGAAAAATACGTCATCGAGCTGAAGGGGCTGTAGAACTTTACACAATACTTTGCAAAATACACGGTCATATTAAAGTCTGAAAAGGCCGGGACGCCAGTGTGACAGGTCCTTTACTAAATCTCTACGATCTATCTCTACACACCATACTGTTGGATCCCTCTTACTATTCTATCGCCATAACAAAAGTCAGTGTTCTTCAGAGGTTTCTCAGTGTATACCCCCTCCCTTGATGAGAGAACGAGTTCAACGTAGAGTTACCAAAATGATACCTAGCCTAAAGAACAAACCATACGAAGAGCTTCTTAGAAAATTAAATATATTTCCTTTAGCCCAGCGCAGATTAAGAGGTGACTTAATTCAAGTGTTCAAAATCATCAAAGGCATGACAATATGAACTGTAGTAAGTACTTCACTATCAACCAATCTAATTACACGCGGGGAAACGGTTGCAAAATTATTGGTAAATCTTTTAACTCACACGAATCTAAGAATTTCTTCTTCAATCGAGTTGTCAACTTGTGGAATGGGCTTCCCCGAGACGTTATAGACTGCAGCACCGTTGATTCATTTAAATTCCGCCTAGACAAATATCTCGTATGAAACCCGCGACTGACTGCGTTTGTAAATGCATAACTTTATTTTATCCTCCCCTCAGTTACTAACCCATATGTCCCCTACTAACTTCCTAGTCCTGCCACGGACATTAGTTCCAGGGCAGTAGTTCCCTTTCCAATGTTCCCTTACCCACTCTAAACCACTGTTTGGACACTTGATCCTCAGTGTTTTGGAGGACAAGCAGCCTAGAAGGGTCATTAGACCTGTTGTTGCTTGATTTCCTTTGTACTTTGTACTCCTTTGTACTCCTTTGAGAGTGGGTGGCACCCGCCTTTCAACACATTCAACCATCCCTTACATATGATGGTTGCTTTTATTATGATTAATGATACAAATAATAATACTGAATAAGGCGATATAATTCTGAATGGATTCATATAGAGTCACACAGACCAATAAGGTGTCTGAGCAAGTCCACCTTGTTATCGAAACAAAGAACATAATGTAAAATGCTTTATGTCTGTAATGCTCACCGGCTGTTGACAGGGAAACGCTCACACGGAAAATTAGATAATGTAATTAATCTTATAAATACATCTAGTATTCCAAATGTGGTAAATCTATGTATTTTAACATCTTTAATTTTACTGATTCTTGATTGTGATGTTATCATTTATATATAGCCAGAATAAAGTGAATTTTGTTTTACCACATTGCAAAAATTAATCATTTCAAACCTTAAATATATTATGTATAATATAAAACATATTAATGAAGACTTCATTACAGATGACCTTCCATACACCACATTATTTACGAGATATACTGTACACTATAATTGGTAATATTTGTATTATTTGTCAGTTTTCAAGTCTTTTTATATATACTAGTGAAAGTTAGTGTTAGTCTACAGTATATGACTGACTGGAGCCATGTGTGAATATAGGTAGCCCAAATTTTAGATAAATCTTTGTGTTAGAATAATTCTGAATATATTTTGTGAAGAGCTGAAAATGATGTCCTGAGGGCATAATTACACGTCGAAAAAGTTTGGTTGATTGTCTTGATGAGCGGGAGGGAATCAGAGAAGTTAATTGCATTTTATCTTGATGTGGATGAGAGACGCTAGAGAGGAAATATCGAAGACAAACTCTGGGGAGATTGGGGAAACTTTAACAGAAACACAAAGAACCACGTTTTGCTTGGATTTTTCTTATGGGAATAACACAAAAAGGCTTCATGGAGAACATATCCATTTTGATAACCTTAAACAAACGTTTTTTGTTAACTTAATCAATATTGACATTCAATATTATTGAAGAGAACATTGTATACAATATTTATGCCTCTGTGGACAGGATGGCTTAGTGTCACATTTTTATAACGTTCTCAACACCAATAACCTCAAAATGAAATTTATGGAAGAATGTGATTTTCCCAGGATTCTAACCTACTGTAGGTTATCTCATATATAACTTACACGTTCTAACCATTACACCATCACGACAGTTACAAGTACAGCACATGACTACGATTAATATCCATTTATCGAATACTATATATCAATCTAATCAAGCACTGCACCCAACTGCACTATGAACAGTGTGGGGAGGTTCCTCTCACACCGCTCTCCTAGACAAAGTTGAAAGGAAGGCCTTTCGTATCATTAACTCCCGTCCACTCACCAACTCTTTGCAATCTCTCTCTCTCTCCGCCGCAATGTTGCATCTCTCTCGCTATTCTATCGCTACTATAATAATCAGTGTTCCTCAGAGCTTTTCCAGTGTATACCACCTTCTTTATGTAGGGCACGTGGTACCCGTTTTGCAACACAATCCCACCCATACTCTGTGCAACTCTCCAATCCAAGAGTGAAACGGTACTCTCAAACTTTCTTCTATTCAACAGCTGAGTTCTGGAACTCTCTCCCAGAATCAGTCTTTTCCTCTTCCTATGATTTAAATTGCTTCAAACTCCGTGTGTCCAGGCATTTTGGCTCGAACGTCCCTTAATTTTGGCCCTGTCACTCTTTCAACTATGGGGGAGGCACTCGCTATAGGTAGTTCTGCCTCCCTCACTCACATAGAAAAACAAAACAATATTAAGCGCGAGGAAATAATATTTTATGGGGCAAAGATCACATAGGACCGACCTGGCTACGAAATATTCCTAAACCTATTGAAATGATTGTTATCATCCTTCTTTACACCAAATTAAATTAATGAAAGCATGTGATTCTCACAGGATTCACACCTAGGATATCTGATACAGAACTTACACGCTTCAACCATTACATACGAGGTAATGAATATAAGTGGTTAGCCATATGGCAGGCAATTATTTAAGGGAAGGAATGGCGATTACGTTGAAAATGCAGATCAGCGACACTAAATACACCCAGCTGTAAAATAAAGTGTAACTTCATCTAGCTTCTTGCTGAATATAGGTTGCAGTGCGCTGACTGAATCCATTACGTCAATAACACAGCCCCCTGAGGATGTACAAATGTTCGCACAAGTAGCTGATACAAACCAATATAATATACTTAAGAATATTTCTAACAACATGTCAACAACATGTCTTTATTGCCTACCAAGTGTTATAATGTACGATATTCATTACAGGTGGTTGTATGGTTGGTCACATGGATTTGAATACAATATGGCATTTTGTTTATGGAATGAAGATTAGCATGATTATAATATTATTCAAGTGTATTTTCCTAAGCAGTATGTTCCTAAGCAGTAAGTATACAATATGACCAATACAGGTTTTATACCTAATTATTCTTTCAAGCCAATTATGTTATGTTTCAACCTTATATAATATTACAGTGTGGATACAAAATCATACTGCCAACTCTACATAGGCCAACTCGTGATACTCCGGATTAAATTGTGCCTTGCCTTTGCGAGGGGTAAACGTGTAAGTCATCAAGTTATTTAATTAGTTGAACAAAACAAAAAAGCCCCAATATTCACTGGTTGTCCCGCTCCCTGCTTACTGAAGAGTGTGTTAAGGAGGCAGGAAAGAGAGAACAGAAAGGATAGAGTATTAACAATGTTCAACAGATTAAGGGGGAGAAAGGAGGCAAGTTTGGTAGGTAGTCCAGAACAAGGATAACACTGCCGTGGAAAACAAAATATATGATAGAAAGAAAGGTTCTACTGTGGTCCTTGAGGCCTGTGGTCTAGACACAGAAAATAATAAATATATTAACTAATCGTTACACACTTGCCAAATAGAGAAAATTATACAGTTATGGCTAGATATACATTAGGCATGTAATTTCCAGATAATACGAACAAACAAGGTTTCTCATTGTTTTCATATATCTCATACGGATATTGGGAGAGGAAAGTAGTACAAGTTGGTCTTAAATTGTTGGAATGTCTACACGTTAATTATTACTGTTTTAATTTGTTTTGTTTTCTGTGTATATGAAGGAGAACAAAAGGTAGGCTGCCTGTAACCAGTGTCCCCCCAAAAATCCAAATGAATAACTGAGAACCTAATTCAAGGTACGTTGGGGTCAAAATCCCTAGACACCCACTTTAAAGCAGTCTACGTCAAAGGATGAAGGAAAAATTGATTGAAGCAGAGAGTTTCAGACGCTGTTCACTGTATATATTACTGGTAAGGGAGTGAAGCATGGATGTTGTTTGAGAGATGTTTAGTAAATCTAGAGTGAGATGGATGGAGGTGACGTACTTGGGAAGTTATGATAGCGTCAATTGGGATACACAGACACATTAAGAAACCATTATGAGAATGGTGTGGTATGGAGTTGGATGTGCCGGAGAGAGTGAAGAGAATCACCTTGAGGTGGTACAGTCATGTGGAGCGCATGGAGAGTGAGGAAATTACTAAAAGAGTGTATGAGACTGAGATGGAAGGGCAAGGAGACAGAGTGAGAGTGAGGTGGATCTATTGAATTGCTAGGAATATGATAACATTGATTATGGGTGGTTCAAGCCCCACCCAGACCTCCTTTGGGATCAAGACATCTGGCAATAAATATATGATATTACTGGAAATCTAATTATTCCCTGCCAGTTCATTATACTGTATGTTAGTGTAGTAATATGTATATGTCTAGATTATATTTAAAGAGAACAGTCTTCACGTAAAATTATACTTGAGTATGCCACATGGGGAACAGAGACTATCATTCAAAAGACATAATTATTCCACCTCGTGAAACTGCGGTTAATGGATGTCTTGAGGGAGGAAAGTGAAACAGATAAGGTAATTGATTTTTCTTTTGAATGCAGAGAATGAGGGACCCTAAGGAATAATAACTCCGATATTACATAGGCCAAGTTAAGTCTCTGGAGGTTGGGGTGATTATAGCAAACAGGCAAAGGACAACTATACTGCAGCTCTTGCAAAATTATAAAAACTTAAAAATGAAAAATAATAATGAAAATAACCGGCGTCTTTTCGATGATAACTGTAAATGTAAACTCTGTGTGAATGAATTTGATTTTGAACATCAAACATTTTTTAAAAGTTACATTACCAATACAAAATTTTTGTTTCTAAATTCTTCTGTTAATGTAACATCTCCATGTAAAGTAAAGAATGTTATCTATTTAATAACCTGTGAGAAATGTGGTATACATAATGTTGGAAAGACGGAGCAATGTTTAAGAGAAAGAGCCTACGGGCATAGATCAGGAATTAAGAACGGCATCGACTCCAAGATTCTTCTATATAAGCATTTTTAACACAGATTGTACTAAATTTGATTGTAAATACAAAATTATAGAAATTGTTCAAAGTAATCAAAATGTTTTAGATAGAGAAAATTATTGGATTGGAAAATTAATGACCATCTATCCATTTGGACTTAACAATCAAATACAAAATGTAGGCAACATTTTGTATAAAGATTTATTAAAAAACGATTTTAATAACCCATATTTTAACTTCCCTGTTTTAAACAGAAGACCTGGTAGACACGGTAAAAGAAGACTAAATACATTTAATAAAAAGAAAAACAGGTCTGATATTAAAATTATTGTTAATAATTTATATTCATTATATCGAAATTTCGGAATTAAAAAATTAAAAGACTCATTGAAAGGCCTACAAAAGAAAAGTTTTGCTCCTTTTATAGAAAATATTCTAAATAATAAACATAATTTCACAAATAAATTTAAGAATATAGTCTTTGCTTTTATGGGATATATTAGAGCTAATTCTAAGAAATCCAAAGATAACCGTATTAAAGATAAAGTCATGTCCACTTTAAATTATTCCTCTAAAATTTTAGACAAAATTAATGTTAACAGTCTTATTAATTCAAAGAAAGTTAAGTCCATGTTACCAGATGGTTGTAAAGATTTCAAACCATTAATAGTGTATTCATATGAACGAAGTCTATTATTTGTAATTATAATAAAGTTTTAGGAAATCTTTCAGATAATGATATTTTCAATAATAATAAATGCGTGTGTGAAAGAGTCATGGATATGCCAGCTAGCAGACGTGATGCACTAGCAAAGTTCATTTATAGTCCGATATGTCACATATTAACAGGTGATGTAGAACTAGTTAAACATTTTGCAAACGACAAATTAGCGGAGCTATGTCGTAAAGGGTTTAAATTTAGAATAGGGAGTAATAAAGTAACATGGGACATAATTTTAAAAGATATTGTTTTTTCAGTCAATAAATTAAAAGATAAATTGTTAAAAATTGCGTGCTGCAATGCAAGAGAACTAGAAGCATGGTCTAAATTATTAATTAAGTTAATTAGAAATAAAATTTTCTCGCTTAAAAATGAATTTAATCTTTCAGATTGTATAGACTATAATTATAATAAGCTTAAAGCTGATTTAATAAATTTACATAAACATTTTGTAATCACTACAGTAGATAAAGCCAGCAATAATTATAGCTTCACATGTAAGAAATTTTATCTTGAAAATATGAAAAAAGAATTAGGTATTAAGGGTAACATATTACGTAAAAATATTTGCGGTAATTCTGTTTATGAAATTCAAAATAATCTGAATATTGATAACTTAATCGATGAACATACCAAGAAAAATATAATATTTGATATTAAACTTTCTGATAAGAACAAGTGCATTGCAAAATTATACATGTTACCTAAATTTCATAAAAGACCTTATACATATCGCTTTATTGCCGGAGCACAATTTGCTACCACTAAAACTCTATCAGAACAAGTCGTAAATTGCTTAAAATACATTAAAAGTACTCATAAAAGATATTGTAATACCATCATGAAAAGAACTGGCATTAACTATTATTGGAGTGTTGACAATTCGTTAGAAGTTATTGATAAAATAAATACCATGCCGAAAGTTACCTCGGTACATAGCTTCGACTTTTCAACTTTGTATACCAATTTGCCTTTAGATTTAGTATATTCAGAGCTTTGCTTTATTATAGATTTGCACTTTGACAGGTTCGTTAGGAATGGTAATTATTTCATAAATGTTTATACATATTTTAATAATGCATCACTTAGCTCTACTCCCACTAGTTCTGTATATTTTGATAGAACTAAACTTAAAGATGCCCTTAAATTCCTCCTTTTCAATACTTATGTTAGATTCGGGCCGTACATTTTCAAACAAATATTAGGAATTCCTATGGGTGGAAATGCTAGCCCTTTAATTGCAGACTTATTCTTGCTTGCTTTAGAATTTAAATATATAAAAGACTTAGTTGACAGTAGCAAGAAAAATAAAATTCCAGAAAAATTAGCACTTGCTAAACTGTTAAGTAATAATAGTAGATATATTGATGATATTCTTGTTTGCAATTTGTTAAATTTTAATCAAGTTGCTAAACTTATTTACCCTAATTCTATTCCCCTCACACAATGTAACGTAAATTATAAAGTTGAAAATTTTCTTGATATAAATATAGAGATTGTTAATGAACAGTGCATACTTAAAGTATATCACAAAGTTGATGATTTTAATTTTAACGTAATAAACTTTCCTTTCCCTAGTAGTAATATCGATAGTAAAATAACTTATAATTGTTTTTATTCCCAATTAATAAGATTTTGTAAAATCTGCACTAAAGTAGATGACTTTTGGGCTAGAGCTAGGTTACTATACAGACTCTTAGTGGACAGAGGTTTTGAGGCAAGTAAATTGTTCCATAAATTTAATCTTTTTAGGGTCACTTATTGTGACTGTATTCTAAAATTTGACATCAATAATTTTAATCAAGCATTTTTAACTTGAAGTTTCTTGTATAACCTCTGCTTACTTTTTGTCTGTATTTATTGTTTATCTTTTTCTTTTTCTATTATTATTATTATTAATATTAATATTGATGATTTTTTAAATTTATTGTTCTTGTTAAAAGAGTACTCTTTGTTTAAATCTGTTGTTACTTCATATTTTGTAATTATTTGTCTTGATATTATATGTATTCATTGTCGATAGTATCAATTGCTTACTTTTGCGATTTCCTTAGTTTATTTGTGCTATAAATGTAGGTTATTTGTAGGGTAGTTATTGATAGGGGTCACTTGAGGCATGCTATGCTTACAGGTACCTACCCGATAGCACTATCGTTAGTGAGTGCTGTACTGTATTTTATAGATTATTTTGTAATAGTATAGATATCTTATCAATATTTGTATTTTGTACTATTTTAATGTCTTGTCATGTTGCAAATTTGATTTTAAATAATATTTTGACATTTAACATATAGTTTCTTTATTCATGCAGAGTTTAGTAAAATTTGCCAGAACGTCCCGGACTTCCCAAACTTGACTACTTCCTTTAACGTGACGATAGTGCGTTGTTATATGTGCGATTAGTTTGCTTGGGAAACAGATTAACTTGCTCATGTAGTAATGTACACCCTATGTGGTGGATTGTGTTCTTTTATTTAATAATTTTCATTTTAGTAAACGTTGTTTCCACATAGCGATTTTGATAATTTAATTTGACTTTATATTGTCCTTGTCCCAATTTTGGTGTGTTTAGTTTGCAAGTTTTACATTTTAATTAATATATATTAGTATGGTAGTGAACATTGCCTTTCTAATGACCTGTTAGTTCATATCATCAGTACTGATCTTCAATAGCATTTTGAGTAACTGTTTGTAAAATGTTATTAAACCCTCTGTGAAAAGTGTATATCAGTATCACAGAGGGACACATATGTAGCGTTAAATAATTGTTGTATTTCCTTTACAGTCCTTGTGTTTTCTAATTGCTCGTGAGTATTGCTTTGTTTTCATGTGGTGTAATGTCAAGTTAAATTTCCTCCACATTGATTTCTTATTATTTCGGCAAACTGTATATTTGACTGTGCCAGGCCGCAATGGTAGTACACGTTTACGTTTACCTTGCCTTTGCCTGCGACATGTGTAAGTTTTTATAAGTTAGAAACAATTGTACATGATATTATAATGGCAATGTGCATTACATTGAACTATTTTAATTATACGCTGGTTGTCCACATCCCTGTTTACTGAAGTTGCAAAGAGGGTTCCTAAATAATAAGTGTATATCTAACCGGCCGTATGTAATGTTGAGTAACAAATAGCAAGATATATAATAATGTGGAGGATTAGCTGTATTGTACTGTTATATAGGGATACTGAATATTGGAAATGCGTGTGCATCTTATTGTAAAGTGATAACATGTATATTCACTTCCAACTATTAATCGACTTGTGAGAGCAAAATGTCACTTCCTCACAACCCATGTCCCAGTTTATTAAACCCAACTATATAAACTGCCACATTACGAATATATAACATAGCCTTGTAACCGAACCATTTTAATTCGCGAGGACCCTGTAATTACATGTTAGTCTGGCTGTAAAGCAAGTAGTGACAGGCTGGAATAAGTAGCAAAAGGCAACCACACGACGCTAATAAATGGGACCAGTCTTGATTTGTGACAACAATCAATAACCCGTACAGCCCCAGCGCGGCGATGTATGTAACGCACAGCCCCAGAGACGCGCCTGGGGCGTCACCCTAATTGCGCCGACCGTGACCTCAGGTGTAGCCACTCAAGAGGGCTCAGATTTGTATGGGAACTGTGTACGTATCCCACGCAACCGTGCCGATGGTTGAAAACTCTCAAAGTCCACGTGCGTGCGCGCGAGCGCGCAATAACCTGTTTTTTTGGGATAATTGCCTTCAATTTTTTACTCTTGTAAAATCCGTTTTCGGGGTCTTTGTAGGACCATTTTTTAAGCTTTTTGAGCGGTTTTTCGTGGTTTTTCCTTCATTCCTAACCCATTCGCTATTGTTTCTGGAATAAAACCATTTTTTGAAAACCGGCCGGGTTCTGGTGCGCAAACATTACAAAACTAGCCGGGGCTCCACGGGATAATTATCCTCCAACATTACCACACCGCTCCCAACCACACAACCCCATCAATGCTCACTTCGTCCCCACCCAATCCATCGTAATAACGATTGGTGTAAGTCACCCTCTCCTGCAGTTTGCTTCGTTAATGATGGCTCATTGAGAGGTGTATTCTGAAGTAATCAATTAGATCCTCTTAGTAGTAAATAGTTGTCAAAGCCACTCATGTTTACACAGCCAATGTGGTGGTTAGGAGCAGCGAGTAATGCTCTTTCTCTTTCAGTTAATTTATGTAGCTTTACATTTGCGCCTGGCACACATTATATTTTGTTTTTACCTTACGTAGAAACTATAGGAAATAAGAGGTTTATACTCACCAATTATTGTTATATATTATATATATGTTAGTATAGCCAGGTAATAGATTCTCTTTTAAACAGACGAGGTTAAAAGCAATAGCAGTTTCATTATTCAGGATTTTATTGTTACAGCTTTCAATAGTTCTAAAATTTAAAAAAAGGAAAATTGTTAGAACTATTGAAAGCTGTAACAATAAAATCCTGAATGCTGAAACTGCTATTGCTTTTAACCTCGTCTGTTTAAAAGAGAATATATATATATATATATATATATATATATATATATATATAATATATAGTGTGTACTAGAATACAATGACACTAATGTGAAGGGTTTAAATACAGTGATGAACGAAGGGAAAATAATCGAAATTAGGCCAATTGCAAGCACCAAACCTTTACCGACAGTTCCTTGAAAATAGCTGGGAACGGAATATTATATTGGTACAACTCACAGACTATTCACGATCAAAACACTCATAGTAGACCAACCACATCAACTCATTCCTCTTATCAATTCATTACAATCTCTCACTACACACCGCAATGTTGCATCATTCACTCGTCTACACCTATTACAATAATCAATATTCTTGAGAGCTCTATCAGTGCATGCTCCCTCCCATATGACGATTGGGTAGCATCCTCATTTCAACATATTCCCACTCCTATTCTGTCCAACTCGCTAACCCAAGAGTGAACCAATTTCCCCAGTCTTTTATTCTACTCAACAAGTAACATCTGGAACTCTCTCTCTCTCTCAATCTATCATTTCCTCGTTCTATGACTTAAACTGCTTCAAGATCCGTGTGACCATACATTTGTATTATACTGTATTGTTCCTTGAATTTGGCCCCCTTTAACTCTTATAGCATTGTGGTATAATACACCGGTCTTTGAATATTGCCGCCAGGCATGCTAGCCAGGGATACGGGCGTGCAAGCGCTTTGTATATTTAGCTTGTGGCTTTAAAATTACACAACATAAAATGTTCAACCAAATACCATATTCACAAACCTTGTACAGCTTGAGAAAGGTTAACACCCCATGTTTCCAGGTTGCTTTGTTCCTTGTTTAATACCACGAGAGCCTCAAGCAACACTCCACTCCTTGAGCGTGCGTGCGTATATATGTCTGGGATTGACATTATATCAATACTCGCCTGTGTGTACAGTAGCCCAACTAAGTTTTGCGACAAAATAATAGGTATGTGACACCTGTCTAGTTTGCAGTCCCGTCCCAAGCCTGTATGGTCGTGTCTAGCAGAGACCGTGCAGGTTTCTAGGCAAGCGCCACCACCTGAGCTACTACAGCCAGGGCACACAGACACAGTACTCGCAAACGCTGGGCGCTACATAATATGATGACAATATTGCCATTATTATTTGTTTGTATAATAATAGAAGGCTCTCTCTCTCTCTCTCCGCTAAATATAAATATATTTACGTGCGACAAACTGTATAGACTAGCACACACACACACCAGAATGGTAAGCGTCATTACTGTATAGATCCACATTCTCTACATAACTTAAAATGAACACAATAAGTTGCATAGATTGTTATTTTATAATCTATAATTTAGAGGTGGACCGGATATCCGTGTCCGCATCCGCATCCGCGGATATCCGCATAATTTTGTACATCCGCATCCAATAATGCGGATATAGTGCGGATATTTTCATAACTAGTAAGTCATAAAAACTTATTATATTTACACTTTTACAGAATAACTAATTAACTATTAACCCCTTGAAGCTCTGACACGTTTTAGCAGTTTATTTTTGCTATCATTAGACGATTTTATGCTGCTTAGGAAGGATATGTGGGTATTAAAAGGGTAAAGAACTAAAGAGTAAAGACTATCCCAATCAACCCTCTGACTTCCATATACCCTTCCTAATCTGAAAAAAATCGTGTAATAATAGTCAGAGAACAAACAAATTAAGTGCATCATGGTTCTTTTCATGGATCCTCAGAGGGTTAAGAAGTAAATAGGGCTAATATTGACATATATTTGTTTATAAAAATTAAGCAATCAATAATAAATATAACTATTATATGCCTAGATAGTAGGACTAGTTTAGTACAGTTACTTTCCTCTCTCTCATTCCCTTCTTCCTCCTCTCTCACTTGTACACGTTCAATACGAAGTATTGCCAGTAAAGGACTACTAAAACATTTAATTCTTGGGAGCTTTTTCGTAACAAATGTGTGGTGTTCAATGTTACATTGCCGTTCCCTTTCGTTTAATAGATCCTATTTTTTGTGTTTCAAACAATATATAACTTTACATATAGCGAAAATTATTACATGTCGTACTGGTAAGTTGGTAACTGATTTGTGAGGGAATCAGCGTTAGCTATGCCCTGTGAGGCTGTGCCGGGCGCCCATACATAAAACATTAGTTGCGTGGTAGTGTTCATATTGAGAGGGTGATGCCATTACTGTCAGTTACTTTCGCAAACAGTCTTTTGACTTGTGTGACGCCTCCCGGCGTTAACAGAATGGTTGCGTGGGCCATTGCAGCTCGCTAGCGCTCGCCAGGATGGGGGGATGGGCTACAGTTGTCCTAGAATGATCTGCTTTGTGTGATTGGTGTCGTGTGGCCACAGACAGTCTAGAAATGGTCTTTGTTTTGGTCTGTGACCGCGCCTTATATTTTATATTCGCTATAATATAAATGTTGCTTGTGTGGGAGGCGAGCGAGAGAGGGTGAGGGGGTACACCTGGCAGCGGGGTGAGCTACCACGCGGCTCGCTTGGGCGCTGACGGCGTTGGCGGCCGGGTGGTCAACTAGTCCCTGCCCATCGCGGCCTCATGTTTTTAACCAGCTCAGAGCTTGCCTGACACGCATACCGCCTAGATCCTTTGCAATTCTGTCCCCCATACTCACCACTTTGCATACTATTTCTCTCTCTCGACTTCTCCTTTCTCATTCTCTAATCTTTATTAAACTCAACATCCCTTCTGGTTTCAGCATAGACGTTCACCGTCGACCAGTCGTATTGTACGCGAAGCTCTCAGATATTTCCTTGTATTAGGTTAAGGAGGTATTATGCTTTATTGAGGGTTAGAGAGACGGACTTTTCCGTGTGTGTCCTCTCTCGGGAAGGTTGTAGACCGGTATATGTCTCCCTGGCAAGGTGTTGAGTGATTCTGCTTGGTTATTTAAAGCTAGACTAGGGGTAAGGTTACTGTGTCGTTGTCTCCGATGTGTGCGGTGTTAGCTAAGCCCTGCACGACATCGACAGGTACTGTGGGAGCCTAAGTTGTCTTCGGGTGGGTTTACTTTGCGAGCACAGCGCTGTGGTGTGAGAGGGCCATAGCCTATCCCTCACAACATAGTGCTGCCTCTTTGTGTTGACTTCTGAGGGATCGCCAGGATAGAACTAGGTACTAGAGACCTAGATTTATCAAGAGAGCATCCCCGTCATATAACGTAATCTTCATTATACCACCTTCGGACAACGTTAGGCTACGAGCCGCATGCTCACCCATTGTTGCCCTGCCTTGATACCCCAGCTAGACTTTATTAACTGAGCAGACACTGGTTAGAGATAAGCCCCCATTATTATATGTATGCAACATTATTATTCACTGCACTTTTAAGCCGAGGTTGTTGTTGAGTTGCACAACCCTAGTAGGCTGTTGCGTTGTGTCACGAAGCATTTCTTTAGTTGTCGAGCATTACTACCTTTGCGCAGTCTTTATTATTCGCCTGCCTATTATTACTATATGTCCTAGTATTTATTGGGACCCGTATTTTGCATTATAATTGTTCAAGATTCTTTACGAACATCTTCCCAGCATCAGACATATTTCAGAAGTTTCCAGTTGATGTTGCAGGACTAGCATTGCACTTTCTTTAATACAGGAGTGCCAGTTATTTGAGTATCTACCGTAACGATAATTAATCACGTTAACTATCTTTTCTTTGTGTAACCTAATCGAGTAATCTTTTACTGTTTGAGAATAGGCTGTTTCATCGAGCGTCAGCCTAGTGTGTGTGCACCAGTTACCGAGTCATAGGATACCTCGTTGTCCAGGCACGACTCAGGGCGGTAATGGTGTTTTGTTTTCCAGTGTTTAAGGCAGGGGTTGGATCTAGTGTTACCGTTGTTGCATTTTGCCATTATCTAGTCCAATGTTGAAGAGCCCTGTGTCTTTGAGAACCTGGATCGTAACAAATGGCGACCTAGCTCAGGATCTTGTGAACTAAGAGATAATTGCAGGATTGTTGTGGTCATTTGTTTTATTGAGGAATATAGTGGGCACGTTAATTTGTTTTTGGCAAAGTAGTATAGCACTTGAGAGTCTTCAGACATTTTGGCAAGTGAATAGTGCTACATAAGAGTTTGGGGTACTTCTTTTCTGAATATTGTGGTGAGAAATTTTTGTGAGCATCATGTCTTATACCGGGTCAGAGGAGAATGGAGACACAGTACGTAATGTCGAGACTGAGGAACAACAGTATGATGAAAGGGTTAATCGGGTGAACTGTGAGGAGGATGCTAGAATATTTTTGCAATGGCCTGTTACTGCCGAGCGGTTGGAGGGTATGGGTCGGTACGGTCTTCAATGCCTGGCCACAGCTATCGGTCATGCGGTTACTAGCAGCATGACCAAGGATAACTTGATAACGTGTGTACTGGGCAGGGTGACTGGTGAGCGAGATGGGTTGAGTGCTCAGAGCCCTTCGGCCATGCTTCCCCTACACTCGACTCCCAGTCATCCCAGTGGTTTGCCGACCCCAGGTACGCTTCCACAGGTGGGTGGTGACTGGCAGGGTGGGTTGCCCCTCGGGGGACCACCGGTAATTTCAAACATTGTAGCACCTTCACCTCTCAAGGGTTAACGCCAGAATTATTGCTTCAGCTCGAATTAGCTAAGATCCAGCAGCAAATAGAATTAGCCAAGATAGAAGAGAGAAAAACTATCAGTCATGAGCACATAGAGCTAGCAAAAATCCAAGCTGAGTCGACTAGGTACTGTGCCGACATGGACGTAGAGAAGTCGCGAGTAGAGACAACGGGACAGCGACTTGGGGCTGGTAACCGCGTTCATGAGCAGTCTCTCTCGCACTTATTGAAACTGGTTCCGGTGTTTGATGAGAGTGGTGTAACAGAATTTTTCACACGCTTTGAAAAGAAGTGCCAGGAACACCAGTGGCCAGAGAATAAATGGGCAGCACTTGTATCCTCTAGATTAATAGGCAAGGGTCTTAAAGCCTATGATGCGTTGCCTATAGAGTCTTGTATTATCTATGAGGAACTCAAGGAGGCTGTCCTGAGAGCATACGAACTACAACCAGAAACGTACAGGTTGAAGTTCCGGGGTGTTACCAAGGGTCGGGAGAGCACCTTTTTGGAGCATGGCCGGGAGCTGTCCGATGCTTTTGGGAATTGGCTGAGGTCGGAGAAAGCTACTACGTTTGACGACATTAAACAGTTGGTGCTTTTAGAGCAGTTTTTCAAATGCACGGGCGGCGACTTGACGTTAAACCTTAAAGAAAAGCAACCAAAAAATCTACAGGAGGCAGCTGAGATGGCTGACCTCCGGCTATCACTAATTCGTGGGTGCGGGTCTGCCCAGCGTAGTGAGGCAGGTAACAAGGGGCGGGACGCCCCACCCCCCCGAGTTAGTGATATACCTTATGCAAACAAGTACAAGAGCCATGATACCAAGACTGACCACAAGACTAGCACCGTCCCATTTAAGAAGGGGCCGGGCCCTTCCCAGTACCAAGGGAAGCCCAAAGGGGAGTTGGAGTGTTATCATTGTCATAAAAAGGGGCACTTTGCAAGAGTCTGTCCTAGCAAACCACCTACAGCAGCTGTGTCTTTGGCCTGCAACATTGGTGTGTCTCCGAAGTCATCTGAGTTTGCCCGGGGCAGTTCGTCAGAGGCTGAGGCACAGCCAATGCAGAAGCACCTGGGAGGCTCGAACCCTGCTCAGGATGTTTTTTTGCGACCATAGAGGGCGGGGTTGCGTGATGTGGGCGGGGCGCAAGCATGGAGTAGAGGTCTTGCGTGATACAGGTGCTTCCCAGACTCTGATGAAAAACTTGACTGGCTACCCTATAAACGCAGCTCGGGTGGTGGTGGTGCAGGGTATTAATGCAACTCGGTCATACCCGCTGGTGCGGTTGGAGTTGGAGGTGGATGGTGTGGCACGTGAATTGGATGTCGGGATTGTGGAGAAACTGCCAGTGGAGGGCGTCGACCTTCTTCTCGGCAACGACTTTGCAATGCCCGCTTCTGAGGTTCTACCCTTAGTCGTTACCGAGAGGCCGGCCGACGTGAGTAGGGAAGAGCAAGAGTGGGTCAAGCGGTGCCAGACACAACCCATGGCGTGTGTTGTCACCTGAGCTCGGGCAGCTAAAGTGTCACAGCCTAGTCCTCCGTCTTCAGACCAGCGGAGGAACGATCAACAGGAGGAGGCTAAAGCTGGAGTTGGTTTTAAGAGTTTTGACTCGGCGGCTCTCCTGGGTGATTCAGTATTAGCACCATTACTTAATTCTGGAGTAGCCCCTGGGTCTGTCATCGAGAGAGACGAGGCTGGGCATGACGAGTCTCCACGACAGCAACGTTATGTACATCGAGAGAGACAGAGGGAGCAGCCCAGTATCGGGGAAGGTCATGCATTGCTCCGGGAGCAGTTAGATCGCTTGGCACCCTCAGATATACGTCGGTTGCAACTAGAGGACCCTGAGCTCCAAACGTGTGCTAATGGAGCTGTAGAGCTCGACGAGGACGGCGATGCACAGCCAGGAGATTTTTTTTTAGAAGGCATCCTCTATAGGCGTTTTCAAGACCCTAAACGTAGTTGGCAAGAGGGTCCGGAGTAGTGGACCAGTTGGTGGTGCCACGGGAGTGCAGGGATAGCCTACAGAGGTTGGCGCATGACATACCACTGGCAGGACATCTAGGGGTGAGAAAAACGGTGGCGGCTTTAGAAAAATTGTTTGGTGGCCGGGGTTGAAGGGGCAGGTGGTAACCTGGATAGCAAGGTGTCATACGTGCCAGAGGGTTGGAAAACCTAACCAAACAATTCCGAGAGCCCCGTTGCACCCCATTCCTGTCAGTGGACCGCCCTTCAGTAAGGTCATCATTGATATGGTCGGACCCCTAACCCCTACTAGTGCCGGTAATAAATTTCTGTTAACTATCATGGATGTGGCCACTCGTTATCCTGATGCATATCCAATGAGAAATGGCACGGCGAAAACTGTTGTCCGGAACCTGCTCTTGTATTGCTCGCGGTATGGTTACCCGCAAGAGGTGCAATCGGACCAAGGTTCTAATTTTACCTCTAATCTGTTCAACAAACTATGATTCAGCATGGCATCAGCACTGTCGTCTCTTCTGCGTATCACCCGGAGAGTCAAGGGGTGTTGGAGAGGTGGCACGCCACGCTGAAAAACATGCTTCGATGTTATTGCGCAGAGAACGGAAAGGATTGGGACCTTGGTCTGCCGTATGTTTTGTTCGCGGCAAGAGAAGTACCTGGAGAGAGTCTCGGTTTCAGTCCGAATGAGCTTGTTTTCGGGCATCAGGTGAGGGGCCCTCTCCACATGGTGAAGGAGATTTGGGAGGGTACCGCTAAGCCATGTTCTATGTTGAGACACGTCCTCGAGAGCAGAGAGAGAATGCTTAGAAGTCTGGAGCTGGCCGGGCGTAATTTGGTGAGTTCGCAGGCCCGTATGAAGGACAGGTACGATACTAAGGCGAAACTCCGGGAGTTTCAGGTAGGTCAAGAGGTGTTGGTCCTGTTGCCTTTGGCAGGTCATCCTCTGGCTGCCAAGTACGCTGGGCCTTATCGGGTGGTGTCAAAGATCTCCGATCTGGATTACCTCGTTGCCACTCCAGACCGGAAGAAGCGTAACCAACTATGCCACATTAATTTGTTGAAGGAGTATGTGAGGCGCCCACCTGAGTCACTAGCTGTCCCTGTGTTGACCTGCTGCAGTCATGGTGGAGAAGGAGAGGGGGGCAGCAATGATCAGGTAGATGATAACTGGGATTGTCATGTCTCGGCTGATCAGTGGGCGGGGAATTCGAGCCAATGTGCGCATGATGCGCTGGCGCACCTGCCGGAGGAACAGCAGGTGGCAGTGCAGCGCCTGTTCGATTCATACCCCACTGTATTTGCCGAGCACCCAGGCATCACTACTCAAGCGGTGCATGACGTCGATGTAGGAGAGCACCCCCCCTTCAAGTCGATACCTTATCGGGTGCCACCCATTAAACTCCCAGCGCTCAGGGATGAGCTGGAGTATATGTTGGCGAGAGGCTTGATCGAGAAGGGGGCAGTACGGTGGACTTCTCCTGTCACTCTGCAGCCCAAACCTGATGGAAAAGTTCGGTTCTGCATTGACTTTAGGCGGTTGAATTGGTTGACCCCCACCAATACATATCCTCTTCCCCGGGTGGATGACAGTGTGGATAAGATCGGGAAAGCAAGGTACTTGACCAAGGTAGACCTCGTCAAAGGCTACTGGCAAGTACCACTGTCTGAGCGGGCTAAAGAGGTGTGCGGGTTTGTGGTGGATGGCAGTACTTACCGTTGCAACGTGATGCCATATGGTCTGAAAAATGCACCGGCCACTTTCCAGAGCTTAATGAACGACATCGTAGCAGACATCCCAAACTGTACTGTCTACCTTGATGACGTGATCATTTATGACAACGATTTCCAAAGTCACTGTGAGCACATAGAAGCCTTATTTAGTCAACTTAGTAAAGCAGGCTTGGTGGTTAATCTGGGCAAGTGTGACTTTGTGCAAGCCACGGTGCAGTATATGGGGTTTGTGGTTGGGTTAGGGCAGGTGAGCCCGCCCCAACAGAAGATACAGGCTATCGACTTGTTCCCCAGGCCGACCACCAAGCGGCAGATCATGAGATTTTTGGGCATGATTGGGTATTACCGCCGCTTTATAAGAGGTTATTCTACTGTGTTAGCTCCTTTGACAGATCTACTAGCTAAAGATAAAAAGTTCCGCTGGGCACCTGAGTGTGAGCAGGCGTTTCGAGTAGTTAAACACCTTTTATGCACCCACCCTATCCTCAGGGCCCCGGACTTTGAACGACCATTTCAGTTGGCGACTGATGCCAGCGGAGTAGGGGCTGGTGCCATACTTTTGCAGACAGACGAGGAAGGTCTTGAGCATCCAGTCAGTTTCTTTTCAAAGAAATTTAATTCAGCACAGAAAAACTATTCGGTTGTTGAAAAGGAACTGCTGGCAATCGTGTTAGCGCTCAGACACTTTGAGGTCTATGTTCCTGCCTATGGGCCAGTCGTGGTAGTGTATACCGACCACCACCCGCTTAAATTCCTCGATCAATTCCACAACCGGAATATGAGGCTGACCAGATGGTCGCTCATGTTGCAAGAGTACAACTTAGACATTCGCCATATTGCCGGATGTGAGAATGTGATTGCGGACTGTTTGTCGCGGGTGGAGGATCCGGGGTAGGCTACCACAGTTTGTTGGTATAGCCTCCTGTCTTGGCTCGCGGTGTATTTTTGCGCTGGTGCTTGTTGGCTCGCGTGTGTAGCATCAGCGTAGGGTCACAGGGCAGGAGTTGTTGGCTTTGATTAGAAAAAACAAAATTAGGCTACATCTATAGTAGCCGCCAAAAACAACATTAAAATAAAATATGAAAAATTAAATAAAAACTCTTTCTTTTTAATAATTAATTTTAAGATAATATTGTAGCGGAGTACTGAGTGCAGATGATTTTCCCTCAGTAGGCTGTGCTTCTTAAGGCTCGCTCTGGGAGAACAATGTTATGAATTAATGTATTATGTTTGGGAAGGGTGATAAGATTTTTGTTTTTATATATATAAATGTTGTTGATTTTTTTTTTGGAGGAGACTGAGCTTGCATTCCATGAGTGGCAGAGTGGTTAGGAGTGGCAGATTCTAGCGACATTCTGCCTGTTCAGATATGGGCTCATGGTTGAGTGTCCCATATCTTGGGGGGGGTGTGACGCCTCCCGGCTTTAACAGAATGGTTGCGTGGGGCATTGCAGCTCGCTAGCGCTCGCCAGGATGGGGGGATGGGCTACAGTTGTCCTAGAATGATCTGCTTTATTTAATTGGTGTCGTGTGGCCACAGACAGTCTAGAAATGGTCTTTGTTTTGGTCTGTGACCGTGCCTTATATTTTATATTCGCTATAATATAAATGTTGCTTGTGTGGGAGGCGAGCGAGAGAGGGTGAGGGGGTACACCTGGCAGCGGGGTGAGCTATGACGCGGCTCGCTTGGGCGCTGACGGCGTTGGCGGCCGGGTGGTCAACTAGTCCCTGCCCATCGCGGCCTCGTGTTTTATACCAGCTCAGAGCTTGCCTGACACGCGTACCGCCTAGATCCTTTGCAATTCTGTCCCCCATACTCGCCACTTTGCATACTATTTCTCTCTCGACTTCTCCTTTCTCATTCTCTAATCTTTATTAAACTCAACATCCCTTCTGGTTTCAGCATAGACGTTCACCGTCGACCAGTCGTATTGTACGCGAAGCTCTCAGATATTTCCATGTATTAGGTTAAGGAGGTATTATGCTTTATTGAGGGTTAGAGAGACGGACTTTTCCGTGTGTGTCCTCTCTCGGGAAGGTTGTAGACCGGTATATGTCTCCCTGGCAAGGTGTTGAGTGATTCTGCTTGGTTATTTAAAGCTAGACTAGGGGTAAGGTTACTGTGTCGTTGTCTCCGATGTGTGCAGTGTTAGCTAAGCCCTGCACGACATCGACAGGTACTGTGGGAGCCTAAGTTGTCTTCGGGGGGGTTTACTTTGCGAGCACAGCGCTGTGGTGTGAGAGGGCCATAGCCTATCCCTCACAACATAGTGCTGCCTCTTTGTGTTGACTTCTGAGGGATCGCCAGGATAGAACTAGGTACTAGAGACCTAGATTTATCAAGAGAGCATCCCCGTCATATAACGTAATCTTCATTATACCACCTTCGGACAACGTTAGGCTACGAGCCGCATGCTCACCCATTGTTGCCCTGCCTTGATACCCCAGCTAGACTTTATTAACTGAGCAGACACTGGTTAGAGATAAGCCCCCATTATTATATGTATGCAACATTATTATTCACTGCACTTTTGAGCCGAGGTTGTTGTTGAGTTGCACAACCCTAGTAGGCTGTTGCGTTGTGTCACGAAGCATTTCTTTAGTTGTCGAGCATTACGACCTTTGCGCAGTCTTTATTATTCGCCTGCCTATTATTACTATATGTCCTAGTATTTATTGTGACCCGTATTCTGCATTATAATTGTTCAAGATTCTTTACGAACATCTTCCCAGCATCAGACTTATTTCAGAAGTTTCCAGTTGATGTTGCAGGACTAGCATTGCACTTTCTTTAATACAGTAGTGCCAGTTATTTGAGTATCTACCGTAACGCTAATTAATCAAGTTAACTATCTTTTCTTTGTGTAACCTAATCGAGTAATCTTTTACTGTTTGAGAATAGGCTGTTTCATCGAGCGTCAGCCTAGTGTGTGCACCAGTTACCGAGTCATAGGATACCTCGTTGTCCAGGCACGACTCAGGGCGGTAATGGTGTTTTGTTTTCCAGTGTTTAAGGCAGGGGTTGGATCTAGTGTTACCGTTGTTGCATTTTGCCATTATCTAGTCCAATGTTGAAGAGCCCTGTGTCTTTGAGAACCTGGATCGTAACACTTGTAATAGATCATATGGTCAATATTTACCAGACTCGCAACAGCTATTTTCAAGTTTTGTTTTTGTGTTTTTGTATCGTTTTTTTAGATTTATTAGCTTCCTATATTATTAGTGATTATTACCGGAAATATTGACCGAAAAATCCCAAGCTTTAAGATTGTTGGGTATAAAGTTATAAACTAATAACTAATGGGTAAATACTAATACTAATTTCCGGTAATAATCAGTATGTATTAATCACTATTATTGGAAGATAATAAACCCAAAAAACAATACAAAAAACTAAAAGAAACTTGAAAATAGCTGTTGCGAGTCTGGTAAATATTGACCGATCATATTATTGAGTTATAACTTATCAAGATTCATCAGGTTTGTGACATAGGATTTAATTTACATGAATTACTGAGTGTTTTTACTAGCCTAAAATGGCTCCCCAAACAAGTGAAGTGTGGAAATATTTTGAGTGTATTTCCAGTAACTGTGCACAGTGTAAAATTTGCAAGGGTAACTTCTCTCGAAAAGGACGTGGAACAAGTAATTTACGTAAGTTACGCAGTCATTTGTAAAGCAAGCACCCAGAGAAATACATAGACATTCATGATAAAGAAAAGGAAAAAAAGTTCACTAAGTCAACATCAAACATCTCCAACACCATCATCATCACTAGTTGCTCAAGGGAATCTTAAGCAGCAAACAATTGAGAGCAGCTTGGACAAAAAAAGAAAGTGGGACAAAAATGATGTCCAAACAAAGTCAATGGACTGTAAGATTGCAGAAATAATCGTTCTTGATGACTTGCCTTTCAGCCATGTAGAGGATTGTGGCTTTCAGAGGCTGATGAGGCATGCTTTACCACAGTATCTATTAAAGCAAACAAGATATTACAGAGACTTGATATGTGAGGAAATGTATCCATTGGTAGAAGGTAAGATAAGTGTTTAATTCAATGCTGGATAAATGGAAGATTTCACCCGATGATGTACATTGTGTAGTGAGAGACGCAGGTGCAAATATGCAAAAAAATACTTTTTCTCTCAGAAGTGAAAAGTGTAGACTGTTTTGCACACCAGCTTCAACTGGTTGTTAAGAGTGGAATCAGTGTACAGAAATGTGTGTCAGATTTATTAGCTAAGTACAGGTCGATTGCCACTCACTTCAACCATTCAGCGGCAGCTCAAGATGATTTAAAGAAAATCCAGTCTCGGTTAAATGTTCCTCAACTTTCTGTAGTACAAGATGTTCAAACTCGATGGAACAGTAGCCTTCATAATATTATGCTTGAGAGAATGAGTGAAATTAATGAAGCCATCTGCATCTACGCTTCAAGCAACACAAAGGTGAAACCCCTGACAGCAGGTGATAATGCAATTATGAAGAACTGTATTGCTCGCCTTAAACCTTTCGATGACATAACAAAGACTGTTAGCTCTGCAAATTCTTGTTTGTCAGATGTGATACCTTTGGTTGCAACCTTAAAAGTTGTGCTTAATGATGGCACTAGTAACAATGAAGGAGTGACAACAATGACAGAAAAACTAAAGCTTGAGATCAACAGAAGATTTGACACCCTTCAAAACAACGATGCTTACGTTACAGCAACCTTTCTTGATCAGAGGTACACAAATAAGTTTCTTGAACCTTATGCTTCACAAAGAGTAAAAATCAATTTGGGGCACAAGTGTGATGAACTGCTGCAGGGCACAAGAGAAACACTTTCCAAGAAGCAGAAGATTTCATCAAAAGAAGATCCAAGCACAAGCCTTACACCTTGTGCAAGAAGCATTACTGACTCAATGAATATCCTTTTAGCTTCTTCTAGCAGTGATGAGGAGGTCACAGAAGAATTGTCAAAGGAAGCTTCATTCATGATTGAGGACTACCAAAAGAGAAAACGTTTGGAGGCACATGAAGACCCTCTGGCTTGGTGGAGAGAACATCGTGAAGCCTTTCCATGCCTTGTTCAGCTCGTTAGAACCTATTTATCATCCCCTTCAACAAGCGAAGCAAGTGAGCATCGGTTCAGTGAAGCAGGCCTTATCTATGACGAAAAACGAAGTAGACTTTCTCCAGAAAGAGCCCAGAAGCTTCTCTTTCTGAAGTACAACTTACCAATTGTTCAGTATGAATATTCAAAATCGGGCTTTCATTTCATGTCTTCATAAATAGTATAAATAGTTAAATACTATGGGTGATGGAAGTTCATGTCCATAATTGCAGTTTTAAGTTTATTTTATAACCTCTTTCTAATGGGTGGTGGTTGGGGAAAGAGGTTGGTGGGGTGCATAAGAGTTGGGTCCCCGTCCCGCACCCTGGTAACACAGATAATTGAAATTGTAGAATAATATAGTTCATATACTAATGCTTCCTTTACTTATAATATATTTTTGTCTCAAATGTTTTAGTATCTTAAAATTTCCATTATCTGTGGCTAAAACTCTTGAGGGTTAAAACTATCCGCATCCGCATCCGCAAATACTGAAAATAAAATATCCGCATCTACATCCGCATCCGCAAATATCAAGAAATCAATATCCGGTCCACCTCTAAATTTCTGATTCTATTATACACTCTTTAGTGATTGTTTTAATAAGAGCCCCTCCTTAACACTATACATGGTGTTAGTGTCAGCGACATTGGCTCTGATTCTTATCCTTAGCCTCTCTGTAACCCAGAAAATGCTCGAGAAACGGGTAATCAATTTCTACATCTATTTCCTGATCTACTCATATATTTGTTTTGTTCTTTATAAGATGTTATTGGGTCAGGATTAGCTCCAAGTTCGCCGGCACCAGGTATAGATTTTATGAGTTATCGTAAATGTTTATATGCATCAACTGTATTAGATGTTACTCAATAAAATGTAATTTTATACAGCTAAATGAGTAAGAGACTTAATTTGTCCGAACGTTTATAGCAACTGAGGTGAAGCCAGTGATCTTGGGGGCTAATAAGTGATTGAGGTTTCCGAATGTTTGTGTGCGAACTATTGTATGGATTCTTCCCCTGCCACCTCTTGTTTTGCCTCCTTTCATGGGTTTCTTGTTGAAACTCCCTACCCCTTGTGGGACTAAATTACAATCTGACTAAATGCGAAACGTCAAATTAAGAGTAGTATACTGCTGTCACATTTGTTAAATGCTTAATCATCAATCTTGTAATGGAATTTAACCGTGTTGGCTGCGAGTGTCTCGCTATATATTAACCTTTCTTTTCCCAAGCATACGAATCGATAAAAAAAGACAAAAAATAATGTCAAAGATATTGACATGTCAGTAAAGTTTTCGATAAATATCCACATGAATGTTTGCTGATTAAAGAAGCAGCTCAGGGAATGGGGCGAACTATATTACGTGAAATAGACTATGACTAATTAGTAGGAAACAAAGATTTAACATTAACAGTAGCCTATACAATCATGTTGGTGTGTAGTGAAGGTTGGGGTCTTACACTGATGGTCAGTTTTAGTTCATCAATTGTTCGCCTTTTACATTAACGACCTTTTTGTTATGCCTAACTAAAAAGATCGGTAATTTATCAAATGACACTAAAAATAGGTTGAATTATTGATCCTATTAACGATTCATGCTCTCCAAAAATAATTTGATACACTACCCGAATGGGCAATACCTTGTTAAATGATATTTAATGTAGATAAATACATGCAGTTTATTGAACATTGGGAAATTTATATAAATTTCAGGATATAGATTTAACAATATATACTTAAAGTCATTAATTACGCGCCATTTATCTCCCGTTCGAGGAGATTCAATAGCTCAATGCATTCTTGCAATGTCCGATTCCATTACCCATCTCCCTTACTCAAGGGTAGCCAGTAACTACCAGTTTTACCGGTACCTCAGAAGAAATATATAATATTTTCACCAATCTGAGTGGTGACACCAAGACGCAATATCAGTGGTATTTAGATGGATAAATAACATGTAATTCTGTAACTCAATTATTACAAACCATTTGTAAGTCATCGTTAGTCGTGATCTGGAAACAAAAAATGCAACATTGTTTGAAATCAGAGTTTTTAGATAGATATCTAGAAGCGTGAATATAAACATACGTAATTTTAAAATTTCACCTGTCCTTAGTAAGGCTTCACATGGATTATGTTTTAAATTTTGCTGTCCAATGTCCATAGATTGATTGGAAGTTACGGTACAAAGAAGAATGGCAATACAATCCAGAATAATAGAACATTAGAACATCACTCATATTCTAACGCCTGACGACTAAGGCCAAATGACAGAATTATAGCCAGAATGGGTTAGAACATTTAACAGAAGTAAAATATTATTGAGGTAGTGAATATCATACAATACATGATATGGTCAATACAAAAGAAAGGGAACTTGGGAAAACATCAGGCTTGCATTTCTTAGAGGTGTAGAGTAAGAGAGGATATGCTACAGATGCTTAAGTTGTAAGTGGGATCCACAAAGACGATGTGGAAAACGGACTGCCGCTCTGTGATGAGCATGCAAAAGTTTGGTAGATATGAGAAATAGGCTACCGAGTGCTACAGTAGTATCAATAACGTGAAAAAACTTAGAAACATAATTAGATAGGCACATGGCTGTGATGTGCTGATTGTCAATGGGATCCGCCGTGAATGGGCCAGTTAGTCCTCTGGAAAAAATCCCTCTTTTGTTAATTGTGCTTATGTTTATATTGTGGAATCAGGACGCGTCTTTGACAGTTTATTCAGACTAGCATTAAACTATTATATTCAGGGTAGAAAAGGCGACTATTATATTCAGAGTAGAAAGGGATTATGAAAGTCAAAGGGTAAATAATTGTATGACATAGTATGTGTCCCTATAATTCCTACAGAACCTCCTTAAGTTGTATATACCCTCTAATGAAAAACCCGATTAAACTGCGAAAATTAGTCAATCCTAATGGGATTAATGATTATATATGTATTGATTCTAATGATAATATGGTCTCTATATTCACCAATAATAGTTAAAGTAAGGTATTATGTATTATATTAGCAAACACGTTATATGCATTCACTAAGGGGGGAGGGAAGTAATGGGGCAGATCTATCCTATATTGCACAGATAGTGGCGGGCGAGGTGGCTAGGATGAGTTATTAAACAGAACGTGGTTGTTTTTTAGGTAAACAACCGATGGTATAGACAGGAGTGGTTAGTGTGCATATTTTATCAAGTCATGCTAGTTAATAGTATTTAGATAATTTACGTAAGGAGTTAATTAGTAAGTTAGGAGTATTAGTGGATAAGTACAGAAATTAAGATGTTGTATAATGCTTGGTTAACATGAAATTAGCTAAGAGTGATATGATGGAATGTATTACTCTGTATGATACCTATTCTATAATTATATTGTATGCATAATATCAACTAGGACTAACTCACATACCGTTTGTTCCTTGGCCTCCAACACCTCAGTCTTCGACCCATGTGTGGTTGAACTGAAAATGTTCTTGTCTGAGAAAACAACTCTTGGTTGGGAGAGGTATCCTGACCAGGATTCGAACCCAATCACTCCAGGTATGTTTGGGAGAGTTGGGCATCGTAACCACTCGGCCATGAGCGGATATAAGGGAAGCAACCTTTGTTCTTATTTGAAGAAGTGATACGATTTTAATCTTCCAGGTACTATTATGGAACCTCTCTGACATTATCAAAACAACTCGTACCCAATAGTCAATGCCCTGGTCAACAAATAGTCGAGCGAAATCAAGCCTCGTCTGTTTGTGCCTCTCGGTTAGCTTTGGTTGACAGCTGGTGATCAATGTTTATATCCCATCTCCTCCAATCTCTTGCGTATAGTTTCTGTAGAAACTTGAAGTTGCAAATGTTGCTTAGCTTACTCGGCGTTGGAGAATGGATGGTTATACATATACTGTTTAATGTTTTGGTCCTGTTATGACTTGGTTTTTCGTTAAGCTCCACTTCTATGTCGGTCTGTCAGTTGCCCTTCTTCCCACCTTTTTTTGCCACCGGTAAACGTTCCGACATCTCACTCTCGCTCATCCCAACCATACTATCACGTTCAGCAACCTTAGCAGCCTCATGAACCATGACTTGCTGAATGGATGACTAGGTGTGATGTGGGTAAGAGAGTATTGGGGATTTTCTCATCACCTCAGTTTCCAATAATTACAGCTTCACGTTTTTATATTTGTTTTTACCGAAAAAAGCTCGACCTTGGAATAAATTGCGTGAAGTGTTAATGCATGGTTGGAGTGGCTGTAGATATGCATGTGATCAGTAATCAGCCAAATGCCAGTATCTGCTTTTGAGGGTTTGGTTGACCTGTACGGTATAGTATCCTTCCAGTTAGTAACAGAAAGCCAACCCCCCCCCCCCCAAAAAAAAAAAAAAAAAAACGTCATAAGTGGCCTCTTATTCCAGGGGCCCATTTATACTGCTAGGTCAAGAGAGGCACATTGTGCAAGAAGACTTTCCCAAATGTTTCCTTCCCACCCAGGACTAGAACCTGTGTTCTTTTGGCTGTGAACCAAGTGCGATAACCAATACGCTACGGACCACTGTGTGTGTGTGTGTGTGTAAGATTCTGTATTATAGAACTTTAAATATTTAAACTAAATAATGTTTAGTTATAATCCCATATGTTTCCATAGAAGACATAATTTCATCGGAGTTAGATTCTAAAATCATGATACGGTCACGATAATTATATATATTCTAATAATATCTCATAGAAACAGTAAGAACTTTAGCTGTATATTAATACACGTTCTTATCATTAATAATATTACCTGATGCACATGTTGCAAATAAAACAACTCGTATAACCCAGCACTGCAAGATGATGCAGCTTATAACATAATTATTATCTAAAGAGTGTTAATTAGATAAAAAAAAAAAAAAATGTACACCTCATTTCCTTATCAAGGAATTGAGTGTAGAATGTGGGTTTATAACACTGAACTTTGCCTTCTGTTTCTGTGTGAGTGTGTGTGTGTGTGCTAATTAATCTACAAAGAGTGTAGCGTGGAATTCAATGGTAATAACATCTAAGAGAGAGAGAGAGAGAGAGAGAGAGAGAGAGTGAGAAAGAGAGAGGGAGAACCTTCTATTATTATACAAACAAATAATAATAGCAATATTGTCATATTATGTAGCGCCCAGCGTGTGCGTGTCTCTGTGTGCCCTGGCTGTGATAGCTCAGGTGGTGGCGCCTGCCTAGAAACCTACACGGTCTCTGCTAGACACGACCACACAGGCTTGGGACGAGAGTGCAAACTAGACAGGTGCCACATACCTAATATTTTGTGGCAAAACTTAGTTGGGCTACTGTTCATTTGCATGTATGAGTGTGTGTGCTTGTGTGTGTGTGGATCACGTTCAGAGTTGGTGGTGAGTTACCTTCTCCTTCTCTCAGCCATTGTAGCACTGCCTTCCTCCTGGGGAAGATGATGTCATCACTGAGAGGTATAGTGGGGGAAGGGGAGATGGTTTTAGGATCTTGTAGGTGGGGGGAGATGGTGTGGGGGAGTAGGAAAATGCTTCGGGGAGTGAAAGAGGGGATGGGGATGTTGCTAAGTTCGTCACAAGGCCAATAGAGCCGAGACTGCCCAATGGGAACTGTTATTGCTTGGCGCGAAACCTGCCGAGGCCATAATGGGGTGATCCGGGATTGACGCCATATGGCTTCACCCTGGCTTAAGGTGTTAGTAAAGATAAATTATATGTTTAATTATCCTTGATCATAACTCTAGTATGAAAATAGTGCTTCCATAGTGGCTTTAATTTTAGTTATCATCTAATCCTCAAGTCTGTAGTATATTGATGAAGGAAAAGTTTGATGGTTGGCGGTGTTGGTAAATTATTACATTATATGGACAATATATTATGAAATACTGACAGCAACCATATCAAAGGCATGGGTACACTCTGTTTATACCCCTACCCCCATCTCGTTTCATTCCAATGCTTTGGTTATTTGTTTATACTGTGTCCCATTACATGGAGGATTATATAATGCTTCATGCCATACAGGTGTCTTTTTTTTTTCATTGCGAGTGATAGCGAACCTACAAATTGAGAGAAATGATGGACCTTTGTTCTACCAACATTTGTAGTAGTTTACTTTGAAGGGAGGCTACTTATAAGGCTTTTTGGACGACGTTGTCCTCTTGATTAGGAGGCAAATTAAACAACAATATAAACTCGAAAATGTTAACAACAATCAATATCTTTGTTGTGCCGGGTTCTGATAAGTTAGTTCCCTTGATACAGTCCGTAAAACAATCCAGTTCTGGTTTGATGGACTTAAATATACTTGACAGGAACGCACCGAGTAGGTTCTATATACAGTAAAAATGGTATTCAAAGGTTCAATATAGTACTCAATATTACCATAAGGAAGAACACATATAAAGGTTTTATTTAATAATCATGAGAGTAGGTGAATAATAAGGATCATGAGGGAAGACCTAACAATATTAACCAAACATATATATATTGTCCTTACTTCAGAACAATGTTACTGATACAAGAATAACTCAATAGTGAGAGTCTAGTATTAACTCAGATCATGTAGAAAACATACATAGAGGCATAATGTACAAGAATACATTTTAACCTTCAATGCAATAATAAATGAGTCAAAATATCTTCAGTATTCACAAGAGACTTCAATACTCTAGATAATGATCCTAGAGTCACAATGTAGAGAGTTGAGGTTATAAAGATATTGGCACAGGAGGCTAGGTGAGTCACACGTAGGGCTCAGCTGACCCTTAAAACTGACCGCGAGAACTTGCCCTCAGGTCAGGTCACTGGGAAGGTCACCAGGTGAACTGAGGTAGTAATAAATACTTTTCTTAGTTAATGCAACTATGAACTTAGCTGAACTGCAATGTTAATTTACTTTACAGGACAGGGCTGAGATTATTATTTATAATCACTGAGAAGTATCAAAATCGCCCTAACTGAAGGTATATCTTATCACAGGATTATATTATTTGAACATATGCTACGATAACAAACCGAACTTAGGCATTCGCGTTTTTAATATTTTCTAGGTGAAGCAAAGTAATAATGTGAATTGGATAAGCAAAGGAAATGGTTTTAAATAGGTTTACTGGAGGGTATTAATTAGGTCAAGATATAATCTTAAATATTTGTGATAAAGACAACACATGAAGATAAACAAAATAACTAGCTGAGTTCCAATAGACTCAGATTGAAATGAATACTGAAGTTTTAATCTCAAAAAGTGGAAACTGACTGATTAACAGATATCGATCGGTAGATCGGACTTAATAATTAAATTGGCGCTAATGACGAAGTTTAGCTCATTGACATTTAACGCAATATCAGATTCGCTTCTGAATGAGTTAACAGGGCGAGTAAAATAAAATGTACAGGCACAATTAGTACATGGATGTAGGCGACGAAGTCCTACTCATTGATACTCAACATTAATAGTACCAGACTCGGTTCTAAACGGGTTCACGATGGAGTCAGTAAATCTGCGAACGTGGGGGGGGACTGAATATATATATTAATACACGGATATGTAACGTATGCGTAAGTTATGAATTAAATAAAGTCTTGAACAAGGGTCAAGGAATTAAGGCAAGTTTAACACAGAATAACTCAGATTCAGAGGGATGACACTTATTACGCAAGTACGTGATCTTGGGCACGATCACAATTTAATCAGGGCACACACGGTTCACATATTTACCTAAACAATACCTCACAACAATAATCAACAGAGAAAGACACAGAAACACTTAGGTATTTGGAAGGGCAGGGGGGGGGGGGGGGGGGGGCGAGAGTGCTGGTCTGGCCGGCGTAGAGGATAGTAGCCAATTCTTGCACAGCTGGTTACCTCCTCGAACAGGGGTTCTCGGTTTAGGCCTGATTACGTAATTAGAACAGGGGTCCTAGGTCCAGGCCTGTTTACGTAATGGAGCAGGGGTCCTAGGTCCAGGCCTACGTCCGTGGCTCGAGCAGGGGTCCTCGGTTCAGGGCGCCAGACAACAGACAGGTGGTCCTCCAGTAATCCTGAAGGAGGGGAAGGTGTCGTCCGGGGGGCACTCTCGAGGGCAAGGGGGGGGGGGGGGACGAACCGTAGCAACACTGTCCCAACTAGGCCGTTCCTGGTGGTCAAGCTTAGTCAGTAGGTGAGGTGGTGCTTACTTTCCTCAGATTTTTCTGAGGTCCTATGCAAATATTTTCTTGCTTCGGGTGCCAATGAACTCGGGGGGGAAAAGGGGTGTTGAGGAAAGAGGAAAAATGGTTGTTGTGAGGTACATATACATTCTAGCCTGGGAACTAAGGTATTATCATGTGGGCCTGGTTCCAAGGTAATATTACAATACTTAAGGGGGCAGCTGGAAGGTCCAGGGCTGCTATGAAAAATAGAAAACACTTAGAGCTTAAAATGAAGCAACTGTCTTGTAGGTCTTCTAGTTACCCTAATACATACACATAGAGGATTGTAGTTGTATCCTCGGGGGCTTGGAGTGGTCAGGCGTTATCAGGTCCATTGGTTCCTGAAATATTCGGGGCGCTGGTGAGTAGATTGCATAAGGGAGTGTTCGTCATATTCTAGATCTGGCGGAACAATACAGGGAGCGTCACTGTTGGTGGAGGCTATGTAAAAGGAGGGTTCTAATTGGCTGTCCCAGGGCGGTTGTGGTTGGCTGCAGAATACGGCTTGTGACTGGCTGAGAGAGTGTTCCGTTTTCTTAGATGGCTGTGGGCGTGAAAGAGAACTGGGAAATGGACGGCTGGGCATGGTCAACTCAGGTAGATTCTTGTGGACTCGGAGGGGGGACTCTGGTAGATGTCTTCGTTGTCTGCCCTGGGGTTTTGAGGTTGCCTGAGTGGTTATGCAGGCCACTCGGTGTATCGTTGGTTTAGGGCCCGTCATCTCACCACCTTCGTTATGGAAAAAGTCGCGACCTCGCGATTTAATTAGGTAGGTCCTGGATGTCGGTGATGTGGTGAGGATTGGGGCATAGCCTAGGACGAGGAACCAAGCCGCCGATGGGACATCTGTAGGTTGGGTCGGGTCCAGTGTCATTCTTATTTGCCAGTCTTCGGTGGATTCCTTGGCGAGCTGTAGCAGGGTATTTGTGGTGGTGATGGGGACTGGCGTATAGCCTCGTAGGGAAACCACTCTTATTATTTTCATTAAATGAAAATTTAATTGGGTTTGTGGAGGAGGGGTTGAGGGTTGAGTTGCTGTGGCTGCAGGAGTACTGGTAGGTGGCCTGGTCCTGGTGGAGGTTGGAGGTGTAGTGACGGCCTTGTCGTTTGGGTGTTGGTGGTTGGGCCTACTCGCACTAACTTTGGGTGGTTGGGCTGGTCGGGTGGCTTTCTTATAGGTGGGCTTGAAGGTGGGGGTCCATCGTTGAGGTGGTGTCACACGCCGGCCAGATCTCGTACATACTGAGGATTTAGAGGGTGTTAGGACAGATTGATGTACACGAGGTTGAGGGGAGGGGGAAGAAGCTGAGCTGTGAGAGAGAAGAGGCCGATTTAGTTTTTGTGGGGTCAGTCTGATCAAAGGAGAGGATTGAGAGCTAGTGTTGAGGTGGGGTGAAGTAGTTTTTAGTTCGGAGGCATAAGTTGGTTTACTTATGACAGGGGTAAGAGGGGTAGATAAAGTAATCTGAGGAGATACAACAGGAGGAGGAGAAGGAGTAGCCTGGGGTTGAGAAGTTGAAGGCAGATTGATAGTGATAGGAGTGGTTGGTTGAGTACCTGATGATTGAGAGAATGAAGGTAGGGTTATAGGATGTAATGGCTGGGCAGTTGAAGGGTGGGAAGGTGCAGTGGGAGCAGGGATAGTGGTCCTAGTAGAGAGTACTGGAGGGGCAGAGACAGTGCGGGTAGGAATAGGGGGTGCAGGTGTAGGAACGGGAGTATGTTGCAAGGGGCTATTGGTGGGTGGGCTAGGCTTATGTACTTTGGTTAGATCAGGAGGATGTTTGAATTGACGAGAGGGAGAAGAAGGAGGAAGCAGCTCAGGAAGGGTGGACTCTGTGGATTCTAAGTTGGGATTATTGTCATTTAGTAACCTGTCATGTTGATCTGGATTAGCGAGCACTACATCAATGTCATTGATCGGTTGAAATCTACGTACATGCCTGTTACGAAACGTGCGTGGTTCCCCAAAATAATTTATGGTAACTTGATAGCAGTTGGGCACGGACAAGATTTCAAAGGGCCTTTGAATCTTGGTTTCATTTTGGAGGGGACTGGCAGGTGTGCAATCATGACGAGGTCTCCATTGTGATGTGGGCTGGTTTTGGGGGTCTCATCAGGTTGAAGGTCTTGCAGATATTTTATTTGACGAAGTCTGTTCTTAAGGTGTAGTAGATTTTGGTCGAAATTAGAGGATGGTTCATATGGTGCAGCCAAATGACGTAATGGGAGGAGAAGGGGGGTTACTCCCATAACTCGTTCGTGGGGGGTAATTCCATCTTCTATTGGGCAGGTGTTGATGCCCCATTGCACAATCCTTACTTGACTGGACCAGTCTTTAGAGTCCATTTGTTGCAGCCTGGTTCTAATCTGATTTTCAATGGTTCTATGACTCCTTTCGCAGATGGAGTTCCCCTGGGGCCAGTAAGGAGAAGAGTGACTGATTTTGAAGCCACACATCAGTGATAGTTGTGACCACACATGGCTGGTAAATTCTGGGGCATTGTCGGAGTGAATGGCTTCTGGCAATCCGAAGTAGGGGAACACATGTTGGATTAGGGCTTCTGCCACTGCTAAAGCGGAGTGTTCTTTGGCTGGGCATGCTAGTACATACTCGGAGTAGGTGTCAACGAAGGTGATGATGTATTTGTGTCCATGGCTGTTTTCGAGAGGTCCCATGACGTCGACTGCAAGGAGTTGCCATGGTTTGGATGCAACTAATTTTCCTGTGGGGCCAGGTGTCCTGGTTCTGTCTTTTCCTAGGGCACACGCTTTGCAGGCTTTTGTTATCTTTTTGGCGGTTAGGTAGGGAGATGGTGTCCAGTACACTTGTTGAAAAGTAGAGATGAGGCGTTTTTGAGCTAAATGGATGCCATTATCCATGTGTATTGATTGCATAGTTGGAAATGCATTTTGGGGGGTGATCACAATTTTTCCTTCTAGAGTGAATAAGTTATCCCCACGTCTGCATAGATGGTCAAACAGTTTTCTAGGGATCCAGTCGGGTTTTTGTTGTCTTTGATAGTTGCTTAATAATTCTTGTTGGCTTTCTTCTACTTGTCCTAGATGGTGAATGGCGTGGATGGTGTGAGGGGGGTCTTTTTCCTCTTCGGCATGTTGATGTTGCAGGGGGAGGCGAGAGAGAGCATCAGCATTTGTATGCAGTTTCCCTGGTCGATAGACTATATCTATGTCGAACTCTTCCAGGGATTCTCTCCAACGAACAGTTAAGGCGTTCTTGGTGTCCGATTTTCTTAGCCATTGCAAAGCATTATGATCAGTTATGACCGTTACTTTTACTCCGGCTAGGTACGCTTTAAAGTGTTGCAAGGCCCAAATTATGCCTAAGCATTCTCTCTTGGTGGCTGGGTAATTGACTTCTGCAGGGTTCAAGGAGCGGCTTGCACAAGCAATTATGTGCTCTTTCTCATCACGGGTTTGGCCTAAAACTGCGCCTATTCCGAATTGGGATATGTCGGTGTAGAGTAGGAAAGGCTGGGTATAGTCAGGGAAGGATACACCAGGGGAGGCAACTTATTTGGTTTTGAGAGTCTGAAAAGCTTGCAGTCTTGGTTAGGTCGTGCAGAGGTTTAGCAATGGTTGCAAAGTTCTTTATGAATCTTCTATAGTAAGAGGCCAGGCCGAGGAAAGCACGTACACCTTTTACGTTAGTGGGGGGGGGGGAATTTTACTGATGGCTTCTAATTTTGCTGGATCTGGAGCGATACCATCTTCTGACACTACGGGACACAAAAAGTTGACTTGTTTTTGGGCCAGGGTGCATTTTGAGGGTTTAAGTTTCAGGTTGGCCTCTCAAATCCTCTGGAATACTTGTTTGAGGCGGTGGAGGTGTTCTGCCCAGGTAGTGCCGAACACAATGATGTCATCGAGGTACGCCAAACATGTTTCCCATGGCACAACTGATTCTTTTTACGCCTATCTGGAGTAGCCACAAGATAGTCTAGGTCAGAGATATTTGTTACCACCTTATAAGGACCAGCGTACTTGGCAGACAACGGATGACCTGGCAGAGGTAACAGAATCAACACCTCCTGCCCCACCTTAAACTCCCGGAGTTTTGTCTTCTCATCGTACCTGTCCTTCATAAGTGCTTGCGACCCTACCAAATTCCTACCTGACAACTCTAGGCTTCTCAGCATTCTCTCTCTACTCTCGAGGACATACTTTAACATGGAACATGGTTTTGCTGTGCCCTCCCAGATTTCTCTAACCATGTTGAGGGGGCCTCTGACCTGATGTCCGAAAACTAACTCATTGGGACTGAACCATAGGCTTTCACCAGGTACCTCCAGAGCAGCGATTAATACATAGGGCAACCCAAGATCCCAATCCTTGCCATTCTCAACACAGTAACAATGCAGCATGCCTTTCAGAGTTGAGTGCCACCTCTCCAACACCCCTTGACTCTCTGGGTGATAGGCTGAAGAGACAACTGTACTTATACCGTGCTGCTGCATGGTCTGTTTGAAAAGGTTAGAAGTAAAGTTGGACCCTTGGTCTGACTGCAATTCCTGCGGGTACCCGTACCTAGAACAGTACAATAGCAAGTTACGAACAACAGTCTTAGCAGTACCATTTCGCATGGGGTATGCATCCGGATAACGAGTGGCAACATCCATGATTGTGAGGAGGAACTTGTTGCCTGCACTAGTAGGGGGTAGAGGGCCAACCATGTCAATTATAACCTTACTGAATGGTGGCCCGATTACAGGAATAGGGTGTAACGGAGCCTTGGGAATACACTGGTTTGGTTTACCTACTGTCTGGCAGGTACTGCACATTGCCACCCATGACGCCACATGTGCCTTCATACCTGGCCACCAAAACAATTTCGCCAATGCTGCTACCGTCTTACGTACACCCAAATTCCCTGCCATCGGTACATCATGCGCCAACCTCATTAAGCTATCACGGCACACACTAGGCACTACCAACTGGTCAACCACTCTCGACCCACCCTCCCAACTCTGTCTGGGATCTAGAAAACGCCTGTACAATATGCCCTCCACACGAAAGATGTCCCCCGGCTTTGCATCCCCGTCCTCATCAAGTTCAATCGCACCATTACTACACTTCTGAAGCTCAGGATCATCTATCTGCAGCCGACAGATATCCGAAGAAGCCAATCTATCTAAGTGCTCCCGGAGCAACTTATGGCCTCCCCCGATACTGGACTGTTCGATCCTATCTTGCTTAAGTGTGTAACGTTGATGTCTCGGAGTTTTCTCACGCCCTACCTCCTCACTAAGTGTGACAGGTTCTGGGGCCACTCCGGATCTAAACATGGGTGCTAATACTGAGTCGCTAAGAAGAGCCGCTGGATCAAAACTCACAAAACCTCTCCCAACTTTAGATTTCTCCTTCCGACCGTTCCTCCGCTGGTCTAGAGACTGAGGAATAGACTGTGACACCTTAGATGCACGAGATCGGGTGACAACACACGCCATCTGCTGTAATTGACACCTCTCGACCAACTCCTGCCCCTCCCTACTCACGTTGGCCGCCCTCTCGGCAACGACTAAGGGTGGAACCTCAGAAGTAGGCACCGCAAAGTCGTTGCCGAGAAGAAGGTCGACGCCCTCTACTAGCAGTTTCTCTACGATTCCAACATCTATCTCTCGTGTCACACCATCAACCTCCAGCTCCACTCGAACCAACGGGTAGGACCGTGTAGCATTAATACCCTGCACCACAACTACCCGTGCCGCGTTTATAGGTTGGCCTGTAAAGTTTTTCATCAGAGTCTGGGATGCACCTGTATTACGCAACAACTCCAACCCATGCTTGCAACCAGCCCAACTCACGCAGCCACGCCCTCTATGGTCGCAAAAAGCATCGCGGACATGTTTCGAGCCTTCCGGACACTCCTTCACTGGGTGTGCCCCCGCATCTGACATATCACCCCGGCTAAAAAAGAGATATACAAAAGACATAAACAAGCTAGAACGAGTTCAACGTAGAGTTACCAAAATGATACCTAGCCTAAAGAACAAACCATACGATGAGCGTCTTAGAGAATTAAATCTATTTCCTTTAACCCAGCGCAGATTAAGAGGTGACTTAATTCAAGTGTTCAAAATCATCAAAGGCATCGACAATATGAACTGTAGTAAGTAGTTCACTATCGACCAATCTAATTACACGCGGGGAAACGGTTTCAAAATTATTAGTAAATCTTTTAACTCACATGAATCTAAGAATTTCTTCTTCAATCGAGTTGTCAACTTGTGGAATGGGCTTCCCCGAGACGTTATAGACTGCAGCACCGTTGATTCATTTAAACTCCGCCTAGACAAATATCTCGCATCAAACCCGCGACTGACTGCGTTTGTAAATTAATAACTTTATTTTATCCTCCCCTCAGTTACTAACCCATATGTCCCCTACTAACTTCTTAGTCCTGCCACGGACATTAGTTCCAGGACAGTAGTTCCCTTTCCAATGTTCCCATACCCACCCTAAACCACTGTTTGGACACTTGATCCTCAGTGTTTTGGAGGACAAGCAGCCTAGAAGGGTCACTATACCTGTTGTTGCTTGATTTCCTTTGTACTCCTTTGTACTCCTTTGTAAACGCAGAAGACCTCAGAGACACCCCAATGTTGCTAGCTAAAGACACGACTGCTGCAGGTTGGTTACTAGGGCCGGAACTTGCAAAATGCCCCTTTTTATGACACTTAAAACATTCTACTTTACCCTTGGACTTCCCCTGCGGTAGGGAAGGGCCCTGACCTTTCTTAAACGGGACGGTTTTTGGTTTGTGATCAAGATTAGTATCATTGCTCTTACTTTTGTTATTAAATGTTGCATCACTGACTCGGGAGGGTGGAGTGTTGCGCCCCTTGTTAACTGCATCGGTCCGTTGTGCAGACCCGCACCCATGAATCAGCGATAATCTCAGGTCAGCCAACTCAGCTGCCTCTTGTAGAGTTTTAGGATGTTTCTCTTTGAGGTTCAAAGTCAGGTCGCCGCCTGTGCATTTAAAAAATTGCTCTAGAAGGAATAACTGCTCAAGCTCTTCGAACGTCGTCACCTTCTCTGAGCTCAGCCAATTTCTCAAAGCATCAGACAGTTCCCGGGCATGTTCTAGAAAAGTGCACTCACGACCCTTCGTAACACCCCGAAACTTCAACCTATATGTCTCTGGTTGTAACTCGTACGCCCGCAGAACAGCTTCCTTCAATACCTCATAATCGATGCAAGACTCCAAGGGCAACGCATCATATGATTTGAGTCCTTTGCCAACCACCCTAGAGGAAACAAGGGCTGCCCACTTAACCTTGGGCCATTGGTGCTCCCGGCACTTCTTCTCAAAACGCAGGAAAAACTCGGTGACACCCGACTCATCAAATGCAGGGACTAACTTAAGAAGGTGCGATAAAGACTGATCAAGACCTCGATTCCCAGAACCGAGACGCAGCCCTGTCGACTCCACCCGAGACTTCTCAAGCTCTATGTCTGCACAGTACTTCGTAGCCTCAACCTGAAGCTCAGCCTCACGTGTGGCCTTTCTCTCCTCAGCCTGAATCCTAAGCTCAGATTCCCGCTGCTGCTGCTGCTGCCTGAGCTCAGCCTCATGTATGGCCTTTCTCTCCTCAGCCTGAATCCTAAGCTCAGATTCCCACTGCTGCTGCTGAATCTTAACCATCTCAAGCTGGAAGACCATATCTGGAGTTAAACCTTGAGGAGGAGATGCAACAATTGGAGACCCACCCAGTGATCCACCCAGGGGCAAACCACGCTGCCAGTGACTATCGGCCTGCGGGAACGTACTCGGCTCCGGTGTTCTAGAGGGCATGATGGGAGTAGAGTGGAGGGGGGGCTTGGCCGAAGGTGCCAAAGCAACCGCTCCACCCTGTGCACAACGCACCCCGCCCAGCACACATGCCACCAGGTCACTTCTCGTCATGCTGCTAGTGCCAACATGCCCCATGACCGTGGCCAAACACTGGAGACCATACCGATCAATCCCCGACACCCGGTCAACAATAATAGGCATCTCCAGAAACTTCCTTGCATCCTCCTCACTAGTTACTACTCTAATGCCATCTAATAAACCCAGCTTCTGCACCTCAGAGCCTGCTTCCCGTACTGTGTCCTCACTGTGCACTGATCCGTCGTTCGACATAGTGTCCACCGGAAATCCTCAACGTTTATAAAAAAAAATAAGTACCTAAACTCTCATGTAGCACTATTCACTCAAAAAATGCTTGAAGACAACTCAAGTTTCATACTACGTTGCCAAACAAAAAATCCAACGTGTCCAAAATATTCCTCAAAAACAAATGTCCACTGCCAAACTGTGAGAAATAACAATCGATCCCCAAACGGTGATTACAAAAAAAAATCTCCACAAAAAAAAATCCTGCAATTATTTCTTAGTTCACTAAATCCTAGACTAAGGTCGCCATTTGTTATGACGACTAAGATAAGATATTAGGCAAGGTCGCCATTTGTTACGACTGGGACTACGAATAAAACAAGGGCACTCAATGATTGGACTAGTAATAGGGCACTATGCAACAACGGTACGCTAGATCCAAACCCTCGAACTTATATGCCGGCGAACAAAACACCTATACCCTCCAGGGTTAATCTGCGATAACGGGGTATCCTTAACTGGGCATAATTGTACTCTACTTCAGGCTAACCTGCACTGGTATAGCCTGATAACAAACAAGATGCAAGTTACGTTAAAATGCATAAAAAGGAATCTATGGAAAGATCAATTAAATCACTGCAAGATTGAATACAATAAAAAGATGCTTCAATACAGTTACTCTAAACAACAATAAACTCTTCACTCCTATCTGAAAAAAAGTGAAGTATAGTCCTACAGCATAGACCTGGAAACTTCTGAAGAAAGTCTGATGCTCATAAGATGCTCGTACTGATTTAGAACTATATAAAGGCAGGAGGCAGGACACCACACATGTAAATTGAATACACTAAAAGATAGGACATATAATGTTAACTGACACGAGACTACTATAAATGCGCAACGGTAGCAATGCCCGACACTAAAAGAAGTACTTCCTCATCAACGAAACAGTCTGCTATGGTTGTGCGGCTCAGCAACAACCTAGACTAATAAATGCTGTGAATAATAATGCGCACATATCAAAGAGCTTATATTAAATACTAACAAGTGTCTACTCGATTAATAATGTCTAGCTGGGATACTCTAGGTAAGGAACTGGGGTTGAGCAAGAGAGGCTCGTAGCCTAGCGATGTCCTTAAGACTGCATCGACCTTTAAGTTACGTTAATTGACTAGGGGGCTCTCTCGATAGATCCAGATCACAAGTATCTGGTTCTATCCTGGCGACCCTCTAAAGACAAGCAAAGAGGCAGCAAAGTGTGGAACTGGTACAGGCCAAAACCCTCAGTCAACACAATGCTGCACTCGCAAATGACGCAACCGAAAAGACAACCCAGGCTACCACAGGGCCGGTCGAAGTCGTGTAGGTATAAGCAAACCATACACACATCGGCGACAACGACTACAGTTACCTTATCCCAGTCTAGCATTAAATAAAAGAGCAGACACACTAAATCAATAATGGAGACACACAAAGTTCTTAACCTATACTAACTAAGAACCCTCAAACCTATTCTAAGTACATGTAAATATCTCTGAGGACGGCGCATGCAATACAATGGGCCGGCTATGAAAACCGTATGCAGAACCCAAGGGGAGTGTTGTGCAGTTAATTAAGGTTAGAGTATGGAAAGAGAGAATCGAGTGAGAGAAACAGTGATAAAGGTGGTGATCGGGAGAGAGTATGCAACGGGATGTTGGAAGCACGTGCGCCAAGCCTGTCCTGACAAGGACAGCTCCTGGGGACCCTCATGGAGGAGGTAAGTTACACAGGAGACCGCAAAGGCGCGATGGTCGGCCAATCACGGGCCGAGACGTCACAAGACAGCAGGCGTCCTATGACACAGCAAGACACGCCGTCCAATGGATAGCGAGAGGCAGGAATGCACCCGTACATACAGACACTTACTACCTCCTCACTCTGAAAGTCTTTCTCATTCACACGCTGGTACTATTATCACTACTGTTGATATAAAATATAACCCGTTGTCACAGACTAAAACAAATACCACCACTGGACTCTGTGACAATGCGATTACTAGGAAAGAAAGAACAACATTCTCTGATAACTGTAGCCCATTTCGATGTCCCTGGCGAGCGCTAGTGGCTAACGAGAGGCGATTCTGCCAACGCTGGTAGACGTCACACTATGTACCCTACGTAGAGGAGGTGGTATACTCTGGGAAAGCTCTGAGGAACACTGATTATTGTAGTAGCGATAGAATAGCGAAACAAAGGGGTCATGACAAATGTACTAAAGCTCGGTGATAGCGAAAGAACTCGTACCAATGGTTTCAAATTAGATAAATTTCGTTTCAGAAAAGATATAGGCAAATATTGGTTTGGTAACAGAGTTGTAGATGGGTGGAATAGGCTACCAAGTGATATAGTGGGATCAAGAACGATAGGGAGCTTTAAGAAAAAATTGGATAAGCATATGGACGAGAAGGGTTGGGTGTGAAGGGGGATCAGCCGGGTTGGGCCAATCAGCGCTCTGCAGACCCCCGTAATCCTGCGTTAATCTCTAACCGGTTTGGTAAGATGATCCTCAGGGTATTAGAGTGTTGAGCCTATAATTGGGCTTTGTAATTGGGGTTGTGTGGGACAGGGATCTGCCTTGCTTGGGCCAATCGGCTTTCTGCAGACTCCCATTTTCTTATGTTCTTATGAAAGAGATGTAACATTGCGGCGAAGAGAGAGAGATTGCAGAGAGTTGGTGAATGGACGGGAGTTAATGATACGAAAGGCTTTCCCTTCTACATTGTCTAGGAGTGCGCTGTGAGAGGATCCTCCCCACATATGTGAACAATACTCAATACAAAGACGCACAGTGCCCATGTACAGGGCAAGAAGCTGCACAGGGGTAAAGAACCCCTTGAGGCAGTTGAGCACACCCAGCTTCTGGGAGGCTGCCTTAGCAAGACTGGTAATATGGTCCTTCCAAGTGAGAGCAGAAGAAAAAGAGACACCAAAAATATTGTGAAAAGATAAAGGATTGATTTTTGTATTGTTGAAGAATAAGGGATAGTCCTCTGGAGGTTCCGGACGGGTAGTAAGATGGAGAAATTGGGTCTTGGAAGCATTAAATGCAACAATTTTTTCTCTACCCCAATTGGAAATAGCAGCTAGATCAGAAGATAAGTGTTCTATGGCTTCATTATGTTAGTTTTTAAGGGACTGCGGGCTGGGACGTTCTGGAAAACTAATTGAGTAGTGTCAGGTAGAGTCATCTTCATATGAATGGATTGGACTGGATGTACAGTTGAGAAGATCATTTATGAAAATTAGAAAGAAAATTGGAGATAGGACAGAACCCTGAGGAACACCGGAGTTTATAGGATGAGAAAGTGAGCAATGCCATCCACAACCGCAGCAATGGAATGGCCGGAAAGGAAACTAGAGACAAAGGCACAGATAGAAGGATAGAAACCGAAGGAGGGTAGTTTAGAAATTAATGATTTGTGCCAGACTCTATCGAAGGCCTTCGATATGCCTAGTGCAACAGCAAAAGTCTCACCGAAGTCCCGAAAGGAGGATGACCAAGAGTTAGTAAGATATGAAAGAAGATTACCAGTAGAGCGACCCTTAAAAAAGCCATACTGGCGATCTGAGAGCCGATTATGAGAAGAGAAATGCTTAAGAAATTTGGAAGCAAGAATAGTTTCAAAATCTTTAGAGATACAAGAGATGAGAGCAATTGGACGATAGTTGGAGGGTTGAGAGCGGTCACCCTTCTTTGGGACAGGTTGAATGAGAGCAAACTTCCAGCAAGAAGGGAAGACGTTAGAGGAGAGACAGAGACGAAAGAGTTTGCCTAGGCAGGGGGTCAGCACGGAAGCACAGTTTTTGAGTACAACCGGAGGAACACCGTCCGGACCTTACGCCTTCTTAGTATTAAGCCCAGACAGGGTAGAAAGTACATCTATAGAAGAGATTAGGATATTAGGCATAAGTAGGATAAGTAGGCATAGGTGGAGAGGGAGGATTAGCACCGGAATCATCCAAGGTGGAGTTTCTAGCAAAAGTTTGAACGAAGAGTTCAGTTTTGTCAGAGGAAGAAGTGATGGTTGTGCCATCAGAGTGGAAAAGGGGAGGGAATGACGAGGAACAAAAGTTGTTGGAGAGGTTTTTGGCTAGATGCCAGAAAGCTTGAGAAGAGCTAGAGTTGGATAGTTCAGTGCATTTATTATTGATGAAAGAGTGGTTGGCAAGTCGAAGAACAGATTTGGCTTGATTCCGGGCAGAGACACAGGAAGAATGAGATTCTGTAATTTTAAGGTGTTGGTACCGTTTGAATGCTTCCTCCTTGTTGCGGACAGCAGTAGAACAAGCGTGAGTAAACCAAGATTTGTTTGCATTAGACTGAGAGAAAGAAAATAGAATGTACGCTTCCATGCCCGAGAGGATTACCTCGGTAATGCGTTCAGCACTCTCCGAGGGTCCTCGGCCACGGAAGCAGAAGTCATTCCATGGGAAATCAAAGAGGTACTGCCGGAGAGCCTCCCCGTCGGCAGCGCCAAAGTGCCACAAGCGCCGCAGGCTGGGAGGATCGGGTGACCGCACTGAGGAGATAGGACAGGTGACGGAGATAAGTTTATGGTCGGAGGAGCCTAAAGGAGAGAAAAGATTGACAGTATAAGAAGAAGAGTTAGAAGTCAGAAATAAGTGAAGAATGTTGGGCCGATCTCCGAAGCGATCCTGGATACGGGTGGGTTACTGGACCAGCTGCTCTAGGTCATTTATGATAGAAAAGACATAGGCTTGTTCACCAGGTTGGTCAGTAGTGTGAGAGGAGAGCCATTGGCGGTGGTGAACGTTGAAATCTCCTAAGATGGAGATTTCAGAGAAGGGAGAGATGGATAGAATGTGTTCCACTTTAGTTTTGGTGTTGGTAGCGAGACAAGTCGATACGTTATTATCCGTATCTGGCACAGGTCTTTGGTTCGCAGGTTTGCCGAGCTCCTTGAGTCTGAAACAACTCGAATGTGTTATAGGGTGCTAGGATACCTCGATACCTGAGCTCAGTTGGTCCCACCCACAGGATGCCTACTCTCAAGCATACATATTATAACAACACATGGGATAATAATGTCATTGAGTCTTTTTGTGGTCATTACAAGTTCCTTTATAAAGATTACCTTAAGCGGAGATTTTCCCTTAACATGTCTTTTTCTGGACCCCCTTTTTCCTCATGTTTAACCCTATTTGTTTGGATACTTTAAGACGTTTGGCCCATTAGTTTTCCGATTTCAAGACCTTTTCCCCGATTTCTGCAATATTAAGACCTTTCGTGCCATTTATGTGTCGAGTTCTCCCTGGCGAGCGATAGCGAGCCTGTAATTTAGGAGGAACTAGCCTTCGGCCGGGATATGTACCGAAAACTGTACAAATGTATCTCGAAGGGGAGTCTTGGAGGTACTATTCTAAGGGGAGTCTTGGAGGTACTATTATAAGGGGAGTCTTGGAGGTACTATTTTAAGCATTAGGGAACCAACTAATAACCTCCCCTTAAGTGATATTATGCTATTGGTATTTTATTACCTTACCTGATATAAGATAGAATTAGTTAATCGGACCTGAACTTACAGGACATTTCTGTGTTCTAGGAGGCACTTATACATACTATTTGACAATCATTGCACAATTTCATCAAAATTTGGAAAGATCTCTGAAGGAAAGGGTTAATTAAGAATATGTTAACCTTCCTGATTGCTTAACATCCTTCCTAAATTGCATGCAATCTTCTAGTTTTAGTCAAAACATACTGGTAAAATGCGTCATACACTTCAAAGTGTGCATAGTCCAAATATATTCAATTGGGTGATAAATGCTCTCAATGTCGTGTATCATACATCACCTGGCAGGTAAGCAACACTAAAAAATAGCATAATATTTGCAGTGCAAGACTGTCATGCATCACTGTCGGAAACTTTATACAAGTATTTCGCTTGCATGCATGTACTACACCTTTAAACCATGTTAAATAGACTGAAGGTAATAGGTAGTATCGATGGTTATAATAGTTGAAGTGCCAGTTCTGTACAAAGGAATGCCTTAACGCATAAACACACACACACACATGTATATATGTACAGTATATACGCTGTATATATATATATAGACACACAGGCCCAATCCCCACTTTTCCTATTTGTATTTTTGTTTTTTGTTTTTATTTTGTTTGTTTGTTTTGTTTTGTTTTGTTTTTTTGTGTGTGTTTGTTTTTGTTTTGTTTTTTTTTGGGGGGGGGCGATCAAGACAGAGCAAAAATATAGACAACACAAAACACAACATAATACAATGAACACAAAAACAAAATACAAATTCACACACATCTAGTCATCCAGGAGAAGACCCAGAGACCAGGTTCACCAAGGTCCCTCCAGCACTCCCCCGGCCTCCGACCACCCGGAGAGGTTCGGATCTCGGCAGGCAGACATGCAGACATGCATATCAAGTATTTCTCACAAATACACTTGACCTAGTAAATTTCTATATACTCCCAGCTGGACTCGAACCTCCGACATTGAGAACGAGTGTCCAATCTTTTAATCCACAACACCACGTCGTGTTAAGGAATTTTAACATGTTCCTATATATATTTAGGAGAAGGGAAATCCTACTTGGAGAATGCATTTCAATTCATGCACAAGTAGCAGGATCCATATTCCAGGATACCACACAGAGGTTTTTTTACAAGATTACCCATGCAACTTGGGTTATAGAGATTTCATTTTAATTATCCCCCAGCCAAACACGAGAGTAATTAATATCGCATATACATCACCAATACACGTGAGCTAATAAATGTATATATACTCCCAGCTGGACTCGAACCTCCGAAATTCAGAACGAGTGTCCAAGCTTTTAATCCATTACATCACTTTGTGATAAAGGAATCTTAACATTTTCCTATTTATATTTAGAAGGAAAATCCTACTTGGAGAATGTTATATAAACAAATGGAGCGAGATTCTTATAATTGCATTAAGACAATACGTAGAGGGTCCACACATTCTTATGATGTCTGAGTGTACACTCGGATGCATTAGTTGCTAACTCACTCCTAAGAATTTGTTGACCCCTATCTTTTGTTGTATGCAATTATAACTCTATGGATTATTATTTGGATAACACTTGTTTTTCAAGAGATATACATTAATAATTATTAGAAATAGGTGAAGTCCAAACATTTGTATGAGTGAGCTAGAGCCTATGGGGCACCTGAGTGTACTTGGTGGAACATATTGGTAAACTTCTGTTTGTTGTCTGAAAGTTAATTGCCCATAAATATTATAAGTTACTAAGTTTTAGTATTATACGGTAATCAACATGTCCAATTATGATACAGATGGAAGAATTAATAATAAATCACATTTTTGAACGTGAGTATTTACATTTTATGAAGAGAGTACGATACAGAAAGGACGCATACACACACAACGACAGATAATACACACACATACATACACACACATCTTACACTCAAACAAGTACACAATCACACACACACATACATACACACATACACACAAGCACACGCATCTTACACTCAAACAAGTACACAATCACACACAGACACACACACACACACACACACACACACACACACACACACATATTATAATAATCAGCAGCATAATTAAATTTCCTCCGCACAGTTTCTGAATATTTAACTATAATGTCTGGGACCATCCACTGCTACCACCATCTACCCTTAACCCTTCCAATACGATGGTGGCAGCAATTCCGTGTTTATGGCTAACACTGGATTATTATTTTCTGCTTATCATGAACCTCTATGAAATCATTTTAATGTCCACAGATGGTTTCCTATGTGTAAGCTAATAAAGTCATCACAACATGCACATCCATACATACAGACAAGCATAATTAACAAGACTAAAACGCTTATGAACACAAATCTTTTGGGTGTTTTTTCACCCATTGTTGCTTCCTTCTACCAGCCATTCCAGATTTAAATTAAGTATATGACAACATTTCATATACATATTTATTCACATTTGCCGACAAAATTGCCGGAAAGAGCGCTCGCATAGATCCCTATTTAACTGGAGGGGTGATTTGGGGAAATATACCGGACTTACTTCTTCTTAACTTCAATAGCATGGCGTGGAGATTGCAGTTATAAAAATACAACATTGACATGAGGAAAATATGTGAGATATCTGGCTTCAAACGTACAGAAGTTGCCAGGAATATTAATACTGCTCTCATATAATGTAGGTTAGGTAATCTATTGCAGTGGAAGTAATAATGTTGTATGCAGTTTAGAAGGCAACTATACACCCCTCTCAGTCCAGGGGTCAAATCAGTCAAGACCGGCTCTCATAATCCCTGACCAATATCCTGTTGTCAGATATAACACCATGTACATCTTTCTTTAGATCACAGGCCGCACAGGTCACATTGGGTGGAAAATCCCCTCACAGAGAGAAGATGGTTAAATAAGACACACAGGTTTAGGGTGGAATGAGAGATCTGAGCACAGTTGCCTAACCGCTCTCACACCAACCACAGGCAAGGCGGGGATATCACATCACATTTCCACAGGCAAGTTCTATTGTTCCTAAACTCATACTGAGGAGACAGTCTCTATATAATATATACTCGTACTTTGTTCCTGCATATCATGAGATTGTTCCTGTATTCAAAGTTCTTATATCAAGAATGTTCCTGAAAAAGAAATTGGTTGGTTTGCTGATTATTATTCTCATTACCTAATTATATATAAGTATAAGAACTTAATTAAGGTAACGGGATGGTGGCGGCGAAATATCTACCAATTTCTACAATCAACTGCAACTCTACTACAAGCAACTAATATAATAGCCAAGAGAGATAAGGCAGGTTGAAAGTCATTAACACTCCTCGAGCGGCTAGGTCGGTAACTTCTACTACCTGGCAAGCGGATGGTTTTACCCTAAACAACCTTGTTTCCGTGCTCTTTTTCAGGCATAAACAAGAGCCAGAGCGTAATACAATTATGTATCCCTGAAAGGGCGTTAATTGAGCTTTCCAATGACACCAGAACCCTCCTCCTACGACAACGGGTTCTCTTGCAACGATCATGCAAGACGAAGGAAAAATCCAGAAAATACGTTAATTTCCTTACATAATTCCCTGTCTAGCGAGCTAGTGAGAATGGATGTGTGTAGAGCCAACGTCAGTTGCCCGGTGCCCGGACCCGTGCCGACCGGTCAGAGCCGACCTACACTCCTCCCATCGCTCGTCTCTCTCTCAGAGCATATTATGTGCACAAAATTGCTACAGACTTAAGTCGGGCCCCGCTCTTTGGGCAGGTGTTCTCTAGACCGAGTTAAGGCGGGCCCCGACAGACAAGGGTGTGACGCTTCTGCATAGTAGCCACGTGCAGGCATGCACGCGCGTCGGCTGCCCAGCCGTTTAGAAACCGGCTAGTGGCAGCCGGTCGGCAGGCTTTTCCTTAGTATATATCCTACGACAACGTAACTAATGTCTGGGATATTCTTATGTTGTTTCACAGCTTGAAGCTGCCCTTATTCTTAACCAACGCATCTTAGTATATTTTATTCTCGATAGTTGATTATTTCATTATAATATATAAGATGTAAGTCTAGTGAGGGCGGGAGGAGACGAGCGGGAGAGAGAGACCGGCTTGGGACGTTGCTTCGCTTGCCAGCTTGGGACGAGCCTGAAAACGTTGCCATATGCATTTGATCGCAACGTTAGGCTTAGTTTCGACTCACGCACGGGGTAGAGGATTTTGACCCGGCAACTGTGTTGAGTGTTGCCAAGCATGGGATGTATTTTGCATGCCTAGGGTGGGGTCCAGACAGATTCAAGACTCAGAGCTCACCTCACTGTCGTACCCTTCGGACCCCCTTGATATCTATCCCTCTCAACCCCACTTAGAAACTTTCTCTCATACTTTGTATACCTTCTTTCCACTACTTCACCAATCTATTTAATTATCCCATCCCCTTGATAGACCTTATATCTATTATTGTATTAACGACGAGGTCTCAGATAATTAGATAGGATTTTGGGCCTTATGCAGAGATTTAATTGTTAATGAGACCTAGGAAGCTTTTTTGTTGTCTCATATTTGGTGGTTTCATGCTTGCTAGTGTGTTCTTGTGTCAGGTTAGCAGGGGCTAGACCGGAGGGGAGGCTTTTTGCGATCCTTTAAGTAAAGTCTGCTGGTACGAGTCCTGTGGACCCGCACGACCTTACTAGGATACCCGTGGGAGTCTGGGGGCATTTCTTGTCTGTGTCCCTGTGTGTCTAGTGTTGTGTTGTGTGAGGGCCCTTGCCTAGTCCACTCAGCACTGCGCTAGCACGTCTTGCTTTTGTTTTAGGGTCGCCAGGAGAGAGTCAGATACTTGCGATCTGAGTCTCTCAAGAGAGCACCCTTTCAATTAGAGTAATTTGGCGCACAGACCTGGGAACGTCCCTAGGCTAGAGCAGGTGGCTCAGCCCGGGTATCCGAAGCCTATATCCTTCTGGCTAGACCTCTGCCACCTGGCAGATTAACAGCTAGGGGTTTATTATCTCTGCATGCTTGTTATTGTGCTACAGTTTACCGTTTTTGTGAGCATTGTGAGTCAGGGTGTGGCTTAGAGACTCTGTCCGAGCAGGCTTGCCTGACTAAGAGTGAGAAGCACACCTGTATGTGGTTATGTTGTGAGTTGCTGCCTTTATTTAATTATACCTATGCCATTATACACTGTATGGCCTATCACTAGTATTTATTCCTGCTTATGAGTTAAGAGTTCTCTAGATCCGTAACGTACTTTCTTTGCTAAGCATCAGATCCTACAGTAGCCGCATGCAGTTTAGAAACCCGCATCTTGTCTACCTGTATGATGTTTTGAGGACTGTTTGCTTTCACCTTCTTTCACGCAGGGGTGATTAGTTGTATTAATTAACGTAACGTTAAATGTACTTTCTTCTAGTTTGTTATTAAATTGTTTCTGCAATTTAATTCCGTTATCTATCTTTTCCTTGAAGGTTTAAGTCAACTTAATTGTGTGATCTTTTATATAGCCTGCTTGACTATCAGCAGTCTATAGTGCGTGCACCCTGTAACCAAGTCATAGGATACCTCGTTGTACAGGCAGGACTCTTGACGGTTTAGGGTTGTTTGTTGCCTGGGTTTATAGATAAGGGTTGGATCTAGCGTTTTCCGTTGTTGCTTGTTGCCTCATACCTAGTCCAATAGAAAGAGCCCAGTGTTTATATATCCCAGGACGTAACAAATGGTGACCTTGCATAGGATTTACTGAACAGAGGAATATAGTAGTCATTTGTTTTGAGATTCCTTATGATTAGAGGAATACAGTGGACATAGAGGTTTTTTTTTGGAGCAACCAATATAACACATTAAAGACTTTAAATAACATTTGTATATACATACTTGCATAGGAGATAAGGCACATTCTATAACCGTGATAATTACTGCAGTACACAAGCATGTCTAATACATCAGAACACAGTGATGGGTCAGGTCACGATACGGGCTCGGAGGGAGAAAGACCTGTGGAGTGGCTAGTCGATAGCGAGGAGGGTGCTAGAAGATTTTTAGAGGTGCCCCTTACCGCTGACAGGGTGTTGAAGCTGAATAAGTATGGCTTAAAGTGTGTGGCAGGTCTTCAGGGTCACCAGGGTTTAAGTGGCATGAGGAAAGATCAGCTGAGGACTTTGATATTGGGTTTAGAAGGGAGAGACCTGGGTGGAGAGGCGACTGGGGGCCCCAGTCCCCAGCCCCCCCTCCACTCTACCCCCGTATCAAATGTCAGGGTGCCTGAATTTAGTACATACCCCCAAGTTGATGGTCAATGGCAGCGTGGAATTCAATCACAGGGACCCTCTCCATTAAATGCACCTTCCCCTCCTCAAGGGTTGACTCCAGATTTGTTGTTTCGGCTTGAGATGGCCAAGGTTGAGGTTGCTAGAGCTCAGGTTGAGGCTACCGAAAGACAGGCTAGAGCTCAGGATGAGGCTGCAGAGAGAACAGCTATAAGAGAGGCTGAACTGCAGGCTGAGTCTACTAGGTATCGGGCTGACAGGGAGCTGGAGAGATCTCGAGTGGAGGTAACAGGGCGAAATATTGGGGGAGGTAACAGACATCGGGACCAATCATTGTCGCACCTGCTTAAACTAGTTCCTGTGTTCGATGAATTAGGTGTGTCTGAGTTTTTTATGCGATTTGAGAAGAAGTGTCAGGAACACCAGTGGCCTCAGGAAAAGTGGGCAGCATTAGTTTCATCAAGACTCCTAGGAAAGGGGCTAAAAGCGTATGATGCACTACCTTTAGAGTCCTGTGTAGTTTATGATGAGCTAAAGAAGGCTGTGCTACGGGCCTATGAGTTACAACCAGAAACTTACCGCTTGAAGTTTCGGGGTGTTACTAAGGGCAAGGATAGTACCTTCCTAGAACACGCCCGGGACTTGTCTGATGCACTACGACATTGGCTGCGTTCCGAGAGGGCTCCCAAGGGAAACCAAAGAGTAAAGAGTGCTTTGCATGTCACAAGGAGGGTCACTTTGCAAATGCTTGTCCGAACAAGCCACCAAACAAGGTTGTGTCATTGGCCCGCAGCATAGGGGTGTCGCCTATATCTTCTGAGTTTGCCAAGGGTAGTTCGTCAGAGGTTGGGACACAGCCTGTGTTCAAGAGTCTGGAAGGCTCGAACCCTGTCCGCGACGTCTTTGGGGGTCATAGAGGGCATGGTTTTGTGAGGTGGGCTGGCGAAAGGCGAGGAGTTAAGCTATTGCGTGATACTGGGGCTTCTCAGACCTTGTTAAGGAACTTTACTGGTAGACCGATTAACGCTGCTCGGGTGGTGGTAGTTCAGGGGATCAATGCTACGAAGTCCTACCCGCTGGTGCGGATGGAGCTGGAGGTGGGTGGTGTGGCAAAGGAGCTGGATGTGGGAATTGTAGAGAACTTGCCTGTTGGGGCCGTATACCTCCTCCTCGGCAACGACTTTGCGGTGCCTGCTTCTAAGGTTTCACCCTTGGTCGTTGCCGAGAAGGCGGCCGACGTTAGTAGGGAGGAACAGGAGGGGGTTGAGAAGTGTAGCGTACAAACCATGGCGTGTGTTGTGACGCGTTCTCAGACATCCGGAGCCTTGCAGCCACCACCTCAGTCTATCAAACCGCGGAGGAAAGGTCACAAGAAAACGGGAAGTGTTGGTCAATTGGAGAGTTTTGAGCCAGCAGTGTTTCTTGGTGACTCATTATTGGCACCTATGTTAGAGTCTGGAGAGGCCCCGGGGCCTGTCACTGCTAGTGCATGTGCAGGGCAGGAAGAGACTCTGCGACAGCATCGTTATCCGCAGCGTGAGGAAAGGATGGCTCAGCGGGACATTGGAGGTGGAAATAAATTATTTAAGATGAACTTGGATAATCTCGCACCTGCTGATATATGTTCCTTGCAGCTGGAAGATCCTGATGTCAGGGCATGTGGTAATGGTGCTGTCGAACTGGAGAGCGATGGGGATGCGCAGCCTGGTGATTTTTTCTTGTCCGAGGGGATCTTGTATCGGAGACATCAGGATCCCAAGAAAAAGTGGGATGGCGGGTCAGGATTAGTGGACCAGTTAGTAGTACCGAGGGTGTGCCGTGAGAGCTTATTGAGATTAGCTCATGATGTGCCTTTGGCAGGGCACCTGGGGGCATGTAAGACGGAGGCAGCTCTGAGCAAGCTTTTCTGGTGGCCTGGGTTAAAGGCGAGTGTCGTGTCATGGGTGTCACAGTGTCACACTTGTCAAGTTGTTGGGAAACCCAATCAGGTCATCCCGAGAGCCCCGTTACAACCCATCCCTGTCATTGGGCCGCCCTTCAGCAAAGTAGTTATCGATATGGTTGGCCCATTGCCCCCCACTAGTGCCGGCAATAAATTTTTACTAACTGTAATGGATGTAGCAACACGGTATCCAGATGCTTACCCCATGTGCAACGGGATGGCCAAGACTGTTGTCAAAAACCTACTTGTCTATTTCTCTCGTTATGACTACCCTCAGGAGATCCAGTCTGATCAGGGATCCAATTTTACTTCTGCTCTGTTTAAGCAGACCATGCAGCAACATGGGATAGTGTCTGTGGTGTCATCTGCCTACCATCCCGAGAGTCAGGGAGTTTTGGAAAGGTGGCACTCGACTCTCAAGAGTATGTTGCGGTGTTATTGCATGGAAAATGGGAAGGACTGGGATCTAGGTCTCCCATACGTTTTATTTGCTGCGAGAGAAGTACCTGGGGAGAGCTAGGGATTTAGCCCGAACGAGTTGGTTTTTGGACACAGGGTCAGGGGACCCCTCCACATAGTCAAGGAGATTTGGGAGGTAGTCACAAAGCCATGCTCGCTTCTAAAGTATGTAGTTGAAAGCCGTGAGAGAATGCTAAAGAGCTTGGAGGTAGCAGGTCGGAACCTTAAGAGTTCACAAGGTCAGATGAAGGACAGATACGACCAGAAGGTGAAGCTGACGGAGTTTGAAGTAGATCAGGAGGTACTGATACTACTGCCTCTGGTGGGACACCCCTTGTCTGCCAAGTATTCTGGTCCGTATCGGGTTGTAAGGAAGGTTTCTGATCTCGACTATTTAGTAGCTACTCCTGATTGTAAGAAAAAGAACCAACTTTGCCACGTAAATCTGATGAAAGAGTATGTGAGGCGCCCCTCCGAGCCTCTCACTGTCCCGGTGTTGATCTGCAGCGATCGTGGTGGAGAAGGAGGAAGGGACAGTCAAGCTGCGGGGGAGGATAATTGGGATTGTCATGTTTCCGCGGATCAGTGGGCGGGGAATTCTAAATCCAGTTGTTACAAACATTTTATGAATGGAGGATGCCTTTAGGCACATGGACCTTTTTGTTTTATCTGTGTTTTTCCTTCCTCCGTTCATTGTCTCTTAAAAAAAAAAAAAAAAAAAAAAAAAAAAAGACAAGTGGCTCACGAGTTGATATTGCACCTGCCTGAGCAACAGCGTGTAGCTGTGCAGCACTTGTTTGATTCAAACCCAGCTGTTTTCGCGGAGCATCCTGGCCTCACTACTCAAGCGGTGCACGATGTCGATGTTGGGGACCACCCGCCCTTTAAATTAGTGCCATACCGTGTTCCCCCTATTAAATTACCAGCACTTAGGGAAGAGCTGGATTATATGCTGAAACGTGGGCTGATTTCTGAGGGTGCAGTAAGGTGGACTTCCCCAGTCACACTGCAGCCCAAACCAGATGGCAAGGTGCGGTTTTGTATAGATTTCCGCAGGTTATAATAATAATAATAATAATAGTTCTTAAAGCTAGCACATGTTAAGCCAGCTAAGGATAGCTCAATAAGGCCGATTAGGCGTATTTCCATTGGGGTCCTGTACTACTATCCCATCCCTTTGCTCATGAGGGATGGTAACGACTCAGTGCTTGTGAAAAATCTTTAATGCGCCGAGCGTGGGCGCGAACCCGGGCCTTCTGGGTGGAAGTCCGAGACGCTAGTCACTACACCAAGCGAGCCGCTTGAATGGTTTAACCCCCACAAATGCCTACCCTCTCCCTCGTGTGGACGACAGTGTGGATAAGATAGGAAAAGCCAAGCTCCTCACTAAGATAGACCTTGTTAAGGGTTATTGGCAAGTGCCCTTGTCTGAGCGAGCGCGAGAGGTGTGTGGGTTTGTGGTGGACGGTGCCACATATCGTTGCCATGTTATGCCATACGGGCTGAAAAGTGCCCCTGCAACGTTTCAGAAATTAATGAATGACATTGTAGCCGACATTCCCAACTGTACGGTGTACCTAGATGATGTCATAATATACGACGATGATTTTAACAGTCACTGTGCTCACATCGGACAGCTTTTTAATAAACTGAATGAAGCAGGTTTGGTGGTAAACCTGGGTAAGTGCGATTTTGTCAAAGCCACAGTTTTGTACCTGGGGTTCGAGGTGGGATGGGTCAGGTGTGCCCTCCACAGACAAAGATCAAAGCCATCGATCAGTTTCCCCAGCCTACGACTAAGAAACAAATCATGCGGTTTCTAGGTATGATAGGCTATTATCGTCGCTTCATCAAAGGCTATTCGACTGTACTTGCACCTTTAACTGACTTATTATCTAAGGACAAGAATTTCCGGTGGGTTCCTGAGTGTGCAGAGGCATTTTCCTTGGTGAAACACCTGTTATGTACCCACCCCATACTCAGGGCCCCGGACTTCAGCAGACCTTTTCAGCTGGCGACTGATGCCATTGGCGTAGGGGCTGGGGCTGTCTTGTTACAGACAGATGATGAAGGTATCGAACATCCAGTGAGTTTTTACAGTAAAAAATTCAATAGTGCACAAAGGAATTACTCTGTAATTGAAAAAGAACTCCTGGCGATAGTGCTGGCGCTCAGGCACTTCGATGTATATGTTCCTGCTTTCGGACCAGTCGTAGTGGTTTATACCGATCATCACCCTCTGAAATTCTTGAATCAGTTTCATAACTGGAATATGAGGCTGACCAGGTGGTCACTCATGCTTCAGGAGTATAATTTGGACATACACCATGTCGCCGGTTCTGATAACGTGATAGCGGATTGTCTATCAAGGGTGGATGATGTTGGTTAGACTGCTACAGGATTGAGGGTTGAGTGTGGAGGAAAATAGGCTGTCACTAGTTCAGCCGAAAAAAAACAAATTAAAAAAGCAAAAACCTTATAAAAACTCTTTATTTTTATAACGTGTAGAATTTTGTATGAGATGTTGTAGCAGTATCTAAGTTGAATGTTTTCGCTTATTGTCGCTAAGTTAGTTGAACTTGCTCGGTGGAGCGCAACAGTCTTTATTTTTTATATATATAGTGCCTTGTGTCGCAACAGTGTGTGGTACTATGAGAAGCTTTCTGTTAGATATGAAGAACTTAGTCAAGGGTCTTATATCTTGGGGGAGGTGTGACGCTTCTGCATAGTAGCCACGTGCGGGCATGCGCGCGCGTCGGCTGTCCAGCCGTTTAGAAACCGGCTGGTGGCAGCCGGTCAGCAGGCTTTTCCTTAGTATATATCCTACGACAACGTAACTAATGTCTGGGATATTCTTATGTTGTTTCACAGCTTGAAGCTGCCCTTATTCTTAACCAACGCATCTTAGTATATTTTATTCTCGATAGTTGATTATTTCATTATAATATATAAGATGTAAGTCTAGTGAGGGCGGGAGGAGACGAGCGGGAGAGAGAGACCGGCTTGGGACGTTGCTTCGCTTGCCAGCTTGGGACGAGCCTGAAAACGTTGCCATATGCATTTAATTGCAACGTTAGGCTTAGTTTCGACTCACGCACGGGGTAGAGGATTTTGACCCGGCAACTGTGTTGAGTGTTGCCAAGCATGGGATGTATTTTGCATGCCTAGGGTGGGGTCCAGACAGATTCAAGACTCAGAGCTCACCTCACTGTCGTACCCTTCGGACCCCCTTGATATCTATCCCTCTCAACCCCACTTAGAAACTTTCTCTCTTACTTTGTATACCTTCTTTCCACTACTTCACCAATCTATTTAATTATCCCATCCCCTTGATAGACCTTATATCTATTATTGTATTAACGACGAGCTCTCAGATAATAAGATAGGATTTTGGGCCTTATGCAGAGATTTAATTGTTAATGAGACCTAGGAAGCTTTTTTGTTGTCTCATATTTGGTGGTTTCATGCTTGCTAGTGTGTTCTTGTTTCAGGTTAGCAGGGGCTAGACCGGAGGGGAGGCTTTTTGCGATCCTTTAAGTAAAGTCTGCTGGTGCGAGTCCTGTGGACCCGCACGACTTTACTAGGATACCCGTGGGAGTCTGGGGGCATTTTCTTGTCTGTGTCCCTGTGTGTCTAGTGTTGTGTTGTGTGAGGGCCCTTGCCTAGTCCACTCAGCACTGCGCTAGCACGTCTTGCTTTTGTTTTAGGGTCGCCAGGAGAGAGTCAGATACTTGCGATCTGAGTCTCTCAAGAGAGCACCCTTTCAATTAGAGTAATTTGGTGCACAGACCTGGGAACGTCCCTAGGCTAGAGCAGGTGGCTCAGCCCGGGTATCCGAAGCCTACATCCTGTATGTGGTTATGTTGCGAGTTGCTGCCTTTATTTAATTATACCTATGCCATTATACACTGTATGGCCTATCACTAGTATTTATTCCTGCTTATGAGTTAAGAGTTCTCTAAATCCGTAACGTACTTTCTTTGCTAAGCATCAGATCCTACAGTAGCCGCATGCAGTTTAGAAACCCGCATCTTGTCTACCTGTACGATGTTTTGAGGACTGTTTGCTTTCACCTTCTTTCACGCAGGGGTGATTAGTTGTATTAATTAACGTAACGTTAAATGTACTTTCTTCTAGTTTGTTGTTAAATTGTTTCTGCAATTTAATTCCGTTATCTATCTTTTCCTTGAAGCAAGTCAACTTAATTGTGTGATCTTTTATATAGCCTGCTTGACTATCAGCAGTCTATAGTGCGTGCACCCTGTAACCGAGTCATAGGATACCTCGTTGTCCAGGCAGGACTCTTGACGGTTTAGGGTGGTTTGTTGCCTGGGTTTATAGATAAGGGTTGGATCTAGCGTTTTCCGTTGTTGCTTGTTGCCGCATACCTAGTCCAATAGAAAGAGCCCAGTGTTTATATATCCCAGGACGTAACAAGGGTTAAAAGAGTTATTAATAAATAAGGTGAAGACGATGGTTTTCGAAGTACAGTATACTTATGATGTTATTATGTATTACACATTTGAGATTATTGCATACATGTATGATTGTAGGAGCCGGACATAAATTACTTGATGTGATTTTTCTGAATCAAAGGACTGGTGTTCTCGAAAAGAGGCACCGGTCTCAATTGACTTATGGTGGCTTAATTATCCTGGCAACCACACTTTAAAAACAACCTTCCTTTGCCCCTTTATGATACCACCGACCATAATCAGCCGTGTTAATCCTTACACGGCTCTAATGTTATGAAGTTATTAACTGTTTTTTATAGCATGAAGTAATTAACTGTTTTTTATAGAGAGACCTCCGTGCTATTAAGCTGGTAAACGACACTGGAATAAGCCTTGGAGCTAAATAATGATTTAATCCCCCGCACGAAAATTAAACGTAAACAAGGTGGAAATATTGTTGTTTACCCGCGAAGCACTTTTTAAGGCTTACTCATGATAATTGTTAAGCAATAATAGGTATAAACATCCTTGTCTCAACATGAAATATATGTATATGGTGAATATCACTTATATATTAATCTCATTATTACGGTGGTTTCATTTAAATTATCTTCTGGCAAACATCAGACGGTTTTATTCAGATTAGGAATGGCCATAAATTATGAACTTTCTGACTTAGCCATGCCTTTCAGTAACCTTATAACCCAAGTGCAGTATAGCAGGAAGAAAGGAATCACCCTACTTATAAGAATAAAATTGACCTAAAGAAAATACATTATATAAGTAATGCTGTATGATAAGCTAATACATGACCTGAGTGATATCTGCTAACATTTTGAAACGTAATTTAGAGTCTTTGATTATGTTTCTATGTGCATGAAGGCGACAACAGGTAGGTTGCCAGTAACAAATGTCTCCCCCATAGTAAAACAAGTGACAGAGAGCCACATTCAAGGGTCAAATATTAATTACAATCATAATTATGATATGCATTGATATTTGTGCATTAAAGATAAAATAGGGATATTATTCTAAAATATGGTAATTATTTTCCTACAAATAGTACTATTGTGGACGTAAGTCCTGCTACACCTGCCCGGCAGAGAATTGCGAATTGTGTTGGTAATATTGCTGTACCCACCCGCCCCCACTCTACCACCCTCTCTCAGCCAAACCCTCCCTTCTTCTTTCTTTCCTGTTTCACGTCTATAAGCCCCTCCCCCTGGATTGTTTCCACCACTGTGACTATAACCACAGTATGATAAATATCACGATAACCTCTCTCTCCTTCCTCCCTCTATCATCGTATGTTTATGCATGCTTTCCAAATCTTCTTCCTAAAATTAAATAATAACATATCGTTAAAATAGCAATAGGCTAACTAAGTAATGTTCATAATTGCCATTTTATATAAACATAGCTCAATATAAAGTTTTATGATCCATTCGAATATGTGAGTTTATTGACGATATAATGTTATTTAAGTCAGAAACAATTGAGACTTGAATATACTTTTGCATTCTCATATTTAAATTAAGTTATTATTAATTAAGCCCATATATCCCAAGATCTGGAGTAAGCATATATTTCACTGTTGTAATATATATACAGTATTATTAAGAGATCATTGACCCACACACAAAATGGGTTCCTTGATTCAATGCATTGAATATTAAAAGTTAAAAATATATGGTTCCGAGTGTATTCTCAATACAATATGCGCCTGTCAACCCACCTTCCCTTTAACTACGGTAGCTCACACTATAATCTATTCATATTTCGTAACTAGTCAACTCAAACACACGGCCACACACATTAATGTAACATTACATTACACATAGTTGCATGTTATGTTCTTACTATAGGAGATTTGGCGTCTCTCAACTGCCTCAGCGAGCGCTGCTCCCTCCGAGATTCAACCCCCTCCGTACCAGGGTTCAGTTTAATTTTGATTTAGCTATATTTTAGCAATTGTATCCAGCTAATGAAGGATCTGTGGTATTAAGAAGGGTTAAATAGATGGTATAAAGCCGTTTAACTGTTACACTTCCTTCTGTTACTGAATAATAATGTTAATAAATAACTATACTCCATTCACTGGAGAGGTTGAGATTAAAGTGTTGGGCATGGCCACCTGTAAGTGGTGAAGGGAGTACTACGGTTCTCCCTCCTTCTGGAGTGGATAGATGGACCCACGAGAGTGGGTCTGGTTCTTCTTGTCCCTTCGATTAACATAAACATATACAGAAGTGCAGTCCAGTCAAATATATTATTGGATTGCATGTATGTTAATTTACACCAAATTAATTTCGACTCTGTTTCATTATAACGATGAGGCAAATGCCAATATATGGTATGAAATTTGGGTATATTAAATATGGCAGTTGACACGAATTATTAAGTCGAACATAAGGCGGTGAACATTTGTAAGACAAAACAGACTATAATTCCTTAAATAAAACACGTTTGTAGCACTAATATTTCTATATATATATATATATTAATCACGTGTGAAGTAGCTTAAGGGATATCGTTCCGTTGCAGGTGATTTTCTATATCATAGAGCAGAGGACCTTGGTGAATCTTAGCTAGGTCATAAATAGAGACATTTTATTAACCCTTTTGGTACCAGGGACATTTCATATATATTTCAATATAGCTATATTCAGACTATTATATGTAGATAAGGAAGGACCTGTGGTAGCTAAGGTGTTATTTGCGATAGTCTGTAGCATTCCAATAGTAGACGCCCTTCTTTAGCTTAATACAATCGTCAATATTTGCCAGAATAATATTATGATGAAAACAATATCACCGGTACTGAATGAGTTAAACCTCATAATCGTATCATTAATTGGATAGGGAGATTCATGTCCATACCATTATAATAAAACACCAACCAAGGATACTAATACAAATCCAACAACCTAATGATTCGAAGTAGGATATAAATGTTATGGTTTAGGAATCTTGTAAATAATGAACACGTGGGAATTCACCCAATGTAAATAAGATTAGTGTTGTTCTTTTATTACTTATAATACTTAATAACCAGTTAGTTTATAGGTGTTTCAACATAATTGCTATTGGGTCAAACAGATCATACACTAAAACATTGAATTATTATTTATTGTAATGATAATTCAATTATGGCTGTCCTCAAAGGAGATTCAATTGACACTGGAGTGGTAGAGGTATTGTTAAACACGCAGCAGAATTGTTTTGCGTTTGATTATCGTCTTGTCCAACAATAAGATTACCGGTAAAGTTTTTGGTTGCCCATGCAACACGTCATTAAACTAAGAGCACTATTGATATAGCCTTATTTTTATACGATGGCATATAGTTGTAAACTTGTTTTTTTCATGAATATTTTTGTTTTGCAGCTATTACTATAGCTGTATACACCATCGATTTGCTGAATATATTTCCCAATCCAATATTTCTCAAAAATCATGCTGTGAGAATTAAATGCACGGGTTGGTTACATAATATAAAATACCGGTACCTTTTGCTTTCTTCCACGTGAAATTAATAGATATAGATAGATGTATATACAATTTTCACGTGTTCGTATATAGCTTATACGCGAAGAGTGTTCATGTATAGCAGGAAAAAAATAAAAAAAAAATAATAAAAACAATATATAAAATAACTTTTTCGCTCTGGGTTTTACTTACGGTACATAACCCTTCCTACCCGGGCTGCCTTAGGTAAGGACAGCGCGGCTGAAGGGCCGCTACCCGGTATGCCTTACCTAAGGCATTTGCTTGAAAGCGTGCTTTAAATTTCGCGCGGGCAAATTTTACTTTGCGGGGGCGACCGCAGCGCCACCAAGCCTCAACTACCACGCTTATCAGTTCCTACGTTGCAGCCATTGCGAGCTACAGCAAAAAAAATGAATTCAGACGCGTCCGATACAGTGCAATCTCCCGCGCGTCCCAGTGCTACCCCGCTTGCAACATCTACGCCTCTGTCAACCGAAAATAAAAAGAAACTAAGGAAAGTGAAACGTTTGCTAAATGATAGTGCAATACAACGTGAACTTTTCAACCAGGATTTGAGCAGTGGTGAAAGCTCTGTGGACAAAAACCTCTATATTCAGAGTAGAAGTGGGAGCAAAATTGACGATTTTGTGGGATTTGGTGCTGATGACAATGTTGATTTATTTGAGGGGGGTGATAGTAGTGATGATCCTGATGTGGAAGTGGTGGAGGAAAGTGCTATTGAAGTACCAAGTGTGCTAGAGCCAACCCCTTCGCCTAGTTTCGTAGGTCAGGGTAGGCCTAGGCCTAGCCCTAGCCCTAGCCCTACGCCAGGACCTTCCCCTTTGCCTGCCCGTACGCCCTTGAAAGTGGTAAATACTTCTATAAACAATCTTTAGTGAAAAGTGCAGCCAAGAAAGCACGCAGGGAGGCAGAAAAATTGAGGGAAGGCGTAGATAGTGAGAGTGACGCCGACCCAGGCCTAGCAACCACCCGCATTCCTTTGTCCCGACGCCTTGACCTGGGATGCCGGGAGGGCCACCCACAGCCCTCGGCTTCATCTGTCCCTCAGGATGACCAAAGGGCCTCTACAAGTGCGCCATTGGCCTCCCACAGTGTGTCACGACAGGCCCCGCATCGTAGGTCCTTATTTCCTGCGGAAAAGTCCACGGCTAGCCGCAAAAGGAGCCCAACTCCCGAGGCCGAGGCTCCCATTGCTCAACCTCCCGCAGCCCCACGCCGCTGACGCCCGGTCTATTCTTCACCAGAGTTGTCTCCTGAAGAGGATGCTGACGACCCCAACATTGCCCCAGATGACCTGACGTCGCCTGAGGAAGAGGAAGAGGAAGAGGGAGTCCCGACAAGAAGAGTCAAAGGACCTCGAGGTCATGGACGTGGTCAACCTGCCGACGCCGCTGCCCCTGGGCCTGGGCCTGGGCGTAGGCGTGCAGGGAGTCCGCCTTGGCATCCGCGTGGCCAAGGGCGTGTGCCAGGGCGTCCAGGGCGTGTGCCTGCTGCAGCTACATGTCCTCGTCCTCGAGCTGCTGAAATGTTTGTGTGGTCAGATGGGGCGGATTTTGTGCCAGATTGTCCTGCCTTTGACGAGGTACAACAGGGTTCTGGGGTGTCACCAGCATATCCCTGTGGCCCAAATGCCACCCCCAGTGAACTTTTCTGTGGCTTCTACGACAATGAAGTCATGGAATACCTTGTCAAAGAGACAAATAACCACCAGGCTATATGTTCAAACTTTCTTGGCAGGAAGACCAGTGCCAAGATGGTGGCATGGAGAGCTCTCACTGTGGCAGAATTATATGTGTTCTTGGCACTCACAATGCTGATTGCACACATAAAGAAGCACGTTCTGGCAGACTACTGGATAACTGGCGACCTCACAACGACTCCAGCATTTGGCAAATTCATGTCAAGGGATAGGTACTTCAACATCCTCTCATATTTCCACCTGACAAATAACATGCATGTCCACGAGCACGACACACTCTGGAAGATCAGGCAACTGTATGACATGATACGTCATCGGTTTTCCACCTACCTGATTCCATTTCAGAAGCTGTGCATCGACGAGTCTCTGGTCCTGTTCCGTGGTAGGCTGCACTTCCGACAGTATATCCCGTCAAAGAGACACCGCTTCGGCATCAAGCTCTTCGTCCTCTGCGACTGCAAGACGGGATATGTGCTCGACTTTATAGTCTACAGCGGCAAGGCTGGTGAGGTGGAGATTGACCCCCTCATTGGTTTTGGCGGCGCTGTGGTAAAGAGGATGATGGAGAGGTACTTCCATGACAACCACGTCCTCTATACCGACAATTATTACACGTCGCCTATCCTCGCCAAGTACCTCCATGACCGCAAGACCGGAACTGTCGGCACAGTGAAGGGGAAGAGGAAGGGCATGCCAGCCTACCCAACCAAGACTAAGAAGACGGACATCTTCCATAAGAAGAGTGGCCCCATCCTCTCCATCCACTGGCATGATCAGCGCAAGGTCAACCTCCTCACCACATGCCACAAAGCAGAGATGGTCCCCACAGGGAAGGTGGACCGAAAAACGAAGAACCCTATCACAAAACCAGCTGCTGTTCTAGAATATAACCTGAACATGCGCCTTGTCGACAAGTCCGACATGCAGATGGGCTTCATAGACTGCCTGCGAACATCTTGCAGGTGGTACAAGAAGTTTGTCCTGCATACAGTAGATATGTCTGTCCTCAACGCGTACAACATCTACCGTTTGAGGAGTCCAGTCATCAAGTACAAGAGCCTGCGGACCTTCCAAAAGCAGCTGATACATGAGCTCCTGGTAAAACATGTGGGTACACCAGGGAGGCCACTACAAGGACCAGGCATGATAGACAGAATAGGGTGTGCCGAGTTCTTGAGAAAGCACCAGCTCGTCGCCCTTCCTTTCCAGGGTCCTAACAGCCGAATAAGGATGCAGAAGAAGTGCTATGTGTGCACCCGCACAACTCGACGACCAAGCAAACCCACAAAAACCACTTGGCAATGCCTCGAGTGCCAGGTGGGACTGTGTGCTGCCTCCTGCTTCAATGATTTCCACACTCTGGCAAACTATTGAAGTGTAAGTGACAGTGATAGTGACACTCAATAATAATAATAATAATAATATAACTAAGTATAAGTGAAAGAGACACATAAGTAATAATAAGTGCCTTCAGAACAATATGAACAAGTGAAAGTGACACTAAAATATATATTCCTAACAATAAAGAAGTTAAAATTACACTATCATTTACCATAGTCCAGTATAAATAATCATAACTACTATAATAATGACTATAAAAGTAAGTCTAAGTGAAAGAGACACACATAAGTAATAATAAGTGCCTTCAGAACAATATGAACAAGTGAAAGTGACACTAAAGTATATATTCCTAACAATAAAGAAGTGAAAATGACACTATCAATTACCATAGTCCAGTATAAATAATCATAATCAAGCGGCTCGCTTGGTGTAGTGACTAGCGTCTCGGACTTCCACCCAGAAGGCCCGGATTCCCGCCCACGCTCGGCGCATTAAAGATTTTTCACAAGCACTGAGTCGTTACCATCCCTCATGAGCAAAGGGATGGGGTAGTAGTACAGGACCCCAATGGAAATACGCCTAATCGGCCTTATTGAGCTATCCTTAGCTAGCTTAGCATGCGCTAGCTTTAAGAACTATTATTATTATTATTATTATTATAACTACTATAATAATAACAATAAAACTAAGTATAAGTGACAGAGACACAAATTACTTCAGAAAAATATATTTATTGAGTGAAAATATCATACTAACAATAATATATGGCATAATAAACAATAAAAAACTAAAAAATCGCTTCCCGCCATAATTCAAGGTAGAGCGACGAGTCAAAACGTTCGTCGTAGCCTGGGCCGCGTTGAGCGTTCGGACGCGGCGAGGTAAATACGCGGAAAAAGTTACCTCCACTTCCATCATCATAACTCCGGAACTACTTGAGCTAGAAAGCTCTACTCAACACCATTCTACGCGGCAAGGTAAGGCGCCCATTTTGACATATGTTTGATTAATGTAGGTAGTATATTAAGCGAGATTAGCCTTAGTTTACTTTTGTTGTGTTTTCAGCCAGATCGCCCGGATACAGCCTCCGTCCTTAAGAAAGGCAGCCCGGGGAGGAAGGGTTAAGAGAGAGAGACAAAAAAAAAAAAAAAAAAAACGTTTTAGAGAGTCCTAAGCCGAAGTGTTTGTTGTGGTTTCAACATATACTAAATTCCCCTGGCAGTTTGTTTCAAAATTGATTAATATAATGTTGTGATGCACTGTAAATAGTATTTATTTGAATTATAGGTAATTTGTTAACAAATTACGGACGTGCACTTCATTAAAACACATAATTGGAAGTAATGTATGAACAATTACAACATTAACAATGTAACCTTGTGTCACCATTATAACTAATGGAGGTGATGGCGCGAGTGAAAACAAATGTGTGTGTGAAATGGTAGTAAATGAAGGAATATAAAGATGAAACATTCTACTTGTCAATTTATTTTAAGTATTTACGTCTGTACCTATCATAATAATACATTGTATAGCTTGTCCAGATCATTTAACCCTTAACTGTCGGCGCGCAACATAAGTCGAGTTAAATAAAGCTGGACTATGTGGCGGCGCTCGACATAGGTCGTGTGGCAATTTCAGCACGTAATGTTGCTGAGAGAGAGAGACAAGTGGTGGCAGGAGAGTAGCGAGCGTATGACTGCTCCAGACCACCGCGGCGAACCTACTGACACGAATCCCACCTCCTCCCTCCCTCTCTCACTCGCTATATACGGAATTGTATGGGGAAAGTGCCTAATTACATGCTTTTTGCACTCGCGTTGCACGGTTGTTGCAAGAAAACTAGCCATCATAAAAGGATCGTTATGGTGTCATTCGAAAGCTCTGTTTATGCCCTTTCAGGGATAGATACTTGTTTTACGTTCTGGGTCTTATTTAGGCATGAAAATGATCACATAAACAGCCCTATTTTGGCTAAAAACACCCCGCTGGGCGGTACATATAAAAAAACCGCCTAGGCCGCTAATAAGGTGTTAAACTACTTCACTCGTGATTAATATAGATATAGAAATAATATTTCTATAATTTCTCCACACATAGTATATTTCGTAAAAGCTGGTGTAAAATTGGCTTCTTCCTATCTTAATTGTTCAGCTATTACAAAGTTTTATACCCAAATATGTTAATTGTAATAACTTGCAGACATATTGTAGTTTCATATGTTGTCATTAGTTATCGATTAAGGAGCTGCTAATGGAGTACAATATCCGCAAAGTTAAAACAAATATTATGAAAGTATAGTTATATCCCTCGCTGTGAGTATACAGTATGGTACATCTCATAATTTATCATTTAGTTTCACTTATTTCATATCAATGTAATAAATGCTCTCTCTCTCTCTATATATATATATATATATATATATATATATATATGTATATATAATATATATACAGGTATATATATATATATTGTGACGCCTCCCGGCGTTAGCAGAATGGTTGCGTGGGGCATTGCAGCTCGCTAGCGCTCGCCAGGATGGGGGGATGGGCTACAGTTGTCCTAGAATGATCTGCTTTATTTAATTAGTGTCGTGTTGCCACAGACAGTCTAGAAATGGTCTTTGTTTTGGTCTGTGACCGCGCCTTATATTTTATATTCGCTATAATATAAATGTTGCTTGTGTGGGAGGCGAGCGAGAGAGGGTGAGGGAGTACACCTGGCAGTGGGGTGAGCTATGACGCGGCTCGCTTGGGCGCTGACGGCGTTGGTGGCCGGGTGGTCAACTAGTCCCTTCCCGTCGCGGCATCGTGTTCTTTACCAGCTCAGAGCTTGCATGACACGCGAATCGCCTACATCCTTTGCAATTCTGTCCCCCATACTCGCCACTTTGCATACTATTTCTCTCTCTCGACTTCTCCTTTCTCATTCTCTAATCTTTATTAAACTCAACATCCCTTCTGGTTTCAGCATAGACGTTCACCGTCGACAAGTCGTATTGTACGCGAAGCTCTCAGATATTTCCATGTATTAGGTTAACACCTTAAGAGCGGCCTATGCGGTTTATTTATATGTACCGCCCAGCGGGGTGTTTTTAGCCAAAATAGGGCTGTTTACGTGATCATTTTCATGCCTAAATAAGACCCAGAACGTAAAACAAGTATCTATCCCTGAAAGGGCATAAACAGAGCTTTCGAATGACACCATAACGATCCTTTTATGATGGCTAGTTTTCTTGCAATAACCGTGCAACGCGAGTGCAAAAAGCATGTAATTAGGCACTTTCCCCATACAATTCCTTATATAGCGAGTGAGAGAGGTAGGAGGGAGGTGAGATTCGTGTCAGTAGGTTCGCCGCGGTGGTCTGGAGCAGTCATACGCTCGCTACTCTCCTGCCACCACTTGTCTCTCTCTCTCAGCAACATTACGTGCTGAAATTGCCACTCGAGTTATGTCGAGCGCCGCCACATAGTCCAGCTTTATTTAACTCGACTTATGTGGTGAGCCGCTAATTAAGGGTTAAGGAGGTATTATGCTTTATTGAGGTTTTGAGAGACGGACTTTTCCGTATGTGTCCTCTCTCGTGAAGGTTGTAGACCGGTATATGTCTCCCTGGCAAGGTGTTGAGTGATTCTTCTTGGTTATCTAAAGCTAGACTAGGGGTAAGGTTACTGTGTCGTTGTCTCCGATGTGTGCAGTGTTAGCTAAGCCCTGCACGACATCGACAGGTACTGTGGGAGCCTAAGTTGTCTTCGGGTGGGTTTACTTTGCGAGCACAGCGCTGTGGTGTGAGAGGGCCATAGCCTATCCCTCACAACATAGTGCTGCCTCTTTGTGTTGACTTCTGAGGGATCGCCAGGATAGAGCTAGGTACTAGAGACCTAGATTTATCAAGAGAGCATCCCCGTCATATAACGTAATCTTCATTATACCACCTTCGGACAACGTTAGGCTACGAGCCGCATGCTCGCCCATTGTTGCCCTGCCTTGATACCCCAGCTAGACTTTATTAACTGAGCAGACACTGGTTAGAGATAAGCCCCATTATTATATGTATGCAGCATTATTATTCACTGCACTTTTGAGCCGAGGTTGTTGTTGAGTTGCACAACCCTAGTAGGCTGTTGCGTTGTGTCACGAAGCATTTCTTTAGTTGTCGAGCATTACTACCTTTGCGCAGTCTTTATTATTCGCCTGCCTATTATTACTATATGTCCTAGCATTTATTGTGACCCGTATTCTGTATTGTAATTGTTCAAGATTCTTTACGAACATCTTCCCAGCATCAGACTTATTTCAGAAGTTTCCAGTTGATGGTGCAGGACTAGCATTGCACTTTCTTTAATACAGAAGTGCCAGTTATTTGAGTATCTACCGTAACGTTAATTAATCACGTTAACTATCTTTTCTTTGTGTAACCTAATCGAGTAATCTTTTACTGTTTGAGAATAGGCTGTTTCATCGAGCGTCAGCCTAGTGTGTGTGCACCAGTTACCGAGTCCTAGGATACCTCGTTGTCCAAGCACGACTCAGGGCGGTAATGGTGTTTTGTTTTCCAGTGTTTAAGGCAGGGGTTGGATCTAGTGTTACCGTTGTTGCATTTTGCCATTATCTAGTCCAATGTTGAAGAGCCCTGTGTCTTTGAGAACCTGGATCGTAACAATATATATATATATATATATATATATAGATATATATATATAGAGAGAGAGAGAGAGAGAGTGAAGACTTTTATTACACTTTCTCCCCCACAATGCAGAACTTCTGCTTATCAGAATTCATTTATCCCCAGAACTACTACTCTTTGGAATTCACTTCCCTCGAATTGCTTTCCACAAACTTACAATCTACAAATGTTTAAATCCAGTTGTTACAAACATTTTATGAATGGAGGATGCCTTTAGGCACATGGACCATTTTGTTTTATCTGTGTTTTTCCTTCCTCCGTTCATTGTCTCTTAAAAAAAATAAAAATAAAAAACAGATATGATATAAGTGAAACTAAATGATTAATTATGAGAAGATATACCATGTGCCAGTACATGGAAAAAATCGGTGACGACAAATCCAGAAAATGTGTTTTATACACTAATAAATCGGGTTCTAGATAACTTATAAAGTTCTGGTTTGTACCAACATGATGACAACTAAATTCTGTACAACATACAGCGATTACGTACCAAGTTAGAGAGTATCGTTCCGAACGCCAGAGGTGGAAACATACGGGACCTGTCATTGCTGTCAACTAGGAGCGCCGAGCTGAAGAAATGGTGGTATGACCGCAAGTGATTTTCGTCCCTTCTTTCACCTTTTATTTCAACATTAGTTTTCATTATTTTCCTTTACATTTAATTAATTTTCATCAGTATGGTATATCTTGTATATCAGTGCAAAAAATAAATTCCTATCATAATTACTTTACACATAGTGATAGACGGAGTAAACATTTGATTTCAATAGAGTTTTCTTCAATATTTGTCTTATTTATTTATTATCTCGACAACCAGTTGTCACAGGAAGATGGGTTTGGTACCAATAAAATCAGAAGGAATTACACTTTTTATGTAAAATAGTTAAAACCTACTGCTCTGCATCTCGTTGCCGATATATCGCGATGTAAATACACCGCATGTACAAACAAATCTTAGTTCGTGCCACCAATACTATAACTAAAGAATATATATATATTGTTTTACTACCACAAACCTATTTAGTATAATCAATTACCAAGCATTTCCGCCCATTTGCATATTATAAACAAGTGTTGTGGGATGCTCGTAAAACGATACCGAATCAAACCTTCAAAATCACATATTTTATTTAGGTCAGTCTCAAAACTGGGCACCTTGCGGATGCCCACAAAAACTACCCCCCCCCCCCCCCACTCCCCACCCCCCGAGCAGGAAAGGGCAAATTTATGCAATATTCGTGGCCTTTCCTCTAACTTCCACTCTGTGAACCACCACCTCTCCTCTGCCAACCTTGATATTCTCTTATCTCACCGAATCACAGTTGTCCGAGACTACTGTCAGCAAGCCCTTCTCTGTATCCTCCTACTATCTCTATCCTCAGTTTCAAGCCAAAAATGGATGTTGCGTATACGTACGCAACAATTTTGCTTTCTCTCGTGTATAGCACAGTTGCCCACAAAAGTTCTGGTCCTTTCTGTGATCTTATTAATGGAAATATAATGCACTGGATTGTATTACAAATGTAGTTTATTATGTAGTGGTTAAAACCCTGCTCAGGCATATTGGCCCCATATGGGGCAAAATAATATGCGTAAAACAGGTTTTTCGCGAATATTTCACGGCCGGAGGCCGATGGCAAGAAGTTTTGAAGACGAGCAGTCAGTTTGCATCATCGTACGACTGGGAGACGGTGTGAGCCGCCGCTCTCTCTCCTCCCCTTTCCTGTACCAACCTGTCCGGTCACCATATGGGGTCCATAATCCCAAATGTGTACTACAAATTTCCCCTTCCTATCAAACTTTTGTTTAGCCCAAGAGTTCTGCCTTGTTGTCACCCAAGACCCTCAGCCATCCCCTCCACAGCCCTGCAACCAAATTAATCCAGCTTATGTAATGTATGAGATATGCCTCACTTTTGTTGACCCTTTTTTTTCACAACTTTTTTTGTTTGTTTTATGACTTAATATATACAGTAGTGTAATTTGCTCTTAACATAATATTAAGCATTAATTGTAGTTTCTATTGGTAATAAGAAATTGAAAATCCATCAATCAGTTTTCGGGTGAGAGCCGTTTAAAGTGCTGGTCCCTACATGGGGCCACTTTGCTAATTTCGCCACACTTCTGGAACATTACCTGAGCAGGGTTAACTCATCTGACTAGTCAATGAATAATTAATGGTAACCACATACAAATATAAGTTTCACTTTTAAATAATATGATCATGGCGAGGAACATAACTTATGTGGGCAACTGTACACTTATCGAATAAGTTGTAACATAGTAGAACAAGTCAAGGGAATAGTAAATAGCACTGGGTTAAGGTCTGATTCTATCCAGAATGCGGTTTGGCCTCCTCTACCTAACCTTAGCTGTTTATGACAGTCTCATAATATTATACTGTACTATCCTACTTGTTTTCCTTCTGAGGCAGGAGCCTAGGAATGATCCTCCTCATATAGAATTCACCGACTATACGAGACAAAGTAAGGGACGAGGGAACGTGAAAGTGGTCCCGGACACTAAGAACTTGAACTTTACAGTAAATGATATTTCTATTTGTGATCTGTCTAGAGCCAGCCAGCCCTTGCTATGGGGTATGTGCCTGAGTATAATAGGTGTTTAATTTAAATATACTATTTGTCTTTGTAATTCCTTGCACCTAACTCTAACTCTAACTCTCTCTCTCTCTCTCTTGATTTTCCTTGATTTCCTTTGTACTCTATCTCTCTCTCTGATTACTGCTTCCCCTGTTTTAGCCCTGGTTAAAACTTTTCCATATCTCATAATTGTTTTCCTTTTTTTTGTATAATCTCTCCCTTCCAAGCTTTTTAAAGAAACTCGTTGCTAAAGTTATTATTCCTGGATAATTGGCTCTTTTAGAAACTTGGTAATTACCAATGCATTTTTATAATTATATATCTCATATCAGTAATAATACAACAAACATTAATAATACCAACTACAAACAATACAGAGAACAAATATTTCTGTGCAATGTTTTACCTCTTAAAATTGTCTTTCTTTATTTGATTAACAGCTTATGAGCAGGCCCGTCAGTTTTTTTCCACTACGCGCCAAGCGGCTTTTTTTTTACCCTAAATGGCATTGTTTCCGTACTCTTTTTCATGCATAAACAAGAGCCAGAGCGTAATAAAATTATGTATCCCCGAAAGGGCGTAAATTGAGCTTTCCAATGACACCAGAACCATCCTTCTATAACCACGCGTTCTCTTGCAACGATCGTGCAAGACGAGTGCAAAAACCCTAAAATACGGTTATTTCCTTATATAATTCCCTGTGTGGCGAGGTAGGGAGGGTGGAGTTGTGTGGAGTAGATGTCAGTAGGCGCGCGGGGTCCGTGCCGAGTGGTCATGAGGTAACCTACGCTCCTCCCGTCGTTCGTCTCTCTCAGAGCCATTCTTGCTCAAAAATTGCACACAGACTAAATTCGGGCCCCGCCACATAGTCCAGGTTTTTAGATACGGACTTAAGTCGGGCCCCGATAGACAAGGGTTAATGTGTAAGAATATTGTACTATATCTATAATTGAGTAATATGAAATTAAATCAAGATTGAATTTTGTATGTTTGATATTTGATTAATAATTGTTTATGCTTGATACATTCTTCATTATTTTGGCATTCATTGTTGGCATGTAGTTACCGTAATGGTGTTAACGTAAATTACAATCAAAGCTTTCTCTTCGTTGTACAGCTTAGAAAGAATCCTCCTCGGTATTGCCATTCGGTACTGAGTGTTGATGATAGTTGTGACTCAACATATCTGTTCACCACAACTAGGGGATCCAGTTGTTTACATTTTTTGTATAACGGAACCAGTTGGGGGATTGTCTACACCTTTGGTCCCCAGAGAGCCTGGAAGTTGCGAATGAGCTATGTTCTTTTGTGATAGGCTGTGTTACGAGTTGAGGCTATGGAGGTGCTGCGTATTCAATTTTCTATATTAGTCCAAGGACTAGAAGCCTCTACTGTCAGTCATAACAATATACAGTATATATATATATATATATATATATATATATATATATATATATATATATATATATATATGAGAGAGAGAGAGAGATAGAGATAATGAGAGAGAGAGAGTGACCACAACAGACATTCAAGTACTATACTCCACTAGGCTAATTGGATTAATTGATTGGTGGTGTCTTTTTAATATTTTGTTTTCAATTGGTTATACGCTTTGCCGTGAATCGCGGGTTTCTCCCGAATGTATCTTCGTAAATTATACTGTATGTGTATAAACATATCTTGTGTAGAATGACACAATAAATGATAGTATAGAATGATAATTCTTATGCCTAGAACTTACATAATCAGATATTAGTTATTTTTCTGACGATGATGGATGATGAACAGGGAACTATGCTCCTTTATATAACCTTGTTCTTATTGATCATCGCCCTCCGGTAGCTATGTATCTCTCCTTATATACGAGCTATAGGTTTAACGCCTTACGAGCGGGCCCGTCAGTAACTTCTACTACCTGCCAAGCGGGTAGTTTTACCCTAAACGACCTTGTTTCCGTGCTCTTTTTCATGCATAAACAGGAGCCAGAACGTAATACAATTATGTATCCCTGAAAGGACGTTAATTGAGCTTTCCAATGACACCAGAACCATCCTTCTACAACCACTGGTTCTCTTGCAACGATCGTGCAACAAGAAAGGAAAAATCCCTAAAATACAGTAATTTCCTTACATAATTCCCTGTCTAGCGAGGTAGTGAGTGTGGATGAGTGAGGAAGGGAGGTTAGTTAAGGCGCGGGGACCGTGCCGAGCGGTCAGAGTGAACCTATGCTCCTCCCACCGTGCGTCTCTCTCTCAGAACCAATTATGTGCTGAAATTGCAGACCGCCTGAAGTCGGGCCCCACTCTTAAGGCAGGTGTTCTCTAGACCGACTTAAGTCCGGGTCCGCTAGACAAGGGTTAAAAATGAACTAGGCCTATATTTATGTTGGTAGAATTGATCAATATATAATCGAATTCATTTTACATATGTATTAGAGGAGAGAGCTCAAAATTCAGTCATATTTGCTGTCAATCATATTGCTTCATGCTTCTGCTTTGATAATTGTTATAGTATTTCTTTTATTTCTCTTCCTTGCATCTTTAATTGGTAGACCTCAAATAGGACGCACATTGTCTTGTTCTAGGTGTGGTATAACACCCCGGTACAATACAACATTGAACAGTCTCTTAGTGTACAGGCACGGGTTATCCCCGTTCCGCACGGCCAGGTAGAGATTATTATAATATTGTGATGTGACCTGACGTCACGAGAAAACTATGGATAAACCACTGTCGTCTGGATATAGCAGGAATTTAATCTCGCTACTTCTGTTATCCATATAATTTATGCACAACAAAATATTAAGTGGCTCCAGCATGAATCCTCGAGGTTCTCCTTATTGAATATCATGGATACTTGAGTTAATGCCGTTATTTCGTACAAATTGTTTTCGATTACTGAGGTATGATTGGAACATTATTTTACTTATTTATAGTTTGGTAATACTTGAATTTATGTAAACAATATTTTATCATCAACTATATTGAATGCTTTAGTTAGATCTAAACATGTATATGCTATTGTATATTGCCTATTATCAAAAGACTCCAATACATTATTTTTACATGATAGAAGTGCAGATTCAGTAGACTTTCCCTTCCTGATTCCATACTGAGATTAGGAAATAATATCATCAGGAAACGATGAAAAGCGAGGATAGTTTAATCTTTCCATTATTTTGCTTATACACGGCATCACTGATACTGGACGATGAATTTGAAATAATATTTGATCACAAAAATAAAAAGGAGAAACCTGCGTAATTTTCAGCATATCAGAGAATGTACCCCATGTGAAAGATATACTGTACCTGTATATATTGCATATGTGTAATAAGACGGGTGGTATCATTTCAATAGTTTCCTCAAGTATAATACTAGGAATCATGTTGTAAACCGTAGAAGATTAATTTAATTGGTTAACCCTTTCTATTAGTTTCTTTTTTGTAATACACAACACAAATGTCAACACAAAATGTTCGTAATGTCTATTCATTAAGTATTTTATAAAGTCTGATATATTTCTCAAAACTTAAATATGAATCGTGGTCATCTGCTGTACTTATAATAGTCCATGAGCCAAGACCCGAATTTTGGGATATCGGTACCACCCGGGGTGACTAATTCTCTTAGGTGTTTTTAGCTTGCTACATGTCTCTAGTTTATGTTTTGATATGATAGCCCTTGCACATTGGTAGCTTAATGGTCGTTATCACTTCTTGAATAGACATACCCTACCGAAAATTCCGAAATTTTTTAAAATGTCAAATTTGGGGACAGGAATGCCTAAATGTCAACAAAATGCATATAGTAATTGTCACATTTAATACAAGTCCTGTAAATACACACTAAGCATGCCATGGGCTTGTACATACTATTATGGCAAATTACTACTCCTAAATATCATCTACGTCAGACTCGGAATCTGACTGTTGTGCCACCGGCTCTTCTTCAATAGCCTTGTTCTGACATGTCTGTAACCTGCACATGTCCGTGCATTTTAGACCATTGCTGAGGCAAGTACACTTAGGGAGTTCGCATGACCGCACACACTTGCAAGACAGTAGCTGCATAACAGCATCTGGTGCTGGTGAGCCTCGCATCCAGTTGACGGCAAGCTTACCGTCCTCATCTGTCATCCAACCGCAGTCTGTTGGGTTCGCAACAAATGGCTGGCTCTGAAGACTTCTCCTCCAGATCGCAGCCTGGTAGTTTGCACGCAGTGCATGCATGAAGAGGCAGTCCTCACAAGGAGGGAGTTGACTTGACTCTACCTCTCCACGTCTTGCACAGAACAGCTCATACCGAAGCTTGTTTACCTTAGTTGTGTGGGTAGATGGTAGGTACATGTGGCAGGTGATTTCCTGTAGCTTCTCAAAGAGTTCAGGAGACACTTCCCATGAGCGTCCAAGTTCGTGAAAAGCATGCTGGTATGTCTTGTCCATCTTCACATGCTTGAGTGTCGTCATCTTCCCTCGGCCAGCGAATGCACTGACGGTATCACAGCCTGTAAAGGCATGCATACCAATCAATGAATCACACACGCTGCCTCCCAGTGTGCGGCTCAGTGTGGTGATATCCAGGAATCTTGTCCGGTTCTTCGTCCCGCACTTCTGGAACAGATGGGATGGGATCTTGTGGCACATGCCAAGACACAACACCATGACGTCTGTATCTTCTGCAGTGATGATGACAGACTTGTTCCCAGATTCTGCTGCATGAAGTGCATGGAGAAGAAGGCGTGTGTCTGCTTCTTCTTGAGTTGACTTAAGCTCAGGAGCCTCTTCCCACTGCTCTTTGGTGATCTTGAAGCAGCGCTGCTCACATGTGACATACAGCTCCTTGTCCTTGAGCTTCTCCCTGTGCTGTGGTGCCTTCCATTCTTCTACCAAGAACTTGATAAGACTTGCCTTGTTGGAGGAACTACCGAGTAACTTTCTCCACTGCTGGATGTTGTGCCCAGGTTGAATGTTCTTGAAATGAATTCCTGTGCCTGCACTTCTTTTGGCTCGTTCTGCATCCTTGATGGATGTCTCCTTGTAGATATCAAACACAACATCAATGCGCCTGCTCTTAGCACCTTCATGAACAGCGTGACTCAGTGCTGTACCTGCAAGCTGTGAAAAAGTTTTGTCGTTTCCCTTCAGTTTGTGGACCAGGCTCATCCCATCAATTATGGTAGCAGAGGGCTCGGGTATCACTTCTGCAGGAGAAACATTCCTCTCTAACTCCTTTGCGAGGGTAGCCTTGTTGGTCTTGCGGAGAGACCCATCACCGCTGGCAAGTGCCCAAGGCAAAGGCCCCAGGGGATGAGCCAAGACATCACTCATTTTGAGCTTTCTGTTCTCGGCAACAAGGATCATCTGGCCAAATAGGTTCCTGTCAGCCTTTAAGATAACCTCCTTGGCATGGTCTTGTGAGCGTGGCTTCATTCTGATGTTAGTGAACGTTCTCAGTTTCGTCTTCGTCATCGTGTCATGAAACTGTATAGTTGGCGTATCGATCTCCAGGCGCTCTTCCTTGAAGGCTTGATATGCATCCTCTCCTATTCTGTAGGCCCCTAGAAGGTCTTTGACAACTTCTGGTGGTGCCATAGTCGCAGTTGACAAACTGACAAGATCTTCTTGCTCTGCGTTGAAGGGGTTCAACCAGCTGGTCTCCATCAGTTGAACTAAAGATTGGACATCGGCCTCATCTCTTCTAATCCTGGGCATCTGTAGGTCTGGGTGGCTGAAGTCAGTATACTTTTGGCCTACTACCATAGTCCTGAGCTGCCTTAAGTACCTGCTGCGATACTCCGATGTCAGGTAGTACCTGGCGACAGCTCCGCCTTTCAGGCTGAAGCCTTTTGTGCCCCCTGGTGTCTGGGTGTCTTTGTTGATCGTCTCTTCGATTGTCTGGTCCACAGGGATCCGTCCAAAGGGATTCTTGCTACCGATCTGGACCGAAAAGCCACCTTGCATGAAGTGTTCATGGACCTCTGGGTGTTCAATGGGCAGTCGAGACATCAAGGCATAGTAGTAGGTTAGGAACCGGGCATAGTTCACTTTGTCATAGGCAAAACACCACGGTATCATCTGTCGGATTGCTCCTAGGTGGAGCATCCAGTTGCCTTCTCTGGAGGCTCGAATTAAGTCCAGCATGATCTCAACCATGTCCAGGTATGACATCCAGAATGCTGAGAGGTTGTGTTCATCTCTGAGGGTCTCAAGATAAACTTGGAAAAGCTTCATGATATGTGTGCATGATTCACTCTCCATCAGCTCTTGAAAGAGTCCCTGAGACACATTGCTGTGAAAGCTGTTGATGTCCTTCAGTGTTTCATCTAGATGGTGTATGTCCCTTGAATGGTTTTCTTCTAGCCATGAAAGGAAGCCTTTCCATGCAAGCCTCATCAGTGCTTCATACACGAGCTTGTGTAGTCTCACTGCTCTGTTGTACCTCTTGCCGTTCATCACTCCTGACACTGATCCTTCTGCGATGATACCTGATTCCACACACAGATCTCTAAGACCTGCATCTTGAAACCTCTTTCCTATGGTGGAGATGAGATTACAGATTGTGTGGAAGACGCCCATCCTGATGATAATGTTCTTGAACTTCTCTTGTTTCCAGATAACTTCGGCAGCTTTGGCATAGAGTGCTTGATCAAACACGCACACAATCTTGTTAAGCTGTAAGGACTGCATGATAGCATGCGTTTGTTCCAAGATTTCATTAACGGTGGACATTTCTGTTGCGGGAGCATTGATAGTGGGCAGGTAGCTTACAGTGTCCTGAACCACTGCAATGTCTCTGCGCATTTTGATGTTGAACCCAGTCCAACTGCTGATGGACTGGTCCTCATGGTCTGACATTCGAGTAAGAAGCCAGATATGGTTCTTTGTCTTTGAATCCTGGACTTCCTTGGTAGTGTCGACATACGCAGTCTCAATCCTAGGTGGCCCTGCCCGCCGCCCAACATTGTATATTGGCAGCATTGATGATGTCTGAGTGATGCTTCTTATCTTGGACTTGGTAATCTCTGGCAGGACTTTCTCTGGCACAGAGCCTGCAACCTTGGACTGGACAGCAATGCCATTGACTCTATGAGAAGTACCTGCTCCACTTAGGGTCTCTTCAAGTCGGTCAATGTTATCCCAGGCCAGGGTTGTGAACACACCAGGGTAGATGTTTGCTGGCAGTGGAATGTCATCCTTTGAGCATTCCAGCTTCTGGATACAAAGGGCTGTATCGATCTCCTCAAACATTGAGTAAGACACACAGTGACCAAGACGATTCAGAGTTCGGATCAGTTCTGTGTTTCCTTTCAAAGACTTTACAGCATTGGTCAGCAGTACGTGCTTGGGTGGTTTTGTCTTGCCACTGGTAACAGCAAAGACCAAGTCACTGCCAAAGGAAGTGGCAAGACGTTGAGCTCTTTCAGAGGGAGTTTCACACTCACACTCTCCTGTCAGCAGGGTGTGCAGGAATTGAGTGACTGCTGCAGGAATGACATTCTGATCTGTATCTGGAGGCCATGGCTGACTCACATCTTGTTTATTGATCTCATTCCTCAGCTGCATTCCTGCTTTGGTTAAGACATCTTCAGAGTTAGCTGCTCTTGCTTCTTGCAGGTCTTTTGCCATTTTGTGTGCTTGCCGGGCAAGGTCGTCCATTGAGAGGCTGCGTGGATAGATTAGAAGCTTTCCTTTCTCATCTGGGACAAAGCGTAGTGATTCTCCAAACTCGGTTTCAATCTTTCGGCGAACATGTTTCTTTGTCGCTGGTTTCAGTTGGATAATACCACGGGACATCATGGATCTCTCAAGCCTAGATGTGAGGTTTGTCATAGGCAGTACCTCTGGGTTGGGGAATAATTTGGTCCTTATATACAAGCAGAGTTCCTCGAGGGCTTCTGTCTCAACCTCTTCGTAGCGTGCTTCCTCGCTTTCTTCCTGATTTTCACCTGCACCCGACCTGGCGGCCGCTGGGAAATCATCTTTTGTGAAGAGTTTGTAGCACGACTTGTGGTAGTGACCCTCTGCAGCAACGAGGTCTCTGCTAACTAAACCAAGGATTCTCTGGTTGAGTTTCCTTATTGCTGCTCTGCGAATCTTCTCATCTGCTCGTAGCTCAACACACTGTATGAGTGGCTCCCTTGTCTTTGTTGTTTTTATGTACTTGCTTGACTTCTCGCAGAAGATACATACTTTGGCATACACCCTGCTAGTACTAGGGGCATCCCTTGATGCCCTCCTCCTGGGGTCGACGCTTGCTGATTCTATCTTGACACCCTTGGCAAGGATAGAATCCAGTGACTTCTTCATTGTAAAGAGACTACGACATTTACGGTGATAATGTATGTGTGGTATTCCTCCTTCTTCAAGGCCCTTGGCTGCTTCCAGGACTGGATCATGCTGCCTGATTTCTGCAGCCCTGAGCAATGTGTTCCAGGAGTCCAAATCCTGTGGTGACACCAGAGCATCGCTGTCATCATCAGAGCAGTGGATGATACAGTCGATCCGTGCTCTCTTCCTCGCAGATGGTTCCATCCTGCCGTCAAACAGTCGACACACACCTGCAAAAAATATCACCATTAAACCATGAACAAACAAACACATTACATGGAAACCACTCTACATATGTTTGCTCCTTCCAATAATAAATTATCCCCAAAATATAACAAAAAATCCCCAAATATGAAATAAACCCCTAAATATGGAGAAACTTGAAATACACATCGGAATAATTCTTGTAGAGAATCAAATAAGCTACAAGAGCTGTTAGAATATATTTTTCAATGTTCCCCATATTTAAGGATTTATTCTAGATTTAGAGGAAAATACCCAAAATATAGAGTATATTCCGAAATATGAGGAAATTTGAAAAATACCTAAGAACAACTCTGGTAGAGAATATAATTCTACATAGGTGTTCAAAGTTTCGCGATGATTGTGTGATGGATTTTAAAGAAAATGAGGAAAACGCCGAGCGTCACGCTAAAAATCTTTATATTTGGGTAGCGCCCCTATTGCATCAAAAAAATTAGACTAAGCTACCAGTGCGAGAAGGCTATCATATCTTAATGTACTTACAGTCACTCTATAAACATTTTAGTACCATTCGTGTTTAGTCACCCCAGGTGGTACCGATATCTGGCATGGCTCATGGACTATAACTGTCTTGATAGTGTAATGGTTAGAGTGTTTAAAATCTATATGTGGAAACCCATGTTCGAATCCCGGTGGCTCACACGCTTTCATAAATTTCGTTGGGAGGTGTTTGGTGCGTGGAATGAAATTAATACATTAGATTATCAATAAGTTCAAGAATACAATTTAATGAAGTCAGTCTATAGGATCTGTGCCCCATGCATATTCGTTCCTTTCGCCTTAGCATTAGGCTATCATTGCCAGTTGGGTACAGTACATGATTATATTTATATCCAGTATTTGATAAATGGATATGAATCGTGGTCATGTGCTGTACTTATAACTGTCTTGATGGTGTAATGGTTAGAGTATTTATAATCTGTATGTGGTAACCCAGGTTCGAATCTTGGTGGATCACATGCTTTCATGAAATTCGTTGATTTTTTCTTTTTTTTTTTTTGTGTGTGGAGTGAAATTAATAAATTATATTACATAAATAACAAAAATGTTATTACAAACAAAAATCACCTCTTTCAAAGTGTTACATATATTTCAAATAACGATGCAATTTTTGTGTGGAGTGTAATTAAATTATATTACACAAATAAAAAAAAATGTATTAAAAAAAAAAAAAAAAAAAAACTTTCAAAGTGTGTAACATATTTTTCAAATAACGATTCAATTTGCCACAAACTATTCCTTATGCATTATACTACAACATACTCCAACATGCTAGTGACATGTCTTTTAACACCTTACGAGCGGCCTATGCGGTTTATTTATATGTACCGCACAGCGGGGTGTTTTTAGCCAAAATAGGGCTGTTTACGTGATCATTTTCATGCCTAAATAAGACCCAGAACGTAAAACAAGTACCTATCCCTGAAAGGGCATAAACAGAGCTTTCGAATGACACCATAACGATCCTTTTATGATGGCTAGTTTTCTTGCAATAACCGTGCAACGCGAGTGCAAAAAGCATGTAATTCGGTACTTTCCCCATATAATTCAGTATGTAGCGAGTGAGAGAGGGAGGAGGGAGCTGAGATTCGTGTCAGTAGGTTCGCCGCGGTGGTCTGGAGCAGTCATACGCTCGCTAGTCTCCTGCCACCACTTGTCTCTCTCTCTCAGCAACATTACGTGCTGAAATTGCCACTCGACCTATGTCGAGCGCCGCCACATAGTCCAGCTTTATTTAACTCGACTTATGTGGTGAGCCGCTAATTAAGGGTTAATATATTTGCTATGTTTTGTCAGATGAGATATCTTCATTTCACGATCTCAGGGATACCATTCTATTGATATAACCTGGGTGTAAGTCTATTGAACCCACCCTATCTAATTTATGTGTAATAGTTCTTCCCTCTCAGCTTGACCCCGAGGGATTCTGGCCTATCAGCAGTTTGGAATAATTCAGACCATTTGTATTACAGTCTGGATTAAGTTCTGTTGAGTCTAGATTTATGACTGCACTTAAATTTATGAATTTGCAGCTACATGGATGTCCTGTGTCAATGAAGTAGGTCTATGAATGGTCGACTTTCTGGTTCTTACTTTCTTTCCTGTTGAGGATCAGAGGATGGATGTCGATACAGTAATACTGAATTGTAGCCTCTAATGTGTCTTGATGGCGTAGAGGTTAGTGCGCTGGATTTCCAGGTGAGTATCCAAGATTCGAATCCTGGGAGTACCACATGTATTCAGTAATTGAATTGATTTAATTAATTAGGTTAATTTGTAAGTTAATTAAAAAGGCACAATTCAAGAGTGAGAAAGGTGGCCCTAAGTTACTTGAGAAGTGCATAACTATGGAGTTACATGGAGGGATAGACAGAGGAATGAGGAAGTAAGAGAGAGGTGTGCTGTTGATGTGGATGTGCTGGAAAGTGTGAACAGAAATACCTTGAGATGGTTCGGCCATGTGGAACGTATGGGGATCGAGACATTTACGAAGAGAGTATACGAGAGTGAGGTGGTAGGACAGAGAAGAAGAGGCAGATCGAGAGTGAGGTGGACGGATGGAATTGAGAGGCATATATGTAAAAGCCATGTTGCTTGGGAGGAGGTGCGTCGGCTGACACGGGACAGAGGTGCATGGGTTCATTTATGGCTACCCCATTTGGGATCATGGCAGCTGGCAATAGGTAGATATAATTGGTGTGTTGGTTATATTACGAATATAGTTTCTAACTTTGTACCTTCTGACATGCACATACATTATACAGTATATCCCCGACAATCAATCTTTCATTTATCCTATGACTTAGACTGCTTTAAACTTCGTGTGTCCTGGCAATTTGACTCCAACGTCCCTTGAATTTTCCTCTCTGTCACTCGCTTGGCTTTGGGGGAGACACTTGTTACAGGTAGCCTGCCTTTTATCTCCTTCATATACATAGCAAATATTAATAAACTGTTCTCAACTTAATAGTTAAGATACTGAACTTGTTTTAGGACGAACTTTAGATATGAGTTAAAGAAAAGATTCAGTACTGAATAGGTTCTGCTGAAAAAGAAAACTATACCAAAAACTTAAAACAAATTTAATATTCGGAAGCCGCAAAGATGAGACCTGAAATATTCTATGTTAATACATAGTTTACAAGTATCTAACATCTACTTTGTTCTCAAGGAAGTATATCCAATTTAGTTTTCGTAGATTCCACATAATAAATATTTTCAAAGTGATATATTAGACCCGTCTTCCAATTTATTGCATGTTACTTGGAATAGCGATACTTGCCAACTTGATGGAACTGACAAACTAACATACAAATAACACTCACATACACACAGGCAAATGCACACATTTACAAATGCATACCAAAACGCAGTTATATATTCTTTCACTTATTCACATCCAATAACAACAGTGTGTCCAGGAGTATTATGGCTCGTATTGAAAGGTGCATGGATAATAAATATAATACATGGTAATAAAATACAGTACGGACGACAAACATAATATAATATTAACACTCATTAACACAGATCCCTTTAGCTGCAACACATTGTACATACACACACAGATAATATACAACATTCACACACACGCACACTTAAGGGGGTTTGTTATCAGTATATTTATTTATTTTGTATTAATGTTTTAGTTTCCCTCCTAGACCTCAATCAACCTTAATCAATTATCCTCAAGATCCCCCTTCGAAATCAATTTGTATTTTTCGGTAGAAAAATGTTCCAGCCGAAGGCCGGTTCCTCCAAAATTTCAGGCTCGATTATGTTCGCCAAGAAATGATCGAAACCTATGTTTTTTATATTTTTATCTATGTGAGTGAGGGAAACAAAAATCAGAACTGCCTGTAGGGAGTGCCATCCCCAGAGTTAAAAGAGTGACAGGGCCAAAATCAAGGGACATTTGAGCCAAAATGCCTGGACACATGGAGTTTTAAGCAATTTAAGTCATAGGAAGAAAGAAATACTGATTCTAGGAGAGAGTTCCAGAGCTCAGCTGTTGAATAGAAGGAAGATTGAGAATAACATTTCACTCTTTGGTTGGAGAGTTGCACATAGTAGGTGGGATTGTTTTGCAAGACGGGTACTACGTGCTTTACGAAGAGGGTGTGGTATACACTGAGAGAGCTCTGAGGAACACTGATTATTGCAATAGTGGTAGAATAGTGAGAGAGATGCAACATTGCGGCAAAGAGAAAGAGACTGCAAAGAGTTGGTGAGTGAACGTGAGTTTAGGAAACGGAAGTCTTTCTTTTCTACTTTGTCTAGAAGTGCTGTGTGAGAGGATCCTCCCCACTCATGTGAGCAATACTCAATACATGGAAGAACTGTGCCCCTGTACATAGAAATAAGCTGCACAGGGGCAAAGAACCCCTGGAGACGGTTGAGCACTACCGCTTCTGGGCAGCTTTTTTAGCAAGAGTGGAAATATGATCTTTCCAAGAGATATCTGAAGAAGAAGAGTCACCGTAAATATTAAGAAAAAATGAAGGGTTAATTTTTATGTTGTTGAAAAGTAGGTCATCATTTTCTGGAAGGGGGTTATGAGTAGACAGATGGAGAAATTGGGTTTCGGAAGCATTGAAAGTAACAAGGTTTTCTCTGCCCCAAATAGAGATAGTAGAGAGATCAGAAGATAGGTGTTTTATGGCCTCCTTATGTGAGTTTTGCAGTTCCTGCTGTGTGTGTTGTTGTGGAAGGATAGTTGAATAGTGTAATGTAGAGTTGTCAGCGTATGAGTGGTTTGGGCTGGAGGTGCAGTTGAGAAGGTAGTTAATGAATAATGGGAAGAGAATTGGAGATAGGACAGAACCCTGAGGAACACCGGAGTTGATAGGTTGAGGAAGTGAACGGTGGTCGTCCACAAACGCAGCTATGGAACGGCCGAAAAGGATATTAGAGACAAAGGTACAGATGGAGGAATAGAAACCGAAGGAGGGTAGTTTGGAAATTAATTATTTGTGCCAGACTCTATCAAAGGCCTTCAATATGTCTAGCGCAACAGAAAAAGTCTCACCGATTTCCCGAATGGAGGATGACCAAGAATTAGTAAGATAAGAAAGAAGATCACCAGTAGAGCGGCCTTTAACCCTTCTCTATCGGGGCCCGACTTAAGTCCGTATCTAAAAAGCTGGACAATGTGGCGGGGCCCGACTTAAGTCTGTGTGCAATTTTGGCGCAATATTGGCTCTGAGAGAGAGCCAAGCGGTGGGAGGAACGTAGGTTAACTCATGACCGCTCGCCACGACCGTCGTGGGCCCACTGACATTTATTCCACTCTACTCCACCCTCTCTCACTCGCTACACACGTAATTATGTAACAAAATTACCGTATTTTAGCGATTTTGCCCTTCGGTTGCACGATCGTTGAAAGACAACCAGTGATCGTAGAAGGATGGTTCGGGTGTCATTGGAAAGCTCAATTTACGCCCTTTCAGAGATACATACTTGTATTACGCTCTGGCTCTTGTTTATGCATGAAAAAGAGCACGGAAACAACACCATTTATGGTAAAAAAAAAACGCTGGGCGGCACGGTCAAATAGACCGCGTAGGCCGCTCGTTGAGTGTTAAGGGGAGATTTCCACTTGAGGGATTTATTTCTTTACCCCTTCCTCCCTCATGTTTAGCCCCATTGATTTTGAGATTTTAAGACGTTCACCCCATTAGTTTGGCGATTTTAAGACATTTCACCCAATTTATATAACTTTTAAGATCTGTCGTCCCATTTAGGTGTCGATTTTTTCCTGGCGAGTGATAGCGAGCCTGTGATTTAAGAGGAACCGGCCTTTGGCCGGGAATTTTTTTTTACCGAAAAATTTACAAATTTATCTTGAAAGGGGGTCAACGGGGTGTAATTTCAAGCTTGATGGAAGTCTAGGAAAATTACTAAAAACCTCCCCTTAACCCATAATTAGCGGCGAGCAACATAAGTCGAGTTAAATAAAGCTGGACTATGTGGCGGCGCTCGACATAACTCGAGTGGCAATTTCAGCACGTAATGTGGCTGAGAGAGAGAGACAAGTGGTGGCAGGAGACTAGCGAGCGTATGACTGCTCCAGACCACCGCGGCGAACCTACTGACACAAATCTCAGCTCCCTCCTCCCTCTCTCACTCGCTACATACTCAATTATGTACTGAAAGTACCGAATTACCTGCTTTTTGCACTCGCGTTGCACGGTTATTGCAAGAAAACTATCCATCATACAAGGATCGTTATGGTGTCATTCGAAAGCTCTGTTTATGCCCTTTCAGGGATAGGTACTTGTTTTACGTTCTGGGTCTTATTTAGGCATGAAAATGATCACGTAAACAGCCCTATTTTGGCTAAAAACACCCCGCTGTGCGGTACACATAAATAAACCGCATAGGCCGCTCGTAAGGTGTTAAGGAAGCCACACTGGCGATCTGAGAGTGGGTTATGGAAAGTTAAATGCTTAAGAAATTTTTGAGGTAAGAATAGTTTCAAAAACATTAGAGATACAAGCAATGAGAGCAATTGGACTATAGTTGGAGGGTTGAGAGCGATCACCCTTCTTTGCGACAGGTTGCATGAGAGCGAACTTCAGCAAGAAGGGGAGATGTTAGAGGATAGACAAAGACGGAAGAGTTTGCCTAGGCAGAGAGTCAGCACGGAAGCACAGATTTTTAGTACAATAGGAGGAACATCGTCTGGTCCGTACGCTTTTTTTTTTTTTTTTTTAAGAGACAATGAATGGAGGAAGGAAAAACACAGATAAAACAAAAGGTCCATGTGCCTAAAGGCATCCTCCATTCATAAAATGTGTGTAACAACTGGATTTAAACATTTGTAGATTGTAAGTTTGTGGAAAGCAATTCGAGGGAAGTGAATTCCAAAGAGTAGTAGTTCTAGGGATAAATTAATTTTAATAAGCAGAAGTTCTGCATTGTGGAGGAGAAAGTGTAAATTCATGGGCACTCTCAGCTGCCCTAGTTCTACGGGGAAAGATGTGGAGAGGCGGCACAATTGAAGCAAGTTCCTCGGAACAATTGCTGTGAAAATATCTGTAGAATAATGCAAGGGATGCAACGTTTCTTCGTATGGATAATGTAGGAAGGTCCTGTGTGATTGCAGGGTTATTGATTAATCTAATAGCTTTATTTTGAATTTTGTCCAACTGTCTCAATGCAACCACTCCACTTCCACTCCACAGAGGTGAACAGTAATCCATCTGAGAACGCACATGACTTTTATATATTACAGCCAACTGCTCGTCAGTGAAGAATTCTCGAACTCTGTACTGGAGTCACAGTTTTATAGAGGCATTCTTAGCAATGCTTAGCAATGGGCCTTCTTAGTATTAAGCCCAGAGCAGGTGGAAAGTACATCCTTCGAAGAGATTATTATGTTAGGCATAAGTAGGAGAGAGGGGGGTGAAGAGGGAGGAATAGCACCGGAATCTTCCAAAGTGGAGTTTTTAGCGAAAGTGTTAGTGAGGAGTTCAGCTTTGTCAGTGGAAGAAGCGATGGCGGTTCCGTGAGAGTGGAAAAGAGGAGGGAAAGACGAAGAAGAAATGTTGTTGGAGAGGTTTTTAGCTAGATGCCAGAAAACTTCAGAATAGCTAGAGTTGGATAGTTCAGTGAATTTATTATTGATGGAAGAATGTTTGGCGAGTCGAAAACAGATTTGGCTTGATTCCGGGCAGAAACATAGAAAGTATGAGTTTCTTGAGTGTGAAGGCGACGGTACTGTTTGAATGCTGGCACAAAGCGTGAGTAAACCAAAAGTGTTTTGCATTAGACTGAGAGAAAGAAAATGGTATGTATGCTTCCATGCCCGAGAGGATTACCTCGGTAATGTGTCCAGCACTCTCCGAGGGTCCCCGGCCACGGAATCATAAGTCATTCCATGGGAAATAAAAAAAGTCGGCTGCTCCAATGTGCCGCCGGCTGAGTGGATCAGGTGGCCGTACCTGAGGGATAGGACAGGTGACAAAGATAAGTTTATGGTCAGAGGAGCTCAAAGGAGAAAAAAGATTTATAGTATAAGCAGAAAGGTTAGAAGTTAGAAATAAGTCAAGAATGTTGGCCTGATCTCTGAAGCGATCTGAGAACTGTCTTCGTGGCGCAATGCATAAGTGTGTTGATTTTTGGTGTGAGCGTCCTGGGTTCGAATCCCCGGACTGCCACATGTGTTTGTTAGTTTCATTAATCGAGTTTAGGAGTAAAGTTGGTTGGTGGAGAGAACATAATAATGCGGATTTGTTGCTGGACTAACTGCTCTAGGTCATTTAGGATAGAAAAGATGTATGATTGTTCACCAGGATGGTCAGTGGAAAGAGGAGAGCCATTGGCGGTGGTGAACGTTGAAATCTCCTAAGATGGAGATTTCTGCGAAGGGAGTGATGGATGGAATGTGTTCCACTTTAGAAGTTAGATAGTCAAAGATTTTGTATCGCCTGTAGAATAAGGGGAGAGATAAACAGCGCAGAAATAATTAGTTTGAGAGTGACAAGAAAGATTTAGCCAGATAGTTGAGAATTCAGAGGAGTCAAAGTTGGGAGCATGAGAGAAAGCCATATTGTTGCGCACATATACGCAACATGAGTTTCGGTGAGAAAGAGAAGGTCAGGGTTGGCAGAGGAGAGGTGGTGTTCCACAGAGTGGACGTTAGATGAGAGGCCATGAACGTTGCAGAAGTTAATAGTAAGAGTTGTTGTTGTTGTTGTTGTTCCCTAAGCTGCCTGGCCGAACAGCCCCGAGTCCCTGAGGAAGGCCATGGCCACGATCGGGCTTTCCCACAGAGCTCTCATTGAGTGTAGGTTGTGTTGTTGGCGTAAGTGGTTGTGTGAAATGCAGTCTTCTATGATGTGTTTAATGGTATGGGGTGCTGTGTTACATCCCGGGCAGGCGTCGACAACGGAGTCATCCAGTCTCTTCTGATAGCTCAGGAGAGCTGGATGGTGTCCGCATCTCAGCCTGGCCAGGTGGACTCTGTCCTCGCGAGGGAGGGAGGATTCGGAAGGATGGATTTCGGGAGGTCGTGCATGCAGCTGCGTGTTGTCTGTGAGTGAGTGGATGGATTGGCGAGAGATATGAGTATGGATGTGCTTCTGGAAGTTGGTTCGGGGTGGGCAGGGAGGGAGAGAGGACAATAACTGTGTGTGATACCGTGTGCTGGGTGTTGTTTTGATATTTCTTGGTGTCTGTGGGTGTGTTGCCATGTAGTTTAGTGGGTGGTCTTGGTTCGTGGAGGCTGCTGCCAGGAATTGAGTACCTCTCATGTCCAGATGGTCTTTGACTTTGAGGATTTTGGTTTCTTGATGTAGATGATCTGTGGGTGCAGTAGCTGTGCAGCCTGTAATGATCTTCAGGGCTTTGTTTTGGATAGTCTGTAAGGTCTTATGATGTGTTTCAGCTAGGTTAGAAGCCCAGGCTGGGCTTGCGTATTCCATTACTGATCTTATGTATTGTTTATATACTGTGGTGGTAGTTTCTTTGTTGTGTCCAAATTTTGTGTGAGCAAGTGACCTGAGGGCGTTAAGTCTGGGTGTCAGTTTCTTTTTAATGTTTGTGGTGTGATGTTTGAATGTCATATGAGTATCATATGTTACTCCTAGGATTTTGGGTGTGTGTGTATGTGTTAGGGGTGTGTTGTTTATGGTGAGTTGAGGGATGTATTCGTGTTCACCTGTCCAGCTTGTGAGCAGGGTTGCGGTGGATTTGGCTGGGGCTAGATTCAGTCTGTTTGTAGTGCACCAGCCATGTAGTGTGTTGAGATAGGGTTGAAGGAGATCTGTTGCTCTTCTTGGGTCATGGTGTGTGCATGTGAGTGTTATGTCATCTGCATAGAAGGCTAAGTTTATTTGGGGAGTATTGGGTGTAGTTATATCGTGCATGTACAGATTGAAGAGTGCGGGCGATAGGACGGATCCCTGTGGGACTCCGTTTGGAAAGTTTCTGATTTTAGATGACTGACCGGCAAAAGATACGTGTGCACATCTGCCTGCTAGGAAGTTGGCCAGCCACCTTTTTGTGTTGTTGTGCATGTTTGTGTTGTAGATTTTGTTTGTTAGGTTGTGGCGGGGGATGGCATCGAAGGCTTTACTAATGTCGAGTGTGGCTAATAGTGATCTGTGTGGTGGTCTAGCTGAGTTGATGCCGTCAAAAGCTCTTTGTGTAAGGTCTGTGAGAAGAGTGTTTGTGGAGTGCAGTGGCCTAAAGCCATGTTGTGTTGGAGCTAGGGGTAGGTCGGGTGTAATTAGTTGTAATACTAGGCGTTCCATGACTTTGGAGGGGGAGCAAAGGAGTGTGATGGGGCGGTGCGAGGAGGGTAGCGTGGGGTCTTTGTTGGGTTTGGGGAATGTGATGATGATACCATGCTTCCAAATGTCTGGTATTGTGTTGTGTGAATAGCTGTAGTTTGATATGTTAGTGAGTGTTTGTATGCCTTGTGGTCCCAGGTGTCTGAGGTGTATGTTGCTTATGTTGTCTAGGCCACAGGCGGGTGAGTGCTTGAGATTGTTGATGATATGCTTTGTCTGGTGATTGGTGAAGGGTGTATAGTCAGAGTCTGTGGGGAATTGTCTCTTACGTCGGATGACACGTCGGTCGTCTGTGTGAGGTTTTAGGTGGCTGACATGTGAGAAGTGATTGATGAGAGTGTTTGCTTGTTGTTTACATGAAGGAGTAGAGTCTGTTGTTGTGATTGCAGCATGTGATTGTGTTGTGTTGCTGTTGGAAAGTGTGATGCTGTTTAGTGTTTTGTAGAGTTTTTTGGGGTTTGTTTTGTGATCAAGTGTTTGTAGGAAGTTATTCCAATTTAGTTTTTGTTGTTCTTGTATTTTGTTGTTAGTTTGGGTGTTGAGTGCTTGAATTTGTTGTGTGCTACACCATGGGAGGCTATTGGTCAAAGGAATGGAGGAATAACTAGTGCTAGACCTTATAAGCAGTATACAAGACAATCCTATGCTACATCCATGGGGTATCAATATATCTATCTATCTATATGCTCAGGCCCAATCCCCATTTTGGGGGTAGCCGACTCAAGACAGAGCAAGAACAGGGAAAACACAAAAACAACATAAAACAAAACATAAACACAGATAAAAAACACAAACTCTCACACATCCAGGTCACCCAGGAGAAGACCCAGAGACCAGGGTTACCAAGGTCGCTCCAGCACTCCCCCGGCCCCTGACCACCCGGAGAGGTTCCGATCTCGGCAGGCAGACATGCAGCGGAGCCAAAGCCACAAGCCCTCCCACCACACTTCCAGGCACGCCCTTCATATTAATTGTCTCCCCGGGCCAGGCGCCTGATGGACTATTATCTAGTCCAACTTGCGCCCGACCCCTTACTCCAAATGACCACGTGTTCACTCAACTATTCACAAGCATTCTCCATTCACTCCTGTACACCACCACTTCCCCTGCCTGATCTATAGTCTTTCCTCTATCATCCAAAGCCTTTCTTACACAGTCTCTCCATCTCAATGGGGGTCTTCCTGCCCTTCTATCTCCCTGTGTACCTGACTCACATATTCTCTTTGTAAGCCTTTCATCTCCCATTCGTTCAACATGACCATACCAGCTCAGCACCCTTCTGTCCATTCTGGCTGACAAATGTTCCTGCTGTCCCACTCTCCTAGGTATCTCTTCATTCCTCAATCTGTCTCTACGAGTAACTCCACACATACTCTTCAAGCAGCTCATCTCCATCACATCCAGCCCTCTTTTCTCCTTTTTCTTCAGAGCCCATGTCTCAGCCCCATACATCACTGTTGGCACAACAATTCCTTGATACAGTGCACTTTTTACTTTCACTCCGAGATTTCTCGTCTTCCACATACTTCCCATTGCTCCGAAAACCCTCCTTCCTTCACACACTCTCTGTTTTACCTCCACTCCTGCTTATTGTTCCTCCTAGATATTTAAAACACTCTACTTGTTCCATATTTCCCCATCCAGCCTCACATCTAGATTCACCCTATGCTCTCCCCTATTACACACCATTACTTTACTTTTATTGACGTTCACCTTCAGTTTCCTCCTTCCACAAACCACACCAAACTCTTTGACTACCCGCTGCAGTTTCTCATCAGAATCCGCCACCAATGTTGTGTCATCAGCGAACAGCAAACTTCAACTCCCAATCTCTACCATTCTTTCCTACTAAACCCAATCCTCTTCCCATAGTTCTCCTTTTCACCTCCCTCACCACACCATCCATAAACATATTAAACAGCCATGGTGACATTACACAACCCTGTCGCAAACCTACCTTTACCTCAAACCATTCACTCAACTCACCATTTCCTCTCTCACACATGCTCTGCTCCCTTCATAAAAACTTTTAACTGCTTCTAACAAATTTCCTCCTATTTCATAAATCCTTAACACCTTCCACATTGCTTCACGGTCCACACGATCATACGCTTTTTCCAAGTCCATAAAAGCCCAAAATATCTCCTTATGCTTCTCTAAATACTTCTCGCATAACTGTCTTACTGCAAACATCTGATCCACGCACCCTCTTCGCCTCCTAAAACCGCACTGTTCTTCTCCTATTGCAACTTCTGTACACTTTATTATCCTCTCTATCAACACCCTGCCATACAGCTTTCCAACCACTGACAATAAACTAATACCTCTATAACTTGAACACTCCTGCCGATCTCCCTTCCTCTTGTACAATGGCACAATACATGCACTCTTCCAGTCTATTGGTACCATTGACACAGCAAAGCACACATTGAAAAGTCTCACCAACCAATCTATTATCACATCTCCACCCTTCTTTATACACTCCACAGCAATACCATCCAAACCTTCTGCTTTTCCCGCTCTCATTTGTTTCACTGCTTCTTTCACCTCATTTTCCTCAATCCTTTCATTCATTCCCTGCCACCTGGGTGGCCTGGGTAACCTATCTCCATCCACCTCTGCTTCAATCACTGCTTCTCTTCCATCTCTTGTATTTAACAAAGATTCAAAATACTCGGCATATCTTTTCCTCACTTCAACTGGTTCCACTAGTAATTCTCCATTTTCATCTTTCACTGACTCTTCCCTCTTTTGTCCTCCTTTCCTTACTTTATTTACCTCCTTCCAGAACATCTTCTTTCGTTCTTCAAAATTCTCACTCAGCCTTTGGCCCCACCTTTCGTTTGCATCTTTTTTCGCTTCTCTAATTTTCCGTTTTGCCTCTCTCCTTTTCTCCTTGTACCTCTCCCATACCTCAACACTACCATCCTGTAAAACCCTCTCAAAACACTGTCTCTTCTTCTCAACTGCCTTTCTCACCATATCATTCCACCACTCGCTTCCCTTCCTGATACAATCTGACCCCCTGGAATTGCCATATCGCCCGCAGGTTATGAATAACCCGCACTATGGTGGTTACAGTCAGGCACCCCCTCAGTCACGGTACTATGCCCCCTACCAACCCCCACCACACTTGTCGTGCGGTCCTAGGAATGTGCCGGCGCGCTCGGAGTCAGGTTATGTAAACACCCCTTCGCATGCACATCTTTCGGGAGAAATGGAAAAAAAAAAAAAAAAAACCCGATGTAGCTCTGCAAGTCCTTAGCTCATCTCCGGACGTAGTTTCTAAATTAATTGCAATTCAAACTAACGTAAATGACGAGGAGATAGTAGCTATGATTGATACAGGAGCGACTACTAGTTTAATTTCTGAAGCAAAATTGAAGGAAATAACACATTCAACTGATTTGGTAATGGGTACAGCAAAGCCTTTGTATGATGTAAATGGACAGCCCCTTACTGCAATAGGGTCTGTTAACTTGAGGGTATCTATTGTAGGTTTGGTCATATATCAGGACTTTACGGTAGTAAAGAACATGTCTATCCCTACAACCATCCTCCTAGGTACTGATTTCCTCTGTATTAATAAAATTTCCTTAAATACAAACCCTCTATCTTTTCATATCAATGGAGTTCAGGCTAACATTTCTAATTTGGATGAGGAAGCCATACAGTCAGTACACACTCAACCAGGTGGGACAAATAAACTGGTTAAAGTTACTGTAAGGGAGGTGACAAAACTCTGCCCTTGGGAATATGGCCCCGAACTGCTATCATGCGAAAGAGGGAACCAGAATGGAGAAGAGGTTAATGATACAGTCTATGAAGTTTACACTGTTACGCTGGCCAGCTTGCCAGAATGTGCTCGTACTCACTAGCGCTCGCCAGGGCAGTGAAATGGGCTATAATAATCGTAGAACGATGTTCTTTCTTTCTTAGTATTCATGTTGTCACAGCCAGATCAGTGGTGGTCTTTATTCTTGTCTGTGACACTTGGAAGTATTTTATATCAGTGATAGAGTATAAGATGTATAGTGTGAAGTTAAGGAGAGAGAACGAAGGAGGCAGCGAGGTTGTATTATGTGCGTGTGTATGTACGTGTGCCTTCTTCGCTCGGGCGGAGTTTCCCACGCTCTTGATTGGCCGGCGGGCCTGGAGCGTCATAGGATGCCTGCTCTTCATGACATAGTGGTCTGTGATTGGGTGCCGCTGTCCTAGTGTTGGTGCTGGGGGGCTCCTGCCCACGTGTCTCCTTAGAGCTTGGCATGGTGTGCTTGGTCCTAGACGTCCCTTGCAATCTGTCCCCAATCTAACCCCCTGTACTACTGTTTCTCTCTCTGAACTTCTTCTTTTCCAATACTTCTCAGCTTTATTCAATTACTTATCCCTTCTGATTCTGCATACGACTTCCATAGTCAGCCATTCGTATTACCAGCACCAGTTCTCACATATATGTTTTGCACTAGCTTTAGGGATTATTAGTCATAGTCACATGAGTCATATTATCATTGGGTGCTTCTAATTATTGAGTTGTTCTTTGTTACTATTTAATGCTAGACAGTGGAGGGTATCTTTAGTCGTTGTCCGAGTTATGTACATGGCAAGTCAGAGCCTAGTGACATGGTAGGGCGTGATGGGACTCTGCGACAGAGTAATTCCCAGGTGCAATTAGAAGATCTTAGTCTTGAGAGTTGTGGGAACGGGGCTATTGAACTCGACGAGGACGGGGAAGCATGTCATGTGAACCTGTTAAAGGAGTTTGTGAGGCAACCACCTGAGCAGCCTACTGTCCCTGTGTTGGTCTGCAGCAGCCAAGGTGGAGAAGGAGAGGGGGGCAGTGGGGCACAGATGGAGGAAAGTTGGGATTGTCATATCTCGGCGGAGCAGTGGGCAGGGGACACGAGTCAGGTGGCTGTGGAAGCGCTTGAGCACCTGCCTGAGCAGCAGCATGCAGCGATCCTGCCCCTGCTCGGATCATACCCCACTGTTTGTGCCGAGCACCCAGGCCTCACAACTCATGCGGTGCACGATGTTCCGCTGGCAGGTCACTTGAGTGTGAGTAAACCGTTGGCCTCGTTGTTTCGGTGGTTCAAGGTGGGCGACGAGGCTTTGGCATGGTTGTCAGGTCAGGGTCGACCCATGGCTGCTAAGGGTGGTGGTCAGAATCAGGACATTTAGCAGATTGGTGAGGTTGGCTGTGGAGTGGATGCGCCCGGTCGTCGCATAGCCTCCCAATACTGCTCTAATCGAATGCAACAGCCCCACCATAGACCAACTGTATCTGGCAATGTCGCTGAAGGCGGTGATGCTGCGCAGGAAGATGTAGTCGCAAGAAATGCGGGGGTGCGCATGTACGGTATCGGCGGGGAAGCCTTAGCAATAATGAACTATGGGAGTGACTGCACAGGTGGTACAGATTGTCCCTCTCATGACCTGGCTGTTCTAGGGACAAAGGTGGAGAAGGAGGGAGACTATAGTGTAGAAACTATGATCCCGGCTGGGTTGTGGGAAGGCAATGAGCATGTTGTTCTTCGAGATAAGTTGCAACCTCTTGCTCCTAAGCGTCAAGAGAAGTTGTTTGCTAGGCTGTGGCAGTGCGTCCGCATGGTTGTTGATTCTCCAGGCCTGCTGTACGGGGTAGAATCCGACATGGAGGCTGGAGACAGTGCAAGGCTCAAATTGGCTCCCTACCGTATAAATCCTGCTCGACAGCCTGTTATGAAAGCAGAGCTGGACTACATGTTGGAAAAGGGTCTGAGGGATAAGGGGTAGCGTGAGTGGTCGTTTCCAGTAACTTTGCAACCTGAGTTAAGTGGCAAGATCCGTGTGCATGTTGATTGCAAGAGTGTTGGTGCATTATCCCTGACAGACGCCTATTCCTTACCTAGAGTTGACGACCCCATAGACCGCATCGGGGCTGCCTCGTTAATCACTAAAGTAGAAATAGTGAAAGGTTATTGGCAGGTCCCGTTGCCGGAGAGAGCGAAGAGAAGTGCCACTCTTGTGATGGACTGGGCAGTTTATCAGTGCCAGGTGTGGTTTTGCTGCCGGAACACAAGTTGGATGTATGGCATGTTAAGGGCACTAATAATGTTCTGGCTGATTGTTTGTCACGGGAGGTTATGTCTTAAGGAGCACCCTTGCCGTTCAGTCAGTGTTTGTTTGAGAGTGGAGAAAAATAGGCTTGCCCCTGTAATGCAAAGCCGCCAAAAACACTATTAACCCGTACAGCCCCAGCGACGCGTCTGACGCGTCGGCGATGTATGTAACGCACAGCCCCAGCGACGCGTCTGACGAGTCACCCTAATTGCTCCGACCGTAACCTCAGGTGTAGCCACTCGAGAGGGCTCAGATTTGTATGGGAACTGTGTACGTATCCCACGCAACCGTGCCGGTGGTTGAAAACTCTCAAAGTCCACGTGCGTGCGCGTGAGCGCGCAATAACCTGTTTTTTTGGGGTAATTGCCTTAAATTTTTTACTTTTGTAAAATACTTTTTCGGGGGCTCTGTAGGACCATTCTTTAAGCTTTTTGAGCGGTTTTTCGTGGTTTTTCCTTCATTCCTAACCCATTCGCTATTGTTTCTGGAATAAAACCATTTTTTGAAAACCGGCCGGGTTCTGGTGAACAAACATTACAAAACTAGCCGGGGCTCCATGGGTTAAAAATAATACAAAAACCTCACATAAAAACTCTTTCTTTTGATAGTATATAAGTGCAGTATGTTACAGCAAGAATTTAAGACATTTTAAGTTTTGTCTTAGTAGGCTAGGCTTGTTGAAGCTTGCTCGTTGAGCGTAATATTTTCAGTGATACTATTCTTTTGGGGAAGTGTTGTGTAGATTTTGTTTATATAATGAAGTGTTTTATGTTGTGATTGTGCCTTGTTTTCACAACTTGGGGGAGTAACTGGGTGAGGCGGGGTTTATGAGCATTCTGTCTGGTCAGATGTGGTGTTTACCTGATGTTAAAACGTCCCACATCTTGGGCGGGGTGTTACGCTGGCCTGCTTGCCAGAATGTGCTCGTACTCGCTAGCGCTCGCCAGGGCAGTGAAATGGGCTATAATAATCGTAGAACGATGTTATTTCTTTCTTAGTATTCATGTCACAGCCAGATCAGTGGTGGTCTTTATTCTTGTTTGTGACACTTGGAACTATTTTATATCAGTGATAGAGTATAAGATGTGTAGTGTGAAGTTAAGGAGAGAGAGAACGAAGGAGGCAGCGAGGTTGTATTATGTGCGTGTGTATGTACGTGTGCCTTCCTCGCTCGGGCAGAGTTTCCCACGCTCTTGATTGGCCGGCGGTCCTGGCACGTCATAGGATGCCTGCTCTTCATGACGTAGTGGTCTGTGATTGGGTGCCGCTGTCCTAGTGTTGGTGCTGGGGGGCTCCTGCCCGCGTGTCTCCTTAGAGCTTGGCATAGTGTGCTTGGTCCTAGACGTCCCTTGCAATCTGTCCCCAATCTAACCCCCTGTACTACTGTTTCGTCTCTCTGAACTTCTTCTTTTCCAATACTTCTCATCTTTATTCAATTACTTATCCCTTCTGGTTCTGCATACGACTTCCATAGTCGGCCAGTCGTATTACCAGCACCAGTTCTCACATATATGTTTTGCACTAGCTTTAGGGATTATTAGTCATAGTCACATGAGTCATATTATCATTGGGTGCTTCTAATTATAGAGTTGTTCTTTGTTACTATTTAATGCTAGACAGTGGAGGGTATCTTTAGTCGTTGTCCGAGTTATGTACATGGCAAGGCAGAGCCTGTACGACTTTGACGGAGCTAGGTGCCTGTAACCCTTGTGCATATTTTTCCTTTGCGAGTGTAGCAGTATACAAGCGAAGGGCTTTTGCCTACACTTACTTGTATGCTCGCTACCTCATTTTGTTGACCTTTGTGGAGCGCCAGGGTAAGACCAGATACTTGAGATCTGGACTTACCAAGAGAGCCTCCTAGTCACTTAACGTAACATAAGGGAAATCTGTTCAAGGGGAGACAGTAGGCTACGAGCATGCTTGCGCTCTGCCTAGCCTCCTGGTACCTTTTATGCCGCTGCTAGACTTTATTAGTAATAAAGACAGCATTGTGTTTATTAACTTTAACTGTGTATGCTTTAGGAATTATTCACGTATTATTTTAGCCTAGGTTGATGCTTGGTGCACAACCCAGTATGGCTGGTACTTTGGCTAAGGAAGTACTGTTTTGAGTGGCTATTATTAGTGCTGTCACAGAGTTGTTGCACTCCCTTGTTTTATATATATGTATCCTACTTGTTAGTGTATTTAAGGTACACGCTTCGGTGTCTTGACCCTGCATTATTTATGTTCTATATTTGACGAGCATCTTAGAGCATCAGACGTTTTCAGAAGATTCCATATCTGTTTGCTGTAGGACTAGACTTTCAGTGTTTTCATAGAGCATTGAAGAGTTTAGTGTTGAGTACAGACTCACACTAAAGTTAACGTAAGCATATACTCCTTTATTAAATCTTGTTATAGTTTATTCAAGCATTGTTATTACTTAAGAGCATTTTATTAACGTAAAGTACTCCTGTTGTGAGTAGGCTTTGCCGTCACCGGAAAGCCTTTGTAGAAGTGCATTAAAACCCAGTTAATTGATACCCCGTTATCCAGTAGATTAACTCTGGAGGGTTTAAGTGTTTTGTTAACCGGCGTAATAGTTCGAGGGTTTGTAATTAGCGTACCGTTGTTGCAGGTACAGCCTATCATCTAGTCCAATATTGAGTGCCCTTGTTTATTTCGTAGTGCCGGTCGTAACAACACGCCATTTGAAGGGGTGACTCAGGCATCTGCGTTTTTTTCAAGGTATCATTGCATTATCTGAGGGTACATTTGCAATGAAATTTGCCAATTTCACTCCAGATATAATATAAATTAAACCAGGTGATTCATTACGATATGTAGAAGTTTGTGAAAAGGTAGACTTAGATATCTCGGACGAGATATCTCCTACACAGAGAGATAATATCTGTACTTTGACGCCTAACGAACGAAATGATGGCTTAGTAAAACACGTGGAGGAACATTTTTCACATTTATCAGTGGAACAGAAACAAGCTTTGAAAACAATGGTAAGGGGGTTCTCAGACGTAATTTCTTTGGAAAGTGATCCCCTGACAATCAGTCCGTATTTTTTTCATAAAATAGAGACAAGTTTCGGACCAGGTTGTTTACAGACGTCCTTATCCTATACCTTATAAATATATTCAGGATGTCAAGGACCAGATTCAAACCTTAATGGAACAAGGAATAGTAGGACCATCCCGTTCTTCTTTTAATAACCCGGTAGTCCCGGTAGTGAAGAAGGAAGGAGGATTGAGATTGTGCTTGGATTTCCGTAATTTGAACAAGCTAATTAAGGATGATAGATATCCTTTACCTAACATAACCCGTATTCTAGCTCAGCTTGGGGAAAGTCAGTTTTTCACTTGTCTTGACTTACGCAGGGGATATCACCAAATTCCCTTGACGGAGGGAAGTAAGCAAAACAAAACTGCCTTTTCATCCCCAGATGGTCACTATGAATATAATGTGATGCCTTTTGGATTAAAGGATGCACCCTCTAGTTTTCAAAGGATCATAAATCAGGTGCTGATGGGTTTAGCGGGAAATAAGGCACACGTATATCTAGATGACATAGTTGTACCTGGGAGGACCTGGGAACAACATATAGACAACCTGACTACTGTCCTAGAGAGACTACGAGAGTCCTCTCTCAAGCTAAGGTTGGATAAATGTATTTTTTTCGCTGAGCAAGTACATTATCTAGGTCATGTCGTAGGTACCGACGGAATCAAACCACAACCTGCAAAAAATCTGGCTATAAAGCAGCTAACTCCTCCACAAACCATGCATGAACTACAGAGTTTCCTAGGAATGTGTAACTACTATAGGAAATTCATCCGACAATATTCTGAGAAAGCCGCACCTCTTACGAAATTATCAGGAGGCAGGACAAATAAGAGGAAAGATAAAACAGTAATTAAATTCACGAAAAGAGAAAATGAAGCTTTTAATGAGCTCAAACATACAGTATATTATCAGACGAACTGGTATTAGCATATCCAGATTTCACAAAGCCTTTTGTTCTCACCACAGACGCGTCAGATATAGTTATAGGTGGAGTACTTCAGCAGGAAGATCAACATAATAGGCTTAGACCTACAACCTATTTCAGCCGTATATTACCTCCTGCTGAACAGCGATATTCTACAGTTGAGAAAGAAGCATTAGCTATTGTCTATGGATTGAAATACAATCGTAGTTTAATACTAGGACATCAGATAGTAGTAAATACGGATCATAAACCTTTAATTTGGCTTCTCACTACATCTAGTCCTAGTGGTAGAGTGGCACGATGGCAACTTCTAGTAATTGAATATAATATACAGCCAACATATTTACCTGGCAAGGATAATGTTGTAGCGGATGCACTAAGTCGCTTAAGAGTCGATACAGAAATAGAAGATAGAGTACTAGCAACTACAGGTATGAGAGTTCGTGTTAGTCAACGCACAACGCCCACAATCGCAGCTATACAAAATGCAACCCATTTAAACATGAGTCATACACCTAGCCAATGGACTAAGGTACATGACAATAATACACCAAGCGATGAGACATTGGTAGACGACCACAGAATTGAGTGGAATGTAATTGATATTGCACGTGAACAGAAGCTTCACCATATATATGGCAAAGTTATTTCCCTACTACAAAGTAAACCACTGGCCAGTGTAACTACAAAGGAACGTAAATATTTAGAGTCAAATCTCAAGGCCAAACTTGAAGAGGTAATTCTTCAAGACGAGACAAATCTCTTATATATTCGTCCGTTTAACGGGAACGAGAAAGGCAGCTCAAATAATCGAGTTATTTGTCCAGATACACATATTTTAGCGGCCCTGTATCTGACCCATGATCATCCAATGGCAGGATATGGTGGGGTTAGAGCAACGATGCATCGGCTTAAATCATTTTGTTATTGGCCCAGTATGCGCAAGAGTGTCACAGCACACGTAAGCGCATGTCGGAACTGTATCCTTCAGTGGACGCACAAGGTCCCTATAAAAGATACCCAATACCCGATGCCCCATTTGAGAGAGTTCATATTGACTTAATTGGGCCCCTGCCTGACTCACATGCCGATTCACAAGATGAATCACATATTTCTGGATATAAGTATATCATGACTATCATAGACGTTTTTACACGTTATCTTATAGCAGTGCCTTTACGTAACAAAACTGCTCAATCCACTGCTCAAGCATTTGTGGAAAATGTCGTACTAAAACATGGTACCCCTGTGTGGATTGTATTAGATCAAGGAAAATAATTCACAAGTACGTTTGATCAAGTTGCATCGCTCTTACATATGAAACATACCTGTACCACGGCTTACCGACCAAGCGCAAACGGCGTAGTTAAACGAGTAAATCAAACTGTTGTGAGGATTCTGAGGACACTCGTGGATGATCATTCAGGAATAAGGACTTCGATGTTGTCATATGCAGTTTTTGCTTATAATTCTGGATATAATCGAGTGATCAAAGACTCACCATTGTTCTTATTGTATCATCGTGATCCACAGATGCCATATCAAACGATCTTGTCAAGTCTAACTTTCAGTTACAACCTCGAGGACTACAAAAATGAAGTAGCAATCAAAATTAACAGGACGTATGAAAGATGTAAGAAGTACCTAGAAGAGGGTCAAGAGGAAAACGAGAGAAACCAAAAGAGAAATAAAGTAAAAGCGATAAAGGAGAGAGACCGAGTGTATGTAAAAGTAGTTCCACGAAAAAATGAAAGACAAAAACTTCAACCAAAATACTACGGTCCGTATAGTTTGGTAGAGAAAGTAAGTGAAGTAGTAATTAAATTACAGTGCATTAAAGATAATCGCCCAGTGACGATTCACACTGACCGTGTCCGAGTTGTGCCGGAAGAGGCGTTGTTAGCTCACGACAACCTAAATGTAAGAAGTATTTATCCAATAAACTCGGATATATCCGAAACTGATAGTTCTAGCAGTATGAATGATCCTCACTTAATTCTGGATGACAGTGAGAGTGAAAGTGACTGTGAGGATGATAGAGTAGGTAATAATATTGATGATGATATTGTACATAATATACCTAGATATTCTCTACGATCATATAGTAGAGTACAATCTTTGCCGTATGTAATGCCCCATCCCCTTGAATATAGGAAATAGTAGTGAAAACACAATAGTGAGATATTGTTTACCTTCCAGGTAATCCTGGATTACTTGGCGATCGTCTGTCCCGCAGCAGATACGGGTGAATCAACATTAAGTAATCCAGTCATCTTTACTGAAGAGGCGAGATTGGTGGTTACGGGAAATACTTGTCATTCCCTACCAAATTGACACTACAACTGTGTTACACCCACTACGTTTATCTCAGGTTTACGTTCAGGACATTATCTATATTCTGAAGCTCATAGTCCTAAGTTAGTCAAGGAAAATGGAAAATGGAATATTTAGATCAACTCAATAAAAAATGAATTGTATAGGATTGAACAAGATTTTCATAATTACATACGTTACGTCATGTCCGAAAGTCCGGTAGAAAATATATCATCGACATCCAAGCGAAATAAACGAGGAGCAATAGATTGTGTGGGATCTCTAGCTAATTCTCTTTTCGGTATTGCAACACAAGATCAAATTGATGCAGTTCACGATAAATTAGGCAACTTAAAAGTCCTTACACAAGAGGAACGTGAACAATTAAATGTCCATACTAGAATACTCAATATTACTACTCGACGTATGGAATCATTAAATTATGCAATTGATAGGCTACATAATAGCACTCGAAATATTTTAAACATTGTCGCACGAGTTGGAAATAAGTTGCAAGAGTTGGAGGATGAATCAGATTTAATTGGTAATTTATTATCATTACAAATTGTATTGTCTGATATTTATGCTGAAGTAAATAACGTTGAAATTGGATTGGATCAGATGTTAGAATCTAAAATTTCTCCATATTTAATGCCAACAGATAAATTGCTTGACATTTTATCAGAAGCTTCATTGAATTCACCAAGATTATTGTACCCAGCAAGACCAGAATATTTAAGTTTATATAGAGATACAATAATAGTTGTTTCCAAACCAACCATTGCTAGTCACATCTTTTATTTGTATTTAATTGTACCCCTTCGTGGACAACCAGCACATACCTTTGATGTTTTTAAAATACATACTTTACCTTTTCCAGCACCCAAGACACACTTGTACTTACAAGTTGACATAAATAATCAATTTTTAGCCATTTCTGAAGACCGGAATAGGTATGCAATGTATAATTATTTTTCCCATTGCATGGCACATAACACATTTTGTATATGCCCCCCAACCGGTCCTCTTTATAGTATTCACACCCCTAATTGTGAAGTTGCTACATTTATTAACTCCTTGCGACATATGAATAAGTCCACCAAAAACTCATATGGACTTATCTCTATACCTCTCCAATAAGTTTATTACGCGATTTTGCGTCATATGAGCTCAGTAAGTCCGATAAGTTACCATACGACAAAACCGTTGGTGGCAACCTCAGCCTCCTGCGATAATTCTAACGGCCGCAGTGTTGTTGTGAGTGTAGTGCGAGGCAGTGGCAATGATCCTGGGGCACACCTCCGAAGCGACGATGCAGCCGTCTGTGATCAACATGCACCAAATTACATCATCTACACCCATCACTTCCGTTCCAGCATTATCGCCCCTCTCAGCTGACGAGGGTCCGCCACTAAATAAAACGATTGGTCAGCGCGGACGCAGACCTCTAAAAAAACGGGGAGTGATGTCAAGAACAGAGTTAGTCGACATGAATGAATCTTCTAGTGAATAAAGAATGTAAATAAAGGCTAGAATAAGATATATACCCACTAACAAATAAGGAATTGAGAGAACACTGATAATGGTACAGAAGATAAGGATCCGAGAGTCTCATTATCTATATCAGCCAATGTATACAATAGCCAGAACGTACCTGTGTATATCTGTGAGTAATCATTGATCAGCTCTTGTTTACATAATGAATTTATGATTTATAGTTTATATTAGAAGTTAATATATGTATCAATAGATTAAGTGAAGGACTAATAACTCAGTTTTAAAGTGTAATTCAGGTATCTACTGTGCAAGTAGATCAAGTAGCACTATATGTTAAATAAACACTACCATGTTAGTAAACACTGGAAATCTATCCAAGATTACAAGTCCTAAGAGATTACTTCCGAGTTCAGAGTTTAATTACATAGAGTTATATATATAATTTAAACATGTGAGTGTAAACGTGGAAGCTATTCACACGTGAGTGTGGACGTGGACATATTCACTTGAGCCCTATATAAGCTCAAGATTGAAACTCAAACAGTTAGTACCAGTACCAGCCAGCAGCCGTGCAAGAACACCACAGCCTAACTAAACAAGGCTCCCCAGCCATACACAGCTTCATCATGGACTCCAAAAGAGAGAGTCCCAGAAAGACACATTTAATCCTAGTGAGTACAACTTAAATATAAATATTAGAAGTGCTAGTTGTGGTTGGAACTTCTAGGAAACATTTATTAGTTATCATACAAACTACATTAAATATAACCAAGAATTTTGATATAATTCAATACGTGTTATAACAATCCAAGGTGTCTTAGTAAATTATTCAGTCATTTACAACTCTGTGAAACTATTATCTGAAGTGTAATAATATTTAAACTATATACAGTATAAATAAAATGCTATACAAAAAAGTGCAAATAAACAAAATTCATAACTTTGTTTTTATAACCGAAATATATTCTTATAAATATATAACGATACTCCAACTATAGTAAAACTATCATAATTCTTATATATCAATAAATATAGCAATTATAACGAGAGCTAGAGTAAACAATGAGACTTAAAGATACGATAGATATGTGTATCTATCTACATTGTGTGGAGTATGGTTATCAGCCAATAACTATAACATAGTAAGAGATCCTTCATAATCACAGGAGCATAAACAAATTTATTTCTATTGGTAATCCCTTATAGCCTCTTGGATATTGATAATAAAGTAATTAGCATTGAAGGTACCACTGAGACTTCCATAATAAAGTAATAAATAGATAAGGGTTCAATACGAAATACGACACTTATTACCGTCAGCAAATACTGGTTCAGTAAATATTGTCTGTGTTACGAACTGGCACTCGGGTACACAAGGGCTCTCAATCAGGACTCGAATACGGCTCGCTGCCACAACGGAAACACACGATCCCAACCCCTGAGTACTGCCAGCCGAACAAAAAACACCAATACCCTCCAGAGTTCAATCTGCTATAACGGGGTATACAAGAACTCGGTACTAGTGTTCAACAACAGACTAATAAAGAGACAGGAATTCTCTAGTCTGGTCAACAATCAAACAAAGAAGTAAGAAACAACAACACCAAAGAATAGTGTTGGCCGAAGCCCAAGTAATCCACCCTTGACTAAGAACTTAAGAAGTCCTCCACCCTCTACTTCGGATCGGCACTATTACGTTACGTTAATTAATAGTCCTTAAGCATCGAGCAAGGAATCTTCTGAAAAAGTTAGATGCTTCTCGGATGCTCGTAAGAAGTACGTATCGGATTTTGAACAGTAATTCAATAAGCAAAAACACTGGCAATTAAATACTATTAAAGGTTTAAATTGGCATAAGAAAAATTAAAAGAATATGCAATAGTAAATGGCAAACATTAAACAGAAGTACTCCGCAAATGCAACGGCAATAGCCTACTCGGATTGTGCTCGTGGGCCACTAATCACTAAAGTAGCCAAGCGTGCAACACATGAAATCAATAGTGCATAAACAATATCATACATAAGGAAAGCTTGAATACTATTCTGTATCTACTAATCGAGTAAAGTCTAGCTGGGGTACTGTGGGCAAAAGGTAGCAGTGACTGAGCAAAAACGGCTCGTAGCCTAGCGAAGTCCTCACGACTGTTTAAAGTATTACGTTAAAACTAACAAGTGCACTTTGAGAAATCCAGATCCCTTGTATCTGGTTTTCTCCCCGCTCCTTGACAAAGTAAAAACAAACTGTTAATAAAATACAGGGTGGTTAGGCTCTTGCCCTCACGCACTGTAAATTATTAACTCAACACAGTCAGCCGCGAAGACAACCTAGGCTTCACTGAACCGAAACGAGTATGCAGGTTTATCGCTTAACCACTGCATCAAACAACAACTCGTAACACAGAAAAGCCTTACCCCAGTCTAGCATTACCTAGACTAGCAGAAAACAGGAATAATAATAATAACACACAGGGAAATGCATATACAAGTGCAACAAACATAAATCAATCCTATTCTAAGTTAACCCTTCCAAAATAGGCTATCTAATAGGCAAATATCTCGTGAGAACTCGAGAGATAATACGTTGGCTGACTAGCTCTGCACCAACGGGACCATGGAAGTTAAACAGGCAGGGAAAAGAGGAGATAAGAATGTAAGGTAGTAGAGAAAGTTCACATCAGTCAGAAGAATATATATAGTTAGCAAGGGAAATGAGAAGTCGCTCTGCCTAATGAGTTCTGATGAAAAAATGGCTAGACTTCCCTTTTTATACCCGGCCCTCTAGTGAGCCCAACGTGAACTACTAAGGACCGCCCACTGACAACCATTACGTAATTTCTGTCTCTCCTCTGGGATAGACAAAGGCTCCCCTAGCACTGAGGGGGGGGGGGGGGGGAGTGCTAGTGAGTTAGGCCCACCTCCCGCCTGGCGCACCCACTGACCCCCAACTGTGGCTGTTTCTCTAACCCATCATTACAAATAAGTTTTACACACAATACTTATAACTAATGATATAAAATAGAACTCGTTGACTCAGATGAAAACAAAATACATATTCATAATACTTATAGTACAACGGCTCACATGAACTAAGTTAGGAAACTCTACATAGACTACAGCCAAAGTTCCTGCCCTGACGATCCTAGCGAGAGTGGGGCATGACTAGGCGTTCTGTACAGCATGCTCACACTGGACATGCGTCACATCTGATTTAATACCTCGTTTTTTTATTAAATTAGATATGTTGTTCAGTGTAGTAACACAATATGTAAAAACAAGTGGAAATACTTGTGGTATGGGGTTTGTTTTAGATTATTTCTATGCACCAGAATGCATAGGTTATATTGTAATACACTTACTACATGTAATACTCGTTACATAAAGTATGTGGTTTCGAAATACAACACGAATGTAATCAATGTAGCTCACAGGAACAATGAACCTCTCTGGACTAAGGTCAAAGGAACCAGGCCAAGCCCCATTCCAACTTGTCTATGAAGGCTCTTTATATTCCCTTTGTCTCTTTGTTCGGACTCTTTACGTTGTACATGCAATACGTTGCAGTAACGTGGGTGCTTTTTGTAAGGGATATTTTGATCATAATATGCATTGTGGGAACATTTCGTAATTATTTTGTGCACTGGTATTGGTTACTGGATTGTTAAGAAATGATTTTAGATAACAATTCCACTAAATATTTGTTACGAATCTGACAGACGGGAAATCATGAAACATGGAGTAACTGGCCTTTGGCCGGAACAGTTTTCAACCAAAAAAGTACATATCTAGCTTGAAGGGAGTCTGCTGGTTGTTTTTTAAGTTTGCAAGGACTCTGAAGAGGCGTTTTTCTTCGCTTAGGGGATAAATAATAATATGTTGTTTGTAAATGGCAAAAACAATTAAACTCCTGGATAATAATTATACAAACTATCATAATAACCCCTAATGCGATGTCCCAGATAGTGTTGAAAACCCACTGGCATAGTTTCCGTCATCGGTTGCATCAGGTTTCATAATCCTATCTTCTCCATTATGTTCAGTAGCATATACTACTATGCATATCAGAGGCCGTCTTACACTGTTATTCTCAATTATCTCTTAAACCATTTGTTGGATTCATCTGATATCTTAGCACAGTGTGTTGCACACTCCTACCTAATGCACGCGTTGTATAGTAGATCGCTATATGTGATTAATTATGAGTTTACTCTTGATTAATGTTGATTCTGAAGCCAAATCCTGGCATTTAGCGTCCACACATTCGAATGAGGGAGGTGGTCCCCCCTCCAGCCCCACCAATACAGTCTTCCTGTTACCCCCTCCTTGCCTACCTCATCCCTCTCCCCCCGCCTCCCTCATTACTCACCCTCGCCCACCCACTCCCATCGTTATAGTAAACGTGTTGTTTATATTGTATTGATGTATATTGTATATTATGTGTATATGTATTTAATTAACTACTAATGCATATCGGAGGCCGTCATACACTGTTATTCTCAATTATCTCCTAAACTTTTTTTTTCTTTTTTTCTGTATTCCAACTACTCCCTCCCGGCATAGGCTGATAGCCTTTACACTCTACCGCTGAACACGGTGAGGCCCGTGAGGTCTTGTTCCAGCCTAGAGAGTGAGACATGCGAAGCACCTATTTCACGGCTCGGACCCAACTCCATCTCTGAAGCTGCTTCGCCTTTGCGCTTCACAGTCTCACTCCACAGGTTCGGACCCTCACTCTCAGAATGCCACCTATTGAGCAATTAACTCACTAGGCATTGCCCCCCTGTAGCATATTTTGAATATGGGAATATTCATGCAGTGCTATCTAATCAGGGAACAATGAGGGTATTTTGTTTTGGCATTTTGGTGTGCTGTGGTAATGCACTGAAACTAGGTACAGCACAAATTCCATCCCAATAATATCTTCCCATTGACATATTGGGATTCGAACCCGGGTCCATTGGATTACCAGTCCACTGGCAAGACCACTCTGCCACACCTCCCCTATTTGTTGGATTCATCTGATATCTTAGCACAGAGTGTTGCACACCCCTACCTAATGCACGCGTTGTATAGTAGATCGCTATCTGTGGTTAATTATGAGTTTACTCTCGATTAATGATGATTCTGAAGCCAAATCCTGGCATATAGCGTCCACACATTCGAATGAGGATGGTGGTCCCACCTCCAGCCCCACCAACACTCCACTGGTACACCTCCCACTGCCCAATCAGCTGTGGTTTACGAGGCAATGAAGTAAACACCGACAGGTGAATGATTATTCAAGCCCGAGGAACGCCTGCTACCATACCAACAATGACCAGCATGTTACTTCATTGTCCCAGTGGCTGCAGGACTGCGTTTGTGCTGCGGCTTGTGACTCTGTATAGAAGTGAGAAGACCCGCGGAAGGACATACATAAGTGTGAATAGGTAAGCATATACTTTGGCCTATTATGTATAGTTACTACGCTCCATTGAAAAACCATCCTCCCATCTGTCTGAGAGTCATAAAATGAAGGAGACCCAGCCCACCAGCTGGTAGCCATATGAGGTACTCCTGCAATACAAAGACTACATACTTATACATCACTGTATCAATTGCCTCATTGTCTCCGCATGTGGGAACACTGATGATAAGGTTGTGGGTCAGTGTTACACCCCAATACCCCTTTCCACCACATCACCCACCATTTGATAACGTCTATAATAGACTCACAGATCATTTATTGGGATGATGTTGATGGTAATAGGTCTTCCTGTGCAACAAAACATGCTCTATATAATTTACCTCGTTTTCTATTGGGCACAATATGTACACATTTAATAAATATATGTAAATCATTCATACATAATAGTTAATAATTCAATGCAACATATATTGCATTACATAGCTACCTCAAGACTTAAACAGGAGGGAACAAATACAAATAATTATGTTTAATAACATGCAGTATTTTCCACACAGGCCTTCCAACCGCGTTGCTCACACCATGGGTATGACAGCGGTGGGAGTGAGGAAAATTGTCCACCATGACACCACGTCCCCCCCTTCGACACAGCCACCACCACCAGCATCGGCCGTTTATGATGACTTCACTGTCAGCGCCATTTTCCGCTATGCTCACCGCAAGTTTGCCGACAAGCTACATTTCACGGTCGGTGCCCTGGTGAAGGACTAAAAAACGGCTGAAATTATCCCGGAGGGTACGTCAGAGATGACAGTTTGGCAGCTCTTGCATACCATGGGATTCCGATACAAGATATCGCAGCGGAAAATGTATGTAAGGAGGGAATCACTGGATGTCGTGTGCCGCCGGATTGCCGCTCTCCGGGCTCTACAGCACCACTGGAAGGAGGGAAGGCAGGTGGTGTATGTTGACGAAACCTGGTTCACCACCAGAATGGGCCACAACAGAGAGTGGGTGGACACTCTACACAGGCTGCCACCAGCTCCACCTACAGTCGTCAGGTGCTGCCCGGAGAAGGGGAGCGATTCGTGGTGGTCGCAGCTGGCACGACCAATGGCTTCGTTGAGGGCTCGTGCCTGTGCTACACAGCCAAGAGCACCCATGGCGATTACCATGGTGAGATGAACGGTGAGCTGTTCCTCCGCTGGCTAACGAGGCACCTCCTGCCATCACTGCCCGAGCCATCAGTACTGGTGCTGGATAATGCACCATATCACAGCCAACTAACGGAGGAGAGTCGATGCCCTACCACGGCGACCAAGAAAGCGGACCTCGTCAGGTGGCTGGAGCACCGTGGGACATCCATCCCACCTGCCGCCACACGCCCTGAACGGCTGCTCCTCTGCCAGCAGAACCGCCCAGAGCCCCAGTACAAGGTGGACAATACCATCCGTGAGTAGGGCCATTAGGTTGTACGGCTGCCACCTGGCCACCCCGAGCTCAACGCCATTGAGCAGGTGTGGGGATGTATGAAGCACCACGTGCGCTCCACCCTCCAGCGGTTTACCTGGGCGGACCTGCAGGTCAGGTTGGAAGAAGCCAGGCATTGTGCCAACCAGAACGTGTGGGCGGCAGCTGTTCGACAATCCCGGAAGTTTGAGGACGGGTACTGGAAGTCGGACAATATCCACGAGGGTGTGGAACCTGTCATCATCAACATCGGCAGCGATGACGAGGACGGGGATGACGACGTATTCCTGGATAGTGACTATGAATAAATGCTGTGCTGCAGTGTGTAGCCACGGTCTTAGGGTTTCCCGGTACTAGCGGTTTGTCGAGAGGTGAGCTGGTTACCTGTGTGCTCGGTGGGGTGTGTGGGGCTTCGGGTGGAGCGGGAGCTGGGGCAACTTCTGCCCAGCCCCCATTCCACTCGATACCCTATCATGGCGCCCCCTTGGGCTCCGGAGCCGGGTATGTTCCCGCAGGCCGATGCCCGCTGGCGATTGGGTATGCCTCTAGGTGGCTCACGGGGTGGGTCCCCGATAGTAGCACCCCCTCCTCAGGGTTTGTCTGCCGAGATGTTGTTTCAGCTCGAACCCGCCAAACTTCAGCAGCAGCAGCGGGTATCTGAGCTTAGGATTCAGGCTGAGGAGAGAAAGGCCATACGTAAGGCTGAGCAGCAGCAGCGGGAATCTGAGCTCAGGCAGCAGCAGCAGCAGCGGGAGGCTGAGCTTCAGGTTGAGGCTACGAAGTACTGTGCAGACATAGAGCTTGAGAAGTCTCGGGTGGAGTCGACAGGGCAGCGTCTCGGTTCTGGGAATCGAGGTCTTGATCAGTCTTTATCGCACCTTCTTAAGTTAGTCCCTGCATTTGACAAGTCGGGTGTCACCGAGTTTTTCCTTCGTTTTGAGAAGAAGTGCCGGGAGCACCAATGGCCCGAGGTTAAGTGGGCAGCCCTTGTTTCCTCTAGGTTGGTGGGCAAAGGACTCAAAGCATATGATGCGTTTCCCATGGAGTCTTGCATCGATTATGAGGTATTGAAGGAAGCTGTTCTGCGGGCGTACGAGTTATAACCAGAGACATATAGGTTGAAGTTTCGGGGTGTTACGAAGGGTCGTGAGTGCACTTTTCTAGAACATGCCCGGGAACTGTCTGATGCTTAGAGAAATTGGCTGAGGTCAGAGAAGGTGACGACGTTCGAGTTGGCTGACCTGAGAGTATCGCTGATTCGTGGGTGCGGGTCTGCACAACGGACCAATGCAGTTAACAAGGGGCGCAACACTCCACCCCCCCGAGTCAGTGATGCAACATTTAATAACAAAAGTGAGAGCAATGATACTAATTTTGATCACAAACCAAAAACTGTCCCGTTTAAGAAAGGTCAGGGCCCTTCCCCACCTCAGGGGAAGTCCAAGGGTGAAGTAGAGTGTTTTAGGTGTCATAATAAGGGGCATCTTGCACGTTCCTGCCCTAGTAACCAACCTACAGCAGTCGTGTCTTTGGCTAGCAACATTGGGGTGTCTCTGAGGTCTTCTGCATTTACCCGGGGTGATATGTCAGATGCGGGGGCACAGCCAGTGAAGGAATGTCCGGAAGGCTCGAAACCTGTCCGCGATGCTTTTTGCGACCATAGAGGGCGTGACTGCGTGACTTGGGCTGGTTGCAAGCATGGGTTGGAGTTGTTGCGAGATACAGGTGCATCCCAGACTCTGATGAAAAACTTTACAGGCCAACCTATAAATGCGGCACGGGTAGTTGTGGTGCAGGGTATTAATGATACACGGTCATACCCGTTGGTTCGAGTGGAGCTGGAGGGTGATGGTGTGACACAGGATATTGATGTTGGAATCATAGAGAAACTGCCAGTAGAGGTCGTCGACTTTCTTCTCGGCAACGACTTTGCGGTGCCTACTTCTGAGGTTCCATCCTTAGTCGCTGCCGAGAGGGCGGCCGACGTGAGTAGGGAGGGGAAGGAGTGGGTCGAGAGGTGTCAATTACAGCAGAAGGCGTGTGTTGTCACCCGATCTCGTGCATCTAAGGTGTCACAGCCTATTCCTCAGTCTCTAGACCAGCGGAGGAACGGTCGGAAGGAGCAAGCTAAAGTTCGGAGTAGTTTTGTGAGTTTTGATCCAGCAGCTCTTCTTGGCGACTCAGTATTAGCACCAAAGTTTAGGTCCGGAGTGGCCCCAGAACCTGTCACACTTAGTGAGGAGGTAGGGCGTGAGATAACTTCGAGACAGCAAGTTGAACTAGAGGACGGTGAAACATGTCATGTGAACCTGTTAGAGTTTGTGAGGCAACCACCTGAGCAGCCTACTGTCCCTATGTTGGTCTGCAGCGGCCAAGGTGAAAAAGGAGAGGGGGGCAGTGGGGCACAGGTGGAGGAGAATTGGGATTGTCACATCTCGGTGGAGCAGTGGGCAGGGGACATGAGCCAGGTGGCTGTGGAAGCGCTAGAGCACCTGCCTGAGCAGCAGTGTGCAGCGCTCCAGCACCCGCTCGGTTCATACCCCTCTGTTTGTGCCGAGCACCCAGGCCTCACAACTCTTGCGGTGCACGAGGTTCCGCTGACAGGTCACTTGAGTGTCAGTAGACCGTTGGCCTCGTTGTTTCAGTGATTCAAGGTGGGCGACGAGGCTTTGGCATGGTTGTCAGGTCAGGGTCGACCCATGGCTGCTAAGGGTAGTGGTCAGAACCAGGATATTGAGCAGATTGGTGAGGTTGGCTGGGGAGTGGATGTGCCCGGTAGTCGCATAGCCTCCCAATGCTGCTCTAGTATTATGCAACAGCCCTACCATAGACCGACTGTATCTGGCCATTTCGCTGAAGGCGGTGATGCTACGTACTGCGCAAGCAGATGTAGTCGCAAGGAATGCGGGGGTGCGCATGTACGGTATCGGCGGGGAGGCCTTAGCAATTATGAACTATGAGAGTGACTGCACAGGTGGTACAGATTGTCCCTCTCGTGACCTGGCTGTTCTGGGAACAAAGGTGGAGAAGGAGGGAGGCTATAGTGTAGAAACTGTGGTCTCAGCTGGGTTGTGGGAGGGCAATGAGCATGTTGTTCGTCGAGATAAGTTGCAACCTCTTGTTCTTGAGCGTCAAGAGAAGTTGTTTACTAGGCTGTGGCAGTATCTCCGCATGTTTGTTCATTCTCCATGCCAGATGTACGGGGTAGAATCCGACATAGAGGCTGGAGACAGTGCAAGGCTCAAAGTGGCTCCCTACCGTATAAATCCTGCTCGTCAGCCTGTGGTGAAAGCAGAGCTGGACTACGAGTTGACGAAGGGTCTGAGGGATAAGGAATGTCGTGAGTGGTCGTTACCTGTTACTTTGCAACCTGTGTTAAGTGGCAAGATCAGTGTGTGTGTTGATTGCAAGAGTGTGTGTGAATTATCCCTGACAGACGCCTATACCTTATCGAGAGTTGACGATCCCATAGACCGCATTGGGGCTGCATCGCTTATCACGAAGGTAGAACTAGTGAAAGGTTTTTGGCAGGTCCCGTTGCCGGAAAGAGCGAAGAGAAGTGCCAGTCTTGTGATGAACTGGGCAGTTTATCAGTGCCAGGTGTTGTTTTGCTGCCAGAATAAGTTGGATGTGTGGCATGTTAAGGGCGCTGATAATGTTGTGGCTGATTGTTTGTCACGGGAGGGTACGCTTCAAGGAGCACCCTCGCCGTTCAGTCAGTGTGTGTTTGAGAGTTGAGAAAAAACCAGGCTTGCGCCTATAGAGCAGCCGTCAAAAACAACATTAAAATTAAATTAAAAAAATCACATAAAAACTCTTTCTTTTTGATAGTTAATTGTAAGTTGCCAATATTATAGCTAAAGTCCTAAGTTGAACCTGTCTTTCACTTAGTAGGCTGGGCTCTGTGAAGCTCGCTCAGGGAGCATAGTAGGCTATATTATACTATTGTGTTTGGGAGGGGTTATAAGATTTTCTTTATGCTAATGTGTTGTTTTTATTTTAAATTGAGCTTTGCATTTCATTTCTGGTGGAGTGGCTAGGTGTGGCGGGTCTTGTCGGCATTCTGCCTTGTCAGATATGGTGCTCGCCTAATGTTGAGCGTCCCATATCTTGGGCGGGGTGTGACGTCTACCAGCGTTGGCAGAATCGCCTCTCAGTGGCCACTAGCGCTCGCCAGGGGCATCGAAATGGGCTACAGTTATCAGAGAATGTTGTTCTTTCATTCCTAGCAATCGTATTGTCACAGACAGTCCAGTGGTGGTCTTTGTTTTCGTCTGTGACAACGGGAAGTGTTTTATATAATTAATAGAATATAAGATGCATTGTGTAACGTTAAGGAGAAAGAGCGATGTAGGCAGTGTGGTGGTAGCGTGTGCGTGTGTATGTATGTGCTGCCTCCCTCGCTCGGAGGAGTTTTCCCGCTCGCGCGCGGGCTTTCCCACGCCCTTGATTGGCCGGCGTGTCTGGCTGTGTCACGTGACACCTGCTGCCTTGTGACGTCTCGGCCCGTGATTGGCCGACCACCGCGTCTTTGTGGGCTCCTGTGTACATGAGGGTCCTCAGGAGCTGTCCTCCTCAGGACAGGCTAGGCACTCGTGCATCTAACATCCCTTTGCTTACTCTCCCCCGATCACCACCTTTAGAACTGTTTCTCTCTCTGAACTTCTTCTTTTCCATTACTTCTCGTCTTTATTCAATTACTTATCCCCTTGGGTTCTGCATATGGTTTCCATAGCCGGCCCATTGTATTGCATGCGCCGTCCTCAGAGATATTTACATGTACTTAGAATAGGTTTTTGAGGGTTCTTAGTTAGTATAGGTTATGAACTCTGTGTGTCTCCATTATTGATTGAGTGTTTCTGCTCTTTTATTTAATGCTAGACTGGGATAGTGTAACTGTAGTCGCTGTCTCCAATGTGTGTACGGTTCTGCTTATACCTACACGACTTCGACTGGTCCTGTGGTAGCCTGTGTTTTCTTTTCGGTTGCGTCCTTTGCGAGTGCAGCATTGTGTTGACTGAGGGTTTTGGCCTGTACCAGTTCCACACTTTGCTGCCTCTTTGCTTGGCTTTAGAGGGTCGCCAGGATAGAACCAGATACTTGTGATCTGGATCTATCAAGAGAGCACCCTAGTCAATTAACGTAACTTAAAGGATGCAGTCTTAAGGACATCGCTAGGCTACGAGCCTCTCTTGCTCAACCCCAGTTCCTTACCTAGAGTATCCCAGCTAGACATTATTAATTGAGTAGACACTTATTAGTATTTAATATAAGCTCTTTGATATGTACGCATTATTATTCACAGCATTTATAAGTCTAGGTTGTTGCTGAGCCGCACAACCATAGTAGGCTGTTTCGTTGATGAGGAAGTACTTCTTTTAGTGTCGAGCATTGCTACCTTTGCGCATTTATAGTATTCTCGTGTCAGTTAACATTATATGTCCTATCTTTTAGTGTATTCGATTTACACGTGTGGTGTCCTGCCTCCTGCCTTTATATAGTTTAAGATATGAGCATCTTATGAGCATCAGACTTTCTTCAGAAGTTTCCAGGTCTATGGTGTAGGACTATACTTCACTTTCTTTCAGATAGGAGTGAAGAGTTTATTGTTGTTTAGAGTAACTGTATTGAATCATCTTTTTATTGTATTAAATCTTGCAGTGATTTAACACCTAACGAGCGGCCTAGGCGGTAAATAATATGTAGCCACCAGCGGGGTGTTTTTACCCAAAATAGGGTTGTTTACCTGATCATTTTCATGCCTAAATAAGACCCAGAGCGTAAAACAAGTATCTATCCCATAAACAGAGCTTTCCAATGACACCCCAACGATCCTTGTATGAACGCTAGTTTTCTTGCAACAATCGCGCAACACGAGTGCAAAAACCATGTAATTCGGTACTTTCCCCACACAATTCACTGTGTAGAGAGGGTGGAGCAGGGTGGGATTCATGTCAGTTGGTCCACCGCGGTGGTCTGGAGCAGTCATACGCTCGCTACTCTCCTGCCACCACTTGTCTCTCTCTCTCAGCAACATTACATGCTGAAAATGGCACACGACTTATGTTGTGAGCCGCCACATAGTCCAAATTTCTTTCACTCGACTTATGTTGCGCGCCGCCAGTTAAGGGTTAATTGATCTTTCCATAGATTCCTTTTTATGCATTTTAACGTAACTGCATCTTGTTTGTTATAAGGCTATACCAGTGTGGGTTAGCATGAAGTAGATTACATTTATGCCCAGTTAATGATACCCCGTTATCGCAGATTAACTCTGGAGGGTATAGCTGTTTTGTTCGCCGGCATATAAGTTTGGGTTTGGATCTAGTGTACCGTTGTTGCATAGTGCCCTATTACTAGTCCAATCATTAAGTGCCCTTGTTTTATTCGTAGCCCCGGTCGTAACAATGGTGATTTACATAGACAGTACTGTCATCTGCAAACAGGACAAATTTCAATTTCTTACTACAATTTACAAGGTCATTAATGTATATGAGAAAGAGCAATGGTCCCAGTATGGATCCCTGGGGTACTCCATACAAAATAGTTTGAGTCTCTGATGAGCAGTCATTATATTGAACAAACTGTTTCCGGTTAGTAAGATATGATTTAATCCAGGCGTTTGCTGTGTCTCGGATGCCATACTGTTCTAATTTGTCCAACAAAATGCAATGATCAACGGTGTCAAATGCCTTTGACAGGTCGAGGAATGCAGCTGTTGTGAAGTGTCTTTTATCAAAGGAATGTAATATGTCATTAGTAAAAGAAAGCAAGGCAGACTCCGTAGATTTACCTCTTCTAAATCCATACTGGGATGTTGTTCAAATGCCGTTTGTTTCACAAAAGGTGGACAGTCTATCGTACATTAGTTTTTCTAGTATTTTGCTTATAGCTGGGAGTATTGACACAGGTCGGTGATTTTTTCGTTCTCTTTTGTCTCCTGCTTTATATAGAGGTGTAACTTTGGCGATATTTAGATTGTCAGGGAATATACCGCTTGAGAAGGAAGAATTACAAAGATGCAACAATACTGTTGACAATATTGGGGCAATTTCTTTAATTAAACTAAAAAAAATATTGTCATAGCCTGGGGAAGAATTATGAAAGTTACGAATTACATTTGTTAGTTCAGTTTCTGTAACAGGGGACAGGATAAGTATTTCTCTCCTGAGTGGTAGATAATGACTAAAATGTATATCAGTTTTGTCCGTTTTTTCCGCTAGTTCTTTACCTACATTAATAAATTATGAATTAAAACTTCTGGCAATAGCATCAGGGTTCGTAATTTCAGTATTATTCACAATAAAGGAGTTACTAAGTTTGGAGTTATTATGTCTATGCAGAGCATTATTAATGACATTCCAAGTTTATTTAGGGTTACCAGAATGTTCGATCAATTTGTTTTTATAATATTCATCTTTAGCCTTTCTAATGCTAAGCGTCACTGTGTTTCGAATTTTTCGATAAGCCTCGCCATAGGTTAGAGGAAAGACAGTAAGAAATAATATATCTAATATTGTATTATGTTCAAAGATATTGACATCATTTGTTGCAAATTAATTGTATGAATAATATACTGTATATACACACAAATCTAAAAGTAGTAAAGATAGTTATATCCTTTACTCTGGGAGGAGCACTTGATTGACATTTTTTCCTATATAAAGTGTTTTCATCTGGCCAATAACCTGACGCAAACATATGGGAACGGTGGTCAATACGTTAATCTGACCCATGTCTTATTTGTATGTATATAGTTACGCTGGCCAGCTTGCCAGAATGTACTCGTACTCGCTAGCGCTCGCCAGGGCAGTGAAATGAGCTATAATAATCGTAGAACGATGTTCCTTCTTTCTTAGTGTTCATGTTGTCACAGACAGATCAGTGTTTGTCTTTATTCTTGTCTGTGACACTTGGAAGTATTTTATATCATTGATAGAGTTATAAGATATGTAGTGTGAATTGCAAGGAGAGAGAGCGAGAAGGAGCAGCGAGGTGGTAGTAGGTGCGTGTGTATGTACGTGTGCATTCCTCGCTTGGACGGTATCACCCGCTCGTGATTGGACGGCGGGCCTGGCGCGTCATATGACGCCTGCTCTTCATGACGTAGTTGTCTGTGATTGGAGGCCGCTGTCTTAGCTAGGTAGTGGGGGGCTCCTTCCCGCGCGTCTCCTCAGAGAGCTTGGTATGTTGTGCATGGTCCCAGACGTCCCTTGCAATCTGTCTCCCAATCTAACCCCCTGTATTACTGTTTCTCTCTCTGAACTTCTTCTTTTCAATTACTTCTCATCTTTATTCAATTACTTATCCCTTCTGGTTCTGCATACGACTTCCATAGTCGGCCAGTCATATTACCAGCACCAGTTCTCACATATATGTTTTGCACTAGCTTTAGGGATTATTAGTCATAGTCACATGAGTCATATTATCATTGGGTGCTTCTAATTATTGAGTTGTTCTTTGTTACTATTTAATGCTAGACAGTGGAGGGTATCTTTAGTCGTTGTCTGAGTTATGTACATGGCAAGTCAGAGCCTATTCGACTTCAACGGAGCTAGGTGCCTGTAACCCTTGTGCATATTTCTCCTTTCCGAGTGTAGCAGTATACAAGCGAAGGGCTTTTGCCTACACTTACTTGTATGCTCGCTACCCCATTGTGTTGACCTTTGTGGAGTGCCAGGGTAAGACCAGATACTCGAGATCTGGACTTACCAAGAGAGCCTCCTAGTCACTTAACGTAACATAAGGGAAATCAGTTCAAGGGGAGACAGTAGGGTACGAGCATGCTTGCGCTCTGCCTAGCCTCCTGGTACCTTTTATGCCGCTGCTAGACTTTATTAGTAATAAAGACAGCATTGTGTTTATTAACTTTAACTGTGTATGCTTTAGGAATTATTCACGTATTATTTTAGCCTAGGTTGATGCTTGGTGCACAACCCAGTATGGCTGGTACTTTGGCTAAGGAAGTACTGTTTTGAGTGGTTATTATTAGTGCTGTCACAGAGTTGTTGCACTCCCTTGTTATATATATGTATCCTACTTATTTGTGTATTAAAGATACACGCTTTGGTGTCCTGCCCCTGCATTATTTCTGTTCTATATTAACGAGCATCTTTGAGCATCAGATGTTTTCAGAAGATTCCATATCTGTTTGCTGTAGGACTAGACTTTCAGTGTTTTCATAGAGCATTGAAGAGTTTAGTGTTGAGTACAGACTCACACTAAAGTTAACGTAAGCATATACTCCTTTATTAAATCTTGTTATAGTTTATTCAAGCATTGTTATTACTTAAGAGCATTTTATTAACGTAAAGTACTCCTGTTGTGAGTAGGCTTTGCCGTCACCGGAAAGCCTTTGTAGAAGTGCACTAAAACCCAGTTAATTGATACCCCGTTACCCAGTAGATTAACTCTGGAGGGTTTTAAGTGTTTTGTTCGCCGGCGTAATAGTTCGAGGGTTTGGAATTAGCGTACCGTTGTTGCAGATATAGCCTATCATATAGTCCAATATTGAGTGCCCTTGTTTATTTTGTAGTGCCGGTCGTAACAAATGGCGACCTTAGACCAGAATATAGTTAACTGAATATTGCATTTTTTTTTTTTTGGAGAAATCTTATTGCCATTTGGGGTTGAATTTATTTCTCGCATTGTTGGCAGTGGACATTGTTTTGAGGATATATAGAACTTGTTGGAGTTTATTGGTGACCTAGTATTGCACTCAAGAACATCTTCAAAATAATTTTTGTGAATAAAGCTACGCGAGAGTTTGGCTACTTTTGTCTTGACTTGAGAATTTTGTTGTTGACTCCATCATGTCACTGGACAGGTCTGAACATAGTGAGGGCACAGTGCGAAAGACAGGCGAGGAGGTGGAGAAGGTGAAGTTGTCTAACGGCATTCGGGTGGTAAACAATGAGGAGGATGCTCGGATTTTTTTGGAGGAGCCTGTGTCGACGGACCGGGTGTCGGGGCTGGATCGGTATGGACTGCAGTGTGTAGCCACGGTCTTAGGGTTTTCCGGTACTAGCGGTTTGTCGAGACGTGAGCTGGTTACCTGGGTGCTCGGTGGGGTGCATGGGGCTTCGGGTGGAGCGGGAGCTGGGGCACCTTCGGCCCAGCCCCCATTCCACTCGACTCCTATCATGGCGCCCCCTCGGGTACCGGAGCCAGGTACGTTCCCGCAGGCCTTTGCCCGTTGGCGGTTGGGTATGCCTCTAGGTGGCTCATGGGGTGGGTCCCCGATAGTAGCACCCCCTCCTCAAGGTTTGTCTGCCGAGATGTTGTTTCAGCTCGAGCTCGCCAAGCTTGAGCAGCAAAGGGCTGAGCTCAAGCAGCGAAAGCGAGAGGCTGAGCTCAAGCAGCGAGAGGCTGAGCTTAAGTTTGAGTCTGAAAGGTATTGTGCCGATGTTGATCTAGAGAAAACTCGTGTAGAGGTGACAAGGAACCGGGTCGTCCAGGGGGGTCGAGCCCATGACCAGTCCCTGTTGCATCTACTAAAGTTGGTTCCAGTGTTTGATGAGTTAGGAGTTACCAAATTTTTTCTCCGGTTCGAGAAAAAGTGCCAGGAGCACCAATGGCCAGAAGAGAAGTGGGCAGCCCTTGTTTCGTCACGTTTGACGGGGAAAGCACTCAAGGCGTATGATGCTTTGCCCCTAGATTCCTGCATGAATTATGAGGCGCTGAAAGGGGCTGTCCTGAGGGCGTATGAGTTGCAGCCAGAGACCTATAGGCTGAAATTTAGGGCTGTTCCCAAGAGAAAGGAGAATACTTTCCAGGAATACACTAGTGAGCTGTCAGATGCATTTGAGAATTGGTTAAGATCGGAGAAGGCAACTACTTTTGAGGCATTGAAGCAATTAGTGTTGTTGGAGCAATTTTTTAAATGTACTGGCAGTGACTTGACTCTTAACCTGAAAGAAAAGCAACCAAAAACTCTGCAGGAGGCGGCTCAGATGGCTGACCTCAGGTTGTCATTGATTCGTGGGTGCGGGTCTGCACAGAGAGCTGAGGCAGGTAACAAGGGGTGTACCACTCCACCCCACCGAATTAATGACACAAATAATTATCCATTTAAGATTACTGTTGCAAATTATGATCCCAAGTCGAAACCAGTCCCGTTCAAGAAAGGCCAGGGCCCTTCCTCACCTCAGAGGAAGTCCAAGAGCGAAGTGGAGTGTTTCAAGTGTCATGAGAAGGGGCATATTGCGCGCTCATGTCCGAGCACACCGCCTACAGCAGTGGTGTCACTAGTGAGCAACATTGGCGTGTCTTTGAGGTCTTCCGCGTTTGCCCGGGGTAAACAGTCGGTTGCGAAGTCACCGCCGGTGCAGAAGCAGCAGGAGGGCTCGTCACCCATCCGAGATGTTTTTTGTGGTCATAGGGGGCACGGCACTGTGAGGTGGGCTGATGTGGAGCATAGGCTTGAGTTGCTGCATGATACGGGCGCTTCCCAGACACTTGTTAAGAATTTCACTGGCAAGCCTATTAACGCGGCTCGGGTTGTGGTAGTTCAAGGCATCAATGCTACGCGGTCTTACCCGCTGGTCAGAGTAGAGCTTGAGGTGGACGGTGTGACACGAGAGTTGGATGTGGGTGCTGTGGAGAAGTTGCCAGTTGAGGGGGTCGACCTCCTTCTCGGTAACGACTTTACGGTGCTCACTTCCGAGGTTCCACCCTTAGTCGTTGCCGAGAGGGCGGCCGACACGAGTAGGGAGGGGCAAGAGGGGCTCAAGAGATCTCAGTCCGCTCAGGTGTCACAGCCTAATGCCCAAGTTTTAGACCAGCGGAGGAAGGGTCGGAAGGAGAAAGTCAAGGCTGGTCGGGTTGAGAGTTTGGACCCAGCGACACTCCTTGGTGACTCGGTACTTGACCCAATAGTGAGCTCCGGAGTGGCCCCAGAACCTGTCCCCCCTAGTGACATGGTAGGGCGTGATGGCACTCCGCGACAGAGTAGTTCCCAGGGGCAACGAGAAGATCTTAGTCTTGAGAGTTGTGGGAACGGGGCTATTAAACTCGGCGAGGAAGGGGAAGCATGTCATGTGAACCTGTTAAAGGAGTTTGTGAGGCAACCACCTGAGCAGCCTACTGCCCCTGTGTTGGTCTGCAGCAGCCAAGGTGGAGAAGGATAGGGGGGCAGTGAGGCACAGGTGGTGAAGAGTTGGGATTGTCATGTCTCGGCGGAGCAGTGGGCGGGGGACACGAGTCAGGTGGCTCTGGAAGCGCTTGAGCACCTGCCTGAGCAGCAGAGTGCAGCGCTCCAGCACCTGCTCGGTTCATACCCCACTGTTTGTGCTGAGCACCCAGGCCTCACAACTCATGCGGTGCACGATGTTCCGCTGACAGGTCACTTGAGTGTGAGTAAACCGTTGGCCTCGTTGTTTCAGTGGTTCAAGGTGGGCGACGAGGCTTTGGCATGGTTGTCAGGTCAGGGTCGACCCATGGCTGCTAAGGGTGGTGGTCAGAATAAGGACATTGAGCAGATTGGTGAGGTTGGCTGTGGAGTGGAGGCGCCCGGTCGTCGCATAGCCTCCCAATCCTGCCCTAGTAATATGAAACAGCCCTACCATAGACCGACTGTATCTGGCCATGTCGCTGAAGGCGGTGATGCTGCGCAGGCAGATGTAGTCGCAAGGAATGCGGGGGTGCGCATGTACGGTGTCGGCGGGGAAGCATTAGCAATTATGAACTCTGGGGGTGACTGCACATCTGGTACAGATTGTCCCTCTCATGACCTGGCTGTTCTTGGGACAAAGGTGGAGAAGGAGGGAGACCATAGTGTAGAAACTGCGGTCTCGGCTGGGTTGTGGGAGGGCTATGAGCATGTTGTTCTTCGAGATAAGTTGCAACCTTTTGTTCCTAAGCGTCAAGAGAAGTTGTTTACTAGGCTGTGGCAGTACGTCCGCATGGTTGTTGATTCTCCATGCCTGATGTACGGGGTAGAATCCGACATGGAGCCTGGAGACAGTGCAAGGCTCAAATTGGTCCCTACCGTATAAATCCTGCTCGACAGCCTGTTGTAAAAGCAGAGCTGGACTACATGTTGACGAAGGGTCTGAGGAATAAGGGATATTGTGAGTGGTCGTTGCCAGTAACATTGCAACCTGAGTTAAGTGGCAAGATCCGTGTGTATGTTGATTGCAAAAGTGTTGGTGCATTATCCCTGACAGACGCCTATACCTTATCTAGAGTTGACGATCCCATAGACCGCATCGGAGCTGCCTCGGTTATCACTAAGGTAGCACTAGTGAAAGGTTATTGGCAGGTCCCGTTGCCGGAGAGAGCGAAGAGAAGTGCCAGTCTTGTGATGGACTGGGCAGTTTATCAGTGCCAGGTGTTGTTTTGCTGCCGGAACACAAGTTGGATGTGTGGCATTTTAAGGGCACTGATAATGTTCTGGCTGATTGTTTGTCACGGGAGGGTATGTCTTAAGGAGCACCCTCGCCGTTCAGTCAGTGTTTGTTTGAGAGTGGTGAAAAATTAGGCTTGCCCCTGTAGTGCAAAGCCGCCAAAAACACTATTAACCTAAGAAGTGCGCATGGGGGTAATTAGAAACGTCCGCCTGTGCTGACGTATTTGAGCTGTTTCCATCACTAAAATATTAATTTTACCATAAATAGCATTAATACTTATCCATACGCGCCTATTATGGGTTGATTATAAAGGTATTAACCTGAAACAACAATAAAACGAGTGAAAACAGCGTTTGGATGGTCAAAATCGGAGATACAGGCCGCGAGTTATATAATGTATGAGTGAGGCAATCTGCTTTCCCGCCAATTTCCCCCAAGGCCACTGACACACAGTCGATCGATACTCTCTCTCTCTCTCTTGCACTCGCTTGCTAACAGAGATGACAATGCCCTGCTTGCAACTCGCTAATGTTAGCACGAAAATATACCTCAGAATAAGGGAATAACAGGGAAAATAGTGATAACTGAAGGAGGGGAGGAAAGTGGGGAAAGAGGGGAGGTAGAGGAGTGATATTTTGCATGGCCCAGGGGCCAAAAAAAAAACAAAAAAAGAACAAAAAAAAAATTTGATGTTTAGAGTTGATTTTTTTTTCTCTGACTCTTAAGAGTCTTCCCGCAGTCCGCCGGGGGAACTCTTAAGAGTCTTCCCGCAGTTCCCGGGTTAAAAAACTAATACAAAAACCTCACATAAAAACTCTTTCTTTTGATAGTATATAAGTGCAGTATGTTACAGCAAGAATCTAAGACATTCTGAGTTTTTGTCTTAGTAGGCTAGGCTTGTTGAAGCTTGCTCGTTGAGCGTAATATTGTTAAGTGATACTATTCTTTTGGGAAGTGTTGTGTAGATTTGTTTTATATAATGAAGTGTTTTATGTTGTGATTGTGCCTTCTTTTCACAACTTGGGGGGAGTAGCTAGGTGAGGCGGGGTTTACGAACATTCTGTCTGGTCAGATGTGGCATTTACCTGAGGTTAAAACGTCCCACATCTTGGGCGGAGTGTTACGTTGGCCAGCTTGCCAGAATGTGCTCGTACTCGCTAGCGCTCGCCAGGGCAGTGGAATGGGCAATAATAATCGTAGAACGATGTTCTTTCTTTCCTAGTATTCATGTAGTCACAGCCAGATCAGTGGTGGTCTTTATTCTTGTCTGTGACACATGGAAGTATTTTATATCAGTGATAGAGTATAAGATATGCAGTGTGAAGTTAAGGAGAAAGAGCGAGGTAGGCAGCGAGGTTGTATTATGTGCGTATGTAAAACTGTGTATGTATGTGTGCCTCCCTCGCTCGCGCGGGCTTTCCCACGCTCTTGATTGGCTGGTGGGCCTGGCGCGTCCTAGGACGCTTGCTTTTCATGATGTAGTGGTCTGTGATTGGGTGCCGCTGTCCTAGTGTTGGTGCTGGTGGGGTCCCCGCCGCGTATCTCCTGCAGAGCTTGGCATAGTGTGCTTGGTCCTAGACGTCCCTTGCAATCTGTCTCCCAATCAAACCCCCTGTACTACTGTTTCTATCTCTGAACTTCTTCTTTTCCATTACTTCTCATCTTTATTCAATTACTTATCCCTTCTGGTTCTGCATACGACTTCCATAGTCGGCCAGTCGTATTACCAGCACCAGTTCTCACATATATGTTTTGCACTAGCTTTAGGGATTATTAGTCATAGTCACATGAGTCATATTATCATTGGGTGCTTCTAATTATTGAGTTGTTCTTTGTTACTATTTAATGCTAGACAGTGGAGGGTATCTTTAGTCGTTGTTTGAGTTATGTACATGGCAAGTCAGAGCCTGTACGACTTCGACGGAGCTAGGTGCCTGTGACCCTTGTGCATATTTCTCCTTTGCGAGTGTAGCAGTATACAAGCGAAGGGTGTTTGCCTACACTTACTTGTATGCTCGCTACCTCATTGTGTTGATCTTTGTGGAGCACCAGGGTAAGACCAGATACTTGAGATCTGGACTTACCAAGAGAGCCTCCTAGTCACTTAACGTAACATAAGGGAAATCTGTTCAAGATGAGACAGTAGGCTACGAGCATGCTTGCGCTCTGCCTAGCCTCCTGGTACCTTTTATGCCGCTGCTAGACTTTATTAGGCAATAAAGACAGCATTGTGTTTATTAACTTTAACTGTGTATGCTTTAGGAATTATTCACGCATTATTTTAGCCTAGGTTGATGCTTGGTGCACAATCCAGTATGGCTGGTACTTTGGCTAAGGGAGTACTGTTTTGAGTGGTTATTATTAGTGCTGTCACAGAGTTGTTGCACTCCCTTGTTATATATATGTATCCTACTTATTGGTGTATTTAAGATACACGGTTTGGTGTCCTGCCCCTGCATTATTTCTGTTCTATATTAACGAGCATCTTAGAGCATCAGACGTTTTCAGAAGATTCCATATCTGTTTGCTGTAGGACTAGACTTTCAGTGTTTTCATAGAGCATTGAAGAGTTTAGTGTTGAGTACAGACTCACACTAAAGTTAACGTATGCATATACCCCTTTATTAAATCTTGTTATAGTTTATTCAAGCATTGTTATTACTTTAGAGCATTTTATTAATGTAAAGTACTACTGTTGTGAGTAGGCATTGCCGTCACCGGAAAGCCTTTGTAGAAGTGCACTAAAACCCAGTTAATTGATACCCCGTTATCCAGTAGATTAACTCTGGAGGGTTTTAAGTGATTTGTTCACCGGCGTAATAGTTCGAGGGTTTGGAATTAGCGTACCGTTGTTGCAGATATAGCCTATCATCTAGTCCAATATTGAGTGCCCTTGTTTATTTCGTAGTGCCGGTCATAACAATAAGAATAAAGTGTAGTGTGCATGTTCAGTCTAGTCACTCTAGTGAAATTAATAGGAGGAGAGGTGTTTGTGAGATCTACTGTCACTGCATTACTCTGTTTAGGTGAGACACAAACAAAAACGGTGAGGGAAGCTAGACAAATGAAACAGTAGTTCCAGCAACTCCTTATTAGTCAAGGAAATGGGTGCAAGAATTGCTCACAAGGTTATACAAGCATGAAACTTCCCGGAAATATTCACAAGGACCTACTTTACAATTTCAGAGCAGGAGCCACCGAGATTTCTGTATTGCATAGCAACGGTTGCTAGGCAAAGCACTTTCCTTAGGAACGGGCAGCAACGATGCAGTTTCTGAACTACTATGAAGTGTTATGACTTTGTACTTTTATTTAGTTTCCTATATTCACTCCTAAAATGGTTCAAAAGATGTATAAAAGCATATATATCTATATAATAGAGTGAATGTCAGCACACAACCAGGGCACACTGGTGACATCACTGCTGTGTAACTCAGCATGGGGTTCAGTGCCAGCTGATCTAGATATACTAGTACTTTAATAAGTACTAGTATCTCTAGATCAGTGTCCCAAATGCTATCTAACAGCCCCAAATCCACTAGCTACTAAACTGTAGTTTGTAGTTGGTAGATGTAGTTAGATAGCCGCGCCTGAATTGACAGGATGTGCCAGCGCGGGAGAGCCGAACCAAGGGTAACGGGGCTTAAGAATTACCCGGAAGGTGTACAGATCGCACGGGACTTAAATGGCACTGGATGAACGATCGGGCTAGGTGTAGGGAACCTGAACCTAGTTGTATCCCATAAAGGAATGTGTGCAACAGATGTATTTGATAAAGGTGGTAAAAGGATAAACCCTCGGCCTTAATCATATTTTGTTTCCAGTTTCAGCAAGTTTGATATCACTTGACAGTGATAGTCTAGACGTACTGAATATTCACATAAATGGCCAGTGCCTCATCTTCATCTGTTCAAGCAACTGATTGGACTATCTGTGTTTTTTGTCAACTGGACACCAAAGAGTCTCTCATATCACCAACTGACAGAGGCTATGAAACCATAGTAGACAACATCACACAGATTTGTAACCTTGACTCAATGCCAATCAAAATAAATCTGGCACGACTTGACCATGGGAATGGTATTCAATTAACATTGAAAGAACAGAATGCAAAGTGGCACAAATCTTGTTATCAGAAGTTTTCACATACCAAACTTGAACGTGCAAAACGAAAGCACAAGTCTGAGGAAGATGGGACTGCTTCAAAACGAATTTTCACACGTAGCACTAGCAGTGGTGGTGATACTGCCTCAAGTGGAACAGTTGGCAGCAATTGTCCCAAATGCTTCTTTTGTTCCCAGCAGCAAACAAAGGAGAACCTCCGCGAAGTCTGTACATTTCAACTAGATTTTCGTGTGAGGAAATGTGCACATGATCTACAAGATGAAAATCTTCTTGCAAAATTAAGTGCAGGAGACCTTATTGCCCAGGAGGCAAAGTATCATGCAAACTGCCTTACAAACCTGTACAATAGAGCACGTGCAAAGGTATCACAGGATCAGGATGCCTCAGATGTCCAGACATGTAAAGGAATTGCTTTGGCTCAGCTGATTTCCTACATTGAGGAGAAGAGGCAAGATGAGGATGTGAAGGTGTTCAGACTTGCAGATCTTGTGAAGCTCTACACTGACAGGCTAAATCAACTTGGAGTGGATGTTACTGCACGAGTAAACAGTAAGCATCTGAAAGACCGCATTCTCATGCATCTCCCAAGGATGAAAGCTTACAAAGAAGGACGAGATGTGTTCATGGCTTGTGAAGAAGATGTTGGCTCTATTCTCCGAGAAGGATACCAGACTGATCGAGACGAGCAGAGTGTCATGATGACCCAAATTGCTGAAATGATCCGACAGGACATCTTCGCACACAAAATAACATTCTCTGGATCGTTTGACCATAACAGCCAAGTGGAGTCTGTTCCACGGTCCCTTTTGTCACTGGTCAGCATGCTTATCAATGGTTCAAACATCACAGATCAAACATCCAACACAACTATCAGACATCCAATACTATCCATTGCTCAGCTGTTGGTGTACAACAGCATCAAGAGACGCAGGGATTCTGTGAGAAATCCACAAGTATATCACAGCAAAGATCGTGAAACGCCACTACCCGTCTATGTAGGTCTTAAGGCTCATGACCATGGTAGGGAAACAACAAAGTTCTGGGCAAAGAAACCATCATGAACAAACCCGGTCAACCCAGAAATTGTTTGCTGGACAGGTTCAGGCGGTAGTTAGTGTAATGGAGGACATGGGGAGCCCATTTGAGGAGGAAGGGCCGGCAGGACCTTCTCAGACTCCATACAAAGGACATCATGGATGAGCAGTCAGTCGAGTGTCTAACCACTCTCGCATCAAAGGGTCAGGAGCAGTATGCAACATTTGTGGAAGAGCGGCTCAGAACAAATACTAAGCCAATCACAGCAACAATTACCAGGCACAAGGTGGTACTGTTCAATGTCCAAGGCAAACGATCAAACAAATCAGGGGACAAAGTCAGTCTCCTCAAAAGTGAATCTTCGCTGTTTGCAAGTCTGTATGTTGCTTGTCAGACAAGGAAAGGTGACTTGAACAATTTCTTCAATCATGAAAACCTCCCATTTCCTCCATCTCTGTCTGCCTATGGGCAGCTACGTCCAGGGAAGAAGTCTGATCTCATAGAATGTCTTGAAAAGAAAGTAGGGTCATCAAATGATGTGACACCAGAGACTGAAGTGCGAATCATGGATGGTGCGGCACTTGTTCACTTTCTTAGACCTGAGGGCTGCAAGACATTTGGAGACTATGCTGCCAAGGTCTTTCTTCCATACATAAACAATGCTCAAAGTCAGGCTCTGAGAGTGGATGTTGTCTGGGACCAGTACTTCGATAACAGCCTCAAGTCACAGACAAGAGAACAACGTGTCACTGGTCCTATTCAGCGCAGACGAGTTGGGGCGTCTAGCCCAACACCAAAGAACTGGCAGCAGTTCCTTCGCTTGGCCAACAACAAGACAGACCTGTTTACATTCCTGAACAAGGAACTGCTGGAAAATGCATCAGGAGACCAGACTCTCATTGTTACTGATGGTGCCAATGTGCTATGCTTACCTACACGAGACACCAGCAACATTGCTCCCTGCAACCATGAGGAGGCAGACTCGAGGATCATGGTGCATGTCAGTGATGCTGTTATGCAGGGCTTCCACAAGATCCTTGTTCGAACTGTGGACACTGACGTGGTAGTATTGGCAGTGGCAGTCGTACAGCAGCTGGCTCAGAGACAGCAGATAGAACTCTGGATTGCCTTTGGTTGTGGAAAGGACTTTAGGTACATCTCAGCTCATGAAATATGTGCTTCACTTGGCACAGAAAGATCCTTGGCACTGCCTGTGTTCCATGCTTATACAGGTTGTGATACCGTGTCCCATCTGGTCCAGGTGGGAAAGAAGAATGCATGGAAAGTGTGGGAGGCACATGATGAATTTACTGCGACATTCTATGAGCTGCACAATGCACCTGAACAAATTGGTGAAGCGACTGAGGCTTCTCTGGAGTACTTCACCATTCGACTCTATGACAAGACAGCAACTTCTCGTTCCATCAATGAAGTCAGAAAGAATCTGTTCATCCACAAAGGATGTCAGATATCATGTCTACCTCCAACCAAGGCTGCTCTACAGCAACACATGAAGAGGGCAGTACTACAAGGTGGGCACCACTGGGGCTGCACGACGGTGCCAGAACGACAGTTGCCCTCTCCAAGTGAGTGGGAATGGACTTGCCCAGAAAAGTGGAGGCCTCTGTGGTCTAACTTGCCCAAAGCCAGTGCAACCTGCCCAGAACTACTGAAGTGTTCTTGCCGAGGAGGATGCACAGACTGCAAATGTGTTGATGCGCATCTAAAATGCACAGCCTACTGCAAATGCAAAAGTGACTGTGACAACAGTGTCTGAAGCTTTAGGAGTGGCATTTTTATAGCCTGACTTGCCCTAAATTGGATTTTATGCCACATAATTCTTGTATATGATCTCTAAATGCAATGCTACATGTTTTTTAGAACAAGGAGTTGAGAAAAAACCATAGCACCTCACAGTTTTCCAGAAACTGCATTGTTGCTGCCGGTTGCTAAGGAAAATGATTTGCATAGCAACCGTTGCTATGCAACACTGAAATCTCGGTGGCTCCTGCCCTGAAATTGTAAAATAGGTCTTTGTTAACTATTGTGGAAAGTGTTATGCTTGTATCACCTTGTGAGCAATTCTTGTCCTATTTAGTACCGATTGCCCTCACTATATCAAATTACTATGACACCTCCCCTGGGTATTGCCCTGCTTGATTGGTGTCTACGATCTCACCCTGGGGAGTGCAAGGGAGTGTGTGTATGAGAGAGAGCCAGCACAGAGACGGCTAACTACATCTCGCTAGTGAGATTATTCACAAATTATTGAATCAAATGTCCATGTATTTCAACATAATTATTGTAGCCTTCATGAATAAATAATATTTATCTCGGGGATGAGCTATGCAATCCGAAATATGCCAAAGTTTACCGGTTGTTTGAGCATCAATAGGGGTAAAACCTTCCATTAATTAGTCTCATCAAGGTGGAAACATCCACACCATTAATCTGTAGGTGCATGAAATCCTCTTTGATCACGATAATATGTAAAGTGACAAGTCTTCAAGCGTTATCCTTCCATCATCGTTTATTGCTCACTTATTTTGGGGTAACTGGAAATTCAGAATGTTATGTGAGATTTTACATATTTGTATTAGCTTAATGGTAGAACTTACACAATTATGGGAATTAAGTATGCATAAGTAAAACCTTCGTTCATATCCAGTGATTGTTTGTGTGACTCTTTATAACACGAAGCCGGCAGTTGGGGCAGATGGTCAATCCTAAATTGAATGTAAATCATCCAATAATTGCCACAATAGCATTAAAAAGATGACATCGTATCGAAGGATTTACTAATTTTCAAAATATTAATATTGGTATGCAATATTGTGTTGGTCAGTCAATATTTCGGCCCAGTGCCTCTCGGGTGAATATGATTTGTCAGCCTTGGTGGGCAACCCGTCTAGGGGTGTAATCCTTATACAAATTCTTACTGCTCCCTTTACTTAAGGGTGAAGCAGGTTGGTGGACGAACCTACCACTGTTGAATAATAGTGCTGACAAGATATATAGAGGGCTTCAGAGTCAGATGGACCATTATTTGAGTGGTCATTCTTGTAAGTCCTTAAATAAATGGGCACGGGTTGTCCGTGACGGGGACAGATCTGCTCCAAGGCATGTTTTGTATATCCACCCTCATAAAGGGAGTAAGTTGACCAGCAATAGATAGATAGATAGATAGCCTCCATAATTCCCTATTAGGAATATAGGGTTATGTCTCATCCCCTTCAACTCTGTATCAAATGTAATACATATCAGTAATACAAAAGATAATCATTCATATGCGTCCAGATTGGAACTAGAGGGACACTTGGAGTAACGCCGACCTCCATCTACGCTGGCGTCGGTATGCACTCTACTAATCACCTAAGTGGACTCGCTTCTCCCTTTGTGCATATCATATCTGCCCACCAAACTCCGTGAAAATCGGTTCATAAATTGTTTAGATATCTTGTTAACAGACAAACAGATTGACAAATGGAGGCCAAACCAAAACCACCTCCAACTTCATTGGTTAATTTAGGAATTGCAATCATCTCCATAACCGCCATTCCTTCAGTGAGAAAACCCAAATGCCCGTTTCTCTCATGAGAACAGGGTGGCTGAGAAGAATAAAATACCCTCCATGATATCACCAACCTCCTGAATATAAGTTGTCATGATACATTTAAAATTCCAAATGCCATATAGACAACTCAACAATCGTATTCTGTATATTTGAGTGTGTTTTAAAAGACAGTGCCATCTTGTGAAAAATACACTTAATGTCTAACTTCTTGAACTTCTTGGAATCGCCGATACAAGATGCCATCAATGAAAAAAAAATCTCCAGACTTTGCATCCCTGTCCTCTTCGAGTTCGACAGCACCGTTACTACACTTTAGAACCTCCGGGTCTTCTAGCTGCAATTTGCGAATATCTGAGGGAGCTAGCCTGTCTAAGTGTTTGCGAAACAACTCATGCCCTCCCCCAACATCGAACTTTGCATCCCGTTGCTCTCTCTGTGTATACCGTTGCTGCCTCCGAGTCTCTTTAAGCCCTGCCTCTACACTCTCAGTGACAGGTGGTGGTGCTTCTCCAGACTCTAATAACGGTGCTAATACTGAGTCCCCGAGAAGCGCTGCTGGTACTAGACTCTCCACCGTATCAGCTTTCAGCACCTTCTCGTGACCGTTCCTCCGCTTATTTGAAGACTGTTGGTTAGGCTGTTACTCCCTGGATGCGAGAGATCTGGTTACAACACACGCCATTGGTTGCACCTGACACTTCTCAACCCACTCCTGTTCCTCCCTACTCACGTCGGCCGGCTCCTCGGCAACGACTAAGGGTGAAACCTTAGAAGCAGGCACCGCAAAATCATTGCCGAGAAGGAGGTCGACGCCCCCAACAGGCAATTTCTCCACGATTCCCACATCCAGTTCGTGAGTCACACCGTCAACTTCAAGCTCCATTCTAACAAGCGGGTATGACCTAGTTGCATTAACTCCCTGCACCACAACTACCCACGCCGCGTTTATGGGTCTACCAGTGAAATTCTTCAAGAGTGTCTGAGAGGCACCTGTGTCACGCAAAAGCTGTACCCCGTGCTTCTTGCCCCCCCACTTGACGCAGCCATGCCCTCTATGGTCGCAAAAGGCATCGCGGACAGGGTTCGAGCCTTCCGGATCCTTCTTCACTGGCGGTGCTCCATCCTCTGATCTTATGCCTCCAGCAAACACAGAAGACTTCTGGAACACCCCAATGCTGCGAGCCAATGACACAGCCGCCGTGGGAGGTCTGCTCGGACAAGCTTTTGCCATGTGCCCCTCTTTGTGACAGTGATAACACTCAAATTTCCCCTTGGACTTATACTGAGGTGTAAAAGTCCCCTGACCCTTCTTAAACGGGGCGGTGCTAGGTTTGTGATCAGTCTTGGTGTCATTGCTTTGAAATTTATGTGTGTCCATATTCCGGGGAGGGGGAGGGTAACGCTCCTTAACGCCTACATCGTTTCTCTGTGCAGAGCCGCACCCCCGAATTAGTGACAACCGAAGATCAGCCATCTCTGCTGCTTCTACAATAGTTCTTGGGTTCTTCTCTTTAAGGTTTAAAGTCAAGTCGCCGCCCGTACACTTATAAAACTGCTCTAGAAGCATCAACTGTTTCATCTCATCAAACGTAGTTGTCTTCTCTGATCGGAGCTAGTTTCCCATAGCGTCGGACAGGTCACGGGCGTGCTCCAAGAAGGTACTGTCTCGCCCCTTAGTCACACCCCGGAACTTTAACCTATATGTCTCGGGTTGTAGCTCGTATGCCCGCAGGACAGCCTCCTTGAGCTCCTCATAAACAACGCAGGACTCCAAAGGCAGTGCATCGTAAGCCTTGAGTCCCTTACCAACGAGTCTAGAGGACACAAGGGCCGCCCACTTAACTTCAGGCCACTGATGCTCCCGGCACTTCTTCTCAAATCTATTGAAAAACTCTGTGACACCAGACTCGTCAAATACAGGGACCAGTTTGAGAAGGTGCGACAGAGACTGATCATTCGCACGGTTTCCAGTACCGAGTCGCTGTCCCGTCGTCTCAACATGAGACTTCTCTAAATCCATGTCGGCACATTCTCTTGTAGATTCTAGTTCAGTCCTAAGCTCAGCTTCCCTCGTCTGTTGCTGCATCCTAGCCAGCTCTTTTCTCTCTTCTATCTTAGCTAGCTCTATCTGCTGTTGACTTTGATGTTGCATCTTTGCCATCTCGAGCTGAAAGAGCATCTCCGGGGTCAAACCTTGAGGAGGAGGAGGAGATGCAATGATGTTAGAAATACCCGGTGATCCCCCCCCGGGGTAAACCACCCTGCCAGTCACTACCCACCTGCGGAAGCATGCTCAGGGTCGGTACTCCAATAGGAGGATTGGGAGTCGAGTGAAGGGGAAGCTCGGCCAAAGGGCTCTGAGCACTCACCCTACCTCGTACGCCAGTCACCCCACCCAGCACACACGTCATCAGGTCATCCTTGGTCATGCCACTAGTACATACATGACCGATAGCTGCGGCTAAGCACTGGAGACCGTACCGATTCATACCCACCAACCGGTCGGAAGTAACAATCCATTGTAAAAAAATCCTTGCATCCTCCTCACTGTTCACCAAGTTAACAACCTGCCCATGCTGCTGCTCCTCAGCTTCTACATCACGTACTCTGTCTTCATCCTGCACTGATCCGCTATAAGACATGATGCTCACTGAAGATTTTTCACTTTGATACACAAAAAGAAGTACCCCAAACTCTTATACCACAATATTCACAATAAAAAAATCTCGGAGACAGCTTAAGTGCTATATTACTTTGGTAAAAAAAAAAAAATCTTGCATGTGCTCAAAAAATATTCCACAAAATCAACAAATGTTCACTGCCTAAACTGTGAGAAAAATCTGCACAATAACCTGCAATTATATGTCAGTTCACCAAATCCTGAGCTAGGTCGCCATTTGTTACGATCGGGCCTCGTATAAATCAGTGGCTCTTATATATTGGACTAGACTGGCATAAATGCAACAACGGAAATGCTAGATCCAACCCCTGATATATAATCCCGTCGAACAAAGAACACATATACCCTCCAGAGTTATATCTGCGATAGCGGGGTATCTTAACTCTCAGTATCAATGTGCTTCTACTATAGGCTGATGTTCTCTGAAACAGCCTATTACCTATTACATATGGTTGCTTAGTTATGGTACACAAGGAAAAGATAGTTAACTTAATTAAATCACAAGAGTGATCTAATTGCAAACAAGAAGAAGGTTTACTTAACGTTACTTTAATCAATAATATCTGTCACTCCTTTATGAAAGAAAGTGTTGTAAAGTCCTCAAGCACCGAACAAGGAATCTTCTGAATAATGTCGGATGCTACTAAGAAGAACGTATCGGAAATGGAACCACAAAATAGCAGGAGGCAGGACCATGCACGTGTAGGCTAAATACACAAAAAGGATGGACATATAATGTTATTGGACACAAGAATATTATAAGCGGTGCAACTGTAATAATGCTCGCCACGAAAAAGTACTACTCCTATTAACAAAACCGGTCTATGCTGGTTGTGTCTCTCTACAGCAACCTAGACCTCAAAATGCTTGTGTAAAAATAATGGGTATGCATAAAAGAGTATATGATCTAATCCAGCTAATGTCTACCCGGGTTAATAAAGTCTAGCTGGGATGCGCAAAGGTACAGAATTCTGGTGGAGCAAGGCAGCTCCTAGCCTAGTGTGGACCTTGGGTCTGTGCGGCCTGATTACGTTAATATGAAGGGGTGCTCTCTTGAGGATTCTCGATCACAAGTATCGAGTATCCTCCTGGCGACCCTCAGAAGTAAAAGCAAATAGAGTTAGAACAGTGTTGGGTGGATTAGGCAAGCAGCCCTCACGCACTACACAATCTAAACTCCAAGGTACACAGACAAAAGATCCACCCAGGTAACCCACAGAATCCGTAGTGTCGTGTAACTCAAAAGTAGCCTACACACATTGAAAACACCAACAGCAAGGTACCTGATCCCTAGTTTAGCATTATTTAACCCTGTAGAAACATTAGTGATTGATGGAGACAGTCTGAGCAATACAATCTCCCAAAAAGACAATGACTATCTTCAACCTTAATCTAGTACATAAGAAATGTGAGATCCAGCATATAATACAGTCTGGCCACCAATTCAAGGTGTGGATACAGAGAACCAGAGGGGGATTGATATTAATAAAAGGTGAGGAAGTAGTGGAAATGATAGAGGCAGTAGGAGAGAAAGATTCTAAGACAAGAGTGTGGGACAGTTCAAGGGAGAAGCTTAGAGTATGCTGTCTGGGAAGGATCTCATTAGGATATTCCCATGGACCTCCTGGCTGGAGTCCCAGTTCGCAAGAATGGCACAAGGGCGCGCGACAGTCGCCCAGTAAGCAGCCACGTAGTAGGCAGTGTTAGGCAGGAGGCAACGAATCCCGCGAGGCCTATGTAAGGGGGGCCAGCCACGCACCACACTCACTACCAAGTCACACCACCTTGTCTCTCTCTCTCTCCCTCTCCCGCTCGCCTTCCCATCATTCATCTACTTAACACAATACTTTCAATTGACTAAATAAAATAGAAAGGATTGTGACAGACGAAAATAAAGAACAGTTCTGAACTGTCTGCAACACAAGCTTTCTCGAGAAGGAGTGTACACAATGATAGGTAGACTGTAGCTATATTCTCTGCCCTGGCGAGTCCTAGCGAGTAAGCCATACGGTTCTGGGGGAAGCGGTGAGCGTCACACTAAGCCGACCTTTTGTGTATTTATAAAGTACAGTACAACTCAATGAATATATTGATCATCTGTGCGGTTCTGTATTTAGGTAGGCTCAGTTCAGCAGATGAGATACGAGGGTTACATGTGATAATGGTCGTAACTGGGTTGTATTCCATCAATTAACGGCCGGAAAAGTGTGTTAATTAGGTGGATGGCAAGATAAATGCCTACTGGGCCGGCAGCAAAAGATACACAGTTTTTTCCTGTCATTAACCTCAGACTACAAAGATTTGAATAGTTGTGTTTATCCTTGTCTCTTTATCTAAACATTGGTATAATGTGACTATAAATGGGAATATAGTAAAACAAACAATGCTAAACTTAAACACTGTATGGAATTATATCCTCTTTCTACCATTTTCGTTTACTTTACTATAATGGATTTAGACGATATGTATGATAACTTTCTCTGAGTATGCACTTCAAATGAGTATGGGAATGATCATCTTATATTTTCCAATTAATAGACATCCTTTAAGCTATCTCTATTTACCTTCATTATTATGTAAGTATATATATTTTTGTATAAGAGTATGATGGAGACAAGAGGCAATGCTGTCTGTAATAATTGTCCCCCTCCCAAAGTGGAAGGAGTGACAAGGAGCCAAATTCAAGTTACGTCAAAGTCAAAATATCTGAACACATGGAGCCTGACGCGGTTTAAGTCATAGGAGAGAATTCCATCGTATACTTATTGAGTATAAGAGAGACTGAGAAAATTAGTTCACTTTTAGGTCAGAAATTTGGCCAATATAGAGGTGGAAATATGTTCAAAGGCAGGTACCACCCATTCTCTGTAAGATAGTAGTTATACACAGAAAGAACACTAACAAACATAGACAATTGTAGTAGTGGTCGAAGAGTGAGAGATGCAACATTGCGGCGTGTAGTGAGAGATTGTAGCGAAGTAGTAAAAGGAGGTGAGTTGATGAAACTAAATGCCTTTGACTGTACCCTTTAGAGAAGTCCAACTGGATTGAACCTCCTTGTAAAGCGCAATAATATGTGCGGGGAAGAAGAACCCACGGAAACGGTTGAGCACACCTAACTTCTGTATAGCTGTTTATGCAAGAGTTGCGATAAGGTATTTCCAAGAAGGATCAGATATAGAAGAGACACCAATAATAGTGCGAGAAGATAAAGGATTGATTTGTGTGCTATTGAAAAGTAAGAAAAATGGAAGGTTTTGACAGGTAGATGGATGAAGAAATTGGGTTTTTGGAAACATTGACATTTATTTGATTTTCCCTACCCCAATCAACATTAGTTGATAGATCAGAAGATAGGCATGCTGTGGCCTCATCACGTGACATTTGGAGTGATTGCATGGTGGGATGTTATATATACTTGGTCCTCAGTGTATGGATGGTTAGGAAAAGAGGTACAGTTGATAAGATCATTGATGAATATTATAAATAGATATAGAACCCTAAGGAACACCGGAGTTGATAGGTTGAGGAAGTGAGTGATGGCCGCCGACAATCACAGCCATGCAACAGCCAGAAAGTATATTAGAGATAAAGACACAGTTAGAGTTAGAAACCAAAGGTGGATAGCTTGGAAATATGTGATTTGTGCCAGAATCTATCGAAGGCTTTCAAAATGTCTAGCGCAGTAGAAAAGGTCTCACAGAACTATCAACACAAGGATGACCAAAAGTTAGTAAAGTAAGAAATGAGATCACCAGTAGAACGGCCTTTAACCCTTAAAGATCGCGGCCCGACTTAAGTCCGAATCGAAAAATTTGGACTATGTGGCGGGGCCCGCCTTAAGCCCGAGTGCAATTTTGGCGCAATATTGGCTCTGAGAGAGAGACGAGTGACTGGAGGAGCATGGGTTACCTCATGACCGCTCGCCACGGCCGCCGTGGACCTACTGAGATTTATTCCACTTACATCTACCCTCACTCCCTCGCTACATACGTAATTATATAAAGAAAGTACCGTATTTTTGCGATTTTGCCCTTCGGTTGCAGGATCGTTGCAAGACAACCAGTGATCGTAGAAGGATGGTTCGGGTGTCATTGGAAAGCTCAATTTAGGCCCTTTCAGGGATACATACTTGTATTACACTCTGGGTCTTGTTTATGCATGAAAAAGAGCACGGAAACAACCCCATTTATGGTAAACAAAAAAACGCTGCGCGGCACGGTCAAATATACCGCCTAGGCCGCTAAATAAGGGTTAAGGAAACCATACTGGCTATCAGAATGAAGATTATGTGAAGACAAATGCTTAAAATTATTATGAGTCAAAAATAGTTGTAAGAACTTTAGAAAGGCAATACATGAGAGTAATTGGAGGATAGTTTGAGGGTTGAGAGCGGTCACTCTTCTTTGGGCTAGGATAACGATTACAAATTTCCAGTAAGAAGGGGAGAAGTTAGAGGAAAGATAGAGACAAAAGAGTTTGCCTGGGCACGGAGTCAGCACAGAAGCCCAGTTTAACAGTGAAACAAGAACATCATCTGGTCGTTACACCTTCTTAGTGTTAAGCCAAGGGAGGGCAGAAAGTATATTTATAGAAGAGATTAAGATATTAGGCATAAAGGCCCTGTCACACATTCACGATTTGGACCACGTCATGACACAAATCGAATGCGGTGGCAATGTTGGTGAATTCCATCACGAAAAAACCCTCTCAAGAGGCCGTCTCGTACTGATATGAACATATACTGTACCGAAAACACCAAGTACGATATAGGAGCCATCCTCATTAACACAGGATTAGGTGGCGATTAGAGTCCGAACGACACAAAAGTCACAAAAAACATCCGGAAAGTCACACGTACTTATAGTACATGTCGTGATCATTAAGTGCAGATACCGTACAGGTCTTGTGACAAGACTGCGCCCCCAAGCCAATGGACCCGGGCTCGAATCCCAATGTATCAATGGGAAGATATTATTGGGATGGAATTTATGCCGTACCTAGTATAAGTGCATTACCACAAAGCCCACCGAAACGCCAATAGAAATACCCTCATTGTTTCCTGATTAAATAGCACTGTATGAATATTCCCATAGTCAAATTAAGCTACAGGGGGCAATGTCTAGTGAGCTAATTGCTCAATAGGTGGCGTTCTGAGAGTGAGGGTCCGAGTTTTGGGGGTGAGACAGTGAAACACAAAGGCGAAGAAGCCAGAGATGGGGCTGCTTCGAGCCGTGAGTGGGCTACCAAGCTCTAAGTGCTTCACATGTCTCACTCCCAAGACTGGAACGAGGCCTCACGGGCTTCACCGTGTTTTAACGGTTGAACGTACAGGCTCTCAGCCTATTCCCGAAAAGGAGTAAGTTGGAATATAGAAGAAAAAAAAGACACACTGCATATACTGTATAGGGGACTCCCACATCTGGTTTTGGCAATCGAGCAGCACTCAGTGCGAGAGTGTTGCCAGGTCTACAGAAATATCTATATTTCTGTAGTTTTTTTAACCCACTGGTTGCGGGAGACGTTCCGGAACGTCATGGCAATTTACAGCAATTTACAGGCTTTTAAAGCCTCTTAAAGCCAGTAGAATCGAGTGCGAGGGAGCGTGAGCGCGACAGGCCACACGTCCTTCCTCCAGCCAGACGGCCGCGGAACTGAGGACTCTGAGCCATACTCTCGCAAGATATACAGTGCAACCAAAGGCAATTGTAGCGCGACATTAGCAATAATTGCTCGTTTTAACAAATGTCTATGGTAGAGTTGCGGGTGAAAAGTTGGAAAATATAACACTTGTTTGACAACATGTTATTCAAAAGTGCGATTGTTCACCAAATATATATAATATATATTTTTTGAAGCCACAACTCTGTATCGCCCAACGGCCCATGGCCCCAGCCTTCCAGTTCATTACCAGGACATATCATAAATTGTATTCTGGGTACTATTGGACAATTGTCTGTAGCTCTGGGACTTATAGGTGTATATACGGTCTCATTTAAAACTCAGAATGAAGTATGTCCTGCATACAATGTCTAACTTTAACCATAATAAAAGGTCAACTGATGTCCTGCTGCTGAAGGGGTTTGTGTGTTTGTGCGTCTGTGTCTCTTTTCCTACTGAGAGCGGCGAGAAGGCTAGGAATCCTCCTCCCACTGTAAAATTCACCTACTAAACAAGACACAGAAGGGGGCGTGGGAACGCGAAAGTGGTTCCGAACCCTAAGAATTGAAATGTTAAATGTAGTTTATGTTCGGGCTCTTTGTCGAGTCTGCCACCCCAAGCTATGGGATATGTGCCTTGAGAATAAATACATAGAATAGTGTGTGTGTGTGTGTGTGTGTTTCTAATAAATCAAAACCATTTAATTACTAATTTCATTAACCCGTGGAGCCCCGGCTAGTTTTGTAATGTTTGCGCACCAGAACCCGGCCGGTTTTCAAAAAATTGTTTTATTCCAGAAACAATAGCGAATGGGTTAGGAATGAAGGAAAAACCATGAAAAACCGCTCAAAAAGCTTAAAAAATGGTCCTACAGACCGTGTGAATTTCCATTGCTTTAAATTCACACGGAAAATATGGCGTAAACGGATTTTACAAGAGTAAAAAATGGAAGGCAATTATCCCAAAAAACAGGTTATTGCGCGCTCGCGCGCACGCACGTGGACTTTGAGAGTTTTCAACCATCGGCACGGTTGTGTGGGATACGTACACAGTTCCCATACAAATCTGAGCCCTCTTGAGTGGCTACACCTGAGGTTACGGTCGGCGCAATTAGGGTGACGCGCCAGGCGCGTCTCTGGGGCTGTGCGTTACATACATCGCCGACGCGTCAGGCGCGTCGCTGGGGCTATACGGGTTAATATTGCAATATGATTTTCAAGATTTACATCAAATAATGATATACAGAAATGTTCAAGAATCTCAATACATTTTACTAGTTGATCTACAGATATTAAAGACCAAGCACCTGGCAACACCGCCGAGGACCAAAATTTATGCCATTTTTGTGATACATTTCCATTGCTTTAAATTCACACGGAAAATATGGGCATGGATGCAAGAAATGGGTGGAAAATGAATAGTACTATGACTAAATGTATGTCATTTTGGAAACAAAAATATAACCATTACTCTCAAAACACGTGGACAAATGCCATATTTGTGATATACAGAATTTCAATTGGTAACAGATTTTTAGATAGGTGGAATAGGCTACCGAGTGCTGTAGTGGGATCAAGAACGATAGAGAGCTTTAACACCTTACGAGCGGCCTATGCGGTTTATTTATGTGTACCGCACAGCGGGGTGTTTTTAGCCAAAATAGGGCTGTTTACGTGATCATTTTCATGCCTAAATAAGACCCAGAACGTAAAACAAGTACCTATCCCTGAAAGGGCATAAACAGAGCTTTCGAATGACACCATAACGATCCTTGTATGATGGATAGTTTTCTTGCAATAACCGTGCAACGCGAGTGCAAAAAGCAGGTAATTCGGTACTTTCAGTACATAATTGAGTATGTAGCGAGTGAGAGAGGGAGGAGGGAGCTGATATTTGTGTCAGTAGGTTCGCCGCGGTGGTCTGGAGCAGTCATACGCTCGCTAGTCTCCTCCCACCACTTGTCTCTCTCTCTCAGCCACATTACGTGCTGAAATTGCCACTCGAGTTATGTCGAGCGCCGCCACATAGTCCAGCTTTATTTAACTCGACTTATGTTGCTCGCCGCTAAATAAGGGTTAAGATAAAATTAGATAGGCATATGGACGAGATGGGTTGGGTGTGAAAGGGGTCTGCCTTGTGTGGGCCAGTCGGCTCTCTGCAGACTTCCGTGTTCTTATGTACTTTAAACACACATCGACAATTTGGGTATGGATGTGGGACATGGGTGGAGAAAATGAATAGTACAGTGACTAAATATATTCTATGTTTGTGATATATTTCCATTACTTTAAAAACCAGTGGACAATTTGGGCATGGATGCAGGAAATGGGTGAACAATGAATAGTACTGGGACTAAATTCATGCTATTTTGGAGAAATATAACCATTACTTTCAAAACATGTAGACAATTTAGAGATAATCTGTCAAAAATGTATTATGTGTGCCAAAGAGTTGATGAAATTTCGTGATGCTATCGGTGTGCTTTCTTAGTGTTCAATGGCATTACGTGTCAGTGCGTGAGTACTAGGAGCTGTTCTTGTGGTACACTGGCAACGTAATTTTTTGGTGTGACGTCGCGCAACTTTCTACAACATTTTGCGACTGTACAACAATGCCACAACGTAGTATACGAACTGGTAACGTAATCATAATGATATACTACGATAAAATGTCAGCTCACGAGACGCTACGCAAAATTAGTGGACCCATTTATATTTTGTAGCTTTCCACGAGATAACGAGTAACACTGACACATGACGAAATCTAACAAAACGCATGCAGACTTCAACCAGAACCGCCTCTCGTGTCATATCGGGGTCCAAATCATGAATGTGTGACGGGGCCTTAAGCAAGTGAGAGGAGGGTGGAGAGGGAGGAATAACACCGGCATTATGCAAGGTGGAGTTCTTAGCGAAAACTTGAGCGAAGTGTTCAGCTTAGTCAGATGAAGAAGTGATGGTGGTGCTGTCAGAGTGGAAAAGAAGAGGGAAAGATGAGGAAGTAAAATGGTTAGAGAGGCTTTTGGCTAAATGTCAGAAAGTTTGGGAACATTCGAATTAGCTCCTCAGCATCCTCAGAAACTATCCACAACTCGCACACATTCACAAACCAGGAATACCCAACGAATCTACAATAAGGTGGTAAATAAATCTCCAATACTCAGAACACATCACCAACTCCTTGGAACACAAGACATACAAATTTAAAGCACGATCTTGTAACTTTTTAACGGCGTAAGTACTTAGCCGTTTTGCAAGACATCCAAGCATATTGCCAGTCTACAAGTTAACACCTCATCGCCTGGCCAACCTACAACTCCTAGACCAAGTGATACCAATGCAATTACATCTACAAGTAAGCCGGGCTCATCAGACCATCAGCAGGACAACAATAAACAAGGAGCTTACGGTCTTTTCGCCCACATGTTTTTTCGCCCAAACAAGGGTATTTGTTAGCT